>CM062293.1:34796064-35396064 GCA_031216915.1 Pictodentalium vernedei
GGCTCGCTATGGTAGCCCAAATTTTAACTTGATGCAATATGAAGAAATTTCTTTAAAATTTCTCTTCTTCAGATCCAACAGTAAGAATGCTTTCATATTTGATACACAACATCTCTAGGGATGTCAGATTCAACTGTGTTCAAATCGAGAGCTTAGGTTAATATGTGGGCTCCCAATGGAGCCGGAATTGGCCATTTTGCTGAAGAATTAAAAATTTTGTATTCAGTACCCTCTAGAGGTGTGTAACTAAGATTAATCCACAAAGGTTGTATCAAGGGGCTTCATTGGGGAGCTCAACATTTTACTTTATGATCAACTGAAGAAAAGGCATGATGCCCGTATTATTTTTGTCACTCCTGAGGGACTCAAGAATTGAGAGTGTAGCCTATGGAGATGTCTTGTTTAATCTGCTCATTCTTGGACTATGTTTAAATTGTGTTCTGTTCAAGATGAGCGCTTCAGGCCCCGTGAGGCCTCTTGTAATTTTCAATGTATTACTTTTTTTATTTCACAGGATGTTTCTACATTTTCCAGATGTGTGCGTATTGTCAGAATTTTGACTTGCTTCAATATTTTACAAAACTACTGGTTGTTAAACTTAGTCCATTTTAACTCAAGTTTGGTGAAGCCAAATTCGAGGTATTGTCATGGCCCGTCGTCTGTCCGTCTGTCGTGTTGTACACATGGCTCGGGCTAGAGGCCGTATTTATGAAACAAAACTTCTTGGGTACCTTTGTTGTCACTGTGAAACGAGAACAAGTTTTTTGGAGCCCGGTCCGGAATTCAAGATGGCCACTGGCAGCCATTCTGTACAAAATTAGGTGCAATCAGATTTTTTTGGTGCAGAACTTCCATATGAAAGCTATGATTTGATTAATTTTTGTATGAATGTTTATTACCATGGAATACATCATATATAACACTTTTTTTTCTCGTGTGTAAATTATGCAAATTAGACTAACTTTTGATTTAATTAGTGTTATTTTCAGCACTGTAGGTGCAAATACCAATACGGTTCGGGCAAGAGGCCGTATTTATGAACCGATCGTTACGAAACTTCTTTGGTACCTTTGTTATCACCGTGGGATGAGAACGAGTGTTTTGGGGTCCGTTCTGAAATTCAAGATGGCCGCTGGAAGCCATTTTGTACAAAATTAGGTGCAATCAGATTTTGCGCCAAACTTCCATATGAAAGCGCTGATTTGAATAATTTTTTGTGTGAATGATTAGTACCGTGGAATACATCACATATAATACGGTTCTTTTTCCTCGTACATAAATAAAACCAATTAGACTAACATTGAACTATTTAATGTTACTTTCAGCACAGTAACTGCAAATGCCAATACGGCTCGGGCTAGAGGCTGTATTTATGAACTGATCTTTACGAAACTTCATGGGTACCTTTGTTATCACCGTGGGACCAGAACGAGTGGTTTTGGGTGCAGTCCGAAATTCAAGATGGCCACCAGCAGCCATTTCGTACTTTAGTTAGTGCATCAGTTTTTTGTACAGAACTTTTGTATGAAAGTTCTGATTTGAATAAATTTTTGTATGAATATTTAGTACCATGGGATACATCACAAAAAGTATGGGTTTGTTTTTCTCGAGCAGAAATTATGCGAATTAGATGAACTTTTGATTTATTCAGTGCTACTAATACACAGTAAGTGCACGTGTCAATACGGCTCGGGCTGGAGGCTGAATTTATGAACCAATCTTCACAAAACTTCTTGGGTACCTTTGTTATCACCTTGGGACGATAACAAGTGTTTCTGGGAGCAGTTCAAAATTCAAGATGGCTGCCAGTGGCCATTTTGTACCGAAATTAGGTCCAATCAGTTTTTTTTGTACACAACTTCTATACGGCACAGGCTGGAGGCTGTATTTATGAACCGATCTTTACGAAACTTCTTGTGTACCTTTTGTTATCGCCGTGGTATGAGAACGAGTGTTTTGGGGTGCGGTCCAAAATTCAATATAGCCGCCAGCAGCCATTTTGTACCAAAGTTAGTGCAATCAGTTTTTTGTACAGAACTTCTGTTTGAAAGTTCTGATTTGAATAAATTTTTGTAGGAATGTTTAGTAACATAGAATACATTACATATAAAACGTTTTTTTTTCTCGTGTAGAAATTATGCAAATTAGATGAACTTTGATTTGTTCAGTATACACAGTAAGTGCATATGTTAATACGGCGCGGGCTAGAGTCTGTATTTATGAACCGATCTTCACAAAACGTTTTGGGGTACCTTTGTTATCACCTTGTGACTGGAATGAGTGTATTTGGGTGCCTTTGTTATCACTGTGCTATGAGAACAAATATTTTGGGGTTCAGTCAGACCCACTCTGGGACTCAAAGATTTCTTTATATGTCTCCCCCCCCCCCCCCTGACTAAAGTCGGGTGGCAATATAGTGATTGAAGTGTGCTTGTGTCCGTCCGTGTGTGTGTCCATGTGTGTGTGTGTGCCCGAGCCAATAACTCGAAGACTGTTTGGGCCACAGTCATCAAACTTCACACAATTATAAAGGACCATGGGAGGATGTGCCACACACCATGGCCGGTGTTTCTTTAGTTATAAAGTAGTTTTTGCACATACTTCAGGCTTGGTGTGACCTATAGAAATACTACCTACATCAAATGAGTTGAAACTTGCTGGAGGTTCAAAATGTGGTTCACCTCTATGCGGTCAAGAGAGGTCATTAAATGCATATTTTTTGCGACCTATTAGGAAAGTCACTTTATACCAATTAATGCAGTTCTGAAGATTATACGTGTATCTCGTCATTCAAATGGCAGAGGCAGTAATGTCAATTTCTGATTCCTTGATCGAACCCTATAAATGGTGTGCACATATATGCCTTTTCGGGTTTCTTAGAAAAATTGTTCCGATTCCTGTATGAATATTTTCTCCATGAAAGAATTTCACAAAAAGCAGATAGGGAGTAAGCTATGACTGTCACATACAATAACCTGATCTGTTTATTTAATCTCATTGTACAGAATTAATTCCCAAACCAAGTTAATATAAAAACAAACAACTTGATCATGAAGAATTCCAGTGTACATGTAATTGTAAAACTACACTGAAGATTTGTTATTGAAACCTATCACAATACTGTCAGGATGCTGGTAAAAGATGCAATACTGACATAGTTGACTGTACTGTTAACTGTATTAGTGCTACGACTGTTTAAAATTAATTTATTAGAGAAGTTCTAGTTTTATGAATGCCTTGTTTAGGTCACTAGATGCCCTTTTAAGAGTAGGCCTTCAAATGAACTCTTGGGGGTTTTACGTTTTTACGACAATATCTCCGATATAGAGTCTATGCACCCTTTGTCAGCATGACAACTCAAATACGGATCGTCCTATCTCTTTGCATTTTGGCATGCTGGTTAACAATACCCAGTTTGCACTCATCTATGTTTTTTGCACCCGTTCGATCTGAATGACAAATCTGAAGTTGGTGGAGCCATTATTTCAAAGTGGGTTGCGCTCATTCTTCAAAGTAGATGTAGACATGGAACCACACCGACTGAGTTAAAAATTGCTGGAGATTCAATATATGGTCCACCTGAATGGGGTCATCAAGTGCATATTATTAAGAATGACTGAGAAAAGCATTTACACCTTAATGTATTTCTAAAGTTTATGAATGTATTTCATCACTCAAATTAGTGGGCAGAGCCAAAATTTTTCATTTCTGATTCGTGTATCGAACCCTTTGAATGCTGGTCACATATATGCCTTTTCTGGTTTCTTATAAAAATTGTTCTGATTCCTGTATGAATATCTGTAAATACTGTTAAGGAAAACCCATTTCTGATTTGTTAAAAAATATTTTACTCCAGAAAATAAGCCTCCATAAATTCTCTTTCTATAGAGTTTATTCCTGATACTTTAACCCTTTTCACACAGACTTGAATTTACTGGATGCAGTAAATTCTGTTTCTCTAGTTGTATAGTATTTTGCAATGCGAATCCTGTCATCAAATACCCTGTTTTTTGGTGGCAAGTATATATTGATGGAATGAATCTCCCTTTCTATTGGTGTCGCCGTCCGATATGTCATTCCAGAGTTATGGGACTTTATTCGTCAAAATATAAGCAAGCAATTTTCCACGTCGAACAATAACTTGAAAATGCTTCGAGCAATTTTAATGATTTTTTGGTTGCAAGTATATGTTGATAGAAGGAATCTCCTTTTCGATTTGTGTCACTGTCCGATTTGTCATTCCAGAGTTATGGAACTTTATTATTCAAAATATAGGCAGTTTTCCACATGTTCGACTGAGCAATTTTCATGATTTTTTGATGGCAAGTATATGTAACCTGACAAGTACCAGTGATGCATGGGAAAAGAGCGTGATCGCTCTTGCGCACCATCGCTCACACAAAAATTGTCGAAGGTGCGCGAATAATCGCTCACCTCTATTCTAGGTTATGTTTTCATCCTTTTGAGTTGCATCAACAGAAACATTCAATTAAGTTTTTGATGTTGGAAATGTTTAAGAATCACTCACAATTTGAAGAGTTTAAAGTACAATTCCAAACAATTTCCTCTAATGTCATTATGAACGTGGCACACAGTAGTTCGCTTATACAGCCACACACGACACGCTAACAGTAAGAGGGTTGTACATTAACAACTCGCCCAGAGCTTACTCCCGCCACAAAATGAACACGCATGTTCAATGTTCAGATAAAAAAAACGTAGCCATTCTGAGATCTGAGAAACATTTTAATACTTCGTATTTTTTTTATCAAAGACATGCGGAATGTTGCCCCGTTCCTTATTTTTTTTATATACATGTGACACCTGTCGCTCCAATTCATCAGTGACATGATATGTGCCCGATTTGGAATTTACCCTTCCATTTTCCACAATTTTAATATAATTTGCCATTTAACATCCAGAACTAATTTTAGTGGGTAACATATATTTTTACCATCAAAATTCCATCCATGTTCAGTTGTATTCATACATTCGTTTCGAAGGATGCTTGTCAGTTGAAGTTAAACATTGAAATCAACACTCAATCAAATTCACTCTCCTCACAGTTTTCACTCTCGCAGACTTTATTTGAGGTGAGCGAATTTCCACTCGCCTCCATTTTGCTCCCATTCGTCACTGAAGTACACATGTAGACTCATATTGTGTGCTTCCCTCTTGTAATTAATAATGGGCGTATGATGCGCTCATGGCGCAGCTGTTTATTTTAAAATCCATTCCTCAGTATTTTTCCATCATTTATGCCTTTCAAACTGTTGTGACATAACAACCCTTGGATTATGATGGTGCTTGTCTACAGCTGGTGGAATTGGACCCAGTCAGCAGGACCTATGAATAATTTCATGACTTTATTTCTTTATAGTGTTGATAAGCCATGACTAGCTGAATGTGATCTAAAATGCTCTTTTGAACTACTTCGTCACAGGCCTGAAAATAAGCAGTCTGACATTTGCAGAACGAGGTCCCCAGAGGGTGAATTTGATGATGCTATCACATACAGTGGGCCAATTTATCCTCGGGATTCCTCCTTCTGTTTAGTTTTGAGACCCTGATTCAGATTGAGGTTCACAGAGGGTAAATTTATTGATGCTACCCTGCTGTGCAGGGTAGCATCACTAAATTCACCCTCTGGGGACCTCATTTTGCAGATGTCAGTCTGCTTATTTTCTGGCTTGCTTAGTCAGGTAGGTGAGTGATTTAAAAGTCCCCTTGGGGCCTCTTGTTTATTTAACCCTTTTCACAATGTAATGGCCCAAACCGGCCAGCGCAGCGCAATTTTCAATATCACCATTAAATTTTCATTATTTTTTTCTTTTTAGTCTCAAAAACATAGCTTATGGGCCATCTTTGGAACAAACTCGTTTAGCTCCTTCTAATGAGGGGTCATAAGCTATGTTTTTGATGAAAAAAAATGTTATTAAAGAATTTTGTTTGCAAATGCCTGCCTTTTGTGTTAGATAAAGGGTTAAGCTTATTTGTTTTATTAGGATTGGCGAACAAGTTAATTTATATTAATGCCTCTCCGTGGCCCATTGGCACAGGTGAGAGTGATTGCCGAGTGGTCTCTCATGCCAGAGGTCCCGGGTTTGGTCCCTGGTCAGGGAAAGTTCTTGAGGTGTCCGAACACTCTATATTGACATCAATTGTGGGGTTGATTCTGTTACAGCGTACTGTCTTATCATGTGGGGACGTAAAAAGTCTTCTTTCCGGAGATAGACGCACTCTACAAAGGTTAAAGATCCCTTTTTGATACTCGAGAAGAAGGGGGCCACTAAGTTGCCGCTATGAAGGCCATCCACTCATCTTCACCATTGGGTCAAGGAGATGCAACTGACAACAGGTCTTGATTATTGCACTGATGGATCAAAAGTTCAGAACATTAAAGCTTTGAATGTACCTAAAAGAGGATCGTCTTTGTTCTTTACTTGAGGTAGGTCAACTGACTTGAACTTCATTTTAGCGACTTAAAGAAAGGGAGAGGGGTGGAGGTCATCTAGGTATGATTAATCGATTATTATTGATTATTTGCAATGATTAATCGATTCCTAAATTAAAAAATCGTAACAGCCCTACTGATGACCGGTCTAGATTATTGCACTGACGGTTCAAACATTCAGAACATCAAAGCTTTGAATGTGCGTAAAAGAGGGTCATCTTCATTGTTTATTTAGGTCAACTGACTTGAACTTCAAAAAGAGGGAGAGGGGTCATCTTGGTATGATTGATCGATTATTATCGATATTTTGCGACGATTAATCAATTCTTACATTAAAAAATTGAGACAGCCCTAGCTGGAAGCCCATATTTGGGCTTTACACTGAAGAGCAGGTGCCACAGGTTAATGTTTTCATATTGAATTATTCTGTAGTTTATGTTCTTCATTATATCTGAAAAGAAACTATTCAGTCTGAATGGATTTGCGTTGTTACAATTTAAGTGAGAGTGGTGACAGGCTGCCAACAGGCACTCTCGCATAAATTGAAACTGGGCAAAGACACATGAAGAAATTTTGAAGACAAAAAATAATTCAGCACGCTACAAGTTGAAGAGTTCCACCACCTATGAAGTTGTATTGGTTTTGCTGAAAGCTAATTTTGATAACTTTTGCAGCACATATGTATATATTTTCAGGAGATGGACAGGAGTTAGTGAGTTGAAAGTGGATACAGAAATACTGCTGCTTGACAAACCAATATTTACCATCAGTTAAAGAAAGGGAATACAGGTAAGTTTTCTGGCAGGCCTCTGAATCTTGGCAAATTCAAACTGATAACGGATTATCAGGGGTTTCTAATCCCTGATGGACACAGAAATAAGTAAAAGCTGCAACTCTTGAGTAAAAACAAAAGCTGTTTATATTTTGAAACATGTAGGGGGAAATCTTAGTTCAAGAAGCTATAAACATTGATATGTTGTATACATAATCCTGCATTCAAGTATGCAGGTCTGAAAATAAGCAGCCTGACATTTGCAGAATGTGGTCCTAAGAGGGTGAATTTGATGATGCTATTCCATACAGTGGACCAGTTGATCCTCTGGGTACCTCTTTCTGTTTAGTTTTGAGACCCTGATCAGACTGAGGTTCACAGAGGGTAAATTTAGTGATGCTACCCTGCAATGCAGGGTAGCATCACTAAATTCACCCTCTGGGGACCTCATTTTGCAGATGACAGTCTGCTTATTTTCTGACTTGCAAGTATGTTAAAATCAAGTCCCCCAGTTAATATTTGGTCTCCAAAAATAGGCCCGAATTTTAACTTGGTTCAGTATGAGGAATAATCTTTGAAACTCTTCTTCTCCAGAAACACTAGTCAGAATCATTTGATATATCGATCACAGAATCCATTCAGGTTTCAAATTTGTAGAACTTGATTCCATCGGCTAATAATTGGGCTCTACATAACCCCCAAATTTTAACGTGCAATGGAGGGAATAATCTTTAAAAATCTTCAAATCCCCCAGTCATAATCTTTGGATATTTGGTATACAGCATTCTAAGGGAGGTCACATTTAGGTTTGTTCAAACAAAGTCCCTGGATTAATATTTGGGCTCCCTATTGGAGTCCGAGTTTTGACTTGATGCAATATGGGAAATGATCTTTAAAATTCTTGTTCAGATCTAGAGCTGTAGGTTAACCGAAACCGAACCGAGGTTTTTAGTTTTTTTAAAAAACCGAAACTGTCGACATCCCGTAATCTAAGGTTTTTGTTTTTTATTAAATACTCTCTTGCTGCAGAAATTCACAGAATGTAGCCTTCCCAGAGTAGTGAGAGTACCCAGACACTGCCAACGGCAGTGTCTGGGTACTCACACTACTCTGGGAAGGCTACATTCTGTGAATTTCTGACATTTCAGTTTATTTGTGTTTGCAGCTTTTCTCAAGTTGCGTGTTGGTGTCAGACCTCAAAAATTGGCCAAGCACAATAAAAGTTCTGTATATTTAGGTAATTATTATATTGGCCTTCCTGATTCTTCATGTATTATAGCTTATTTCGGGCATTCATTGAGTTTCACTCAATTTCACTACCATTCAGTTATGACTCCGGACATAAGAATGAGTTTTATTGAATTTTACTTGGCCTCATGAACAAACCGAACCGAACCAAGGTTTTTCTCCACCTGAAAAACCGAAACCGAACAAGAAATTTAAAAACCTACAGCTCTATTCAGATCCACAACTCTGAATCTATTGATATTGAGTATACAGTATCCTTACTGGGGTCAGATTAAGTTTGTTTAAAGAAAGTACCTCAGTTAATATTTGGGCTCTCTATGGGGGCTCAAATTTTAACTTAGTGCAATAGAGGAAATAATCTTTAAAAATCTTCAGATCCACCAGTTAGAATCTTTTGATATTTGGTATACACCATCCTTAGGGAGGTAACATCTCATTTTGTTCAAACTGGGTTAATATTTGGGCTCCCTATTGAAGCACGAATTTTACCTTATGGCAATATGAGTAATATCTTCTCCAGAAACTTCAGTCAGAATTCTTTATTTTTTGGTATTCAGAATCCCTATTTGTTCAACTTTAGTCAATAGGTTTATAATTGGGCTCTCTAAGGGAGCCTGAATATTAATTTAGTGCAATATGATGAATAAATCTGAATAATCTTTAAAAATTTTCCTTGGATCCACGAGTCAGAATCTTGATATTTTGTATGCAACACCCTTCACATTCAAGCCAGAAAATAAGCAGACTGTCATCTACAAAATGAGGTCCCCAGAGGGTGAATTTAGTGATGCTACCCTGCATAGCAGGATAGCATCACTAAATTACCCACTGTAATAATAATAACACTTCGGCCAGCCGCTGATTTGTCGCGGTTCTCGTATGAGAAGGCCTTGGTTACCCTACTGTGAACCTCAATCTGAATCACAGTCTCAAACTAAACAAAAAGAGGTGCCCAGAGAATACATTGGCCCACTGTATGGGATTGCGTTATTAAATTCACCCTCTGGGGACCTCATTTTGCACATGTCAGATGGGCTTATTTTCTGGCCTGTTCATGTTTGTTCAAGTTAATTCCCAAGGCTGATATTTGGACCTCCTAGTTTTGCATTACTGAAAATTGTGACATTATTTCTGTGGTAGCATCTCAAGAGAAAAAAAAAATTATCTCTGGCATGGACGCCACAATTCTAAATAATTAAATAACTTCATGTCCTTTTAGTGTTAACTAGCCATAAATACTAATTAAATCCATCTTTAAACAACTAGGGTTAGGTGTGTGCCTCAGGCCTCATGGGGCCTCTTGTTTGAAATTTTTTTTTTTGGGAGACTTTTAAAAGAGCCAGTGTCCGTCCATCTGTGCTTTGGTGTCCCGATGATAACTTTAGTTAAGTTGACCATTTCAAATGAAATGTGGTATATATGTGTACCATAAATTACACAAGTTCGAATCAGGGTGCAGTCCTACAATTTTAGCCAGAGTTAATCTCCTTTTTCGACTTAAACTCGATATTTTTATACTACAACCAATGGCCCAGACCTTGCTGGTGCAACCTCAACATTATTAAGGGCCAAACACAAATTTTGAACCCCCAATCCCCAAAATTTGCATACGACAACAAAAATTAAAACTCCTATCGGGCCCTCCATACTTTTAGTATGGATTATTATTGTGCAGGTTTCCCTTTTCCTTTGTTTCTGTTTCTTTCTGTATACGCATACCCTCAAATCTGCACCTGATGTAATGCATGGTTAACACAGCCCTTAGAGGGTTAAGATATAAATACTAGGTTTGTTTGAATTCATTATTAATTTCTGGGATACATTTGTAAACAAAAAAATATCTGAAGTTACAAAAAAAGTTAAGTTTTAGATCGCTCATCATTTTAAAAAAAAACTGGGACGAAAAGTTCAAGGGACATTCTACTTGCATCTTCATAACCATTGAACAGCTTATTAATATTCAGAGGTTCTTAGTTCACATTGACAGTTTTGATGGAAATGTGGATCAGCTTGGCTTCAGGTTTTATCTGTTTCTGAGAGGGATGGAATAAATAAACACTGCCTATAATGATTAATTTTATTATCCAGACGTAAAAATGTGAGATAGCAAAAACAAATTTTTCATAAGTATTCATTGCCTGAATTTGATGCACTCCTAAAATTTTCAAATTGATGGTACGGGTACACTTAATTATAACTTACACAAATCATGAGTTCTTGGAAGTGATCACTAGTGACTTATACAACAGTTACTCGAAAAAGGCGGCATTTTAGCTGAAAATTTTAGGGGTGAGATTGAAGCACTACCCGTACCAGAAAATGATGTAAAAAAATAATACAACTCAATTTTCACCATTGCGACAACTTTCATTTTGGGCGTGGTTTAGACAATTATTGATAGATATTTGCACATGATCGAAAAAAAGGCCACCTACAGGTATTGACAATTTCAGAAATGTAACAAGTCAATGTTGTGCGAGGCATTTCAGTTTTTAATAAAGTATAAATACTTACCTCATTAAAAGCCCACACAGTTTATTAACCCTCTGATGTCAAAATACCAAAGTTTCAGCAGCATGTTTTTCCCACAGTGCAACTGATAATTTAAAAGATTATATCATTTTTGACAGAGCTCATTGAGCTCTGTCAAACAAGATATAAGTTATTAATTTTTTCATGCTGCATGGGCAATATAGAGTCAATGATGAAAAGTTTAAAATACTACCAGAGTGCTAGGAGTTAAAGACGATTTCCTGAAAGCAATTTCCAAACGAAATTCTTACAATCATTTTGGAAATTAATTTTCATATATTCTGGCGAGGAGATGTCAGGTTGCTTTGCAGTATGATTCCCAGGATTCGCATGAGCTCCATTTCTCGAGAATTCCTTTAGATTCGTCCAAAATTTGGCGAAATTTTGACCCTGCCATTTCTGTTGTCAACATCTCCAGAGATGGACAGTTTCAAATTTCCCGTCAGTTTCAGTTTCATTGCATTTGCAGATAAGATGTTTTTGGCACCAGTTAGTGTCAGAGGGACTACATTTCCATGGCAATGCACATGTGTAATAGCCTATACCAGTACCCTGATTTCCTGAACACAATGTATTTGCAGAAATTGTCTCAAGAGTTTCAAGTTTGAGAAAACTGATTTTTGCCTCGAGTCTGAATTACCCCCCCCCCCCCCCCCCCCCCCCCCCCCCCCGTACATGTGTTTATGGTAACCCAACACACCCTAAAAAGTTATGCCGGTCATAAAAAATTTATCGAGTAAAAGTCGCTAATACAGGTCATTGTATTCCTAAATTTCCATCCAACTTCATCTGTGATTTTGACACTGGCTATGGAGTTCAAGCTTTCAAAATTAAGTGTAGAAATAAATATATTTGTCATTATAAATGTGGAATAAGTGATGTTTTCCAGTTCTGCAAAGGAAATCGCATTTGATAAACAGATGAATGTTTAAAACATGATGTGTAAGAGGTAATTTTGTCACCTATTTTCACTGTGAATGTCGCACTCGAATGCAATACCAATTAGTGCAGCTGTTCTGAAAACGGGGTATTGCGACTCTGAAGTTTGAAAACAAGATTAACTTTAGGTTGTTTCTCTCTTTATCCTTAGAAGTGAAGACCTGATTTGAGTTTTTCAACATTGAAGTTGAAAACCAGGACGACAGGTTTTCTGTAATTGTTTCGGTTTCGGTTTTGATAACAAATTTGAAACTAAATCAAATGTTCAATTAACCGCCCATCTCTACATCTCCGTCCCAATTTGGCAGCAAAATAGAGAGAATGTGTGACTAGTCAGTTCAAACCCTAAATCCTGCACCTCCCCCTGCATAGCAGCATATATTAATATTTTGTAAGAAGTGACGATAGAAATGCCAAATGCCAATTATGCAATAAGTCAGTCATTGCCCAGTGCAAAAATACCTTCAATATATACAATCATCATGCCAAAGAGTACAAAACTGTTTTGAAAAAGAACAGACTGTGACACCTGGAAAGCGACTTGGTGTCAAGGTAAGAGAAAAATATCAATTCGCTCAATGCTGGGAAACCCGGGATTCAAGGGAAAGGGTTAAATTAATATTAATAAAACTTTAACTGCACATACCTGTCAAACAAATGATCTGTCGAAAATTTGTAAGGAATGAAAACTAAAAATCCAAAATAAACTTATATGTGCAAAACGCACATGGCCATGTTTTATTGTTTTTGGCTCAACTTGAAAAACTCAAGCTGAGCTGTTGCCATCACTTCTCGTCTGTCGGCGGACGTACGTCCGATCATACATACGTACGTCCACAATTTCCTTTGGCACACCTCACAGGTCGCATTTATAATCAGATTGTTTTGAAACTTGGTATGCTTGTTTGGGGTGACCTCTAGATGGGAGCTATCGATTTTCTTCAATTTCCGTCAAAAAATGTTGCCACTGGCAACGTTCTTAGAACTTAGTTTAGTCCGACTTCAATATTTCCCTTTGGCACACCCTACAGGGCCCATTTTGGATTGCTTTGAAGCCTGGCATGCTTGGGGAGCTATCAATTTTCTTCTATCTTCGTCAAAAAATGTTGCCGCTGGCAACGACCTTTGAACTTTGTTTAGTCAAGCATTAATATAATATATTCCTTTGGCACTCCATACAGGGCACATTTTTATGTGTACCCATACTATGTATGGTACACATAATGCCGGCATCCGGGGTGGCCATCCGTCCGTCCGTCTGTCCGTCCAGCGTTCGTATCTATTTCTTTGGCATTCGATAACTTGAAAAATATTGCTTGGATTGTCAAGTTACTTTATATTTGTGTTTGGGTTACTGTATAGTTTTTGGTGTAAATCTGATAATTTGATTCTGAGATATTAACTCTTTATCCTTCAAATTGAGAATTCTTCCAATCCCTTTGGCATGAGATAACTCAAAAAATATCAATCCAATTGTCATGTTACTTTATATATATCTTCAGGTTACTGATGTTACGAGATGTATAGTTTTTGGTGTAAATCTGTTATTTTGATCCTGAGATATTAACCCTTTATCCTTCAAATTGAAAATTTCTTCAATCCCTTTGGCATTCGATAACTTGAAAAATATTGCTTGGATTGTCAAGTTACTTTATATTTGTGTTCAGGTTACTGATGTGCCGAGCTGTATAGTTTTTGGTGTAAATCTGATAATTTAATCCTGAGATATTAACCCTTTATTCTTCAAATTGAAAATTTCTCCAATCCCTTTGGCATTCGATAACTTGAAAAATATTGCTTGGATTGTCAAGTTACTTTATATTCGTGTTCAGGTTACTGATGTGCCGAGCAGTATAGTTTTTGGTGTAAATCTGATAATTTGATCCTGAGATATTAACCCTTTATCCTTCAAATTGAAAATTCCTCCAATCCCTTTGGCATTCGATAACTTGAAAAAATATTGCTTGGATTGTCAAATTACTTTATATTTGTGTTCAGGTTACTGATGTGCCGAGCTGTATAGTTTTTGGTGTAAATCTGATAATTTAATCCTGAGATATTAACCCTTTATCCTTCAAATTGAAAATTCCTCCAATCCCTTTGGCATTTGATAACTCAAAAAATATCAGTCCGATTGTCATGTTACTTTATATATGTATTCAGGTTAATGATGTGCTGTGCTGTATATTTTTTTTTATGTAAATCTGATAATTTGATCAGGAGATATTAACCCTTTATCCATCAAACTAGACACTCCTCCAATCCGTTTCTATATGTACCCATACCAAGTATGGTGTACATAATGTCGGCATCTGTGGTGGCCCTCCGTCATACAGCTTTCTACTAGTTGCACGTATGGGTACACATCTGAAGATTTCATTGATTATTTTTGATCAGATCGGTTTGAAACTTTGTATGCTTGTTTGGTGTCTACATGGGAGCTATCGGTTTTCTTCGATATCTGCCAAGAAATGTTGCCGCTGGCAATGACCTTTGATGAACTTAGTGCAGTTATGCATTAAAATTTCCGTTTGGTACACCCTGCAGGACACATTTATTATCGGATCGATTTGAAACTTGGTATGCTTTTTTGGGCTGACCTCCAGATGGAAGCTATCAATTTTCTTCAATTTCCATCAAAAAATGTTGCCACTGGCAATGATCTTTGAACTTAGTTTAGTCAGACCTCAATATTTCCCTTTGGCACACCCTACAAGGGACATTTATGATTGGATTGCTTTGAAATCTGGCATGCTTGTTTGGAGTGACCTCTAGATTTGAGCTATTGATTTTCTTCCATTTCCATTAAAAAATGTTGCCGCTGGCAACGACCTTTGAACTTAGTTTAGTCAGGCATCAATATATTCCTTTGTCATGCCCTACAGGGCACATTTATTATCGTATCGATTTGAAACTGTATGCTTGTTTGGTGTTACCTCTAGATGGAAGCTATCGATTTTATTTGATTTCTGTCCAAAAATGTTTCTGCTGGCAACGGTCTTAGAACTTAGTATTTCCCTTTGGCACACCCTACAGGGCACATTTATGATTAAATTGTTTTGAAACCTGGCATGCTTGTTTGGGTTGACGTCTAGATAGGAGCTATCGATTTTCTTCCATTTCTGTCAAAAAATGTTGCCGCTGGCAATGACCGATGAACGTAGTGCAGTTATGCATCAATATTACCCTTTGGCGCAGCCTGCAGTGCACATTTTTTTTTTGACTGGATCACTTTGAAACTTGGTGTGCTTGTTTGGGTTGACCTCTAGATTGGAACCATCGATTTACTTCCATTTACGTCTAAAATAGTTGCCATTGGCAACAACCTCTGATGAACTTAGTAAAACTTACTGCAGTTATGCAGCAGTATTTCCCTTGGACACACCTTACAGGGCACATTTATGATTGGATCACTTGGAAACTTGATACGCTTTTGTGGGGTGATATTTACATGGGAGTTATCGATTTTCTTCCATTTCTGTCAAAAAATGTTGCCTCTGGCATCGACCTTTGAATTTAGTTTAGTCAGGCTTCAATATTTCCGTTTGGCACACCCTTCAGGGCACATTTATGATCGAATCACTTTGAAACTTGGTATATATGTTTGGGGTGACCTCTAGATGTGAGCAAGTGATTTTTTTTTCATTTCCTTTAAAAAATTATCGTCGTTATCACCAGCCTTTGAACTTAATGCATTTGTGCAGGAACTTATCCCTTTTGCATTCTCTGCAGGGTATATTTATGAATTTCCATAAAAAAGAGAGAAAAAACATTGCCACAAGCAGTGACCTTCAAACTTAGTGCATTTGTGCATTAACATCTTCCTTTGGCATGCCTCAGAGGGCGCATTCATTGTCAGGTTGTTTTGAAACTTTGTATGCTTATGCAGGGTGACAAAGATAGGAGCTATTGATTTTCTTTTCATTTCCATCAAAAACTGTTGCTAGCAACAATCTTTGAATTTATTGCATTTGTGCATCAACATTTTTCTTTGACACAGCCTAGAGGCCACATTTATCATAGGATTGTTTTTGAACTTGGTGTGCTCATTCGCAAGACCTTTAGATAAGAACTATTGATTAGCATTCATTAATGTGAAAAAAGTTTCCATTTACAATAACCTCTGAACTTATTGCATTTGTGTATCAACATTCTTGCTTTAGCCAGTCTTACTGTTTAAAAATGTATGGATTACTCTGATGTTGTGCACACACAATGCTGTTATGTTGAAATTCACCAAATAACATTGGTACCAATGATCTTCAATTTTGCCATTTCACCTATAACTTACCAAGTTCAAGTTTGTCAAGTTGAGCTACAGTGTCATTGACACTTTAATTTGAAGTAATGGGAACTCTCAGCATTCAGTGAATACTCTTGGCTAATGATAATTCAGTGGAAGCCAAAAGGAAGAATGCAAATGGAAATCAGGTCAGGTGACCATCCTGTCGATAATTTGCATGACCTCTACAGTGCTTTGTAAATGAATGATTCTTGGATTTAGAGTTTGCTCCTTTTGAGCACCAGTGTCAACTTGTCAAGTTTGTTAGCTTGTGAAATGGGTATCTGTCTTTCTGAAAGTAAAAGGCATGTTCTAAAGTTTTCAACTTCTTGATTTCGGGCAGTTGTTTTGGAAATTCCGACCCTCTTCACTTATTTTCATGTCGGGCAGTACTTCGCTTCCGTGAATGGAAATGAAAAACGAATTTGACACGACGGAATCATAAATTATCTGTCTCAAAAGACATCTTTGCGACTAAATGTTTTAGCCCCCTCCACCCCCCCCCCCCCCCCCCGACACACACTCCCATTTTCCATATCTACGCCCTTGAGGTTGAATGACTTTTCATATGGAGATTGCAGAAGTAATTTTTTGTTCATTGAATTTACAGAAAACAGTTTTATTTCATTTCAAGTTCACTTGTTTGTTATTTAACATGTTTTAGTAGTATCCTGTCCCAGATTAATACATCAAAGTTTGTAAAATATATATTGTGTTACAAAAACTGAAACTGAAAACCTGATTTTGTTTATCCAAAACTGAACCAAAACCAAACCGAGGGAAAATTTCAAACCGACCAGCTCTAACCAAAATGCAACTTCCTCCCCAGCCTTGCATGCAGATAAGGATTGTTCTTGACCTTTCTGGTATTGTCAACGCCAGCATCTTGGTTCAAACTTAGCAAAGTAGAGAGAATATGTGCCCAGTCAATTCAAAGACTGCCCCCTACACCATTGCCATGCTGCAACCACTCCAACTTACCGATGTATGTAACAGTGTATGAAACATGGCTATGCATATATGCATTGTTAGCTCACATGACTGAAAGTCAGGGTGAGCTTTTCTTATCACTCTTCGTCCGTCGTCCATCCGTCCGTTCGTCATCCTGCATGAAGGTGGTGTTTGAGCCTCTTTCTCCTAAACCACTGGCCACATTTTAATTAAATTCCATCTAAGTAGTGGTTATATAGGGGCATTTTGATTTTTTATGCAAATTAGGTTTCGGCTTATATTGAGCAGAGGGGTGTGGAAAAAATGGCCAAATTTTTTGAAAATCTTCTAACGAACCACCAGTAGCAGAGACTTGATATGTGGTATACAGAGTCCTTTTGAGGTTTAGAATCAAATTTGTTCAAGAGAAGTTTGTCGGGCATTATTTGCCTTCGTTATGGGGGGTCTGGGCACAGAATGTCCCCAGTCCTATCCAACCTCACCTCCATCCCAACAAGATGCAGAACTTGTGTGACCATCTGGCATTTGTTGCCACTGTTTTCCCAACATGCTTGGAAAGATATCCTTTTGTGCCTATGCCCAGCCAAGCCCACTCCCCTCCCCCCTACCCCACCCCACCCCACCCCAAAGTTGGGGGAGTGGGATCTTGGGTCTGGGCACAGGCACACAATGTCCCCAATCCTATCCAACCTCACATCCAGCCCACCAAGGTTCAAAACCTCTGTGACCATCTCGCATTTGTAGCCATTGTTTTCCTGACACGCCTGGAAATATATTATGGGCCCCCATCCCCCACCATGTAACATTCATGTCAACAGCTCTGTTGGAAACACAATAGAGCAAAGATGTGCACAGTCACTTCAAAAACCCTCTTCCCTCCTATTCTCAATAGAATAACACCCATGCCCCACCTCAGGGCTGAACCAGGTGTTAACCATGAGCAGGTCTGTGGTGTTTCCTGTGAACTCCAATGTAAGTAGAAGTCTTTTAAAGTGACAAAAGATATTGTCATTATTATTGTAAATGTGAAGTATATGTATACTTTTTGAAGAACTGTCAATGCAGTATCTTGAATAAAATGTCTGCTCAGAAATCCTTGAGTATGTTGTTTCTCTTTCCCATAACATGGAGAGATTTTTAAGTGAAATAGATACATGCATATGGAAACAAAATGAACTATTGAAGATATTTCAAGTATTTATTAAGAATATTATATGTACAAGTGTGTATATATATAAGTACACATACATATAAGTATATACATATATAAGTGTATAAAGATATATATAAGAATGTATTTATAAGTATATAAAGATATATATAAGTATATCAATGAATAGTATTTTATAACAAGAACATATTAAATGTATATAAGAACATCATATTATAAAGATATTACACAGAGAAACAAAGAGAATATTATTTTTTTTTTTTTCGTTTTTCGTTTTTTTTTTCGTCGCCCCACCCAATAAAAAAAAAATCCGGGTGGGGCTTCGGAAAGAAAAGAAGCTGACTTACTCAGACTGTCCCACCCAAGTGAGAAAACCTGGTGGCAACTGACTAAGACACAGTCCACACAAGATGACTCGGCATGCCTGAAGACAATTTATTCCAAGATTTAATGCAATACTATGCTAATCACTTGATTCCCTCACTAGTATGCTGAAGTTGACTAAAATTATACCTAATGTAATCTGATAAAATGTGCAGAACATTACTGTATTCCTACTTTCACTTTCTGTTCCAAACTCATCAATTTTTTATTTGTTATATTTATGTTGAAATACGTTCATGTCTCGTGATGGATGGTGGTCCAGTTGTACGTAGAGCCCTGTCCATGGTATTTTCACTCATTCTGAACATTGGACAGTTTCAAGTGGCATTTACTTGCCTACATGTCTCCCTGCCTATATATGAGAATACGACTGGTATAAAAAATTTCTCATCATTTCCATGAATTGAATTTTATAATTTGTGTGTGAATTACGGACTGGACTTCCTGGAAAATTTCAAAATGAATCACCAGAAGACCCCAGATTCGCTCACTGCGTAATAAATTTTCAAAAATGTCCTGGACCCACATCGATGGGAGAGGACACCCCTCCCATACCTACCCCCACCACAGAGACCTACCACCTTCGAATATGCTTGCAGAAAATATGGACTGCTGTCCCCAAATTATTCCTGGATATGACCCTGCCTCAATCAGCCTGTGAAATAGATTAATACAACACAAAGCAAATGTATCAAACATCTCTCAGTATACTCAAGAAAGTAACATTCTTTGAAAGAGTGTCAATAATGGTGCATTGTACATTACACAGCGATGATCAGTTGAACAGCTAGCGATGATCAGTTACTCAGCTAGCGATGATCAGTTACACAGCTAGCGATGATCAGTTACACAAATAGTGTCAGTAATGGTGTATTGTACGTTACACAGCGATGATCAGTTACACAAAGAGTGTCAATAATGGTGTAGTGTACATTACACAGCGATGATCAGTTACACAAAGAGTGTCAATAATGGTGCATTGTACATTACACAGCGATGATCAGTTACACAAAGAGTGTCAATAATGGTGCATTGTACATTACACAGCGATGATGAGTTACACAGCTAGCGATGATCAGTTACACAGCTAGCGATGATCAGTTACACAGCTAGCGATGATCAGTTACACAAATAGTGTCAGTAATGGTGCATTGTACATTACACAGCAAGCGATGATCAGTTACACAAATAGTGTCAATAATGGTGCATTGTACATTACACAGCGATGATCAGTTACACAAAGAGTATCAATAATGGTGCATTGTACATTACACAGCTGGCGATGATCAGTTACATGTGTCAATAATGGTGTATTGTACATTACACAGCTGGCGATGATCAGTTACACAAATAGTGTCAATAATGGTGCATTGTACATTACACAGCTGGCGATGATCAGTTACATGTGTCAATAATGGTGTATTGTACATTACACAGCTGGCGATGATCAGTTACACAAAGAGTGTCAATAATGGTGTATTGTACATTACACAGCTAGCGATGATCAGTTACACAAATAGTGTCAATAATGGTGTATTGTACATTACACAGCTGGCGATGATCAGTTACATGTGTCAATAATGGTGTATTGTACATTACACAGCTGGCGATGATCAGTTACACGTGTCAATAATGGTGTATTGTACATTACACAGCTAGCGATGATCAGTTACACAAAGTGTCAATGGTGTATTGTACATTACACAGCTGGTGATGATCAGTTACACAAAGAGTATCAATAATGGTGTATTGTACGTTACACAGCCAGCGATGATCAGTTACACAAATAGTGTCAATAATGGTGTATTGTACATTTCACAGCTGGCGATGATCAGTTACATGTGTCAATAATGGTGTATTGTACATTACACAGCTAGCGATGATCAGTTACACAAATAGTGTCAGTAATGGTGCATTGTACATTACACAGCTGGCGATGATCAGTTACATGTGTCAATAATGGTGTATTGTACATTACACAGCTGGCGATAATCAGTTACACAAATAGTGTCAATAATGGTGTATTGTACATTACACAGCTAGCAATGATCAGTTACACAAATAGTGTCAATAATGGTGTATTGTACATTACACAGCTAGCGATGATCAGTTACACAGCTAGCGATGATCAGTTACACAAAGAGTGTCAATAATGGTGTATTGTACGTTACACAGCTAGCGATGATCAGTTACACAAAGAGTATCAATAATGGTGTATTGTACGTTACACAGCCAGCGATGATCAGTTACACAAAGTGTCAATGGTGTATTGTACATTACACAGCTAGAGATGATCAGTTACACAAAGAGTGTCAATAATGGTGTATTGTACATTACACAGCTAGCGATGATCAGTTACACAGCTAGCGATGATCAGTTACACAAAGAGTGTCAATAATGGTGTATTGTACGTTACACAGCTAGCGATGATGAGTTACACAAAGAGTATCAATAATGGTGTATTGTACGTTACACAGCCAGCGATGATCAGTTACACAAATAGTGTCAATAATGGTGCATTGTACATTACACAGCTAGCGATAATCAGTTACACAAATAGTGTCAATAATGGTGTATTGTACATTACACAGCTGGCGATGATCAGTTACATGTGTCAATAATGGTGTATTGTACATTACACAGCTGGCGATGATCAGTTACACAAATAGTGTCAATAATGGTGTATTGTACATTACACGGCTAGCGATGATCAGTTACACAAATAGTGTCAATAATGGTGTATTGTACATTACACTGTTAGTGATGATCAGTTACACAAATAGTGTCAATAATGGTGTATTGTACATTACACAGCTGGCGATGATCAGTTACACAAAGAGTGTCAATAATGGTGTATTGTACATTACACAGTTAGTGATGATCAGTTACACAAATAGTGTCAATAATGGTGTATTGTACATTACACAGCTAGCCAAGATCAGTTACACAAATAGTGTCAATAATGGTGTATTGTACATTACACAGTTAGTGATGATCAGTTACACAAATAGTGTCAATAATGGTGTATTGTACATTACACAGCTGGCGATGATCAGTTACACAAATAGTGTCAATAATGGTGTATTGTACATTACACAGCTAGCCAAGATCAGTTACACGCGTGTCAATAATGGTGTATTGTACATTACACAGCTAGCTATGATCAGTTACACAAATAGTGTCAATAATGGTGTATTGTACATTACACAGCTAGCGATGATCAGTTACATGTGTCAATAATGGTGTATTGTACATTACACAGCTAGCGATGATCAGTTACACAAATAGTGTCAATAATGGTGTATTGTACATTACACAGCTAGCCAAGATCAGTTATTCAAAGAGTGTCAATAATGGTGTATTGTACATTACACAACTAGCGATGATCAGTTACACAAATAGTGTCAATAATGGTGTATTGTACATTACACAGCTAGCCAAGATCAGTTATTCAAAGAGTGTCAATAATGGTGTATTGTACATTACACAGTTAGTGATGATCAGTTACACAAATAGTGTCAATAATGAATGGTGTATTGTACATTACACAGCTAGCCAAGATCAGTTATTCAAAGAGTGTCAATAATGGTGTATTGTACATTACACAGTTAGCGATGATCAGTTACACGAGTGTCAATAATGGTGTATTGTACATTACACAGCTAGCTATGATCAGTTACACAAAGAGTGTCAATAATGGTGTATTGTACATTACACAGCTAGCAATGATCAGTTACACAAATAGTGTCAATAATGGTGTATTGTACATTACACAGCTAGCGATGATCAGTTACATGTGTCAATAATGGTGTATTGTACATTACACAGCTAGCGATGATCAGTTACACAAATAGTGTCAATAATGGTGTATTGTACATTACACAGCTAGCGATGATCAGTTACACAAATAGTGTCAATAATGGTGTATTGTACATTACACAGCTAGCGATGATCAGTTACACAAATAGTGTCAATAATGGTGTATTGTACATTACACAGCTAGCGATGATCAGTTACACAAAGAGTGTCAATAATGGTGCATTGTACATTACACAGCTAGCGATGATCAGTTACACAAAGAGTGTCAGTAATGGTGCATTGTACATTACACAGCTGGCGATGATCAGTTACACAGTGTCAATAATGGTGTATTGTACATTACACAGCTAACGATGATCAGTTACACAAATAGTATCAATAATGGTGCATTGTACATTACACAGCTAGCGATGATCAGTTACACAAAGAGTGTCAATAATGGTGCATTGTACGTTACACAGCTAGCGATGATCAGTTACACAAAGAGTATCAATAATGGTGCATTGTACATTACACAGCTAGCGATGATCAGTTACACAAATAGTGTCAATAATGGTGCATTGTACGTTACACAGCTAGCGATGATCAGTTACACAAAGAGTGTCAATAATGGTGCATTGTACATTACACAGCTAGCGATGATCAGTTACATAAATAGTGTCAATAATGGTGTATTGTACATTACACGGCTAGCGATGATCAGTTACACAAATAGTGTCAGTAATGGTGTATTGTACATTACACAGCTAGCGATGATCAGTTACACAAAGAGTGTCAATAATGGTGTATTGTACATTACACAGCTAGCGATGATCAGTTACACAAAGAGTGTCAATAATGGTGTATTGTACGTTACACAGCTAGCGATGATCAGTTACAGAAATAGTGTCAATAATGGTGTATTGTACATTACACAGCTGGCGATGATCAGTTACACAAATAGTGTCAATAATGGTGTATTGTACATTACACAGCTAGCGATGATCAGTTACACAAAGAGTGTCAATAATGGTGTATTGTACATTACACAGCTAGCGATGATCAGTTACACAAATAGTGTCAATAATGGTGTATTGTACATTACACAGCTAGCGATGATCAGTTACACAAATAGTGTCAATAATGGTGTATTGTACATTACACAGCTGGCGATGATCAGTTACACAAAGAGTGTCAATAATGGTGTATTGTACATTACACAGCTGGCGATGATCAGTTACACAAAGAGTGTCAATAATGGTGTATTGTACATTACACAGCTAGCGATGATCAGTTACACAAATAGTGTCAATAATGGTGTATTGTACATTACACAGCTAGCGATGATCAGTTACACAAATAGTGTCAATAATGGTGTATTGTACATTACACAGCTAGCGATGATCAGTTACACAAAGAGTGTCAATAATGCTTTCTTTGGCATAATCTCTGTCTATGTGATGTCACATGTATGTCTTTACACACATTATTAAATGGGTATCCTTGTATTTTAAAAAGTCCTGCTTCAACTTTGTATCAACAAAGGAAAGTAAAGAAAAATCATTTTCCTTCAGTATTATGACCCGTCTGCACAAAAAAAATTATGACAACAGACAGCCGCTGTTAACCCTTTATCTAACCTGAATGGTAGATGACAGTTGCAAAAATAATTTCTTGAATGACTAAAAATTTTCATTTTTCACCTCAAAAACATAGCTTCAGGCCTCATAAAGTAGATTTTCTGTTTCTCGGGTCATGGGGGGGCAGTTTATTTTATTTTTTATTTTTTGTAATTATTTCTTTGCAATCAAAAGTTCATGTTCTTGGTTGTTTTATGTCCTAGGCCTCATAATCTACAGTCCAGAACAGCATGGGTGGTTGTGTATTTCGTCCCTTGAGTGCGAGAAGGCTTTGCAATGCTGAAGCATTGCACTCAAGGGACAAATTTATCAATTTTATTAACTTGCGTAAAGGGACAAATTTATCAATTTTATTAACTTGGGTGAAATATCAGACATAAACCATTTAATTTTTAGTTTTTTGAAGTTTGCATTGGTTATAAAAAGAGCATGCAGCAGCCAAAAGGACCACACGGGAAGGCCTGAGAAACAGATTTGTAACTTTTTTTTAGGCCTTAGGCTCCACCTTAGTTGAAACTTGATTACTTCTCATGTTAGCACAAGATCATCAAAATTTGAAGTAAAACAGAAAACATGGACAATAACTCTCAATTTTGTCAAATCACTGTGATTTTATTCCAGACAACATTAACCCTTTACCTAACGAATCGCACGCATCCGCCCACGTAATATGCAAATTGATCAGTTAAAAAAATGAAATTTTTCAAAATATCTTAACAAAACCATATCATGTGACCCCTCATTGGAATGAGCTCATTGAGCTCGTTCAAATGAGGGGTCACATGATATGGTTTTGTTGAAATTTTTTGAAAAATTTAAAAGTCTTATATTTGAAATAATAAATTTTGATATCGTCTGCGTTGGGTAAAGGGTTAAATTTGATATGTGGCAATTTGATATGATTGAAATCTGATATTTTCTTTTCAAGTGATGAGTATATATATTATAAAATTCAAGTAAAACCAAACCAACAAGGAGCAGTAACAACTTCAATTTTCAAGAAGGCATCATACGTCCCTGTCGACGAAGTCGGGAGGGGATATTGAAATGGTGTCTGTCCGTCACAAACTTGTCTGCTTAACTCCTACAGTTTTCAGTGGATTTTTACGAAACTTGGTCTGAAGTATCAGTGTTGATGTGCATGTGGTCAAGAATTTCCGATGCGACAAATTTTGTGTGGTTATGACCCTTGGTAATAGCAAAATTTCCGTCACAAATTCTTGTCCACTTTACTCCTGCATTTTTCATTGGATTCTTACGAAACTAGGTGTGCAGTATCAGGCCTAAAAAAATTATACGTTTGTTTCTGCTAACCCGACCGACCCTATTTCAAACCACCGAGTCAAAGCATTTTATTGAAATTGCAAAAAAAGTGAGAAAAAACAGTGACATTTTTGCCACTTTCTAAATCATGCCACACATATTGATCGTCTAAAAATTAAGATTTTATAAAAAAGAAACCATGAAAGCCTATCAAGCCATGGAACTTCTTCAGCCTTCCTCTTATTCTGAATTGTCTATTCACATGCCTCACTTTATCACTACTTGTAAACCGTGACATTAATTGAAAGCAAGTTGAAATTTGTATACCACTTCACTGGGATAAAACCAACTTTTTCAGGTACCGAATATGATTTAATTCACCAGTATCGGTGACGGTATTGCCAATTTTATCGATAAAAGTCTGTATACCATAAAACCACACAGCACTACACAGAGGCCTATTTTATGTTGAAAAAGTTATAAACTGAGTTACTAGTAAGGGAACTGCATTCTGGAGGAAAAAAAAAATAAAAAAAATAAAAAGTTTTTCTTACCTACTGACCCTATTTTTTTTTCATCCCGTTAGTGGAAATAAACGTACATATTTTTAGGCCTCAGTATGATGTGTACATGTGCATATGGAAAGGAAGTTTCAGTTCGAATAATTCTTTTCATCTGTCTTGATCACCTCATGTGCTTATTCCTATCATAATATAAAAGTCGGCAGGTGATATGAATGTCATTAGACTGTCTTGTTCAACTTGTCCTGGTTGTCCAAGAAATTTAAAAAAAAAAACATGTCTTTCAGTTTTTGACTACTGGCCGACCTTGATTTCTTAATGTGATCTGAAAAATTGTGGCTTGCCTACTGTCATGCCGATTTGAAAGTACACAAACATTTGCTATTCCTGTTACACTTTTCCAAAGTCAGGCCTGGCATTCTGAAAAATTTAGGGGGCTAAAAATCGCTCTCCTGAAATGATCTAGGAGAGCCAATGGCTCTCCTAATTTTTTTTTTGACATGGAAGGCAGTTGAACCATGATATATCATATGAATGCAGTTCAACACTGTGACCAGACATGCTCTACTCACAAAGTTGCATTGCGTAATTTGGATAGTTGTAATACATGTTACTTCGAAAGTTACTCAATACTGTGTTGAAGTCATCGGTTCCGACAACTCACAACTGTCACAAGCCAATCATGGTTCAACTTCATCCCCTTCAAGTTCATCCCATCAGATAAATTTTGAATTTCAGTTCATTGCACCTGAGCCAGCTGTACAGTACATGATGCCAGTTGAAGATTTTCTAAATGATCCTGGGATAACACAATTTTTTATCTTCAATTTTTTATTCATCGCATTCGAAATTACTCTTGATGCGGTAAATAAAAAAAATGTGAACACTCTTAGACGGGACGGCTTTCGGAAATTGTACGTCAATAGTCATGCCTATCAAATTTGTGTTGAGGGAATACTGTCACTCCACGTGGTTATCACTTAATTTAAGTTCTTTGATTATCCGATGTTGTTTAATGGGAATATAAGTTGGTTTTGAAATGGGGCAATGTTTGAATAGTAATAGAAACTGTACATCCCCGGTGAAAAATGAAACCAATCAAATAATTCTCATGGGCAGGTGATGGTGACATTTCAAATATTTGCGGAAATTCACAAAAAATTTTCATGAATTTTTGGTTGCAAGTGTATTTTGATAGAAGGAATCTCCCTTTTGATTTGTGTCGCTGTCTGCTTTGTCATCCAGAGTTATGGGACTTTATTCGTCAAAATATAGGCAATTTTCCACATGTCAGACTTTGAGCAATTTTCATAAACCTGACAAGTACACATGTATACTCTTATTGTGTGCTTCCGTCTTGTAATTAATAACAGGCGTATCATGCACTCATGGCGCAGCTGTTTATTTGTGTTTCCACCGCTGAGCAAACGAGGTAATGAATACAGAGTATTCAGGAGAGTCTTGATATTGGTTTCTAGCCCTCAATCAGTTAAGGAGGGGAATGCAGCCATTTACCAGCCCCAAAAATACGCGGACAGTATGCCTGCCAAACTTTTAGATACCAGTAATAGAATGCCAGTAGTTATTGAAGCAGAATGTTTGTTTATTGGACATCTTAAAACTGTTGTACACTCCTTTTCTTTGCAGTAATGAAAATAGAAAATAACAGATTAACGTAAATAATGTTTGGATTTGAAGAAGAGAACAAAATACAGTGAGTATTCTTAACCATTTAATTACTTTATCTTGATAACATCTTCCTTTATAAGGTATTCATCATTTTCAGCTCAACTGGGTAAATTTCCAGGGTAATTGTACTGATCACTTTCTGTCTGTCTGTCTGTCTGTCTGTCCATACATCCTTAACTTTGTTATTGCATTCTCAGAAGCTACTAGACTGAATAGAACCAAATTTGGCATGCATGTTCCATATCACGTCTTCCCTGTATTGTGTCCTCGGGCAAGGCACCTACTCCAGATTGTCAACATGGGGCACAGTGGCGCTGTGTACTAAGGTGTACTGCACATCGATTGTGCACAGGCCTTTACCTGCTGCAAACTCAGCTTGTGTTAGGTTAGTAAGTTTGAGAGCCTGGTTCTCTACAGGAACTCTGGGAAAATTGTCCCAGTTTTGAAAAAAATCTTCTCAAGATCTGATGGATGGTATGAATTGGATGTTTGATATTCAGCTTCTTTTTGATGTATCTTCTGAAGTTTGTTCAAGGAAAATTTGATGGGCAATATTTACAGTTGCTCTGGGAGGGGCAAGGGAATTGGCCCCACCCAAAACTCATTTTCAGCAATCGGTGTAGGCACAAGACTGTCTAGGCCCCCCTGACATTACTTAAGCATGGGGTCCTATATATGCCGACTGCATATCCGAAGGCCGTAGGCCTGGGGTGATGTGGGTTATAGGCGGAGGTGTCCCTTTCCTATTGATGTGGATCTGGGACAGTAGCAGAGCTATGGGGTGTCTGCGAGGTTCACCCCTCCACCATATCACCCCCACTCCCCCCCCCTCCGTCCCCCCCCCCCCCCCCCCCCCCCCCATTCAAACCCATTACAGCTATAGTCACCAATCAATCTCATGTTAGAGCTGCGTTGAGGTAAAATCACTGATACACTATTTGGTGTTTCGAACGTTCATTACAGTTCGTTCGGGAATGAAGCACAAACACGACTGAAGTCAATATGGGCTGTTATCATGGTTTGAAAACCGAGCATGTTTGTGTAAATGGTTTTTCCATCTGTCCTAGCGTCCATCCAAACTTATTTTGGTTTCCATATGATAACTTGAGTGATCTTCTTCACATTTGTTATGTAAGTCATTCTGATATTTCGTTACATCACTGACACCATATCTGACTTTCGTAGGTAGAGGTGCAGGCTGCAAGCCGAGAGGTCCTCGGTTCGGATCCCACCTGCGGCAACTGCGTTGTGTCCTTGGGCAAGACACTTCACCCCGATTGCCTACATGGGGGCACGATGACGCTGTGTACTGAGGCGTACTGCACGTCGCTGTTGCGCATGTCTTCAACCAATCTAACCCTGCCTGTGCTGCGGTGCAGAGTTCAGAGTTACGATGTTGGGGAGCTGACAGCTGCTCGTCGTTGCTCGGTGGTTCTCTCCGGGTACTCCGGCTTCCTCCACCCGTAAAACTGTCACGGTCACGATTAGCCATTGTGCATAAGTATGTGACCTTAAACACCAATAAATAAATAATAATAAATAATATCTGACTTTTGTGCCTGGGTAACTTGTGGCTGTAATTCAGAAGCTTTGCATATTTATGAAACTTCAAACAATCGCCAATCATTTTGCCTATATAAGATCTCTGAGAATCTGTTGTAGTGTTGTGCGTTTTTTTATCTGACTTCGGTTTCGGTTCGGTTCGGTTTTGTCCAAAAAACTTGGTTTATAGGTCGGTTTTCGGTTTTTTGCAATAAGAAGGTTCTAGACTTGCCTAGCATCAATTTATTTTCAGTATATGCCTACTATATGGCTGGCAATATAAAATACAACGAAGGAGTTGAAAAAATTATTTTTTTACAGATTGTTCTTTCAATCATATAAACAAGTAAAAGTATTCATATCAGCAAAACAAATGAAACATATCAATTATTACCAGGCATTCACCAAGTTAACTAAACAAGCAATGCATAGTGCATACCAAGTTAACTAACAGAATGTAGTACAGTTGTTTTGCCTCCAGAATGGGAATCAAGCTGCAACAAGATAGCAAATATTTTATATCAGCTACCAGTGATGTTCAGGATTGAAAAAAATAAATTGAAATAAAAAGTTCAGAACCCTCAGTCCTGTATTGACCTGTAACTGTCTTCAACTCAAGGCTTCATGCAGAATATTGGTGTGTATATTAGTAGACTACACTTACGGATTTAGCTACCACTGAATCAGTGTTGTCCAGGATTGAAAAAAATAAATTGAAATAAAAAGTTCAGAACCCTCAGTCCTGTATTGACCTATAACTGTCTTCAACTCAAGTCTTCATGCAGAATATTGGTGTATATATTAGTAGACTACACTTATGGATTTAGCTACCACTGAATCAGTGTTGTCCAGGATTAAAAAAAATAAATTGAAATAAAAAGTCAGGGCTTAAAATTTGTCTGGCATCACGCGAATCTAACATAATTCTCGCGAAATATTTTCACGCGAATTCATTTAAACCATGATATGAAATCCCCCGTGGGAACCCGGGAAGTAAAGCCAATGATTGAGGTGGAAATCCTCTAAAATGTGCTACATGGGGTATAAATGATTGAAAACCCTTGACTTTATATCCATGTTGCGGTCATGATTAGCCATTGTCCATAATTTATGTGACCTTAAACACCCTTAAATAAATAAATAAATAATGATATGAAATTCTGCAAAAACTAGCTGAATGTTGCTGGTGAGATCACGAAATAAGTTGTCGAAATTTCCACCCATGATTTACCACATGCTTCACATTTTCTTGAGTTTGGTATCAAATCAAGTCATGGCTGCTACAGCAGCCATGACTTGATTTGATACCAAACTCAAGAAATATCAATGGACAGTTTTTCAAAATTATTTATTTTATGATAACCCAGGTTGGAACTTCATCATGAATCAACGACATCATACATAAAGTGAATCCAAGCAGTAAATTGACGCGAATCCACTTGGATTCGCGCCAGTGTAGTTTGCCAGAATCATTACGAGAATCGATTCGCGGATTCGCGTGTAATTTTAAGCCCTGAAAGTCAGAACCCCCCAGTCCTGTATTGACCTGTAACTGTCTTCAACTCAAGGGCTTCATGCAGAATATTGGTGTATATATTAGTAGACTACACTTATGGATTCAGCTACCACTGAATCAGTGTTGTCCAGGATTGAAAAAAATAAATTGAAATAAAAAGTTCAGAAGTTCAGAACCCTCAGTCCTTGGTGTGTATAAACTGTACTACTGTATACTTGTGTATAGTGAAAACATGGCTAAAATTAGAATATTTTAGGATTAATATAGTGCAGTGTACTGAACTGAATTCAGTAGACTACAGTGTATTATCCCAAACACATATAAACTATATTATAAGAGAGAAATCACAGTCTAGTGTCCAGTACTGTCCACTGCCTGACCAAACTCTCTGTGACATGTTTGGTTTCTAATTTCTATTATCTGTTACCGGTACATGTCAACATCCCTAAAACAAACTTCTTAAGTTTAAATAAACATTAGGTTTCTCCTAAATGCCATCTGGCATAAAATAAAGTTCATTGTTCATTTAAATGTTCATTGTTCATTAATGTTCAATGAAGGTTTTGACCCAGACAGATAAGTTGTTCAGCATATTCTGGCTTTAAACGGTTTCGCCTCTGACTTATTATTAATCCAGCTTTGCTAAACATCCGTTCACTAGGAACAGAAGTGGCTGGAATGCCAAGATATATTTGTGCCAATCGTGAAAGTGTGGGGTACTTCACTTTGTTTCAAACCACCAGTGGAAGGGACAGAAAGAGGGTTCAAGAAGTTGTTCTTGCAAAAACATCTGAAGTTCATATTCCATTCGAATTTTCAAATTCAAAGCCAAATTATCTGAATGAGTCTCGTTTTTGCCTTCCTTTTTCTTCTTCTCTTCAACCATTTTCTTGAATGCACCCCAAATCCCACCTTTACCACCAGGCTTACTACCCCTACTGTCACTTCAGTTAGGTTCTCGGAACAAGGTTGGAACACCCAGTTTCAGCAGCAACGGCTTGCTTGCCATGCTTACATGGCTTATCACAAAGGTTAATCATTTTTGAAAGAGTGAAATCGTTTGCAAAATTTCTTATTTTCAACATTTGAAAATGTGAACTGCTTAAACCTGGGGTCTAGCAGAGATGCTAATAGAAACTGTTCATTTCTTTCATAATCCGGCCACCTCTTTGAAATGCCATACAAAACAGCTTTTCCAAAGCAATCCATTTCAGAATTTTTCATCTTAGAACTTAAAATATTTAAAAGTGGTATCACTAGAGATAATGTCGCATACTTCGTAGCAGACATCATCATGGTTATTTCTTCGAATGCTTGCAGCTCAGTAACATAATCATTTGCTGCCCTCCACTCGTGAGGTTGGAGGTTTTGGTACTTTTTCTGTTGTTGACAAAATAGCACTAACTGGATCTTTTTGCTCACACAACCTCTCTAACATATAATACTGTGGAGTTCCACCTTGTGGGGCATTGGTTAATAAGCTTATGTTCCTTCACATTCAATGATTTTTGTATTTCTTTCAGTTTAAAAGTGTCCTTATCACTATGATGGAAGTGACTTACAATAGATTTAGCTTTAGCCACAACATGTGATAGACCCTGAAACTGTTTTAATGAATCATCCAACACTAATTGCAGAGTGTGGGCAAAGCAACTTATTCCTTTGAATGTTTCTTCGGGGAGAAGTCTTATGGCAGCTTTATGTTTGAGGCATTATCAGTTACCACAAAAATGGGAATTTTTTGTTGTTGAAGATTTGGTAGCCAAAATTCCATACATTGGGTTAGTTCATTTGCAATGTTTATAGCTGTGTGGCTTTGGGGCATGTACTTGACATTTAGGCAAACGTCTTTGAAATTGAAGTCATCAGTTACAAAATGACCTGTTTACAGCCATGTATGCATCATTGGACACTGAAGTCCAGTGATCCACTGTTATTGCGAGAGAATGGCAGCTTTGCAAAGCTGTATTGATCTCACTCTGAGAACTTTTGTACAGATTGGGGATATACTCATATCTTAAATCACGTCGTGATGGTAAGTTTTTACATGGCTGAATGGTATTGACAAAATTTTTGAACCCTTTGTCATTCACAATGCTCATTGGTTGAAGGTCTTTACAAATCATAGAAGCAAGTGCTTTGTCTCCATCAACCTGCTGTTTAGATTTTTTGTCCCATTTCTGGCAGTCGGAAATTGTTTTGAAGGCTGTAATTTTTGGCTGCGAAGTACCTGGGCCATCATCATCCACCTGAAAGTAAATATGTATAATGCATTTTAAAAAACAGAAATAGTTCTGATTTTAGGAGACTTACCACAAACTACAAAAATTCTTATGCTTTAAACATCAAGGTAAAATTCAACAAATCTATAATATCTTGTTTAACAAATTAACATAGCTCTTTCGAGTCTTATTAGACAATTGAGACTAAGTATAATCAGTTGAATATTTTTATGCCTAAACCTGACCTGAAAATGGTTAAACATTTTGAATGTCTTTGATACAAAGTGTGCATGTGTGTGTGTGTGTGTGGGGGGGGGGGGGGGGGGGGGGGGGGGGGGGGAGGGCAACCCTAATTACCCTATCCAAACTGCCAACCAACAAGCAATGTCAAACATCTGCCACATTACACACTGACAGACAGACAGACAGACAGACACAGACAGACAGACAGACAGACAGACAGACAGACAGACAGACAGACCACTGAGCAGTGAGCATGCATCTGTGTCCCCACTGTCCCTATATTAAATAGGGCTAGGTCCCCCCCCCCCTCCCCACACACACACACACACACATGCACACTTTGTAAGTTTGTATCAAAGACATTCAAGATGTTTAACCGACTTCAGGCCAGATTCGGGCATAAAAATATTCAACTGATTATATTATAGACAACATGACTGAACAGTGTCCACCCCACCCCACCCAGTAGTACCCCCTACCCACACAAATCTATGTAGGTGGACATTGTCCGATACCAAAATCCAACACCACCATCCTGGCATCCTCCCCTCCCCACAAAAAATACATTAAAAGACTGAAAGCAGGGCAATGCCAGGAAATTGGCAGGTTACGAAAGTTGAGGGGACAGGTAAATTGTGGGGTTGGGTAAGTTCCTAAGAATTCCCCTTGCAACCCCGACCCTGCATACCCCCCCCCCCCCCCCCCACCCCCGCATAATCTACTGTCGACTGCCGAGCCCGACCCTACGACTCTGGTATTATTTAAGACTCCTTGCTACCACTGGCTCTCCTGTTGTCAAAAACTAAAAATCAAGGTGGGCCTACTAGCTAGTAGTATTGGCCTACCACCACACCCCCCCCCCCCCCTTCCCCAACAGGCACGCACCCAGAGATATTTTTGAAAAAAAAATGTACTCTAAAGTTCTAAACTATGCCATCTGAGATGGATCACTTTCAAGACAAGTTGTACATTGGAACATTGATATAGAGTATAGTATAGGTTGCTCTCAGTACAGGTGCCCCCCCCCCCCCCCCCCCATCAGTTACGCAGCCGCAACCGGATTTGAAACCGTAACTGCCTATTGCCTAACTGGTAGTTTGGAATGGCTGAGTGGGCTTGACAGTCCAGTGAGTCCACAACCACACCCATCCCCATAGGTAACCCAGTCTCCAACACACTCCTCTTAAATTCCGTGCCCCACCACCGTCGGAAGGTGCCATGCTCGTTTGATTTTAGAACCATAATTTACACTGACCAGTTTTTATTTGTTATGTTTTGTACTATACCTGTTTTCGTTTTCTTTTCGAAAGCGGCGTTTCACTTTCAATTTCCACTAATGTTGAGTATTCTTTATGGTGGTGTGTTTTAAGATTGCCGTTTCAAATTGCTGGTATTACCATAGCTGGCCGCTACTTCTTTTTCACAAATCTTGCAGGTACATGTTGATGCTTGCTTGTTTTCGCGATTAAAATAGGCATAAACTGCGCTTCGCGGTGTTGACATCGTGTCTTCTAAAAAGCTGACCGATTTTTTGTTGGCAGTGCTTTCTGTGAAAATGACGTAATTTATTTCAGCCCCAGGAATGACAATGTTCCCAAACTTAACTGAAGATTTGAAGTCGTGAACTGACTGTGTCTGGGTCGAGGTGGGCAGTGTTTTAAAACCTGAGCTGCGCAAAAATGACATTTAGGACTGAGCGTGAAACTAAACCAGTTCTGTATTATATGAGGTAAAATGTATTTAATGTAGAATTTAATTGTGTGCAGAGGGCTTTAGATCTCGCAGGCTCGCTTGGTCTGCACTCTGCGGGTAAATAGGCGCGGGCACATTACATTGTGTTGTGCACTCGCATGCATTGCATACATTGGATAAACTCATCAAGGGAGGTAAAACTAACATTTTCATTCTAAGCACGTGCCAGTGAAAACCACGGGACAAGTGTGTTTTGTTTTTCACAGTAATCCGCCAGTAAAAAAAGGGACTATTTTATCCTGGATTTTATTCACGATTTTGTTGCAAGGTATAATATATATAATACATCCAAACATATGCTGATTCACAGCCGCTTGCGAAATCCCCAAATTGTTGGTTTTGACGTTTGTGTTTGTAGGTGTGTCAAGATTGTCGTTCTGAGAATTTCTGTCAAAACAAATCAACCCACTTCTGTAACAGTGATGTGTAATTGGACTAAAGTTGTCGTACATCATACGAAAACTTCTTGGGACGGTCTGAATACATGAAAGCCGGAGTTATCAGTTGACGTTACGGATTTAGTTTTCATTTGTTGACAATGCAATTTTATGCAAACTGAAGGGTGTAAACATAAGTTTCCAACATTTTGTAGAGAAAACCGAAACCGTACTGATTTAACAATCACACGGTTTCGGTTTTAGAGCCAAACCGAAACCGACTCATAAAACCGGTTAACTGTACAACACTAATCTGTTCCTCATGAGAACAAAACAAGTATTAGCATGTCTGTCCACACCACAATTTCCCAGTCTTCCTGGTACAGAAAATTATCTCCAGTTGGAAGCAAATGTTACTTACCCCAGTGTCACTCTCAGAGAACTACATGACAACTATGGCATGTCACACAGTGCCCCCAGGGCTGCAACGATTCACTTCGATTTCAGTGCACAACAATATTTTGCTACAGTACGGTTCACTTAATCTTGCGATTCGATTCAAGGGTGCACATTAGCATTGGCCCCACATGTCCGTGACAAGAGAAGTTTATTTGTGGCATATTGTTTTATGCCCCAATGTAGACCCCTCAACAATTGTCATTCTGTTAGTGAAATGATAACTCGGCAGAACTTCCTGAGTCTTCATCGGAATTGTTATTGTATGCAAATGACAGTTGTAAGCTCAGCTCAGCAATCTCCTTTTATGGAGATATCTGATGTCCAATCAACAGCTTGATGGTTGACCTTCCTTCCTGTCATTAATTTTTATCCCCCCCCCCCCTCCCCCGACTTAAGTCTGGTGGCATATAGTGATTGAAGTGTGCGTGTGTCTGTGTGTGTGTGTCCGAGCCAATAACTTGAAAACAGTGAGGGCCACAGTCATCAAACTTCACACAATTATAAAGGACCATGGGAGGATGTGTCACACACCATAGCCGGGTTCATACCTTCAGGGTCAAGGTCACTCTAAAAATCGGTCAATATTCGTGTCTCAGCCATAACTCAGAAACGAATCGTAGTACAATTGATAAACTTTTTACAAATGTTAAGGACAGTCAGAAGTTGTATCGCGTATAATAGTTTCTGCCGCATCTGCAAGGTGAAGGTCACAATTGACCTTCATATGTTCAGGGTCACAAATCGTGTCTCAAGCATAACTCCAAAACTATTAGGGCTACAATCATCTAACTTTGCTCAATTATAAAGGACAATGGGTGGATGTGTCACACACCACAGCCAGGTGCGTAAGGTCAAGGTCGAGGTCACACTGAAAATCATCAATATTCGTGTCTCAGCCATAACTCAGAAACGAATCATATTACAATTGTTAAACTTTTTATTAATGTTAAGGACAGTCAGAAGGTGTGTGTCGCGTATAATAGTTTCGCCGCATCTGCAAGGTGAAGGTCACAAAGGGGGGGCATGTGTTACCTTAGTAACATTTTTCTTGTTTATGAATGAATTTTGCCATATTGTTTACTTTCAAGTTAAAATTAATATGGGCACGTTGCCGTGTCGCTCTTGCTCGCACAATGATTGGCTGCATGTAATGCCAATTTCAACCACCGCGTATGAACGTCATGAAGCGTCTGGTGATCGGCTTTAGGTGATGTCATTTGGTGAGATGCACAAAACTATCCCAGTCCGGTATTTTTGTTGTCTCAATCATCTTTGTTTCAGAAAATCTTTTGATTTTGATTTTAGGTCTTGTGATTTACACAAAACTTATTGTTAGCTCGCCTGACTTTCAGTGAAATTTGAGATAATTGTTTATGATATCGCATTTTGATTTTGTTCAAACCAAATTGCCCTGCCCCTCAGTAGGGTCATGCCCCAAAAGTATGCTTAAATCTTAAAAAATCGTCTCATAAACCAGCAGTAGCAGAGACTTGATATTGGGTATACAGCTTCCTTTTGAGGTGTAGACTCAGATTTGTTCAAGAGAAGTTCGAAGAGCTATATTTGCCATTGTTGTGGCCAAACTGGGAGGCTGACTTGAACCAAATTTGATATGAGGGCTTATTGGGTCATAAATACTTAATTTATGCCCAAAAAAATTTTCCCGTTGCCCCATGGAAACTGCTGGAGCTAAAAATAAAAAAAAATTAAAATGCTCATATCTCCAAAACAACACTGAGAATTCTTATTTGGTGAGAAGCTTCCTTAGGACCAACAGAATGGAATGGTCAAAAAAAATTGCTATCGGTTTTATCATAGGGTACTTGTTCGGGACAAGTGCTAAGTCAGCATTTTTTAACACTGGGGGTAATGGGGAAAACATTTAAGATTATTCTTCTCCCAAATCACTGCTCCAAAAGCTTTCAAATTTCACATATAACATCTTTGGAAGATTGTTTCACATGTTTATTGAAATCAGATCCCTGCGTCCATATTTGGGCTGTCTATGGGAGCCCAAATTTTTAAATTAGTACAGTATGAGGAATATTCTTTCAGATCCACCAATCAGAATCTTTCGATATTTGGTGTCAGCATCCTTAGGGGGGTGAGATTCAAGTTGAAGCCAAGTCCCTGGATTCATATTTGGGCTTCCTGTGGGAGCCTGAATTATAACAAAATTTCTATTTTCCGAACTGAGAGGCTGATTTGAACCATATTTGATATGAGGGCTTATAAGAACCGAATGTATGCCAAAAAAAATTTTCCCGTCACCCCTTGGGAACAGCAGGACCTAAAAATAGAAAAAAAATTAAAAAGCCCAGATCTCCAAAATTAAATGGCACTGAGAATTTTTATTTTGTTTGAAGCTTCCTTAGGAACAGCAGAAAGAATGGTAAAAAAAAAAAATTCCATCGGTTTTATCAAAGTGTACTTTTTCAGGACTTTGAAAAAATGCTGAGTCAGCCTTTTTTAACACTGATAATGTGAAAAACATTAAAGAATCTTCTTCCCCCATACCACTGCTCCAAAGGCTTCATTTTTCACATATAACATCTTTGGGAGATTCATTCACATGTTTGTTGAAATCAAATCCCAGGGTCCATATTTGGACTCTCTGGCTTGTCATTTTGAAAATTGCAGGAGGGCCATTATGGTTCGCCTCAAATCATCCCAGGAGGGCCATTTTGGGTTCACCTAAAATGACTCCAGGAGGGTCATTTATGGTTTGAGGGGCCATTTTGTTTCAGCCTGCTTGGTAGACAACTAATATCATTTTAAGGTACATGGTTTGTGTAATTATGATGTACGTTATCACGTAATGTATAGATGCAGGCTTGAATATTTGGATGCAAGATACCAGGTTACTCTTGACACTAACAGTGAGTGTTATAGTTATCTTACATCCAAATAACCAAACCCTTATTATACCCCCGCTTCGAAGAAGTGGGGGCTATATAGGAATCGCCCTGTACGTCCGTACGTACGTCCGTCCGTCCGTCCGTCCGTCCGTACATCCGTCCGTACATCCGTCCGTACGTCTTTCCGGACATGAAATTCTTGTGTGCGCAACTCCTCCTACATTTATCAATCAATTTGGACAAAACTTTTCAGACATCATCACTACTAAGTGAACATGCGCATATTCCAAAATTTTTGAGCTGTGGCAATTTTAACTAGGTTATCTCCCTTTAACTTAGATTTATTATGGGTTTCTACATGAAATTCTTGTGCGTGCAACTCCTCCTACATTTATCAATCAATTTGGACAAAACTTTTCAGACATCATCACTACTAAGTGAACATGCGCATATTCCAAGATTTTTGATCTGCGACAATTTTAACCAGGTTTTCTCCCTTTGACTTAGATTTATTGTGTCTTTCCATCCGAACAAATTCTTGTGTGCGCAACTCCTCCTAAATTAATGAACCGATTTTGATGAAACCTTTCAAACATTATCTCTACTAAGTGAACATGTGCATATTCCAAACTTTTTAATCTGCGACAATTTTAACCAGGTTATCTCTCTTGAACTTTGATTTAATATGGGTTTCTACATGAAATTCTTGTGTGCGCAACTCCTCCTACATTTATCAATCAATTTGGACAAAACTTTTCAGACATCATCACTACTAAATGAACATGCGCATATTCCAAGATTTTTGATCTGCGACAATTTTAACCAGGTTATCTCCCTTTGACTTAGATTTCTTTCCGTTCGAACAAATTCTTGTGTGCGCAACTCCTCCTACATTAATGAACCGATTTTGATGAAACCTTTCATACATCATCTCTACTAAGTGAACATGTGCATATTCCAAACTTTTTGATCTGCGACAATTTTAACCAGGTTATCTCTCTTGAACTTTGATTTAATATGGGTTTCTGCATGAAATTCTTGTGTGTGCAACTCCTCCTACATTTATTAATCAATTTGGACGAAAGTTTACAGACATCATCACTACTAAGTGAACATGCGCATATTCCAAAATTTTTGAGCTGTGGCAATTTTAACTAGGTTATCTCCCTTTAACTTAGATTTATTATGGGTTTCTACATGAAATTCTTGTGCGTGCAACTCCTTCTACATTTATCAACCAATTTGGACAAAACTTTTCAGACATCATCACTACTAAGCGAACATGCGCATATTCCAAGATTTTTGATCTGCGACAATTTTAACCAGGTTATCTCCCTTTGACTTAGATTTATTATGTCTTTCCGTTCGAACAAATTCTTGTGTGCGCAACTCCTCCTACATTAATGAACCGATTTTGATGAAACCTTTCAAACATCATCTCTACTAAGTGAACATGTGCATATTCCAAACTTTTTGATCTGCGACAATTTTAACCAGGTTATCTCTCTTGAACTTTGATTTAATATGGGTTTCGGCATGAAATTCTTGTGTGCGCAACTCCTCCTACATTTATCAATCAATTTGGACGAAAGTTTAGACATCATCACTACTAAGTGAACATGCGCATATTCCAAAATTTTTGAGCTGTGGCAATTTTAACTAGGTTATCTCCCTTTGACTTCGATTTATTGTGTCTTTCCATCCGAACAAATTCTTGTGTGCGCAACTCCTCCTAAATTAATGAACCGATTTTGATGAAACCTTTCAAACATTATCTCTACTAAGTGAACATGTGCATATTCCAAACTTTTTAATCTGCGACAATTTTAACCAGGTTATCTCTCTTGAACTTTGATTTAATATGGGTTTCTACATGAAATTCTTGTGTGCGCAACTCCTCCTACATTTATCAATCAATTTGGACAAAACTTTTCAGACATCATCACTACTAAATGAACATGCGCATATTCCAAGATTTTTGATCTGCGACAATTTAAACCAGGTTATCTCCCTTTGACTTAGATTTATTATGTCTTTCCGTTCGAACAAATTCTTGTGTGCGCAACTCCTCCTACATTAATGAACCGATTTTGATGAAACCTTTCATACATCATCTCTACTAAGTGAACATGTGCATATTCCAAACTTTTTGATCTGCGACAATTTTAACCAGGTTATCTCTCTTGAACTTTGATTTAATATGGGTTTCTGCATGAAATTCTTGTGTGTGCAACTCCTCCTACATTTATTAATCAATTTGGACGAAAGTTTACAGACATCATCACTACTAAGTGAACATGCGCATATTCCAAAATTTTTGAGCTGTGGCAATTTTAACTAGGTTATCTCCCTTTAACTTAGATTTATTATGGGTTTCTACATGAAATTCTTGTGCGTGCAACTCCTACATTTATCAACCAATTTGGACAAAACTTTTCAGACATCATCACTACTAAGTGAACATGCGCATATTCCAAGATTTTTGATCTGCGACAATTTTAACCAGGTTATCTCCCTTTGACTTAGATTTATTATGTCTTTCCGTTCGAACAAATTCTTGTGTGCGCAACTCCTCCTACATTAATGAACCGATTTTGATGAAACCTTTCAAACATCATCTCTACTAAGTGAACATGTGCATATTCCAAACTTTTTGATCTGCGACAATTTTAACCAGGTTATCTCTCTTGAACTTTGATTTAATATGGGTTTCTGCATGAAATTCTTGTGTGCGCAACTCCTCCTACATTTATCAATCAATTCGGACAAAAGTTTACAGACATCATCACTACTAAGTAAACATGCGCATATTCCAAAATTTTTGAGCTGTGGCAATTTTAACTAGGTTATCTCCCGTTAACTTAGATTTATTATGGGTTTCTACATGAAATTCTTGTGCGTGCAACTCCTCCTACATTTATCAATCAATTTTGACGAAACCTTTCAAACATTATCACAACTAAGTGAACATACGCATATTTCCAAATTTTTATCTGCAAAAATTTTAACCAGGTTATCTCCCTTTAACTTGGATTTATTATGGGTTTTCAAATGGGATTCTTGTGTGTGCAACTCCTCCTACATTAATGAACCGATTTTGAATACATGTTGCACATTGTAAATGTGTTTTTCCAAATGTAAACCATATATGTGTGGGCTCTTTAAGTATTCAGTGCTGTTCTGTGGAAGGCCACATGCAAATACAAATTTCAACAACAAAAAATGATCTTTATGTATACATTTCCTTATGGCCTTTGCCTACATGATCAGAAGTGCATTCCTTTAAAAACCCAAAGCGGGGGTATTAATCACCTTCAGTGATAGTTCTAGTCTATACATTACCTGATGACTGTACAAGCCAGTGCACTGTGCTCACAGCCAGATGCCAATAAATTTGGGCGAATCAGTTAGATTTGGGGAACGAATCGTCCCGGCTTTGATTTTGGGCCAAAATGTCCCAGGTAAATCATCAGGGGTTGAACTGGCTTGGGGATGATACATCCTGTAATCGCAGTTAGTTGTCAGTCGGATGTACAATGCAACAACTAATTACAACTTTGGACTTGGTAGACCTCTCACTGGTATTTGGAAAGTTACTGTCTCTGGGTGATTGCATCAACTACACACTACAAACTTCACAAATTGCACTTCATCTCCTTCATTCCGTGAAGATTGCCACTTGAGATGGCCGATTTTGAGGTGCCTTCGATTAAATTAATGGGCCGCAGAAATCAGGGGTGCACGGAATTTTGACTCAGGCGGGCGACTGCGGCTGGGGCGATCGCGGCCTCAAAATGACAAGCCTGGGCTCAATGGGAGCCCAAATGTTCAGATTAGTGCAATATGAGGAGTATTCATTAAAAATCTTCTTCTGATCCACCAATCAGAATCTTTTGATATTTGTTTTTCAGCATCCTTACAGAGGTGAGATTCAAGTTTGTTCAAGCCAAGTCCCTGGGTTCATATTTGGATTCCCTGTGGGAGCTCGAATTATAACTTAGTTCAAGATGAGGAATATTCTTTAAAAATCTGGGGTTTTTTTTAGATCCACCGGTCAGAATCTTTGGATATTTGGTATAAGCTTTTCTTAGGAGGGGCAAATCAATTCCCTGGATTGATATTTAGGTTACCAGGTCAGGTGAGCACCCTCAAGACCCAGGGACCTCTTGTTATCAGTTTATGGGGTGGGGGTGGGGGGGGGGGGGGCGGGTCTTCTCATTCTATTGAAAATCGCAGCTCACCTGGAGCCTTGCGCTTGTTTTGCCAGTCTTGTCAGTTTCTTATCAAACTTCCTTACAATTGTTTACTACAGGCATGCATTACAGTGGAAGACCCTAACTCAGAAAATATACTCTCTATATTTTTATACTGTACCAATGACCCAGACTTAGCTGGTGCTAACTCCACAAAAACCAGGGCCAAACACAAATTTTGCCCCCCAATCCCCAAAATTTGCATCCAAAACAAAAAGAAATCATGTCCTAAAGGACCTCCATAGTACGACTCTACTGCGCATGCGCAGTGACGCAGTCGTCCCGAAATTGGCGCCAAATATCATTCTCTGTTTGGCCCTTCATCAGTCAACATCTCACTGATCTTTGTGCTTGTAAATCTCAGTTTAAAGGATGCCAGACACGTAATTCTTGGAGAAAATGTGATTCTAAGGAGGATAGAAGGAGGAGAGGAAAAAAGAAGTGGCAAAAAATAATCAGGGTTGTACTTAAAATTTTTTGTTGAAATTATGTTAAGTTGCCTATTTTCGAGGCAAACGCCTCTTGTTGTCATTCTTGCTAATTGTTGCACTGCTTATTCAGTGTTTCCTCTCCCCTAACCTTCTAAAGTCCCCCCTTGCAATTCTCCCATGCTTTTGGCATATTTTTGAGAAGTTTCATTTCTAAAAATTCCCTGGGAGAGTTGCTTGGTTACAGAATGTTTTCTGTTATTTTCCCCATAGTTACGTTTTCACCCATGGGTGTATAACGTTTGTGTTCTGCATCTTCCATCTGATGTTCTGCAGATTCTCCCCTGGGAGTCTCTGTTTTGCATCAGATAGAGTGTAATTGATGACTGATTCCGGGCCAGTTTTTTCAGTGCCTGGAGTCATGTTTTCTTCTGTGTTTACACTGTTTGTTTTCATTGGCAACAGCCTTTTTTGAGGGGGGCTGTTTGCCTTTGAGGTAGTTTATCTCATTATAAGATACATTTATATTATCCGAAAGTGTCTCATTAATTATTTTATATAATTTTAAAATTTTTGACCACACTTTGCCATCGGATCCATCGGGGCTCAACGTTACTTTTCAGCAACTTGGGCTTCTCTGAAAAAATATTTTTTCAAAATTATTTTGTTTTGCAATTGTTTTTTCATTTATTAATGGATCATGTTATTATGTATCTTTGTGTCAGGGGTTTTTGCGAGTAACTAGGACTTATTGTTGTTCTTTCACAATGAAGGGAACTTGTTCAAATTGTAATAGGAAGAAATCTTCCTCTGACTTTCATGATTATTGCATTTATTGTAGTCAGTGTTCTCGCATTAATCCCTGTCCTGTATGTGAACATTGGGATGAGAAACATTGGAAACGTGTGTCACGATATGTTGTTTCTGGAGAAAGAGCGATGCCGGCTCTTTCTCCACAAGGTCACTCTACTCTCTCAGTTTCTATTTCAGAGGAACCAGAACAGGGTGATGTTTCCATGTTATCTTCTTCAAGTGTGCGTCCGTCGTCACAATTAAATACAGAGCTAGCGGCAAAAGTGCTCATGGAGATTAGACAAATGTCGTCCGCTAGCTCGCCCGGTGTAGCGTCCATTCACCGAATGGTTCGGCAGCCGGGTTCGTCCGATGCGGTCCAAGAGGAAATTTTGGGTGATGCGAGCACTATAAAAATAATAGATGCACGCCCAGTGACGGCGGATAGTGAACGAGAACGGAGGAAGCCTTTTAGTCCGGTTCCTAGCTCGTCCAGGTCCAGCCGGGCCGCGAGCGAGAGAGGCCCCTCTCTCGTACAACAACATCTGGGACCAGATGTTGTGGTACAAAATGTGTCTTTAGCGGAGCATACGTCCGTCGCTCGGGACGCTCCGTTGTATAAGCAGTCCGCAGAGACTGTTAAGGCTTCCTCTTCTCGCCGGCGCACACGACCGCACCTTGGCTGCGTGACCTCCGATATTTTGCCAGCTTCGCCGATGAAGGATTATTCGGCGACCAGGTCACACCATCCGGCAGCCAGGGATTCGAGACCGATGGACTCCGGACGTTCGCATAGGAAAAGTATGCGGGAGCCATCTGATGCGGAGCTGCCCTCGGCAAAGCAGCGAAAGACCGCTCCTCCGCAGGTCTCGACGTCGGACATTCTAGTGCAGATAGCACAGCTTATCGCAGCATCCCAGCAGCCGACAGAGACGGTGTCGGATCGAGAATTATCCGACGGCGCTGGGTCGGTACGCTCCGCCGAAGCATCGGGGGCGGACGACCGGGAACATCGGGAGGTCCGACCGGATGGTGAAAGGGATACGGATGAATTGGAGCTATCCCTTTCGGAACAACACAAAGCTGCCGTAGACTTCATCCGGCACTTTCTTCCTCAAGTTGTTCCGTCGGGCCAGACTGCTGCGCTTCCGGACAGGAGAATTATAGCGTCATTGGACTCTGATTTTTTCGAGCGGTTCAGGGACATCGCTCCCGAGTTTCCGTCGCAGTCCAATAATGTTGCAAGAACATTTGAATTATTGAACGACGCTATTTTTAAACTTGCTTCCAGGACAGGGAAAGCAGGCTTCTTGTCCGCAAATACTCTCAACCTGCCTTTCATTAATGCAAGGAATAAATTCGACACGGCAGGTCAGGGTATACCGAGAGTTCCTCTGCGTATGGACGACGAGGCGGAAGACTTAGAGCTATCATTACCGTCGTCAGCTTCTATTCCAACCGCAGTGTTGGAAACAGCTATTGCGTCTAACAGAGCCAATTTAGATGCCTTATCTTACGCAGATCACCTTACGAAGGCGTTATCACTGCGTCTTCAAGGGGAAGAGTTTCAGGATATACAATCCTCCTTAAGACTTCTTTCAAGGGCAGTAGCTTATTCCACGTGTAACTCCGCCCTTTCAGTGGCAAATCTGGAGTTGGTTAGACGTGACGCAGCCCTGTCTACATCCACACTAGTGGATTCTAAGGTGAAGAACTCTCTTAGAGTCGCTTCGGTCTCAGGAGATCTTCTCTTTGACGGCAAGCTTTCCGCTATTTATGATAATATTAAAAAGAAAGCTAGTGATTCTCTGTTGTTTAGATCCGCTCCTAAAAGGTCGGATACAGCAGACACGAATAAGGCGGGCACTTCTGGGTCTTATCCGCCCAAGAGAGGTTCCTATAGAGGTTCCGGTGCGTCCTCTAGCTCTTATTCGAGAGACCGTCAGGATAGCGACTCTCGTTCGGGACGTCCTTCAGGCCGGGACAATCGGTCGGACGCCCCGAGGTCGACGAGGCGAGGTGCGGGTCGTGGAAGACGTGGTTTCTCCTACCGCAGGCCTCGCAGATCCAGGAGGTGATGGCTCAAACCTCTATCGCGTTCCGGTTGGCGGAAGGTTGTCGAGTTTTTCTCAAGAGTGGGCGTCGATTACGGACGACCCGTGGGTGAGAGGAGTGACTTCGGAAGGTCTAAAGATATCCTTCAAACGAAAGCCTCCATTAACTCGAAGTCCAAAGTGGACTCATCTTCCGTCAAACCCTCAGAAAAGAGACGCTCTGCTATCAGAGGTGCAGTCTCTTTTAATGAAGAACGCGGTAGAGGTCGTAGAAAACCAGGAATCGCTGGGATTCTACAGCCATCTGTTTCTGGTTCCGAAACCAGACGGCTCGTTCCGTCCAGTCATAGATTTGAGCTGGATAAACAAGCTGATCGTCGCTCCGAAGTTTTATATGGAGACGATTCGATCGGTCAGAGCGAGTATTCGGGTGAACGATTATGCAACGAGCATAGATCTCAAAGATGCGTACTTTCACGTCATGGTACATCCGACATTCCGAAAGTATCTACGCTTCGCAGTCCTAGGAGTGGTGTATCAGTTCCGGGCCATGTGCTTCGGATTGAATCTAGCACCCTGGGCTTTCACTCGGGTAATGAACTCGGTAATGATCTACTTCCGAGCTCATTCGTCTGCGGTAACGTCGGCCTACCTGGACGACATTCTTCAGAGGTACGGCAACGAGTTAACGCTTCAGAACGATGTTCAGAATCTTCTTCTATTGCTCCGACGTCTCGGTTTCATAGTAAACGAGGAGAAGTCGGATCTGGTGCCGTCCAAGTCATTCACTCATCTGGGAATGAGCTTCGAGACGCACAACAATCTCGTTCGTCTGCCGTTAACCAGAGCGAAATTAGTCAGTTGTTACGCTCGCTATTGTCTAAATACAGACAAAGTCACAGCGAGAGAATTTATGAGACTGATAGGTCTGTGCGGAGCCGCCGCGGATCTCATTCCGATGGGACGGCTACGCACACGGCCTCTTCAAATTTTCCTGACTCAGAATTGGAGTGTGAAAATTCATTCGCTCGATGTAGACGTTCTCTTGTCAGATCAAGTGAAACAAGAGATTCAGACTTGGGCAAACATTCAGTGGTTAACTCAAGGAGTTCCGCTGCAGTTGCCGGATCCGAGTTTTACCATTATGACGGATGCCAGTCAAACAGGTTGGGGTGCATCATTAATCCCAACGGATTCGAGATGCCAGGGTCTTTGGGATCCGCAATTCCTGTGCAAGCACATAAACATCAAGGAAATGATGTCAATTTGGCTTGCGTTACGTCACTGGATGGACATTATTCACGATGCTCATGTCCAAATCCTATCCGACAATACGACAGTAGTGGCGTATATACGGAATCAGGGAGGCACTCATTCAGTTCCGTTGTTCAATCTAACGGAAAGAATCCTTCTGTTTGCGTTGGAACATCACGTTCTTCTTTCGGTCCGTCACATACCGGGTCGTCTGAATGTGCTAGCAGACTCCCTTTCACGAAAGGGTCGCTTGTTGCCGTCGGAGTGGACTCTCAACAAACAAGTATTCAATCAGATTTGCTACCAATGGGAACGGCCAATGATAGACTTATTTGCGACACATCTCAACAATCAGTTGCAGACGTATGTGTCCCCGTGTCCGGATCCAAGAGCATTTGCAGTAGACGCTCTATCGATCCCTTGGGACGGAATGATAGGATATGCGTATCCTCCAGCGCCGTTAATTCAACAAGTATTGCTAAAGATAAAACAATCTCAATGCAAGATTCTGTTGGTAGCATCTCTGTCGCCACAGAGACCGTGGATAAATCTACTCAGGTGTCTGTTGTGGGACCTACCGCGGAAGCTCCCTCCACGAGAGGATCTTCTTTGGCAGGGGAAATCGCGCCAACTGCATCACAACCCGCAAGGTCTCAACCTTCACGTTTTTCCGTTGTGCGGTCCTTCTTGCATGGCAAGCACTTTACAGGACGAGCAGTGGACGCGATTTCTAACTGTAGGAGGACCTCCTCTTCGCTAAACTATGCGGCTAAGTGGAAGGTTTTCCGTCGTTGGTGTAGGGATCATTCTGTTGATATATTTGATCCCTCTATACCAGACATTGCTAACTTTCTAGTATACTTGTTTGACGAAATCAAACTGCAACCTGTTACTATAAAGGGTTATAGATCTATGTTATCTGATACCTATGCACATCATGATAGTTTACAAATTGGATCTAATGTCTCTTTATCGAAATTGGTTAGAAACTTTTCGATAAATAGACCCAGAACTCTTAGATTAATTCCTAAGTGGAATTTAGCTTGGGTTCTCCTTAAATTGAAGGAAAAGCCATTTGAACCTCTTGGGACAGTAGATTTCAAATTCTTATCTTATAAGACAGCTTTTCTCTTAGCTTTCTCTTCTGCCAGAAGAGTCAGTGAGCTTCATGCACTATCGGTGGATGATTCTCATTATCGTAGTGTTGGGAACACTATCACCTTCACTACTAATGTCGGTTTTTTAGCTAAGAATCAGGCTCCTAATAAATATCCGGAACCTATTGTTATTAAGGCTCTTCCGTCTTCAGACGGGCGTAGGCCTTTACTCTGTCCTGTTAGAGCACTACGTATCTATAAACAGAGATCTCAGTTCATCAGAAAGGGACGGAAACGTTTCTTTCTGTCTTTGATGCCTAATAGAAAGGACATTTCAGTCCATTCTATTGCTAGATGGATTCAGTTAACTATCCGTACTGCATATGAAGATTTATCTTCTTCTCAGCAGTCTGTGCTTAAGATTTCTGCTCATGAAGTAAGAGCTCTTTCTACTTCCTGGGCTTATGCTAATAGTGTTGCTATTACAGATTTAATGAAGGCTGCTTATTGGTCTCAGCCATCCACATTTACTAATTTTTATCTCAGAAATATTGAGTCCATTTCTGGAGACCTGCATTGTTTAGGTCCGTTATCTGTTGCTCAGAATGTCGTCCACTAAACAGTTGCAACTATAGTTATGCAGGCTTTCTGTTCCGGCAGTGACTCCGTCCGGCTGCCCTCTTCGCTCTGGGCTATTTGACCCAGGGCAAGGGGAAGGGGGGGGGGGGGGGGCGGGTGTTCCCTTAGGTCACCTGCTTTATAGTGAAAAGCAAGGGAATGCCTCCTCCAAGACAGTATTTCTGAGTCGCTTCCGGGATGGTTTTAAAGTGTAATATTAATGTTTAATTTCATTCATGTCTTATTTTTAAAGTGTAGCTCGGTGTGAAGCATTTGTATATGTCAAGTGTCAAACGGGCTTTAATATACAATACTCGGACACTTTTAAATGATTATAAAGAGTCTCAATTCTCTGGACTACTTTATTTATTGGCTTGCTTTAAAAATAATTAGTATAAAGGTTATACTGGATGTTAATAGAGAACATGAATGTTATTGTGCTCAATTATTAAGGGTAGTGTATCTTTCTAATTTAAATATTAAATAAGAAAGATACATGTAAAGCCTAATACTCCTTTTCTCCTTAAGGGGTTACCTCTTTATTTTATAATTGAGCTTATTGGATTTTCCTCTATGTCCTAGGCCCTCCAGCCTGTTTACTATTCAGCTAAGTCTGGGTCATTGGTACAGTATAAAAATGTTAAAAAATTTATAGTAATTTATATATTTTTTATACTTGCCAATGACCCAGACGGGGATGGCCCTCCCTGAGTTGGGAACTCTTGCCTCCCCGCTGAGTACATAGCGCTGACCAGGCACTGCCAGTAAGAATGATATTTGGCGCCAATTTCGGGACGACTGCGTCACTGCGCATGCGCAGTAGAGTCGTACTATGGAGGTCCTTTAGGACATGATTTCTTTTTGTTTTGGATGCAAATTTTGGGGATTGGGGGGCAAAATTTGTGTTTGGCCCTGGTTTTTGTGGAGTTAGCACCAGCTAAGTCTGGGTCATTGGCAAGTATAAAAAATATATAAATTACTATAAATTTTTTAACTTTTTATATTTCCCAAGCGATTTGGGAAAGAAAGTGGTGCAAAAGCACCAAGAAAAAATAAGCCAAAACAGGGTCGAGCACCACCAGCGTACACCCAGTAGCGTACACTCTTCTCTTAGTACAAATCCATGGCTTCCAAAAAACCAGTGCGCAGGCAGTAACTAATGAATCATTCTTTTTTCATCCGCCCATGTGGCAGGACATCCATTTGCATTCAGAAACAGTGACAATTCAACTCGTTGATAATGGTTACCTGTGACTGAAATTCTGGATCTGAGGATCGTATAATAACAGGACTGTGTTTTATATATTCTCATTATTTTCAACCACATTTTCATTGTATTTTATATATTCTCCGTGTTCGCGCGCGACTTTCGTGTTCCGTGTGGTTCGGACATAAAATCTTTCGGTTGATAAATTTATGTTATCCTTTTGGATATTATAAGCTCACCTGACTGAAAGTCAGAGTGAGCTTTTCTTATCACTCTTCGTCCGTCGTCCGTCGTCCGTCGTGAAGGTGGTGTTTGAGCCTCTTTCTCCTAAACCACTGGCCACATTTTAATTAAATTTCATGTAAGTAGTGGTTATTTCGGGGCATTTTGATTTTTATCCAAATTAGGTTTCGGCTCATATTGAGCAGAGGTATGGGGGATCTTAAGAATAGCCAAATTTTTTGAAAATCTTCTTCTAATGAACCACCAGTAGCGGAGACTTGATATGTGGTATACAGAGTCCTTTTGAGGTTTAGAATCAAGTTTGTTCAAGAGAAGTTTGTCGGGCATTATTTGCCTTCGTTATGGGAGGGGCAAAAATTTTGGCCACGCCTAAAATTTCTATTTTCAGAACCGTGAGGTCGATTTGAACCAAATTTGAGATGATAATGGGTCATAAGTAGTTAATTGATGCAAAAAAATTTTTCCTCATTGCCCCGTGGGAACCTCGGGAGCTAAAAATAGGAAAAACCTTAAAACTGCCATATCTCCAAAACTACACGGCACAGAGAATTCTTATTTTGTATAAAACTTACTTTTATCCAGTAGAATAGAGTGGTTTAAAAAAATCCCTATCGGTTTGATCACAAGGTACTTTTTTCAGGACTTTGACAAAGTGCTGAGTCGGCACTTTTTAACACTGTAGGCAATGGGAAAAAGATTAAAAAATCTTCTCCAGATCCAGCAGGCAGAATCTTTTGATATTTGGTATGCAACATTGTAGGGTGGGTCTGATTCAAGTTTGTTCAAATCGGCCCCCTGGGTTCATATTTGGGCTCAGTATAGGAGCCCGATTTGAACTTAGTGCATTTCAGGCAAATTCCTTCAAACATCATCTTCTCCAGATCCAGCAGGCAGAATCTTTTGATATTTGGTATGCAACATTGTGGGGTGGATCTGATTCAAGTTTGTTCAATTCGGCCCCCCTGGATTCATATTTGGGCTCACTATAGAAGCTTGAATTCGAACTTACTGCATTTCAGGCAAATTTCTTAAAAAATCTTCTTCTCCAGATCCAGCAGGCAGAATCTTTTGATATTTGGTAAGCAACATTGTGGGGTGGATCTGATTCAAGTTTGTTCAAATCGGCTCCCTAGAATTCAAACTTAGTACATTTCAGGCAAATTACTTCTCAAGATCCAGCAGGCAGAATCTTTTGATATTGGGTATGTACCATGCTTAGGGGGGATGAGATTCAAGTTTGTTCAAGCCAAGTCCCTGGGTGCACATTTGGGCTCACTGTGGTAGCCAGAACTATAACTTTGTTCAAAATGAGGAATTTTCTTTAAAATTCTTCTTCAGATCCAGCAGTCGGAATGTTTTGATATTTGGTATGCTGCATCCTTAGGGGGGTGAGATTCAAGTTTGGTCAAGCCATGTCCCTAGGTCCATATTTGGACTCACTGTGGGAGCTTGAATTGTAACTTAGTTCAAAATGAGGAATTTTCTTTAAAAACCTTCTTTTTCAGATCCGGCAGTCGAAATGTTTTGATATTTGGTGTGCAGCATCCTTGGGGGGGGGGGGGGGGTGAGATTCAAGTTTGTTAAAGCCAAGTCCCTGGGTTCATATATGGGCTCCCTTTGGAAGCCCGAATTATAACTTCATTTAATATGAGGAATATTCTTTAAAAATCTTCTTTTTTTTTAGATCCACTGGTCAGAATCTTTGGATATTTGGTTTTAGCTTTTCGTAGGAGGAGCAGATGCAACTTGTTGAAATCAATTCTCTGGTTTGATATTTAGGCTACCATGTCAGGTGAGCGCCCTCAGGCCCCTTGGGGCCTCTTGTTATTATTGGAGTTAGGTGTCAGTGGGGAGGGGGGGGGGGGGGGCTGTATGGACAGGATTTCTTCTCTCTGTTGAAGACAGAATTTGTTTTTGTTATGTTCCCACCTGTGCTTTTTTCTGCCACCTTTCTCTCGTAGTTGGGGGGTGTTCTACTTTCTACATCTGTTGAGTTCACCTTTTTCTTCTACTGCTTTCACCTCTGTTATGCCCAGGACTGTTCCTTGAGGGCAATGCCTTTTGCCCAAGCATGTGGTGCATTTTCGTGGCTGTTCCTGCCGCACACGCGGGGAGGGGAACGCTGTCGTTCAGAGCCTCCCGACATGATCACGTCTGGTGAGAGTTATACCCCTCTCCGTGGGGATGTGCAGTCTTTTTCTGTGGTGGATACTGCGGGAGCTGTTGAGTTGTCTGGTGAAGAGATGCCTGGTTCCGGGACTGGTCCCTCTCCAGTCGACATCTGAGGCTGTCACTAGGGTTATGACTCCTTCTTTGGAGCCGAGTTAGGTTGCTCTCTCCCCTTTTCCACCAGTTTCAACAGCTCCCATCGTATCTACTGCTACTGCTGTTCCGTCTGCAACGTCATTGGTCACCGTTTCAGTTGGCTTATCCCTGCAGGGGTCTGCAGAGATGCATCTCTGGTATTGTGGATGTGGGAATTTGGCCTCAGCCTTCCCTGACTTCAACTCGGCGAAGTCGGAAGGGGCTGCCGGCTGAACCCTCTGCTGTGGTCTCTCAGCCATTGAGTACTGCAGTTTTCTCATTGGATTCAGATGTTCATGGTGGGGCCGCCATGAACTCCGTGGCGTTTCCATCCACACACTCTGGTCCCATGGCCAGTTTTGCAGGACCAACGCCTTTTGTGCAGCTTGGACCTTCTGTCCCTCAGAGATCTGCGGTAACTCTCCTGAGTTCCCACTCTGTAGATCCTCAGGGTATGTCATACCCCTATACACACCTGCCTTCAGATGTTTCGGCTGCCACCCGTCGCCCCACGTCGGGTGTATTTGAGGAGTGTTACCCTTCGGTAGTTAAAAGGGTCAGGAGTTAAGCCACTTTGCCAGTTCGTTCCCATGTTGAACCGGCCGATTGGAGCCGTGAGCTTAGGGAGGCCATCTCCTTGCTCAGGTTCTTTCCAAGAGCCTTCCTGTTGCTTTCAGTGAGGCTACTAGTGGTTTCCAGGTGCCCCCCTGCAGCACCGCCTGCCGGGATCAGAAGAAGGACGCTTTCTGATCCCTCAGGTGTTCCTACACCATGGGAGGCATCGGCTGGTTTGCACATGATGGGCTATGTGTCTTCCGACTCAGAGGATGAGTCTGATGTCGAGAGCCAACAGTCTTCTGACTTGGGGGAAGCTCTTGACTTTGTGTTTGGGTTCCTTCCAGATCTCAAACCATCAAACCAGCTGACAGTGTCAGCCAGGCCGCGGTCATCGGTCGCGCGCATACAGCCTGTGGAGCAACCTGCTTCTGGGCTCCTTTGACCGTGCCAGTCGGTACAGGTGGTTGAAGCGTTTTCATTTTTGGACTCAAAGCTGAGTTCCAAGGCTTTGAAGACTTCGTTCTTCACCAAGGTTGACACTTTTTTGCCTCCAGTGCATTATCGTTCCTACGATTCCGCCAATCAGTCAGTCTGCCAGACTTTGACAGTCTTGGATCAGGACTCCACTTTCCTCGGGCTTTCCAAGCCCAAGTCTGCCGTTATTCCTATGGCGACTCTGGAGTCCTTGTTGGGCTTATCGAGAGAGATGCTGGGCATGCTTTCTCTCTCGGATCACGTCGTCTCTGCTTTAGCTGCTTATCTGCCTCCAGATAAGTTTGATGACGTACAGGCTCTTTTGAGTGTGCTTTCCAAGACGCTCCTGCACACACATGCCTATAGCATAGCTAACTTGGAATTAGTTCGCAGGGACGCTGTGTTGGACACACTCTGTTGCCTTCCTGAGGGGGCAGCCTGCTGCTTCTTCAGCGACTGTCCGGGATGACGTCCTACGTCATTCCATAGATCAGCTGCTGCTTCGTCAGCTTGATCAGCTTTCTGTTGGAGGCAGGTGCCATCCAAAGCCTAACAAGTGCCCTTCTGCTTCCTCTGCAAAGCCAAGGGCTGATCCTCCTGCTTCCACTTCTACTTACTCATGGGGTAAGGGTCGGCAGTCTAGAAGGAGGACTCAAGATTCTTCATATACATATGTAGTAGAGGAGGTGGTTTCTCCTCTCGCGGGCCTCGCCAAGGCTTGAAATGAAGGTCCTCGCCTCGATTCATCCCAGGTTGAGGCATCCAACTCTGTCGAGAGTGCCTCTTCCAGCACAAGTTCCTTTAGACGTTACATGTAGGGAACTTTTGATCACGGAGATAGACAATCTCCTGTCAAAGGGGGCGATCGAGGTCGCCAAGAACATTCATTCAGTGGGATTTTATTCCCGCCTGTTCTTGGTGCCGAAGAAGGATGGTCAACTCCAACCGGTTATCGATCTGAATATCCTGAACCAGTCTATCATTGCTCCTAAGTTCAGCGTGGAGACTTTCAGGTCGGTTCGGCGCTCCATTCACCCGGGAGTTTTCGCTTCCAGCATCGACCTGCGAGACGCTAACTTTCACGTTCCGATCCATCGGACATCACAAAAGTATCTCAGGTTTGATTTTCTGGGGTGATTTTACCAGTTCAAGGCCATGCCTTTTGGCCTCAACCTGGCTCCTTGGGCCTTCACCCGACTGATGTCGCATGTGTTAGCCTTACATCGCACGCAGTCCAGGGTGACTACTTCAGCATATCTAGGTGATATCCTCCAGAGGCATTCCAATACTGCCTTTCTGGAGTCTGATGTCGACACACTGTTGAGCCTGCTTCTGTCGCTAGGGTTCAGATTCAACGAGGAGAAGTCAGATCTGGTCCCTTCTCAGTCGTTTTGCCATCTCTGGATGGACTTCCGTATTCAGCTGAATACAGTGGCGCTTCCTCTGGCAAGGGCTGTGATTCTCTCAGCTTTTGCCCTGACTCTGTCCCAGTCCACATCTGCGACAGCTCAGAGTCTTCTCCGGCTGCTCGGTCTCTGCGGTTCGGTGACAGATCTCCTTCCTCTAGGTCGGCTGCATGTCAGACCTCTCCAACACTTTCTGCTCAGTCGTTGGAGGCCGAATGTCGATCCTCTGGATCTGGTGCTTCAGTTACTGGAGTTTCTTCATAGACATCTTCTCCCCTGGACGGTTGTTCAGTGGATTATGCAGGGAGTTCCGTTGGACTTACCCTCGTCCAATCGTATTCTGACGGCAGACACCAGCAATGGGGTGCAACGTTGGATCCTCTAGGTCTTACCCTTCACGGGGCAAGGGACCAGGATCAAGAAGCTCTTCACATCAACCAAAGGAGCTTCTTGCTGTTCTGAGTTTCTGGCAGTGGATCCCCCACCTTTCGAATCTCCAGGTCTTTCTGTTGTCTGACAATTCGACAGTGGTTGCTTACATTCGGAAATGGCGGGACGCACTCGGTTCCCATGTACAAATTGGTTTGGGATCTTCTATTGCTCGCTCAGGATATCAATGCCGGAGTGGTAGTTCGTCACATTCATGGTCGTCGGAACGACTGAGCTGACTCCCTGTCCCGATGGGGCAGGGTCATTTCCACTGAGTGAATGCTCCACAGGGCGGTGTTCCAGTCGCTTTGCGATCTCTGGGGCCATCCTTACATCGATCTCTTTGCGACTCATTGGAACCATCAGGTGGACACTTTCGTGTCCCCATGTCCAGATCCTCTGGCTTTCACCATGGACGCTCTGTCACTCGATTGGAACGGTCTTGTTGGCTGCACCTTCCCGCCGGTTCCGATTCTGCCTCAGGTTCTAACCAAAATACGAACCTGCAGTTGTCAAATCATTCTGATCACTCCCCTGTTGCCTCAGTGGGTGTGGATCAATCAGCTCCGCTCTCTGTTGGCGGCTGTTCTGGCACATCTCCCTCTGCCTTTTGACCTTCTTTGCCAAAGTCACCCGAGGAGGTTTCACGTGGACCCAACTTCATTGTGCGTTCATGCATATCTTTTGTCAGGTCCTGTCTCCTCCGTAGAGTTTTTTTTTCGAGACGAGCAGTGGAGTGCATTTCTCCTTCAAGGAGGCACTCCACTGGTTTAGCCAATGCGGCTAAGTGGAAGGTCTTTTGTGGATGGTGTGCCGATCACTATTGATTATGCCAATCCCTCGATTTCACAGATTGTGGAGTTTCTGGTATGTCTGTTTGATTCTCAGGGTCTCCAGCCTGTTACCACCAAAGGGTACAGGTCCATGCTTTCGGAGATCTTTTCGTATGTGGGACAGCGTTGTATCGGCACTAATCCATACCGCTCCAAGCTTGTTTGGCACTTCCCTTGAAAAGGCCTAGGACTTTGCAGCTTGCCCCAAGATGGAATCTTTCTTGGGTGCTGCTTTGCTTGTGGGTGGGGTGGGGGGGTTGCATTCAAACCTTTATCCCAGGTGGATATGCATTTTCTCACATGCAAGATGGCTTTTCTGGTAGCTTTTGCCTCAGTCAGACAGGTTAGTGAGCTTCATGCCCTCTCAGTTGACCCGGCCTTTTTCAGGAGCTCTCCCAACAGTGTTATGTTTACCACTGCTTGCTCCTTTCTGGCCAAGAATCGGATACCAGAAACTACTGCACCTCCTATCTGTATCAGGGCTCTTCCTTCTGCTGAGTGTAATAACCGCCATTTTTTCTGTCCGGTTCGTGCAATTCGCATTTATCTCAATCGGTTGCAGTTCATTAGGAAAGGCAGGAAACAATTATTTTTTTTTCTGTCTTTTATTCCTGGTCGACAGAAGATCTCTTCTCAATCCATTTCTCGATGGATTTGTCTTGCTATTCACACGGCTTTACGCTCGTCTAGCGACTGACGATTGTATTACCAGTCATATTTCTGCCCATGAGATGCGTGCATTGTCTACCTCTTGAGCTTATACTAACTAATGTTATGCAGGCAGCCTACTGGAGAAATGCTGCTTTCTCCACCTATCTGCGTCACTTGCAGGAGTAGTTTGAGGACCTTTTTACTATGGGACCTCTTTCTTCTGCTCAGGCTGTTGTCTACCCTATCCATTAGGCTTTTTACAAGGTCAGTTCCAGCTCTGTGCTGTTACTGCCCTTTCTGTCTGTGCGTCGCACAGAACCATACGCCTCATCTCTCATTGTCTTTTACTAATGATTATCATGCAGTGGTTTGACAGGCCTTGGGACCTCTTCCTCTGTCCACGGTTCCAGTGGTATTGGGTTATGTGGGGGTTGGTTATGTGATTCCCTCCATCCTTTTGTCTATTCAGCCTGTAGAAAACAATTGTAAGATAGGTTGATAAGAAATTTAAATTTTATAGTAAATTTCCTTATTATACCTACCACAATTGTTTACATGGAGGCCCTCCCGTCTTCTTTTTCGGGTAAGAATCCTTCCTCCCTGCTGATCACATAACTCCAATTTTGACAGATTCAAAAGAATGATTCATTAGTTACTGCCTGCGGACTGGTTTTCCAGAAGCCGTGGATTTGTACTAAGAGAAGAGCATCCCCTACTGGGTTTGTGCCGGTGGCGATTGACCCAGTTTTGGCTTATTTTTCTTGGTGCTTTTGCACCACTTTCTTTTCCAAATCACTTGGGAAAGATCAAAATAGAGAGTATATTTTCTGAGATAGGGTCTTAAACTGTAGTGAACAATTGTGGTAGGTATAATAAGAAAGGAAATTTACTATAAAATTTAAATTTCCATGTAAGCCATTTTGTAAACATGCATTGTCTTTTCTTTGCAGTGCCTGTATAACTCAGGCCAATCAACTTTGGTGCTATTCACAATACACATGTTGGTACACGTGTTTACGATACCACAATAGTATAGTTGAGTGGCTGGCTGAACTGGAGCTTGAAGATATTAAAATTGTTCGCCCACCGGCAGCATTCAAATCAGCAGTGTGGAAACATTTCGGCTTCCATTCTTTTCAAGACAATGGCATTGCAAAGATAGATAAATCAACAACAGTTTGTTGGAGCTATAAAAAAAGCTATAAAACCGGAACAACAACTGACATGAGCACACACTTGAAAAGGCATCACAGCATTGATGTCTCGATACATTTTTATCATTTGTTCAATAAAGATAAGTAACACTTCATCAAGCATCTATAGATAAATTAGATTTGAGTATTTTCTTTTGAAGTAAATAGTAAAGATGAATCGCGATACATGTCGTATCGAAGGGGATGAATCACGATACGCATTGTGAAGAGACTGTATCGTTGCAGCCCTAGTGCCCCCTGAATATTGCCCAGGCCCCTTTATTTTAGAACCCTTGCTCCGCCAATGATCCAGGGACCTCCCTAGGAAAGTTCTAAAAATTCAAGGCCCTGAGAGCGAATCTGAGGGCTTCAAATTCAAAACTTGGACATATAGTCCTAGGTCATGCAGCAAATTCTGCGTGGCTTGTAAGTGAAACTAGATGCACATGTTTGCAGTTGTGGCAACAAATCAAAGGTCTTAGGGTCTGATTCTTTATTTCTTCTGGAATACTTTTGTGGGAGCGAAAATTAATATAGGAACACTGACAACAGCACATGTATACTGTTACGTACAAAATTGAATCTGTCGCTGAGAATCCCATTGGCATCAGACTGAAAACGTTGGTATTGGCGTTTGAATGATGAGACCCTTAGACCCATAAAAAATGGTTCCATACTGGCCGTCTTCATTCTCTTTTTCAGTTTTCTTTTCGTATTTCTTTACAAATTTCTCCTCCTTCTTCTTCCCTCAATTACTTTGCCATTTCAACTCCTTTTTGGGCCCCCTCAGGCTGGGAGCCCCCTGGGCCCACTCCAGACTGCACCCAAAGGGTAGGTTGCCTTTGTCAGCAATGATGGAATGATTTGAACAAAATTTGGCAAGTGATATCATTGAGTACTTCTTTAGAGCAAAACAAATTCAAACGCTTCTCCCCTGTTTTCCAAACTTAATGGAACAGACTTGTAATTTGGTTTGAAGCATACTTGGGACCAGTAGATTTGAATCATCCTTGGGACCAGTAGATTTGAATCATTCTTGGGACCAGTAGATTTGAATCATCCTTGGGACCAGTAGATTTGAATCATCCTTGGGACCAGTAGATTTGAATCATCCTTGGGACCAGTAGATTTGAATCATCCTTGGGACCAGTAGATTTGAATCATCCTTGGGACCAGTAGATTTGAATCATCCTTGGGACCAGTAGATTTGAATCATCCTTGGGACCAGTAGATTTGAATCAGAGAAAATTGTAGTCAGAGATTTCATAGGCTATGGTATAGCAGAGATGCTAGTTTTCAGGTTTTTTTGGTATCACCATCTTGAAAGAAAAAATATTTAAGTTTGTTTTCTTTCAAAACAGCTGACAACTATCCTACAGTATTATGGAGAATTTTGTTTAAATGAATCTGGCCCACAAGTTTCAGGGCTGACGGTGGTCAGTTTTTTGTTAAGATATATATGTTGGTTGATAAGATTAATGCTTGTTAAGATATATATGTTGGTTGATAAGATTAATGCTTGTTAAGATATATATGTTGGTTGATAAGATTAATGCTTGTTAAGATATATATGTTGGTGGATAAGATAAATGCTTGTTAAGATATATATGTTGGTGGATAAGATTAATGCTTGTTAAGATATATATGTTGGTTGATAAGATTAATGCTTGTTAAGATATATATGTTGGTTGATAAGATTAATGCTTGTTAAGATATATATGTTGGTGGATAAGATTAATGCTTGTTAAGATATATATGTTGGTGGATAAGATTAATGCTTGTTAAGATATATATGTTGGTTGATAAGATTAATGCTTGTTAAGATATATATGTTGGTGGATAAGATTAATGCTTGTTTAAATGGGGCTCATCATGCTGCTTTTTATGTGTACCCATACTATGTATGGTACACATAATGCCGGCATCCGGGGTGACCATCCGTCGTCCGTCCATCCTTTGTCTGTCTGTCTGTCTGTCCGTCCGTCCGTCCGTCCGTCCGTCTGTCTGTCCGGCATCCGTATCCATTTCTTTGGCATTCGATAACTTGAAAAATATTGCTTGGATTGTCAAGTTAGTTTACATTTGTGTTCAGGTTACTGATGTGCCGAGCTGTATAGTTTTTGGTGTAAATCAGATAATTTGATCCTGAGATATTAACCCTTTATCCTTCAAATTGAAAATTCCTCCAATCCCTTTGGCATTCGATAACTTGAAAATTATTGCTTGTATTGTCTAGTTACTTTATATTTGTGTTCAGGTTACTGATTTGCCAAGCTGTATAGTTTTTGGTGTAAATCTGACATAATGCCGGCATCCGGGGTGACCATCCGTCGTCCGTCCATCCTTTGTCTGTCTGTCTGTCCGTCCGTCCATCTGTCCGTCCGGCATCCGTATCCATTTCTTTGGCATTCGATAACTTGAAAAATATTGCTTGGATTGTCAAGTTAGTTTACATTTGTGTTCAGGTTACTGATTTGCCAAGCTGTATAGTTTTTGGTGTAAATCTGATAATTTGATCCTGAGATATTAACCCTTTATCCTTCATATTGAAAATTTCTCCAATTCCTTTGGCATTCGATAACTTGAAAAATATTACTTGGATTGTCAAGTTACTTTATATTTGTGTTCAGGTTACTGATGTGCCGAGCCGTATAGTTTTCGGTGTAAAGCGGATAATTTGATCCTGAGATATTAACCCTTTATCCTTCAAATTGAAATTTCCTCCAATCCCTTTGGCATTCGATAACTTGAAAAATATTGCTTGGATTGTCTAGTTACTTTATATTTGTGTTCAGGTTGCTGATGTGCCGAGCTGTATAGTTTTTAGTGTAAATCTGATGATTTGATCCCCAGATATTAACCCTTTATCCTTCAAATTGGAAACTTCTCCAATCCATTTGGCATTCGATAACTTGAAAAATATTACTTGGATTGTCAAGTTACTTTATATTTGTGTTCAGGTTACCGATGTGCCGAGCTGTATAGTTTTTGGTGTAAATCTTATTTTGATCCTGAGATATTAACCCTTTATCCTTCAAATTGAAAATTCCACCGATCCCTTTGGCATTCAATAACTTGAAAAATATTGCTTGGCTTGTCAAGTTACTTTATATTTGTGTTCAGGTTACTGATGTGCCGAGCTGTATAGTTTTTGGTGTAAATCTGATAATTTAATCCTGAGATATTAACCCTTTATCCTTCAAATTGAAAATTCCTCCAATCCCTTTAGCATTCGATAACTTGAAAAATATTGCTTGGATTGTCAAGTTACTTTATATTTATATTCAGGTTACTGATGTGCCGAGCTGTATAGTTTTTGGTGTAAATCTGATAATTTAATCCTGAGATATTAACCCTTTATCCTTCAAATTGAAAATTCCTCCAATCTCTTTGGCATTCGATAACTTGAAAAATATTGCTTGGATTGTCAAGTTACTTTATAATTGTGTTCAGGTTACTGATGTGCTGAGCTGTATAGTTTTTGGTGTTAATCAGATAATTTGATCCCAAGATATTAACCCTTTATCCTTCAAATTGAAAATTCCTCCAATCCCTTTGGCATGAGATAACTCAAAAAATATCAATCCGATTGTCATGTTACTTTATATATTTATTCAGGTTACTGGTGTGCTGTGCTGTATAGTTTTTTATGTAAATCTGATAATTTGATCTGGAGATATTAACCCTTGATCCATCAAATTAGACACTCCTCCAATCCATTTCTGTATGTACCCATACCTTGTATGGTGTACATAATGTCGGCATCCGTGGTGGCTGTCCGTCATACAGCTTTCTACTAGTTGCGCGTATGGGTACACATCTGACGATTTCATTGGCCTATTTTTCTCATCTGACTGAAAGTGAGGGTTGGCTATCACTTGGCATACTTAGCTGTTTGCAGTCTGTTTGCAATTACCCAATCTTCCAGGGTGTGGCAGGTAGACAGTCATTCTGGCTATACCACTTCCCACGGTATACTATGTATTATATTTGTACAATATGTTTATTTGTAACAACTTTACATGTATGTATACCATGAATAAAGGATCTGAATCTGCTGAAGGCCGTGAGGAAAAAATTATTCTGTTAGTGCCACACAGTTATGTCGTTGGTTGTAGCATTTAACATTTCCATCTTCTCCAGAACCACTGCCCCCAAACCAACCAAACTTGGCACAAATTATTTTTTGGGGATATCCTTCTGTAATGTTGTTGGGGCTGGGAGTTAAATCACATTGTCCCTGTATCCTGATAAATTCTGTCTTTTGATTGGCCAGAATGCCTTGGACAAATAGCCTTGTCCCTATATCCTGATAAATTTTGTCTTTTGATTGGTGGGAATGCCTTTGACAAATATGGCAAAGGATGCACCCAACATCCAAGGTATAAGTAAGGAGAACATGCAACATCCAAGCTATAAATGTTTGCGAAACATCTGTATATATAGTTTAAACGAAAGCTTTCCGCTTTTGCTCGCCTCGAAATAAAAAGCGAACCCAAAAACCCGAACAAATATCAAATTTCCTACAATTCAATTATAAAAATAAAATAAGGATAAATAATTCGTCCCCTGAGTACCAATGTGTTCTATGTGCCAGTAGGCACAGAGAACACATTGGAACTCAATTCAACGCATGGGACGATATGTCAACAAAATACTGTTTACTCGTTTCCGTAACGACCCAAAGGATTAACTATCTGTTGTCTTCTGCTATTATAAAAACAAAATTATCACATTTTGGTCCAAGTGATTGTGGAGCTGAGAAATGCGTCCACAAATTTATTTCCACTATGTTTGTATTGTATTTCAAATGGGACAAAAACATTATCTCCGCCAACATGTATGGTATATGGAGATTTAAAACCTGGATGTCTCATTTAAACACCTCGTCTGCGGCTCGGTGTTTAAAAACCGACATCCAGGTATTAAATCTCCATATACCACACATGGTGGCAGAGATAACTTACACTATACCCTATTCAGACAACTGACTTTCAAGGAAAGGTATACAGGAGATTATGGTAGAGCTGCCCCCCAGTATCAAATGATACACAATAATTCAGGTATTTCCCCAACCTCCCAGGCAATCTTAACACTGGGGCATTTGCAGTAGTGGGGTTAACTGGTCATAGCGGGGGAGGAATTCGTCACATACAGGTGAATTGTGCACTTGGTGATACCTTCTTGAAATTTGGCACACTGTTAGTGTAGGCTATGAGGTTCTCAAAAACGATCGGCTACAAGTTGACACCGACCGGTGGCGACCAGTAGCGGCACAATCCTAAATGGCCGCCAGCGGCTGAAGGGAACCTCCTTTTCGACGGTCTACCGACTATACATCCGATTGTAAGGGCGCGAAAGTGAACTCTGATCCACGCACGTGTTGGAAACAGACGTGGGAGATGATGTAGAATAAAACGAGATTCTCTATACGGACGCATCAATTTCTTGGAACTTGAAAAGAGCGTTGTTTCTCCGGGATCAGCGTCATTCAGGCAAACCTGAATGACGCTGATCCCGGAGAAACAACGCTCTTTATGAAGCAGTCTCTTTGCCATACAATCTCTTGTTTGGCGTAATTCCGCAAGCAATTCTGATTTGTCTGTCGAAATTAATTCGAGAACGCGATTGTTCACAAAAATCATTCACAGAATGAGTGAGAATCCTCTTCGTGTACGGACTAGTACTGACTGGGAACGTTGTTGCTTTTGCCAGCAAGACAGTTCCAAGAAATTGATGCGTCCGTATAGAGAATCTCGTTTTCATGACGCCTATAAAGCTATTGAGGAAGACATAACGCGCTTCCTAGATAATGGCGTTGAGCTTCCATATAATTTGACCATTGATTGTTTGATGAGAGAGAGTGATGAGTGTATGTCGATGTCACTGTTGACGAATAAGGCAATATATCATAAGACATGCCGTGACAGTATTCGGACTCACATCGTACAGCGCGTGCTACACAAGCGAGAGCGAAATGAGGCAGTGGCATCCTGCTCCACGCTGAGTCCTAAAAGAACACGGACAAGTTTTGAATCTGGCTGTGACAGGAAACTGCCCCAGTGTGTTTATTGTCACAAACGCGAAGGTGACAGCAGTGAGCCTATTTGCAGATCAATGTCTGATAACAATAAACTCAAAATTATGGCAAAGGAAGCCGAGAACTGGGTTGTTTTTTCTCGGGTCAATGCAGCATTTGATTCCGCTGCTAGTGATCTTTACTATCACAAAACCTGTTATTGTAAGCTTGCCAATGAAGCACGAGCGGCTAAATCTAAAAAGTCGAAGAACGCCGAACATTCCGCGTCAGGCCTGCCCTATGACCCTCTCGTTATGGCAGAGCTCATAACATTTGTTGAACACAACGATTCCGTGATGAAGCTTGTCGATCTCAAGAATCTGTACAGTCGGAGGTTGAAGCAAGTCGGTTCTGATTGGCTTAGTGAAGAAATACATTCCACTCGATTCAAAGAACATTTGTTGCAGAAATTGGGCGATGGCTGGGACGCCTTCACACAGGGTAGAGATGTGTTTATTTCAAGTAGGTTTCGAGTTGGCTCCTTGTTGTCCGAATCTTTAACTCGTATAGTGTCTGAGGAAGAGGCAAAAAAGATAGTTGATGTGGGTCTTCTTCTGCGTAAACACATACTCATATCTCAAGCTCCTTTCACGGGATCATTTTCATCTTATTGCTTGAGCGAGCCTGTACCCAACTCACTCCTGACTCTTCTTAGAGTTCTACTTGAGGGCACATGTAGTATACAGAACTTAGGCGATGATGAGACTGTTAATGCCAAGACTCGAGTGGCTTGTACTATTTCACAGATGTTGATCAGCAATTCAGCGAAACGCTCCGAACATGCACAAAATGTTCACCAGAGACGTGACAGAGAAACTCCAATGCCTCTTTATGTGGGTTTGAAGTTGCATGCCCATGATCGTATGAAAAATCTTATCAGAGATTTTCATCAAATGGGACTCTCTGTCTCTTATGATCGCGTAATGGATGTTCGCAGGAGTTTCGCGAGAGCTGTTTCACTGCGGTTCAAGAACGAAGGTGTTGTAGTCCCAGCTAACTGCAAACGTAATGTTTTCTCGATAGGAACCACTGATAACATTGATGTATCTGGTAGATCTGATATGCATGGTACGTCCATCACACTCATTGGTCAACTGAGCAGGGACAATGTGGGTACTGATCCCCCACCACTGAGTTTAGATGTTCCAGAAGACACACAAATTGAACTCCCAGACGACTATGCATTTGTTCCTTTCGTTGAAGACTTTGGTGGGGACATCAGGCTTGAATCTCCAGATGAATGTAATGTACGGCCCAATGAATATGCAGATTTGAACGTGGGAGAGAATGACTGGTTGTCTCATGTGTCACAGATCAGCAATAAAGGGAAGGTTGATGGCAGCTGGCAGCTTGATGAAGTCCCTGTGACCTTTTCAGGCTTCTTTTCAAAACATGAAGATCAAGACAATGTCAAACCTCGTGCAGTTATTGGGGTATTCCCTGTTTTCAGTGAGCAGAAAGCGGACTCACTCAGTATGCAGAAGCATGCTATGTATGTGGTCAGGGAAGCTACTGCTTTCGTAAACCCCGGCCAGATACCTGTCATTGAAGGTGACTGTCCGTTGTATGCCAGGCAGAAAAAATGTCAATGGCTGTTCCCAGAGGAGATAGGTGAGGATCGAATGGTGTGTATGATTGGATTCCTGCATCTTGAAATGTGCACCCAAGAAGCTGGTGGTAAGCTTATGGGTGGTTCTGGTTGGGAGCGAATGTTTCACCTCGCAAAGATATTCACACCCGGTGTAGCATCATCCCTACTTGGTGGGAAACATGTCAAGAGGACGCGACAGGCATATCTTCTCACTCTAGCTTGGCTTGAGATCCTCAGAAAGAATGCTTATGAGATTTACTGTCAGCAGACTGGGCCCCATGAGTCATTTGAAATGTGGGAACAGAGGATTCTTTCACAATCTCCAACTGCGCGCTATTGGGGTGAAATCGTTCGGAACTTTCTCTTGACAAGCTGTCAATTCGTTCGGAACCAACGAATCGGTAACTGGCCTGGTACACTGTGTTCTATCGATGAGTTGTGCAGTTACTTTTTTGCCCTAGGACATACAAATTATTGTCGGTGGGTCCCCGTATTTCTGAGAGACATGTCTCAGCTACCCAGGCGGCATCCTTCAATCCACAACAAATTCATGGAAGGCCATTTTGTGGTCCAGCGTAGTGAGAGGAAGTTCAGTATGATGGGTTTAGATCAGAGCCAAGAACATAGTATCCAACTACTCAAAGAAGACAGTGGTCCAAAAGGTCTCTATGGCCAGGCTGAAGAGAAAGTCGTTATTGAGCTTTCAAGGTCAGAAGTTCTGCGTGTTATAGATGAGTATGAATATGCAAGTTTCCACACAACATCATCAGATAACACGGAACACCCGGAAAGTTCGGTATCAGAGCAGAAAAAATTTCTGAATCAATTGAAATCTCTCCTCGATCTGGTGAATCAGGGACTCATTATCAACCCTTATGATGAAACTAGTGGTCAGCTGGTGACATTAGATACTGGTGAATATATGGACCCCGAAGTTAGTAAGAGTTTACGGTCATTACCCGAAAGGGGCAAGCATTTATATTCCACTTTCTTGAAGGAAAGGCTTGTGGAATGCACCGTACCCCTGAATGATGTTATTCCCAAGGCAAATATATATACCTTCCTTAACCCACCCCCAGCCAACCTGGACAAAGGCCGAGACAAACTCATGTCAAGTAAAGCAACTGCCGCAATAGTTACCCAGATGTTCGTTTCACTGCAAGCCCGGCCTGATTCAAACATGGATGAGTTTTTCATGCACGAGAATGCACGTGATCCGCCAGCATTATCCGATAGAGGTAAGCTACAGAGTGGGACAAAATCTCAAATTCTCAATTGTTTACCAGCTATTCCTGCACAAGGGAAGAATTCAGCAGCTAGACAAGCTTCAGTTGTCATCTTGGATATGCCTGCTGTAGTCCATGTAATCAAACCACAGAAAGCGGATCTGTTTGGAGAATATGCTCGATTGCAATTATTGCCATACATCGAATCTCTGATTAACACGAACACCACAAGGGTTGATGCGATCTATGACTGTTACCCCGAAGGCAGTTTGAAGAATCAGACGCGAGCAAAACGCCTTGGTGAGACAGCAGTTAGGTTGATACGGGTGTCCGAGAACGTCCCTTTACCTAAAGGGAAGAATTGGCAGGCATTCTTGAAAGTTAGTGAGAATAAAGACGAATTTTTCAAGTTCCTGTCTGCTGAACTGCTGAAATTAACATCAACATCCGAGTACCAGTTGTTAACGACATCAGGAGAATATGTACTATGCAATAAGGATGTTAGCTTATGTGACATATCTCCATCGAACCACGAGGAAGCAGACACGCGCATGATGCTTCATCTCAACCATGCAGTCTCACAAGGTCACAAAATAGCTTTTCTTCGCACGGTTGATTCTGATGTCGTCATTCTGTCTTTGCACCATTTCGCAACATTCCGTGACCTTGGACTCAGTGAGCTGTGGATTGGGTTTGGAATTGGAAAGGCATATAAAGATATGCCAATTCATGAGATAGCTTCACAACTTGGACCTGATTACTGTAAGGCCCTGACTTTCTTCCACGCCTTCACAGGTTGTGATGTAACATCCAGCATGCTCGGCATTGGGAAGAAGACAGGATGGAATGCATGGATGAATTTTCCCGCATCAACTGAAATGATGATAGAATTGACTGAGAATCCGCAAGTCTTTTCAGAGGATTCCCCTCATATGCAGCATATCGAAAAACTCACCATACAGATGTACAGTAACAGTTGTGTCAGTACACGTGTCAATGATGCGAGACGGCATATGTTCACACATGGCCTTAAGTCTATGGAAAACATCCCGCCCACCAAAGCAGCTCTGTATCAACATGTAAAAAGGGTAATTCTTGTGTCATCTTTCATTTGGCATCGTGCTCTGCAGAAACACTTATGTGTGCCAGACCCATCACAGTACGGATGGGAGTGGAATCCACGTCTCAATATTCTGGTCCCATTTTGGACTCACCTAGGAGACGCAAGTGCTGCATGTGCACTGATGCTCCACTGTAGTTGTGCCAAGGCCTGCAAGGGCAATTGCAAATGCTTGAAAGCTGGATTAAGGTGCACACCTTTGTGTAAGTGTGAAGGTGGCTGTTGTAACAATATTGAGTAGTATACTGTCATGTTAGGACCAGTCATCTCCTATTCTGGTATTTTTTTTTCCATTTTCGGCCAGTTAACACATGTCATGTTTCTAGTTGAGTTGATTTTGCTAACAAATGTTCATCCCATGTGGCTTGCTACATTGTCCGGGGTATAGGAATACAGTTTTAGATTTCGGAAAATAGTCTGTTATTTACTGCACAAGACGGTGTTAATTCATGCATAGCATGATACAATATCCCCAACTATTTTGCCTCTGTACAACAGTTGATACCTTCGTTCACCCGTGTGTTCATCTATGGTATCCTTGTCTTTCTCTGGCCATAGGCCACATGTGACTAGTCAGTTCCTACTCCATAGCAAATCAACTTGGAAATCCTTCATCTTGTAGCGCACTCATGTCTCAATGAATCCATACCTGAGTTGATCTAATAAATCTAACGTAAGGTATCAAATTGCCATACCGGATCATATTTCGATAAGTTATTCGCTAAAACATTTCGACCACTCATCGACATCAAAGGTCATGTTTTGGCTCCCAGTGGTGGCTATATCTCTATATCCCTGGTAAAGTAGCATACCATGAGGGATGGGCATTAAGTGTCGGCAACATTAATCCTGACTTGGAACACACCACATCTTAACTGGCCGAAAATGAAGAATACTACTTGTAGTCAAAAAATATTCCTGTACCTCGAATGACTGCAAACATACACTCACCCCTTCTAGTCCCATTTTGCCAATGTTCTATACTGGCAAGATAACATTGTATAATTAACAACGGGAACTAATGCATCCCGAGTTCATTCCAGCACTGCCCTTGCTGGCAGACGTGTCGCTATGGTGTTGAGATTGAACCAGAACTCCTCTAGAAATTTGATAGTTTTATTTTCTTAGAAAATAAATCTATCGAAAATGCCGGAAGTTGAGAATAGACTGTCACTTTAATTGGATTATCAAATGTCCAAGTATCCCCACTGCTGCATACTATCGAGTACCCTTGTTCATGTGTTGACAGGAATCTCTCATACCATGTTCATTTGACCATTGCATTCCCGAGAAACATTCAACACTAATTTATCTACGGACGGACGATCATACTGACAGTCAGACACACAGACGCACACATCGACGGAAATTCTGATCCCATTATCCATTAATCTTCCCCCCAACTTGTTCCAAGGGCTTCACTCCATCATTCACATCAATTACAGCACATGTATGGTGTTAGGTTTGGAGCTTCAGTTGTGCGATCGGCGAAAATAGCTTTTTTTCGATCCGCTTGGCGGCCATTTTGGATTTCGCTGCTAGTGGTGGCTAGAGGATGGTGCCAACTTGTAGCCGATCGATTTTGAAATCTCTGATGCCTACCCTTACATCATGCCAAATTTCAGGAAGGTATCACCAAGTGCACAATTCTAGCGAATTCCTCCCCCGCTATCAGGAAATCCCCAAGATGCGAACAACCTCAGTAGAGGAAATGGCTGGTTGGATATCAGTACTGGTATCTTGAATGCTTCAGTGGTCACTGTAAATGGTCACTCAGTATGGTCACTGGTCATGGGTTAATTCACTCAAGAAAGTCAGCAATGGTCAGTCTAGACTTCACACGACAGCACCAGGCAATCACTGTTGCAGCTGGTTTTGTCTGTTCTGGATATTCTCTGATGGTCAATGTAAAATACTGGTTCGGTATTTATCTGGTTAATACTAATAATAGGTTCATTTACAACTCTAAATCAAGATTCAGACTCAGTTGAAGCCCTTCATACAGTTCACAGCTCTTAGTCAGGGCCCAAATAAAAGTAAAATGGAAAACACAATGGTATATTATTTATTTATTAAGGTTTAACGACACATTAACAGCCAAGGTCATATTGTGTCGGTGACAGTTTTACGGGTGGAGGAAGCCGGAATACCCGGAGAGATCCACCGAGCCACGACAAGCAGCTGCCAGCTCCCCAACATCGTAACTCCGGACTGCAGCACAGGCAGGGTTAGATTGGTTGAAGACATGCTTACCATCGATGTGCAGTACGCCATAGTACACGGCATCATCGTGCCCCCATATGGACAGTCAGGGTGAAGTGTCTTGCCCAAGGACACAACGCTGGAGTCCGAATCGATTGCTCAGACGGTCACCCATCCAAGGACTAACCGGGCTTGACATTGCTTAACTTCAGTGATCTGACAAGAACTGGTTACCGCTAGTGACTAACCGATCTCACAAACATACCACGAACCAATTACCGATTATTTTCGTCTACAGTTGGCCGGTTCCGATTCAGGTTCCGATTATTTAACTCTTATTTAAAATTACCAATGAATCTGTATGGAATCATTCTGTCCTTCTTACGATGTTACTCTCTCACCCAGAGTTTTCGTTTTTCAAGCCTGGATTATTCACAGGCAGATCAGTCACTGCGACGTGCATATGTTTTATAAAACTTTCGTTCTCTCAGCTTTCTACATAGTTTGCCCAAGTATTCAATTCGTTCTTCAGACGCTGATTTTCAATCATCACTTTGATAATACTTTATTAAAAAAAGAAACGAAATGCGCGTGTATGTGTTGTCATTTTACACTTTTTTTTCAAAACCGGAAGCAGACAGAATCAAATGTCCGTTGTCATCGAAACTGCATGGTGGGGGAATATCTGGTGGGGAAATGGCCATTTACCCTGATAATATATCATTCTCTGTTATAGTGCTTAATAGCGTTGAGCAAATCAGCCCGCCATTATTTTACAGCATAGAAAATTAAAAATATTTTAGTATTTTACTTTACATCCCGTCAAAGTTCTTCAACCACAACAGAAATAGGGTTTCATAAACAAAAGAGTTAAGAGTGAGAAGACGCCCAATTTAGACAGGAATTTATACATTCCGTCTTTCTACATGTATTTAAAGTCGGTCACTGGCGGTCGGTGGACTACGTGATAATGGTGAACCGTGCTTTTCTCTGGAAGTTCTTCATAACAGTGTTTACCATCTTCACGTTTTACATCGTTTTAGTCTAGTTTTATTACCTGTCAAATGTGTTAAAAAATATTTCTCAACTTTCTCTCTTCAGTTTTAAACAATCGGCAGAACCGATTGTCAAATTGCTGTTGCCGTTGTCAACCGATACCACACAATCGGCCAATTCCGATTGCAGATTCAGTTTATTGGTTAGTCACTAGTTAACGCTACCCCCCCCCTCCCCCTCACACACATTGGTATATGAAAATAAGAGGGTTAAACAAAGAGAGAATAATAAATGCTGGGCTGGTGTTGAGGTAGACCACAAATCAAAGTGCGTAACATCACTCTCAATCAGTCACTTCAGGACGAGAGAAATATTGGAAAATACAGCACACAAATGCAGGTTAACACAAACAATGAATATTAAAGTGGGGAAATGGTGCATGTTAATTGTAAATATTTTACTTAAATAAATAAACAAACAAATTCCCAATATCTTTCCCAGAAATAATATCTTGCCCAGAAATATTACCAAATGATGGGGGTCTCGGACTACTCACTACGGTGTGAAAGTATTACAAATGCTTCGTTGTCAGTGTAAACAAATCTGGAAGGTTCATGTCTGGTCAGAAAAATCTACAGAAACACAGCGGTTCTTTCAGTTATTAGGTCCGCTTTCACGCAATCGAGTCATGATTGCGCTTCTGGTGACATGATATGGTTACTTCACTGGTTAGTACCTTTATTATCAAGTTTATCTTGATTTACTTTTAACGGGTTGGATGGGGTCTGCTACAGTCGATGACCAAAATGGAGACCCAGTCGTGCGCAGTGCCCATCCTTATATATTCTACGGTTGTCAGGGGAAGAGCTCGTTGTCAGCTGGGTCGTTTTGAAAGAACCCAGCGAACGTGAAGAGTGTACAGGCAGTGGCAGAATTCCGTAGAAGAATGGGAGTGAGAACCAGTTGTAAAATGTGCATGCTGTCGCTTGTGATAACAGCTGATTCACTGTTCGAATACCGCCGGGAAGTGATAGATTTCATCAAGGAATGCATCAAACACTTTCGCTAAAATTTAGCTATTAACACAAAAATATGGATATTACACGATCTACCCATTGAATACAATCATGGTAAATCCGTAACTAGCTTTTCTCAAGTTATGACAAGCAGCTTTCAATGGTATATTGACAGTTGAAGACCTGTGGGAGTGGTGGAAATTACACAAAAGTGCACAAAACCGTCAGTGTAATAATCAAGACCAGTTGCCAGTTAGTTTAAACATATTTTATTTGCCATAAATTTGCAAAAAGGATTGGAGTGCAAGTTATACAACTTATGTTAACTCCTCTCCATAAATACAACAGAAAAACAATACATAGATGCGGCTACAAGATATATAGATTGGTTCACAAATGAATAGGGATTTACGCTATTTACAATTGAAATGTAAGTTGTTGAAACAGGCAGCCAAGTACGTAATAGGGTCTCGACTCAGGGAATACATAGGGCTGAACACTGTATATCTCTGTATGAAAGCTCTTGAATGGCAAGTTAAAGGGTGAGGGATATGACGTTTATGGAACGTCTCGTCTAGTGCAAGAGAGAGGCTAGTCAAGAATATAATGACTCAATTGAAGTGGCCACTAGCTAGGATGAACGCTTGGATTTTCAGAAAGATATATTCGTTTTGTTTTGTTGTCAGTGTGGGTTTACAGTACAAGAGATCGGTTTCGGAATATGTATCAAAATCTCAAAGAGAATCGAGTAGTGTAATCCTGGGGTTAGGGTATCGAGGGCACACCAGGAGATAGTGATGAGCATTTTCACAGGGATTACCACACATATACTTTGGAGTGGCCAGAATATATAGTTTTGGAACTTGTCATTATTTAGGTCGCTGCAGTTATTACACAGTTTTGAGTGTAAGACCGGTCTTGATTATTACACTGATGGTTCAAATGTTTAGAACATTAAAGCGTTGAATGTACCTAAAAGAGGATCGTCTTTGTTGTTTACTTAAGGTAGGTCAACTGACTTGAACTTCATTTTTAACAACTTTGAAGAGGTGGGAGGGTCATCTAGGTACAATTAATCGATTATTTCCGACGATTAATCGATTCCTATATTAAAAAATCGTGACAGCCTTAATTATAATGGGCAATGAATGACAATAATAATAATAATAATAATAATTATTATACAACTACAAGTTACAACAGCTTGGTTCCCAAATAATTTATATATAAAAACAACTTATATTTAACTTGATGCTTTCCCAATTTATTACACTTCTAAATCTGTTGGATAGAAGTTGCTAAGCCTGATGAACTGAAGGCAGAGCCTGAAGAGCCCCCTATTTTTCAAAAATAGTCTCATAAACCACCAGTCACAATGCTTCCTTATGTGCTGAGACTTAAGTTTCACAAGCAATATATAGGCTTGTGCTGGAAAGGGGCCAATTTTTTACCTTGCCCCAAATTTCTCTTTTCCAATCTGATTGGGAGACTGAATTTTAGCTTAGTACAATATTAGGAATATTCTTTGTAAATGTTCTTCAGATCCTTTTGTCAGAATTTTTATACTCTCCGAGTGGTTATGTTGGATTTGCCTTGTCCGTCCGTCTGTCCGTCCCTCCCAAAATTCAATCATCAATAACTTGTAAAGTACTTGGTTGAGTGACTTGATATTTGGTATGCAAGTGTATCTTATTGATGTAAATGCAGGTGTTGTTTGAGATTTTATTTCCAGAGTCATTGCCCTTTATGGACTTTTATTATGCCAGTAATTGTTATTGACCAATCAGCTTCAATATCTAGTGACCGTATATGATGAGACTGTGTATCATTGAGCTGACCATATATAGAGCTATATATGGTCAGTTCTGACATTTTGTTTTTGATATCCAATGCTCGCTTCAATGTTTTTCCTAATTTCGCGTGTTCAACGAATAACAAATAATTTTGCATGTGTGTCTGTTGAGCAGTATTTGAGAAATTTTAATAACCAAATGTAATAAATACAATAAATAAACCACTAAAACGACATGTACAGAAGCCAACTGGCACTGTCTGAGACGAACTAAAGCGAGAATCCTTACTCGAATAATCTGCCCTTCTCAGTTCATACTCATATTTTTGAGGTACTCCCCCGGACTGTAAATTTTATCGTCTGTTTTGTTTTGGTTTGAATGATTGAACTTGAAGGTTAATCGATATCGAACATAAATTACACTTATGGTTGTGTCTCTTTCAAAGGACTGGCATAATAAATATGTTATGGGGCTTTCAGGGGGGCGGATATGGTGTGATATAAGGCTCAGCGAGATCAATATTAGGGTCGGCCTTCGGCCTCGCCGAATATTGATCTCACTTCGCCTTATATCACACCATATCTGCCCCTGAAAGCCCCATAACTTTTATTATCCACCTTGAAATTAATTCATGAATAACTTGTAGAGTACTCAGTGGAATGACTTCATATTTGGTGTGTACGTCTATCCTATTGTTGTCTACCCACAGTACAAGGCATATGTTATGCAGTATATTATTTGAAGGAGTTATTGGGTTTTATGGACTTTGATTTTGTCCCTCACTAAATTCAATCAGGAATAACTTGCTTAATTAACAGTACCTTCATGGTGTAATCAACTCCTCCCACAATTTCTAGTTTAGAGAGTTGAGACTTTAGGATATGGTTACACATGTCTTGCAAATGCACAACATACATAAAGTGTGCAGAAAAATATTTTTTTCACAGAATTATCAAATTGTCATTCTCACATTTTGTAAAGACGTGGTGGTACCTTTTTGTGTCACCCTATGGTGACACTTTATAGTTCGCATGATATATGCCCTAATGGTCTGTAATCTATCAACCTTCATCACCCAGTAATAAATGTTTCATTTCCCCAATGCTATCCATGGTATTGCAGGCGGGGGTATATGCCACCTTTAACTTTGTTCTAGTTTTATTTGGTATATGGCTTCCTTATTGTGGCCAGACTCAAGCTTGTTAAAAAAAAGCAACTTTGTTCATTTTTTTAGTTCCCTGAGGGAGCCAAAATTTAGCTGAAGGCAGTGAGGGAAAAAGCTATCATCTGATCCACTGTGCAGAAACTCAACATATTTAGTAGTCAGTTTCCTTGATGGTGGGTGTGGGCAGATTCAAGTTTTTCTAATCAAGACCCTCAGTTAACTGTTGGGTTCCCTGTGGAGCCTGAATTTTAACTTATTGCAATATGAAGAATATTCTTTAAAAAATAAATAAGGCTTTAGAGCCTGCAGTCATCATAACCATTTGATATTTCGTATACATCATCCAGCTTGGGGGGGGGGGGGGGGGGGGGGGGAAGCTGGGTCGGTGGTCAGATCCAAGTTTTGTTCAAATCAAGTCTCTGTTTATATTTGTTTGTGACAATTTTGTTACATTCTTGGTTTACACGACTCCATTGAAAGGTTAATAATTTGTCTTCAATACGTTGAATTAGATGATGGATGGCATGGGTTAATTTTGACGCGTACACTCAGAGTGGAGTTTCCCCTCACAGTTTCTTATTTTAGTTCACAAGTCTCTTTACTAGCTTTTTTTTTAAATATATTTTTTTAGTTGCGACTAGCAGCTCTATAAGTGGCAATGTCAGTCTGTCGGTCGGTCGGTTGGTCGGTCTGTCTGACCAACGAGTTTCAAAACTCAATAACTTTTGAAATACTTGATGGAATGACTGTATATTTGGCATGTAAGTGTATCTTATTGATGTCTAGCCACTGTTCAATGCATGTGTTGTTCCAAATATTTTTAGCTCACCTGAGCGAAGCTCAAGGGGAGCTTTACTAATCACTTTCCGTCCGTCGTCCGTCGTCCGTCGTCGTCGTCGTCCGGCGTTAACTTTACATTATCGACTTCTCCTCCTAAACCACTAGCCCAATTTTATTCAAATGTTGGCTAAATGTTTATTACCTAATGCCAATTCAGATTTGTTCAAATGAAGTTGCCCCTCCTCCTGGGTGGTGCCACGCCCCCAAGGGGCACCAAAATCTTTGTAAATCTTCTTCTCATGAACCAGCAGTAGCAGAGACTTGATATTTGGTGTGCAGCTTCCTTTTGAGGTGTAGACTCAGATTTGTTCAAGAGAAGTTTGTGGGGCTATACTTGGCGTCGTTATGGGGGGGGGCAAAATTTTTTGCCCCGCCCAAAATTTCTATTTTCCAAACCGAGAGGCTGATTTGAACCAAATTTTATGTGAGGGCTTATTGGGTCATGAGTACTTGATTTATGCAAAAAAAAATTTTCCTGCAGCCCCGTGGGAACCGCAGGAGCTAAAAATAGAAAAAATTTAAAACGCCCATATCTCCAAAACTGCACGGCACTGAGAATTTTTATTTGGTGTGCAGCTTCCTTAGGACCAACAGAAAGGATTGGTAAAAAAAAATTGCCATCGGTTTTATCATAGGGTACAGTTTCGGGACTTTGAAAAAGTGCTGAGTCAGCACTTTTTAACACTGTAGGCAATGGGAAAAACATTAAAAAATCTTCTTCTCCAGATCCAGCAGGCAGAATCTTTTGATACTTGGTATGCAACATTGTAGGGTGGATCTGATTCAAGTTTGTTCAAATCGGCCCCCTGGGTTCATATTTGGGCTCAGTATAGGAGCCCGATTTCGAACTTAGTGCATTTCAGGCAAATTTCTTAAAAAATCTTCTTCTCCAGATCCAGCAGGCAGAATCTTTTGATATTTGGTATGCAACATTGTAGGGTGGATCTGATTCAAGTTTGTTCAAATCGGCCCCCTGGGTTCATATTTGGGCTCAGTATAGAAGCCTGATTTCGAACTTAGTGCATTTAGGCAAATTTCTTAAAAAATCTTCTTCTCCAGATCCAGCAGGCAGAATCTTTTGATATTTAGTATGCAACATTGTGGGGTGGATCTGATTCAAGTTTGTTCAAATCGGCTTCCTAGATTCATATTTGGGCTCACTATAGAAGCTCGAATTTGAACTTAGTGCATTTCATGCAAATTTCTTAAAAAATCTTCTTCTCCAGATCCAGCAGGCAGAATCTTTTGATATTTGGTATGCAACATTGTAGGGTGGATCTGATTCAAGTTTGCTCAAATCGGCTCCCTGGGTTCATATTTGGGCTCAGTATAGGAGCCCGATTTCGAACTTAGTGCATTTCAGGCAAATTTCTTAAAAAATCTTCTTCTCCAGATCCAGCAGGCAGAATCTTTTGATATTTGGTATGCAACATTGTGGGGTGGATCTGATTCAAGTTTGTTCAAATCGGCCCTCTGGGTTTATATTTGGGCTCAGTATAGGAGCCCAAATTTGAACTTACTGCATTTCAGGCAAATTTCTTTGAAAATCTTCTTCTCCAGATCCAGCAGGCAGAATCTTTTGATATTTGGCATGCAACATTGTAGGGTGGATCTGATTAAAGTTTGTTCAAATCGGCTCCCTAGATTCATATTTGGGCTCACTATAGGAGCTTGAATTCGAACTTAGTGCATTTCAGGCAAATTTCTTCAGAAATCTTCTTCTCCAGATCCAGCAGGCAGAATCTTTTGATATTTGGTATGCAACGTTGCGGGGTAGATCTGATTCAAGTTTGTTCAAATCTGCCCCCTGGATTCATATTTGGGCTTACTATAGAAGCCTGAATTCGAACTTAGTGCATTTAGGCAAATTTCTTAAAAAATCTTCTTCTCCAGATCCAGCAGGCAGAATCTTTTGATATTTGGTATGCAACATTGTGGGGTGGATCTGATTCAAGTTTGTTCAAATCGGCTTCCTAGATTCATATTTGGGCTCACTATAGAAGCTCGAATTTGAACTTAGTGCATTTCATGCAAATTTCTTAAAAAATCTTCTTCTCCAGATCCAGCAGGCAGAATCTTTTCATATTTGGTAAGCAACATTGTGGGGTGGATCTGATTCAAGTTTGTTCAAATCGGCCCCCTGGGTTTATATTTGGGCTCAGTATAGGAGCCCAAATTTGAACTTGGCGCATTTCAAGTAAATTTATTAAAAAATCTTCTCCAGATCCAGCAGGCAGAATCGTTTGATATTTGGTATGCAACATTGTGGGATGGATCTGATTCAAGTTTGTTCAAATCGGCTTCCTAGATTCATATTTGGGCTCACTATAGAAGCTCAAATTCGAACTTAGTGCATTTCAGGCAAATTTCTTAAAAAATTTTCTTCTCCAGATCCAGCAGACAGAATCTTTTGATATTTGGTATGCAACATTGTGGGATGGATCTGATGCAAATTTGTTCAAATCGGCTCCCTAGATTCATATTTGGGCTTACTATAGAAGCTCGAATTCGAACTTAGTGCATTTCAGACAAATTTCTTAAAAAATCATCTTCTCCAGATCCAGCAGGCAGAATCTTTTGATATTTGGTATGCAACATTGCGGGGTGGATCTGATTCAAGTTTGTTCAAATCGGCCCCCTGGATTCATATTTGGGCTTAATATAGAAGCCTGAATTTGCACTTAGTGCATTTCAGGCAAATTTATTAAAAAATCTTCTTCTCCAGATCCAGCAGGCAGAATCTTTTGATATTTGGTATGCAACATTGTGGGGTGGATCTGATTCAAGTTTGTTCAAATCGGCTTCCTAGTTTCATATTTGGGCTCACTATAGAAGCTCGAATTCGAACTTAGTGCATTTCAGGCAAATTTCTTAAAAAATCTTCTTCTCCAGATCCAGCTTCAGAATCTTTTCATATTTGGTAAGCAACATTGTGGGGTGGATCTGATTCAAGTTTGTTCAAATCGGCCCCCTGGGTTTATATTTGGGCTCCGTATAGGAGCCCAAATTTTAACTTAGTGCATTTCAGGCATATTTCTTAAAAAATCTTCTTCTCCAGATCCAGCAGGCAGAATCTTTTGATATTTGGTATGCAACATTGTGGGGTGGATCTGATTGTGATTCATGAACGTATTTATTTGTAAAGTTGATAGAATCTTAGACAAAATTTGCAGAAAAGATCTACTATAGAAGGGGTGGTATCCAGGGTGAACCGTTTACCCAAATCTAGCAGTACTAATGCATTATTCACACAAATCTCCGTTCAAATTTTATGACCCCTCATTGGAACACACGCATTCAGCTCATTCCAACAAAAGTCATATGCCATGTTTTCGAGACAAAAGAATAAAAATTTTAGTTATTCATGAAATTTTTAGGCAACTGTTGTCTGTTATTCACATTGCTTCATGAAATTTCAGTACTTTTAGAAGTTACCTCAGTAATCAAGGGTTAATTCCCCTTAATTAAATGTCGCCTCTAAAAAACAACCACTTTGCATATCTTACCTTTTTACCAGCATAACTGCCAAAACTTGTCAGCATTCTTCGCAAAAATCGCTATTCAAATTTAAATTTTTGTCTCTTAAACATACATGTACTTATCGTTTGTAAATACCCCATTGGAATGAGCTTTTTGAGCTCATTCCAATGAGAGGTCGCACACCATGCTTTTTTAGTCAAAAAAGCAATATTTTTATACTGTACCAATGACCCAGACTTAGCTGGTGCTAACTCCACAAAAACCAGGGCCAAACACAAATTTTGCCCCCCAATCCCCAAAATTTGCATCCAAAACAAAAAGAAATCATGTCCTAAAGGACCTCCATAGTACGACTCTACTGCGCATGCGCAGTGACGCAGTCGTCCCGAAATATCATTCTCTGTTTGGCCCTTCATCAGTCAACATCTCACTGATCTTTGTGCTTGTAAATCTCAGTTTAAAGGATGCCAGACACGTAATTTTTGGAGAAAATGTGATTCTAAGGAGGATAGAAGGAGGAGAGGAAAAAAGAAGTGGCAAAAAATAATCAGGGCTGTACTTAAAATTTTTTGTTGAAATTATGTTAAGTTGCCTATTTTCGAGGCATGGGCCTCTTGTTGTCATTCTTGCTAATTGTTGCACTGCTTATTCAGTGTTTCCTCTCCCCTAGCCTTCTAAAGTCCCCCCTTGCAATTCTCCCATGCTTTTGGCATATTTTTGAGAAGTTTCATTTCTAAAATTCCCTGGGAGAGTTGCTTGGTTACAGAATGTTTTCTGTTATTTTCCCCATAGTTACGTTTTCACCCATGGGTGTATAACGTTTGTGTTCTGCATCTTCCATCTGATGTTCTGCAGATTCTCCCCTGGGAGTCTCTGTTTTGCATCAGATAGAGTGTAATTGATGACTGATTCCGGGCCAGTTTTTTCAGTGCCTGGAGTCATGTTTTCTAGTGTGTTTACACTGTTTGTTTTCATTGGCAACAGCCTTTTTTGAGGGGGGCTGTTTGCCTTTGTGGTAGTTTATCTCATTATAAGATACATTTATATTATCCGAAAGTGTCTCATTAATTATTTTATATAATTTTAAAATTTTTGACCACACTTTGCCATCGGATCCATCGGGGCTCAACGTTACTTTTCAGCAACTTGGGCTTCTCTGAAAAAATATTTTTTCAAAATTATTTTGTTTTGCAATTGTTTTTTCATTTATTAATGGATCATGTTATTATGTATCTTTGTGTCAGGGGTTTTTGCGAGTAACTAGGACTTATTGTTGTTCTTTCACAATGAAGGGACTTTGTTCAAATTGTAATAGGAAGAAATCTTCCTCTGACTTTCATGATCATTGTATTAATTGTAGTCAGTGTTCTCGCATTAATCCCTGTCCTATATGTGAACATTGGGATGAGAAACATTGGAAACGTGTGTCACGATATGTTGTTTCTGGAGAAAGAGCGATGCCGGCTCTTTCTCCACAAGGTCACTCTACTCTCTCAGTTTCTATTTCAGAGGAACCAGAACAGGGTGATGTTTCCATGTTATCTTCTTCAAGTGTGCGTCCGTCGTCACAAATAAATTCAGAGCTAGCGGCAAAAGTGCTCATGGAGATTAGACAAATGTCGTCCGCTAGCTCGCCCGGTGTAGCGTCCATTCACCGAATGGTTCGGCAGCCGGGTTCGTGCGATGCGGTCCAAGAGGAAATTTTGGGTGATGCGAGCACTATAAAAATTATAGATGCACACCCAGTGACGGCGGATAGTGAACGAGAACGGAGGAAGCCTTTTAGTCCGGTTCCTAGCTCGTCCAGGTCCAGCCGGGCCGCGAGCGAGAGAGGCCCCTCTCTCGTACAACAACATCTGGGACCAGATGTTGTGGTACAAAATGTGTCTTTAGCGGAGCATACGTCCATCGCTCGGGACGCTCCGTTGTATAAGCAGTCCGCAGAGACTGTTAAGGCTTCCTCTTCTCGTCGGCGCACACGACCGCACCTTGGCTGCGTGACCTCCGATATTTTGCCAGCTTCGCCGATGAAGGATTCTTCGGCGACCAGGTCACACCATCCGGCAGCCAGGGATTCGAGACCGATGGACTCCGGACGTTCGCATAGGAAAAGTATGCGGGAGCCATCTGATGCGGAGCTGCCCTCGGCGAAGCAGCGAAAGACCGCTCCTCCGCAGGTCTCGACGTCGGACATTCTAGTGCAGATAGCACAGCTTATCGCAGCATCCCAGCAGCCGACAGAAACGGTGTCGGATCAAGAATTATCCGACGGCGCTGGGTCGGTACGCTCCGCCGAAGCATCGGGGGCGGACGACCGGGAACATCGGGAGGTCCGACCGGATGGTGAAAGGGATACGGATGAATTGGAGCTATCCCTTTCGGAACAACATAAAGCTGCCGTGGACTTCATCCGGCACTTTCTTCCTCAAGTTGTTCCGTCGGGCCAGACTGCTGCGCTTCCGGACAGGAGAATTATAGCGTCATTGGACTCTGAATTTTTTGAGCGGTTCAGGGACATCGCTCCCGAGTTTCCGTCGCAGTCCAATAATGTTGCAAGAACATTTGAATTATTGAACGACGCTATTTTTAAACTTGCTTCCAGGACGGGGAAAGCAGGTTTCTTGTCCGCAAATACTCTCAACCTGCCTTTCATTAATGCAAGGAATAAATTCGACACGGCAGGTCAGGGTATACCGAGAGTTCCTCTGCGTATGGACGACGAGGCGGAAGACTTAGAGCTATCATTACCGTCGTCAGCTTCTATTCCAACCGCAGTGTTGGAAACAGCTATTGCGTCTAACAGAGCCAATTTAGATGCCTTATCTTACGCAGATCACCTTACTAAGGCATTATCACTGCGCCTTCAAGGGGAAGAGTTTCAGGATATACAATCCTCCTTAAGACTTCTTTCAAGGGCAGTAGCTTATTCCACGTGTAACTCCGCCCTTTCAGTGGCAAATCTGGAGTTGGTTAGACGTGACGCAGCCCTGGCTACATCCACACTAGTGGATTCTAAGGTGAAGAACTCTCTTAGAGTCGCTTCGGTCTCAGGAGATCTTCTCTTTGACGGCAAGCTTTCCGCTATTTATGATAATATTAAAAAGAAAGCTAGTGATTCTCTGTTGTTCAGATCCGCTCCTAAAAGGTCGGATACAGCAGACACGAATAAGGCGGGCACTTCTGGGTCTTATGCGCCCAAGAGAGGTTCCTATAGAGGTTCCGGTGCGTCCTCTGGCTCTTATTCGAGAGACCGTCAGGATAGCGACTCTCGTTCGGGACGTCCTTCAGGCCGGGACAATCGGTCGGACGCCCCGAGGTCGACGAGGCGAGGTGCGGGTCGTGGAAGACGTGGTTTCTCCTACCGCAGGCCTCGCAGATCCAGGAGGTGATGGCTTAAACCTCTATCGCGTTCCGGTTGGCGGAAGGTTGTCGAGTTTTTCTCAAGAGTGGGCGTCGATTACGGACGACCCGTGGGTGAGAGGAGTGACTTCGGAAGGTCTAAAGATATCCTTCAAACGAAAGCCTCCATTAACTCGAAGTCCAAAGTGGACTCATCTTCCGTCAAATCCTCAAAAAAGAGACGCTCTGGTATCAGAGGTGCAGTCTCTTTTAATGAAGAACGCGGTAGAGGTCGTAGAAAACCAGGAATCGCTGGGATTCTACAGCCATCTGTTTCTGGTTCCGAAACCAGACGGCTCGTTCCGTCCAGTCATAGATTTGAGCTGGATAAACAAGCTGATCGTCGCTCCGAAGTTTTATATGGAGACGATTCGATCGGTCAGAGCGAGTATTCGGGTGAACGATTATGCAACGAGCATAGATCTCAAAGATGCGTACTTTCACGTCATGGTACATCCGACATTCCGAAAGTCCTAGGAGTGGTGTATCAGTTCCGGGCCATGTGCTTCGGATTGAATCTAGCACCCTGGGCTTTCACTCGGGTAATGAACTCGGTAATGATCTACTTCCGAGCTCATTCGTCTGCGGTAACGTCGGCCTACCTGGACGACATTCTTCAGAGGTACGGCAACGAGTTAACGCTTCAGAACGATGTTCAGAATCTTCTTCTATTGCTCCGACGTCTCGGTTTCATAGTAAACGAGGAGAAGTCGGATCTGGTGCCGTCCAAGTCATTCACTCATCTGGGAATGAGCTTCGAGACGCACAACAATCTCGTTCGTCTGCCGTTAACCAGAGCGAAATTAGTCAGTTGTTACGCTCGCTATTGTCTGAATGCAGACAAAGTCACGGCGAGAGAATTTATGAGACTGATAGGTCTGTGCGGAGCCGCCGCGGATCTCATTCCGATGGGACGGCTACGCACTCGGCCTCTTCAAATTTTCCTGACTCAGAATTGGAGTGTGAAAATTCATTCGCTCGATGTAGACGTTCTCTTGTCAGATCAAGTGAAACAAGAGATTCAGACTTGGGCAAACATTCAGTGGTTAACTCAAGGAGTTCCGCTGCAGTTTCCGGATCCGAGTTTTACCATTATGACGGATGCCAGTCAAACAGGTTGGGGTGCATCATTAATCCCAACGGATTCGAGATGCCAGGGTCTTTGGGATCCGCAATTCCTGTGCAAGCACATAAACATCATGGAAATGATGTCAGTTTGGCTTGCGTTACGTCACTGGATGGACATTATTCACGATGCTCATGTCCAAATCCTATCCGACAATACGACAGTAGTGGCGTATATACGGAATCAGGGAGGCACTCATTCAGTTCCGTTGTTCAATCTAACGGAAAGAATCCTTCTGTTTGCGTTGGAACATCACGTTCTTCTTTCGGTCCGTCACATACCGGGTCGTCTGAATGTGCTAGCAGACTCCCTTTCACGAAAGGGTCGCTTGTTGCCGTCGGAGTGGACTCTCAACAAACAAGTATTCAATCAGATTTGCTACCAATGGGAACGGCCAATGATAGACTTATTTGCGACACATCTCAACAATCAGTTGCAGACGTATGTGTCCCCGTGTCCCGATCCAAGAGCATTTGCAGTAGACGCTCTGTCGATCCCTTGGGACGGAATGATAGGATATGCGTATCCTCCAGCGCCGTTAATTCAACAAGTATTGCTAAAGATAAAACAATCTCAATGCAAGATTCTGTTGGTAGCATCTCTGTCGCCACAGAGACCGTGGATAAATCTACTCAGGTGTCTGTTGTGGGACCTACCGCGGAAGCTTCCTCCACGAGAGGATCTTCTTTCGCAGGGGAAATCGCGCCAACTCCATCACAACCCGCAAGGTCTCAACCTTCACGTTTTTCCGTTGTGCGGTCCTTCTTGCATGGCAAGCACTTTACAGGACGAGCAGTGGACGCGATTTCTAACTGTAGGAGGACCTCCTCTTCGCTAAACTATGCGGCTAAGTGGAAGGTTTTCCGTCGTTGGTGTAGGGATCATTCTGTAGATATATTTGATCCCTCTATACCAGACATTGCAAACTTTCTAGTATACTTGTTTGACGAAATCAAACTGCAGCCTGTTACTATAAAGGGTTATAGATCTATGTTATCTGATACCTATGCACATCATGATAGTTTACAAATTGGATCTAATGTCTCTTTATCGAAATTGGTTAGAAACTTTTCGATAAATAGACCCAGAACTCTTAGATTAATTCCTAAGTGGAATTTAGCTTGGGTTCTCCTTAAATTGAAGGAAAAGCCATTTGACCCTCTTGGGACAGTAGATTTCAAATTCTTATCTTAAAAGACAGCTTTTCTCTTAGCTTTCTCTTCTGCCAGAAGAGTCAGTGAGCTTCATGCACTATCGGTGGATGATTCTCATTATCGTAGTGTTGGGAACACTATCACCTTCACTACTAATGTCGGTTTTTTAGCTAAGAATCAGGCTCCTAATAAATATCCGGAACCTATTGTTATTAAGGCTCTTCCGTCTTCAGACGGGCGTAGGCCTTTACTCTGTCCTGTTAGAGCACTACGTATCTATAAACAGAGATCTCAGTTCATCAGAAAGGGACGGAAACGTTTCTTTCTGTCTTTGATGCCTAATAGAAAGGACATTTCAGTCCATTCTATTGCTAGATGGATTCAGTTAACTATCTGTACTGCTTATGAAGATTTATCTTCTTCTCAGCAGTCTGTGCTTAAGATTTCTGCTCATGAAGTAAGAGCTCTTTCTACTTCCTGGGCTTATGCTAATAGTGTTGCTATTACAGATTTAATGAAGGCTGCTTATTGGTCTCAGCCTTCCACATTTACTAATTTTTATCTCAGAAATATTGAGTCCATTTCTGGAGACCTGCATTGTTTAGGTCCGTTATCTGTTGCTCAGAATGTCGTCCACTAAACAGTTGCAACTATAGTTATGCAGGCTTTCTGTTCCGGCAGTGACTCCGTCCGGCTGCCCTCTTCGCTCTGGGCTATTTGACCCAGGGCAAGGGGAAGGGGGGGGGGGGGGGGGCGGGTGTTCCCTTAGGTCACCTGCTTTATAGTGAAAAGCAAGGGAATGCCTCCTCCAAGACAGTATTTCTGAGTCGCTTCCGGGATGGTTTTAAAGTGTAATATTAATGTTTAATTTCATTCATGTCTTATTTTTAAAGAGTAGCTCGGTGTGAAGCATTTGTATATGTCAAGTGTCAAACGGGCTTTAATATACAATACTCGGACACTTTTAAATGATTATAAAGAGTCTCAATTCTCTGGACTACTTTATTTATTGGCTTGCTTTAAAAATAATTAGTATAAGGGTTATACTGGATGTTAATAGAAAACATGAATGTTATTGTGCTCAATTATTAAGGGTAGTGTATCTTTCTAATTTAATATTAAATAAGAAAGATACATGTAAAGCCTAATACTCCTTTTCTCCTTAAGGGGTTACCTCTTTATTATATTATTGAGCTTATTGGATTTTCCTCTATGTCCTAGGCCCTCCAGCCTGTTTACTATTCAGCTAAGTCTGGGTCATTGGTACAGTATAAAAATGTTAAAAAATTTATAGTAATTTATATATTTTTTATACTTACCAATGACCCAGACGGGGATGGCCCTCCCTGAGTTGGGAACTCTTGCCTCCCCGCTGAGTACATAGCGCTGACCAGGCACTGCTAGTAAAGAATGATATTTGGCGCCAATTTCGGGACGACTGCGTCACTGCGCATGCGCAGTAGAGTCGTACTATGGAGGTCCTTTAGGACATGATTTCTTTTTGTTTTGGATGCAAATTTTGGGGATTGGGGGGCAAAATTTGTGTTTGGCCCTGGTTTTTGTGGAGTTAGCACCAGCTAAGTCTGGGTCATTGGTAAGTATAAAAAATATATAAATTACTATAAATTTTTTAACTTTTTAGTTATTCCAGAATTTCGTACGTAAAACACAGCTTTATGACTTCACATTAAAATGAGCTCTCTAAGCTTGTTCCAATCAACATTCACGCACTATGTCTTTCACACAAAAAATAAAATTTTCCATTTATTCAGGAATTTTGTTTGCAAGAACAGTCTTACCCCCCCCCCCCCCCACACACACACACACACACACAGACACACACATCTAAAAGTTAGGCAGCAAAAAAACAGTTACTTCAATTTTTAAATGCATTATAGGAACAACTTGCCTAATCAAATTTAAATACTTTTGCATCATTCTGTATCTAGAACAAACCATTTACCATATCTTTACGCAAAATTCTCCAGCATCATTCACAAAAAAACACCATTATTTATATATTCACATTTCTGTCTCAAAAATATACCTGATCTTCCCATACCCCTATTGGAATAAGCTGTTTGAGCTTGTTCCAACGATGATAAAAAAAACTAATATTTTGGAAAATTTGTGAAAATTTTTGTTTTCTTGCATGCAAATATGTACATGTAGCACATGGAAGATATCCACAGTTGGGGAGAGATGTCCAAGGCTATCTCTTCACATTCCTTGTTTGTGCTTCATGCTAAACCAGTTTGTCTGCAGAGATAAATTTGCTTTATTAAAAATCATTGGAGATTGGCCACACACCAATGATTTTAAATAAAACTAATTTTAGGTAACAAATGTTGAACTTCAAACAAAATCTATCACTCAACCAGTTAATGTTGATGAGGCATGACATGGTGAAGGTGACCTAAAATACTTCTTAGAGTCACTTTGTCAGGTGAGCGATTAAGGCCACGTGGGGCCTCTTGTTCTTGGAGTTGTCGGTCGGTCGGTCTGTCGGTCCTTGACCAACGAGTTTCAAAACTCAATAACTTTTGAAATACTTGATGGAATGACTTTATATTTGGCATGTACGTGTATCTAATTGATGTCTAGCCACTGTTCAATGCATGTGTTGTTCCAAATATTTTTCTTGGAGTTATGGCCCTTGATGAACATAGAATTTTGTGAGATTGCACCACCTGTTGCAGCCACGGCGTCGATGTCGCGATTTTTTTTTTCCAGTTTCACACTGAACTTGATTTATTGTCTGGGTGGAATTTACACTCGGCGTTTTCAAATCTGTCCAATATGGCATTGTACTCTGCAGAGTTTGCACCAGGCTACTGGGCAGCCACCGTCAAAAAATAAGTTGTCCACGCATATATGACGTTTGATTCGATTTAACAGAATGGGGCAGTCTGCATGGGAGTGAATGTACTTGCACTGAACTGCAAAACGTCTGGATTCTTGTGCATGTGTTTGACATGACTGTGTGAAACACTTTGCACTCGTGAACAAATATAGGCTACTCAATGTTAATGTTGAAAAAAATGTAATTTTCTTTCTTTGTTTTCTGTCCTACAGATACACACTTTCCTTTAACCCTTTACCTAACATGAAAAGCAGACGACACTTGTAAAAAACATTCTTGAACAACTAATTTTTTTCATTTTTTGTCTCAAAAACATAGGTTATGACCCCTCATTGGAACGAGCTCGATGAGCTCGTTCCAATGAGGGGTCATAACCTATGTTTTTGAGACAAAAAATGAAAAAAAATAATGAAAATTAATTGCCGATTTTTGTGAATAACGCTGGCCGGTTTTGGCCATTACGTTGAGTAAAGGGTTAACCATTTAGCTCACAGTATATGCGCTTATCAGAATGTCTAGTAACCCCAAAGGATCGTCTTTCTGGTGATTGGGTGTACAAACACAGATTGACTGTTGTGTGATTGGTGACCGTCTGATTTTTACTTCAGGGATAGAAAGCCTATTTTTGTACATGCAGGCAAACAGTTAAACACCAGAACCACACAACTAGTGGAAATGGCTTTTTCAAAATGTATTTTTCTTCCTTAATTCTTGCTTGATAACTTTTCGATCACTGCAGTGATGGTGATATGCGGAAATGGATGGTGTTACGGTATGGAAAGATTATTGATTTTGGTAACAGAAAGAAATCTGAGAATCAGCAACAATAACTATGAATTTAACTATTCTGAAATTTAATTAAAAAAAATTAATAAAAAAAAAAATAATACAAAGATCTTTTACACTAATTGGTTTACAGAAAGTAAAAACAGTGGTTCTTATCAGTTATAGAATTATTCCAAAATACAGTTTGACAGAATCCAGTAATCCAGTGGTGAAGAATCTTGTGAAGAAAGTTACCAGCTGTTAGTATTAAATCCAAGAATGTCTCTTCAGAAACAGTATCCTGTAGATTTGTAATTAAATTTTCACTTAGAAATTTCAGCAGTCTCCAATAAAATATAATAAAATGCTCCGCAAAATTCAAATGAAGGAAAAATCCAAGAAGTATTGGCGCCACAGGTAATTTCCAAATAATCCAGTAGAATCCTGGCTTATCACAAAATAATATTATTCTGTTTCACAGAAAGTATAAATTCTCTTTTCCAAGACGAATAGATTCTCTTCAAAATTCTCTTTTGGAATCAATCTTCCAAATTCACAAAGAAGCACTGCTTCTATAATAAATGCACTGTTCTGAAACAATAATAATCTCCAATGGAAACAACTGAAGTGAGTCTTTCTGAAATGGCCCTCTAAAAATGAGTTTTTGAATTCTGTTGACAAACCTTTATATAGTAACCAGATAGAATGTCCCAGAAGAGGAAGTTTCTGCAATGTTCTAACAGTTTCTAGGGGATTCTGTTATAGTTCAAGTAAACAAGGTCCTTGACCTACTTAAACAATTAAACAATCAACAGTTATATGTACAATATATTAGTGTAACAAAGATGTAAACAAAGGTCGCTCAATGCAAATGAGTCAGACCAGTCAGAAAATGTAGAAATAAAAATATCTATCTCAATAGAATTAACAACTAAGGATATATCATTTGCAATATAATAGGGGGGGGGGGGGGGGCTATAACACACCCCCGCCTTAAAAAAAAAAGTTTGAAGGTTTTTATATAATTTTAGCAGACTCTGACTGGTTTACAATACACACACACCATAATCTTCACATTTTTACCTGCGTCGCCTGCGGCAGAGCAGGTCTAGTAACCGCTCGACTCCATCCGTCAGTCAGTCCGTCCGTCCGTCCGTCCGTCCATCCGAAACACTTTTTCCGTCAAAGTTTTCTTGGCTTCTATGAAAGGGAATGATTTTATATTTGGTCCGCTGCTTCATAATGATGAGTTGTATCGTGTAAGCAACTTTCAGATCTGCTGTGCAGCCACTTCCTGTTTGCTGATACTTTGAAATTTTACTGTACCCACTGAACATTGAAATTTTCTGTCAAGGTTTTCCCGGCTTCTATGCAAGGGATTGATTTTATATTTGGTCTGCTGCTTCATAATGATGAGTTGTATCGTGTAAGCAATTTTCAGATCTGCCTTGCAGCCACTTCCTGTTTGCCGATACTTTGAAATTTTACTGTACCCACTGAGCATTGAAATTTTTCATCAAACTTTTCTCGGCTTCTATGCAAGGGATTGATTTTATATTTCATCTGGAGCCTGATAATGATCAGTTGTATTGTGTATGCAATTTTCAGATTTGCCATGCAGCCACTTCCTGTTTGCCGATTCAATTGCATGCAGCGACGCAGGTCCAGACCCGGTATTGGTCTTGGCTTGTTTTTTTAATAAACATATATACACTTGAAGTGAATAGGGACCGATCATATCATTTTAAATTAGGATATTCTGGAAAGAGCATCAGCTACAACATTATCTCTTCTCGAAATATGCCTAATCTCTAAATTATATTCTTGAAGGGCTAAACTCCACCGCAATAATCTTTGATTCTTGTTTTTCATTTTATTGATAAAAGTTAAGGGGTTATGATCGGTGTAAACTGTGATAGGGCATTGGGTGGTTCCTAGATACACATCAAAATGGGTTAATGCCAAAATTAGAATCAAAGTTTCTTTTTCTACTGTAGAGTAATTCTTTTGATTGAGAAATTTTTGGGAGAAATAACATACAGGGTGATCAATACCCTGGGAATCTTCCTGGGCAATATACCCACCTGCTCCATTGTCACTTGCATCTAGAAATAATTTGAAGGGCTTTTCATAATTGGGACTGGCCAGGATAGGGGAATTATTTAATAAAGTTTTTATTCTGTTAAAGGATTTCTGGCACTCATCAGTCCAAACAAACCTAACCCTTTTGCTCAATAAACTGGTCAAAAGGGAGACAACATCTGAGAAATTTAGCCCTTTCGTGCTTTTGTACGTCTTATGACTTACGAAATCAAACAACGCGTTGATACTTTGTGGTCATTTGTTTTATTATTATTTTTCGATTTTCTAAAGTTTTAAAAATTCCCATTTTCTCCCGAATAGTGCTCAGTGACAACCGTTGAGCCAAATGTTTTATAGCTTAAAATACTAATATAATCCTACTGTCAAGACTTCTTAATGGGTTAAGTGCCAGAAGCCACTATCAAGGCTTTCAAAAATGAGGATACCAGAGCAAAAGCCAACACTCTCCTTGCTTATATTTCATATTCAGTCAAACACAAATAATATTTTGATTATATAAATTTGTTTTATTACAAATTATTGAAGAGTACCTCTGAGCACTGTCCAATAATTTGTAATAAAACAAGTTTTGAATAAGAAATTCGGACCACCAAAAATAATTTAGCCCTCAACCTGTTCATCACTAATGTGAACAATATCTTGTTATTTGTAGTTTCCGACTTTTGACGTCTCATTTTCAAAAACGTTGAAGAAACTGAATTCCCCGTGACGTTTGAACGTCAAGATAATTAAAGTCTCAAAGGGTTAAACAGAATTTTCTATAATATCCAGCCATGCCTAAGAATCTCATGAGCTCTTTTTTAGAGCTTGGTACTGGAAAATTTACAATGGCATCAACTTTTGCTGCAATCGGCCACACCTGCCCCTGACCCACAACATGATCTAAATAATTTACAGTTGCTTTGCCAAATTCTGATTTTACCAAGTTAATAGGTTGGCCTGGGTCACTTTGTCAAAAAATTCTTGAATTAGATGATCAGCCCAATTTGTATCTGTGTGTATAATAACATCATCAATATAAGCTTCACTGTGACATAGGTCTGCAATTAAGTGGTTAACCATGCGCTGGAACGTTGCCGGAGAGTTTTTCATGTCAAAAGTGGTTACTTTATATTGATACAACCCAAATGATAGGTTGGCCTAGGTGAGTGGAAGACCCCTATTTATTTTGGACTCACTAGGTCAAAGGCCAAGCTCACAGTGACCTTGAACATAAATCGTAAACAATTGGCTTCCAGATGATAATTTGACAATGGTTCCACCTACATTCATGAAACTTGATAGGTAGGTTGGCATTGGTGCAAGAAAGAGCTCTATTTATTTCGGAATCACTAGGTCAAAGGTCAAGGTCACAGTGACCCTTCACATAGTAAAATGTAAATAATTGGTTTCCGGATGATAAGTTGATAATGATTAAACACACTTTTGTGCTGTCACAACTCAACATTGGATCGATGATCCTATCAGCATTTTTAGTCGAGTTTTGACGAAGTCAAACTCGACTTATAGTTTGATGAAGTGGCGGGTGGGCGTAAACAATTGGTTTCCGGGCAATAAGTTCAGTTCTGTGTGATGTACCTTTACCAAAATTATACCAGAGGTTACCCTATAGGAAAGGAAGACACCTATCGATTTCAGAGTCTCGCGCCCCAAGGACAAGGTCACAGTTATAATAGAATATTTTGTGACTAATTGGTTTCCGACAATAACTTCAGTTCTATTTGACGCAACTTTACCTAACGGATACAAGAGGTTACCCTATAGGAAGGGAAGACACCTATTGATTTCGGAGTCTGGGACTCCAAGGTCAAGGTCACTGTTACCATAAATAGAATATTTTATGACAAATTGGTTTCCGGGCAATAACTTTAGTTCTACTTGACGCACCTTTACCAAACGGATACCAGAGGTTACCCTATAGGAAGGGAAGACACCTGTTAATTTTGGAGTCTGGGACTCCAAGGTCAAGGGCACTGTTACTATAAATAGAATATTTTGTGACAAATTGGTTTACGGGCAATAACCTTGGTTCTATTCTGTGTATCTTCACCAAACTTATACCACAGGTTAGCCTATAGGAAGGGAAGACACCTATCGATTTCGGAGTCTGGGACCCCAAGGTCAAGGTCACTGTTACTTACTATCAATAGAATATTTTTTGACAAATTGGTTTCCGGGCAATAACTTTAGTTCTATTTGACGCACCAGCAAATATTTCTTTTGCTTTTTCTGTTAAAGGGACTTGCCAATAACCCTTTAACAAGTCAAATTTTGTCACAAATTTAGCATGGCCAAGTTTGTCAATGCAGTCATCAATTCTTGGAATTGGATAATTGTCTGTTTTGGTGAGGCTGTTCACTTTTTGGTAATCCGTACAAAATCGGTAAGTGCCATCAGGTTTTGGGACGAGTATACAGGGCGAACTGCAGTTGCTATGGCTAGGTTCTATGATATCATTGTCCAGCATATACTGTATTTCCTTTCGCATGATCTGAGCTTTGAAAGGGTTCAATCTATATGGATGCTGTTTGATTGGATTTGCCTCTCCTACATGAACATCATGAAAAATAACAGATGTCCTACTAGGCACACCAGGAAATAAGTGTTGATATTTGAAAATTAAATCAACTAAATCTTTTCTTTGGTCAGGCAGTAAATAATCTATTTTATTTTGTAGATCTCTCAGGACATCTGAGTTCTGTAACTTCAGAGGTACATTTTCGCCACCTTCATGAATATCCTCCACAGGAATTTCCCCCTTATCCATGTGGGTGACTGTTGAGACTGGTAGAGAGCTTGGTTCTCTCTCATAAAATGTTTTCAACATATTTATATGCCACAGCTGAGTATTTTTGAGTCTATCGGGAGTCTCAACGTAATCAGTATCACTGATCTTGTGCTTAACAATATAAGGGCCTGAATATCTTGCTTGTAAAGCATTGCCCTTTAAAGGGAATAATACTAGCACCTTGTCCCCAGGTTTAACGGTGCGAAATTTTGCCTTTTTATCATACCCGGTCTTCATATGACTCAGGGCTTTCTGTAAATGATTATTTGCCATTTCTCTGGCCTGGTGCAATTTTTCCTTAAAAGTGGACACATAGTCCAGAAGAGAAATTTCAGGTGGCTCTTCCTCGAGCCGTTTCTCCTTCAAAGCAGTGAGTGGACCCCTCACTGAGTGTCCAAACACTAATTCAAAAGAGCTGAAGCCCAGAGATTCCTGTACAGTCTCACAGACTGCAAATAAGAGGAGATGTACTCCTTCATCCCAATCCTTCTCATTATCCTCCCCATAGGACTTTATCATGGTCTTCAATGTTTGATGAAAGCGTTCTAGAGCTCCTTGACTTTCAGGATGGTAGGCACTTTATGTGTACAAAAAATTTGAGTCTTGGTCTGATTGCACTGACCTAGGTAGACCAAAAGTTGTGAAAAATTCCATCAAGGCCTTAACTATAGTCTTAGTTTTAATATTTCTTAGAGGTATAGCTTCAGGAAATCATGTAGAAGCACACATGATGGTAAGAAGATATTCATTTCCAGATCTTGTTCTAGGCAATGGGCCAACACAGTCAATAATAATTCTACTAAATGGCTCCTCAAAAGTAGGGATTGGTTGAAGTGGAGCAGGAGGAATCTTCTGGTTGGGTTTTCCTACAATTTGACAGGTGCAGCATGTTTTACAAAATTCAACAACATCCTTCGAAGCTTGGGCCAGTAAAAACACTGTTGAATACGAGAGTAGGTTTTCATAACTCCCAAATGTCCAGCTATTGGATTTTCTTGGGCCAGGCTTATTTCATTCCGGTATTTAGTGGGGACAACTATTTGATAAATAACCTCCCAATCACTATTGGAGGGTACTTCTGGTGGTCTCCATTTCCTCATGAGTACATCAGATTTTTTAAAATAACAGACAGGGGAGTTTTGGGCTTCTGCCTCTGTTAAAGCCCTTTCATGTGGCTCGGCAAGGTCAGGATCACTTTCCTGTTCCTGAATTAAAGATGTCCGGGAAATGACATTCAAGAAGGTCCCCCTATCACTCTCAGGTGTAGTGGCCTCTTTACAATTTCTGGAGGAGTCATCACACTGACTCAAAAATTTCTAAGACAAATCAATGTCTTCAGAATTCGTAATTCTGTGACTGTTCTTATCCTCAGCTTTGCTGTTCAAATCAACACAATTGAGGTTGTTATCAACCTCAGCTTTCTTTGTCATGGACCGAGCCACGGCACATGCTGGAAAGGCAAAAGGAAAACATTCCTTCAAATTAATAATACTTTCATTTGTGCTCGGCTTATCCATCACTTGAGGTTCCACGGCGACTTTGTCACCAGCTAAGTCATTCCCCAGTAATAAAGAAATACTTTAACAGGTAGAGTAGGTCTGATTCTTACTGTCACAGTCCCCTTTACTAAATTACTTCTTAAATTTATTTTATGAAGTGGGACATTTAAAGAGTTTACCTCAGTACCTGATACTAGAACTTGTGCCCCTGTAGCACTTTCTTCAGAAAATGGCAAAATGCCTTCTAACATTAATGACTGAGTAGCCCCTGTGTCTCTCAGTATTTTTATTGGCAAGGAGCAGTGCTTATCCCCCTCAAGGGAAACAAAGCCTTCAGAAATGAAGGGCTTATAATTTTCTAAAGCATCTTGCTTTATTACATAATTTTCAGGGCATGGAGCACATGCTAGTGCATTCTGTGAAGTAGAGGACTCATTTTTCCGTTTCAACAGCCAGCCATCAGATAATAAATGCCCTGGTTTCTTACAATAATTACAGGTTTTAGTTGAACTGTTGGGTCGTAATGGTGTAGGACTGGAATTAGAGGTTTTATTTTCACCAGATTTCTTATTAAATTCGGGTGGTGAAAAGTTTGAAGGATTGGAAAGATGATTGAAAGGATGAGTTTTATCTGAAATTGGTCTAGGTCCATTTTGGAAAGAATTCTTGTGAAGCCAAATATTTGTAGAGTTACAACTCATTTTATGAGTTAAGGTGTAGTCATCTGCTAGTACTGCTGCTCTATTTAATGTGTCAACTTTTTGTTCATCCAGGTGGGCCTTTATATCTGAATGTATCTTTCCTTTAAACTCTTCAATCAGCATCATTTCTTTTAATTTAGAGAAATCTTTCACAATTTCTTGGGAATGGCACCACCTGTCAAATAAATTTTGCTTCTCTCTGGCAAATTCCACATGAGTTTGATTTTCACTTTTGTAATAATTTCTGAATTTCTGCCTATAGGCCTCTGGAACAAGTTCATATGCCTGAAGTATAGCCTCTTTAACAGTGTCATAATTATTGCTTTGCTCAGAAGATAGAGCGGAATACATTTCTTGGGCCTTCTCTTTCAAAACACTATGCAATAGCAAAGTCCAGACATCCCTTGGCCATTCTAACCTTGTTGCCACTTTTTCAAAATGTGAAAAATATTTATCAACTTCTTTTTCTTGAAAGGAGGAAACTAGCCTCACATGTTTAGTTGCATAAAATCTACTTGGGGAAATTACATTTGAGCCTTGACGTTGAGATTCTAATTCTTTTATTTTTATTTCCTTTTGGGCCTGAATTTCAATTTCCCTTAAATGCATTTCTTTTTGAGCCTGAATTTGTCGGTGCTACTAAATAACGAAAACAAACGAACATGAACGAACACAAACGAAAACAAGTAAAAAATGGCAAAATACAGGCTAATAAAATTTTTTAAATGGGTAGAGGGTGTGTGTACGGGTATGTTTTACTCATGTGTGAAATTTTATCCACTTTTGATGAGTATTTTGGTCATAAAGAGGATTTAAAATGTGTTGTGTCTGACGCAGAACTTGTGTTCGTTAATTAGTCGCAATGACCTGTCCTACTAAATAGCGAAAACAAGAATCTACAGTGGATAATTAATTAGCTGTCAATATATTGAATCGGATTAGCGCTTGCATAAATGGCTGGTTTGAAATTTTATTTTTTTTATATTTTATATATTTATTATTATTGTTATTATTATTTTTAACTGGGATCTATTTTAATTTTTTTAACTGGGATCTATTTTAATTTTTTTGTTGCCTATGTTGGATGTTTTATTGTTTGTCAAACAATTCTACTGATGTACAACATAGTACAACTGCAGCCGTATTGAATGAATTAATCATTAAACTACAGGTAAAAACGCAACCCGGGGTTGAGAAAAAAAACACAGCCATGGTCTAATGTAGGCCTATGATTGGTTCACTTTTGGCACTTAGAGGCATAAGACGGTCTAATCCGATGACGGGCAACTTCCCAACAATGGGACGACCTAAGACAGGAAAGGACTGCTGTCGTACTGAATGGAAAATTAAAGTGCAGGCAAATTTCTTCAAGTTCTGTAAAAGCACCGGAATTATTAACCAAGGAATGTGGAAACGGAAAAAATGAACATAAAAAAGACTTGTAAACCAGCCATGTCAAACTTGTGTTGACATGCCGCGGTCCAAAGCCCGTGTAAATTGTTGATGAGAATTGTCATGTGAGCAGTAATAAATATGTAAAATATAAAATAGACAAAGTTTCAAACCAGCCATCAATACAAGCGCTAATCCAATTCAATATTGACAGCTAATTAATTATCCACTGTCGTTTCTTGTTTTCGTTATTTTAGTAGGGCTGGTCATTGCGACTAATTAATGAACACAAGTTCTGCGTCACGCAACACATTTTAAATCCTCTTTAAGACCAAAATACTCATCAAAAGTGGTTAAAATTTCACACATGAGTAAAACATACCCGTACCCACACCCTCTACCCAATTAAAAAATTTTATTAGCCTGTATTTTGCCATTTTTTTACCTGTTTTGTTTGTGTTCGTTTATATTCATTTGTTTTCGTTATTTAGTATCACCCGAATTTGTTCCATTTCTTTTTCAGCCTGAATTTGTTCCATTTCTTTTTCAGCCTGAATTTGTTCCATTTCTTTTTCATCCTGAATTTGTTCCATTTCTTTTTGAGCTTGAATTTGTTACCTTTCTTTTTGAGCTTCTAATTCTTTTAATTTTAATTCCCTATCCTCTTTTTCTTTTTGAGCCTGAATTTGTTCCATTTCTTTTTGAGCTTCAATTTCTTTTAATTGTATTTCATTTTCCTATCTTTTCATTTCTTGTTGCATTTCTAATCTCTTCAGTTCCAATTCTGATTTTTAGCTGTGACTAGCAGCTCTATAAGTTGCAATGTCGGTCTGTCGGTCTGTCTGTTGGTCTGTCTGTGACCAACGAGTTTCAAAACTGAATAACCTTTGAAATACTTGATTGAATGACTTTATATTTGGCATGTAAGTATATCTTATTGATGTCTAGCCACTGTTCAATGCATGTGTTGTTCCAAATATGTTTCTTGGAGTTATGGCCCTTGATGAACTTCGAATTTTGTGAGATCGCACCACCTGTTGCAGCTACAGTGTCGATGTCGCGATTTTTTTAGTTGAAGGGCATCAGTAGGTTGTGGTTCAGAGGGGGGAGTTTCAGACTGAGGCAAAAGGCCTTCCTCCATATAATAATTAACAATGAGCTGTTTAAGTTTATGTTTGTTCAGACCAGGGGTGACCGGTAATTTTAGATATAGTGCAAGTTGAAATAAATCCTCCTCCTTAAGAGATTCTAAAAGGGCTAAACTAGGAGAGCTTTCAAATTCAGATATAAATTCTGTCACAATAAACACCATGATGAAAAGGTTTGCTGGTTTTCATTATATACAGTAAATAATAATACTAAGATTTTCTAAGAAAATTCAAATGTTTCAACTATGAGCCAAACTAATAATTGCAATATGCAAATAAAGTTTTTTCATTATCTTATATTCAATCTCTGCAACGAGCCCCCAATTTCTGTTACTGTATGGAAATATTGATATTGGTAACAGAAAAAAATCTGAGAATCAGCAACAATAACTATGAATTTAACTGTTCTGAAATTTAATTAAAAAAAATTAATATATAAAAAAAAATGATACAAAGATCTTTTACACTAATTGGTTTACAGAAAATAAAAACAGTGGTTCTTATCAATTATAGAATTAGTCCAAAATACAGTTTGACAGAATCCAGTAATCCAGTGGTGAAGAATCTTGTGAAGAAAGTTACCAGCTGGTAGTATTAAATCCAAGAATGTCTCTTCAGAAACAGTATCCCATAGATTTGTAATAAAATTTTCTCTTAGAAATTTCAGCAGTCTCCAATAAAATATAATAAAATGCTCCGCAAAATTCAAAATGGAGTAAAAATCCAAGAAGTATTGGTGCCACAGGTAATTTCCAAATAATCCAGTAGAATCCTGGCTTTTCACAAAATAATATTATTCTGTTTCACAGAAAGTATAAATTCTCCTTTCCAAGACGAAGGATTCTCTTTAAAATTCTCTTTTGGAATCAATCTTCCAAAATCACAAAGAAGCACTGCTTCTATAATAAATGCACTGCTCTGAAACAATAATAATCTCCAATGGAAACAACTGAAGTGAGTCTTTCTGAAATGGCTCTCTAAAAATGAGTTTTTGAATTCTGTTGACAAACCTTTATATAGTAACCAGATAGAATGTTCCAGAAGATGAAAATTCTTCAAAGTTCTAACAGCTTCTAGGGGATTCTGTTATAGTTCAAGTAAACAAGGTCCTTAACCTACTTAAACAATTAAACAATCAACAGCTATATGTACAATATATTAGTGTAACAAAGATGTAAACAAAGGTCACTCAATGCAAATGAGTCAGACCAGTCAGAAAATGCAGAAATAAAAATATCGATCTCAATATAATTAACAACTAAGGATATATCAATCTCATTATAATATGGGGGCTATAACAGATGGGTCAGGGTTTTGGAAGGGGACACGACCTCATTAGGTTCCATATCCCTCCACCCCACCCCCCACCCCCACCAACACGCTGTTCAACACTGTTTGTTTGCTTATTGTTTATAATTGTTTAACCCCTTACCTAACATGAAAAGCAGACGTCACTTGCAGAAAAAATTCTTGAATAACTAATTTTAAAAAATTTTTTATCTCAAAAACATAGGTTATGACCCCTCATTGGAACAAGCTCGACGAAAAACATGAAAAAAATAATGAAAATTAATTGGTGATTTTTGAGAATAGTGCTGACCAGTTTTGGCCTTTACATTGGGTAAAAGGTTAACAGAAAGTCGACTATGTACACTCACTTGTAGGTATGGCCTGAATAAATTGACACTCGTTACAGCGTGGAGTAACAATCTTTTGGGAGAAGAAGTTTAACAATAATTAAAAAAGATGGGGGGGCTGGGTCAGTATCTGTTCGTCAATAGTTAATTAAGTTTATGGCAGATATAGGCCTCATTATGTGAATGAATCTTATTGAATGCAGGCTAGATTCTCAAAGGGGTGGGGGGGGGGGGGAGGGGGCGTGCTGAGCAATATTAAGCGATAGCATGGCATAATAACAAAACCAACATGTTGGCGTGCGTATTGGAGGGCATTTTTGCCATGGAAGCCAACTTCCTCCCAAAGACATGAATTCGAGGATAGATGGGTGATTTCCCTCAATAAACAACACACATCTTCACGTACATGGAAATGTCGGGTTTTTAGTAAAGGAAGACTACTGGGCAAGGCACTTAATCCCGATTGCCTACATGGGGACATGGTGACGCCATGTACTTTGGCGTTATGCGCGTTGCTGGAAATGTCCGGTTTTTAGTAAAGGAAGACTACTGGGCAAGGCACTTAATCCCGATTGCCAAAATGGGGGGCATGGTGACGCCATGTACTTTGGCGTTATGCGCCTTGCTGGTGCACTTATTTTCAACATATGCTAACCATACTTGTGTGGAGTTAGTATAGTATAGAAATCTATGGACTTTATTTTACGTCGTTCATTATGGGATGGGGTGCAGCCAGCATTTTGTTTAGGCGGGGCCGCCCACAATGCTACTCAAGGATGAGAATGTCTGGCAACTAAAAAGACTGGAAAACTTGGTCAGGGGCCAAGCCTTGCCCAGAGGTGGAGATTTTGGGAGGGGTGACCCCCTTCCCCTCCCATAATCTCCCCCAACTTGACCATTGGCCATCAGTGGTGACCCGGTGTTGGTGGGGTGGGGGGTGGGGGGAGGGTGGTATTCAATATTTGATATCGGAAGTGATCAAAGATTTCATGTTGGAAATGGAAAGTGAATCAACTTAAGTGTACGCATGTATTAGATTGCTTTGGAGAATATTGGCTGCAGACCTTTGGGATTCGGGGGGGGGGGGGGGGGGATGACCCTCCATAGCTACACCCTTGCTGTCTTGTTTGAGGCCAAAACTCCCACGCTGAAATGCGAAACTTCCAATTCATCAAGACTATGGGAAAATATTTGCGAACTGTATTCATTTGTTGCCGTCTGCTTTCGAAATTTTTATACTCGTAAATTTCAGAATTAAACTTACTTGCCAAAAGCTTGTAAGTTTTATTCTGAAGCCTACTCATAAAATAAAAGTTTTAATTCTGACATAAGATGTTCATTAATTTGCCGCTCCCCCCTGCTGAGGAGGCCTTCATTCCCCCTGTCCCACACACGTCATCCCAACCCCATTGTCCCTTCTAATCTCCCAGTACTCATTTTACAATATTTCTCACTAGCACTATCGTAATCTCCAGCTATAATATTAATATAAATGCTCAGTAAGTAAAAGTCACATAACATATCGGGCTGTCATTGACGATAAGTAAAAGTCACATAACATATCAGGCTGTCATTGACTGTAAGTAAAAGTCACATAACATATTGGGCTGTCATTGGCTATAAGTCACATAACATATCGGGCTGTCATTGACTATAAGTCACATAACATATCGGGCTGTCATTGACGATAAGTAAAAGTCACATAACATATCTGGCTGTCATTGACTATAAGTCACATAACATATCGGGCTGTCATTGACTATAAGTCACATAACATATCGGGCTGTCATTGACGATAAGAGCCAAGCAAGCCTATAAGCCAAAATACCAGTCTAAAAGAATAAGATTCACTGGGAGTATAATGGGGAAGTGGAATGAGAGAATGAAGGAATGTGGCTAGTGAGTGTCTCAAAGGAGAGGGTTATTAATAAGCCAGTCGGAGAGATTGGGAAGAATGGGGCAAGGCATGTCATCGAGAAGTTCATCTCCAAGTGTTGGAAGGAAAAAAGAAGTGTGGGAATAGGGAGGCAGTTGGGAGCACATGGGTAACCAAGGCCTTCTCACCCAAGAACCGCGACAAATCAGCGGCCGACCAAAGTGTTATTAGTCCCCTACGGGAACCGTAAGGGGACTATAGGATTGCACTTCGTCCGTCCGTCTGTCTGTCTGTCTGTCTGTCTGTCCATCCATCCGTCCGTCCATCCGTCCGTCCGTCCGTCCGTCCGTCTGTCTGTCTGTCTGTTTTTTTATGTTACCACCTCTCCCTCCAACATGCTTTAAGCTACACCTTTCATATTTGGTACATGGATAAATGGTTCTGAGGGGATGATGCATGCTCAAAATTTTTTTTTTCAAAATCCAAGATGGCAGAATGGCGGCCATTTTTGTTGTTTTTTAAGCTTTTTTTTCTCTATTTTCATGTTACCACCCCTCCCACCAACATAGTTCAAGCTACACTTTGCATATTTGGCACATGGATAGAGGGTTGGGAGGGGATGATGCACATTCAATATTGTTTTTTCAAAATCAAAGATGGCGGCATGGCGGCCATTTTTGTTGTGTTTTTTAAGTCTTTTTCTCTATTTTATGTTACCACCCCTCACTCCAACATGGTTCAAGCTACACTTTTTATATCTGGCACATGGATAGAGGGTTGTAATGGGATGTTGCACGTTCAATATTTTTTTTCCCAAAATTCAAGATGGTGCCATGGCAACCATTTCTGTTGTGTTTTTTAAGCCTTTTTCTCTATTTTATGTTACCACTGCTCCCTCCAACATGGTTCAAGCTGCACTTTTCACATATGGTACATGGATAAAGGGGTTGTGAGGGGATTATGCACGCTCAATATTTTTTTCCAAAATCTAACATCTGTCTGTCTCTGTTTTTATGTTACCACCTCTCCCTCTAATATGCTTCAAGCTACACCTTTCATATTTGGTACATGGATAAATGGTTCTGAGGGGATGATGCACAGTCAATATTTATTTTTCAAAATCCAAGATGGCAGAATGGCGGCTATTTTTGTTGGGTTTTTTAAGATTTTTCTCTATTTTATGTTGCCACCCTTCCCTCCAACATGGTTCAAGCTATGCCTTTCATATGTGGTACATGCACAAAGGGTTGTGAGGGGATTATGCACGCTCAATTTTTTTTTTTCAAAATCCAAGATGCTTATATACTCAAGTGTCTTCTGTGACAAAAACACCTTATGTCACAAAAGCACTGTAGAGGACTAATACCACCTCGGTGGTCAAACACTTGTTATTATTATATTAAGGGCCTAATACGTCTAAATATGAATAATGGCGTCAAATCTCTCAGCCGATCGATAATATTTTCCCCCAGGTTTCTATTTTGATCGAAATTCAATTTCAGATTTAATTTGTAAACACATTTGTTTCATGCGTTTTCCTTTGTGTCTTGGATAGATAATGTATCAAACTTACTAAGTGACAGGCAGAAAGTAAGTAATGACAACTGTGATGAATAAAGTCTTGCTCGAAATTCGCATCTAGGAGATACATTTCATCATACAACTTTCCAAGTTTCACCTTAGATTGATCAGACGCTAGCTAAGTTAACCAGTTTGTTTATCAACAAATCAGACCATAGTTCTGCAGTTTTTGTTTTTTTAGTCAAGTTGTGACGAAGTCAAACTCGACTTATAGTTTGATGAAGGGCGGGCGGGCGGGCGTAAACAATTGGTTTCCGGATGATAACTTGATAATGGTTCAACCCATGTTCATGAAACTTCAGAGGTAGGTTGGTATCGGTGAGAGGAAGAACCCTATTAATTTTGGACTTGCTTGGTCAAAGGTCAAGGTCACAGTGACCTTGAACATAGTAAATTGTAAACAATTGGTTTCCGGATGATAACTTGACTACGGTTCAACCCACATTCATGAAACTTCATATGTAGGTTGGCCTTTGTGAGAGGAAGAACCCTATTTATTTTGGACTCACTAGGTGAAAGGTCAAGGTCACAGTGACCTTCAATATAGTAAATCGTAAACAATTGGTTTCCAGATGATAACTTGATAATGGTTTGATCCACATTCATGAAACTTCATAGGTAGGTTGGCCTAGGTGAATGGAAGACCCCTATTTATTTTGGACTTACTAGGTCAAAGGCCAAGGTCACAGTGACCTTGAACATAAATCGTAAACAATTGGTTTCCAGATGATAATTTGACAATGGTTCCACCTATGTTCATGACACTTCATAGGTAGGTTGGCATTGGTGCAAGAAAGAGCCCTATTTATTTCGGAATCACTAGGTCAAAGGTCAAGGTCACAGTGACCCTTCACATAGTAAAATGTAAACAATTGGTTTCCGGACGATAAGTTGATAATGATTAAACACACTTTTGTGCTGTCACAACTCGACATTGGATCGGTGATCCTATCGGCATTTTTAGTCGAGTTTTGACGAAGTCAAACTCGACTTATAGTTTGATGAAGTGGCGGGCGGATGTAAACAATTGGTTTCCAGGCAATAACTTTAGTTCTATTTGATGCACCTTTACCAAAATTATACCAGAGGTTACCCCATAGGAAAGGAAGACACCTTTCGATTTCAGAGTCTCGCATCCCAAGGACAAGGTCACAGTTACAATAAATAGAATATTTTGTGACTAATTGGTTTCTGGACAATAACTTCAGTTCTATTTGACGCACCTTTACCAAACTTATACCAGAGGTTACCTTATAGGAAGGGAAGACACCTTTTGATTTCAGAGTCTGGGACTCCAAGGTCAAGGTCACTGTTACTATAAATAGAATATTTTATGACAAATTGGTTTACGGGCAATAACTTTAGTTTTATTTGATGCACCTTTACCAAACTTACACCAGAGGTTACCCTATAGGAAAGGAAGTCACCTATCGATTTCAGAGTCTCGTGCCCCAAGGTCAAGGTCACTGTTGCTACAAATAGCTTATTTCTTCAGAATTTAATGTTAAAACTCGACTTCTGGATTTAGTTTTATTTGATGCACCTTTACCAAACTTACACCAGAGGTTACCCTATAGGAAAGGAAGACACCTATCGATTTCAGAGTCTCGTGCCCCAAGGTCAAGGTCACTGTTGCTACAAATAGCTTATTTCTTCAGAATTTAATGTTAAAACTCGACTTCTGGATCTGTGATCCTCTTGCTGGATTTTTAGTCGAGTTGTGACGAAGTCAAACTCGACTTATAGTTTGGTGAATGGCGGGCGGGCGGGCGGGCGTAAACAATTGGTTTCCGGATGATAACTTGATAATGGTTCAACTCACATTCATGAAACTTCATAGGTAGATTGGCCTTGGTGAGGGGAAGAACCCTATTGATTTTGGACTCGCTACGTCAAAGGTCAAGGTCAACGTGACCTTGAACATAGTAAATCACAACAATTCCTTTCCGGATGATAACTTGATAGTAGTTCAAGCTACATTCATGAAACTTCATAGGTGGGTTGGCCTTGGTGCAAGGAAGAACTCTATTGATCTTGGACTCACCAGATCAAAGGTCAAGGTCACAGTGAACTTTAACATAGTATATCGCAACAATTGGTTTCCGGATGATAACTTGATAGTGGTTCAACCTAGAGTCATGAAACTTTACAGGCGTATTGGCCTTGGTGCGAGGAAGAACCCTATTGATGTTGGACTCACCAGGTCAAAGGTCAAGGTCACAGTGACCTTGAACATAGTATATTGCAACAATTGGTTTCCGGATGAGAACTTGATAGTGGTTCAACCTAGAGTCATGAAACTTCATAGGTGTGTTGGCCTTGGTGCGAGGAACTGTTGTCACAACTCGACATTGGATCGGTGATCCTGAGCGGCATTTTTTTAAATTTAAAAACATGATTTATTCTGTAAGTTATGCCTGTCTAGTTATACTGCTGACGTTAATTTTTATTTTCCTTGAACTTGTATACAACTGTCATGTTTCTAAAGTCTACATTTGATAATGTACATAGTTGTTTTAATGATCGTAAAAAAAGATAAATTAATGTAAATTACTGGTTTGTGTTATAATACTCTCAACAATCCCAATTTTCTGTCTGGTATAAATAATTAACATTTCCTCACTCATCTCAACACAGACAGCCAGCTTGTTTATTACCATGGAGACTGAAATAGTTCCATTGCACTCAATGATTGACAGAATCTATTTATAGGCTGACTGATCTTAATTACCCTTTATTAACAGAACTCCGACATGTAATATCTCCAGAACCATCTTTTGATATTTGGTAAACATCTCTTAAGGGGTCAGATTCACGTCTGTTCAAATCTGGTCCCTGGGTCAATAGTTGGGCTCCCTGGGCCAATAGTTGGGCTCCTTATGATAACCTGAATTTTAACTTTGTTGAAAATCTTTTCTCACATTGCACGATCTTCATCAGATCCACCAGTCAAAATGCTTTCATATTAATTTTGGTATACAACATCTCTAGGGGGTCAGATTCCGGTTTGTTCAAATTGAGTGTCTGTCAATATTTGGGCTGTCTAAGGGAGCCCAAATTTTAACTTGGTGCAATATAAGGAATAATCTTGAAAAATCTCCTTCAGATCCACCTGTTAGAGTCTTTTGCTATTTGGTATTCAGCATCCTTAGGGAGATCAGACCAAAGTTTGTTCAAATCAAGTCCCTGGGTTAATATATGGGCTCTCTACTGGAGCCTGAATTTTAACTTAGTCCATTGTGAGGAATAATCTTTAAAAATCTGCTTCTTGAGATACAATAAGAATTTTTCGATATTTGGTTTTTAGCATCCTTTTAGGGTTCATATTCAATTTAAAAGTCCCTGGGTTAATATTTGTGTTCCCTACAGGGGTGGGGTGGTGGTGCAAATTTTAACATAGTGCAAAATTGGTAATATTCTCAAAATCTTTTTCTCCAGAACCACTAGTGAGAATCTTTTGAGGTATGATACAACATCTTTCAAGTTTGTTCAAGTCAAATCCCTAGGTTGATATTTGGGCTCCCTAGTTTTCCATTACTGAAAATCAGGGCAATATTTCTGTGGTGGCATCTCAATACTAGAAAGAAATCTGACATGGACAACAATCCTTCTTTAAACACCTTTGGTGAAGTGTGCGCCTCAGGCCCCATGGGGCTTCTTGTTTATTATAATAGATGTCTCAAGAGTGTGTCTATGACTTACACTTTCTAATTCAATTTTTGGGAGTTGATTCTCTTTTCTTAGTTATTGGTTAGCAAATTGAAACTGAAAAAATACACTGCATGCGTAAAATTTGTCATGAATGGGAAAATGGGTTAAGTTTCTGTAACTTTGCTGAATGTAGCTCTAACAAGCAGTAGTCCTGGTAATTCATCCTTGTTTCCTCGCCAAAAAATTGCTGTGGAAAACATGCTTCTAAGGCAGTTTCTGTGAAGCCTGTTCGATTGTGTAAAAATAATTGGTGGCAGGGCATAGTCTCAATTGCCATTTATGTAGTATGTGGGGAAGTGAAAACTTTCAAGTAACTTTAACATGTGACAGTACTTCAAGATACATGTGTATATAATTACAATCAATGTTCAGAATCTTTTACTCAGATCATGCCAATATTATGAACCATGTGAATGCTGAGAAAAAGTCTTGGAAGTAAGCAGGTGACTTGCTCAATATGTATAGTATGAGTGAAAATATAATGCAGCATAACCACAAACTAAGTATCTCACTGCTTCTATGTTGATAATACAAGAATCTGACATCAGTGTCTGGTGTTATCAGCATAGAAGAAGCAGAACACATAGTTTCTAGTGGTTATAGTGCATCCTGTACTGTAAATTGTAAGATTAGCAATACAGCGTAGTGCAACCCACGTGGTTTTATTCTTTGTGTAACCTGGAAGTTGTGCAATTTCTGCCACCACAAGGCTTTCTGAAGAAGCCATCCTCGGCAGTATTTTTACTGTGGATATTTTTCCTTTACTCCGCATTTTCCTCGGCACTACGGATGGCTAAGGGTGAATTTCCAGGGCTGCAAATAGTACGGTTGTTTACAAAATTTTTAAAGGCCTGATGAGAAATTTGCAATCCTCAACAATAGTATCAAGGTTATCTCTCCCCTTCAATTTATAATATATAATTATATGTTTATACAACTACTTCTATATTTTGTAAGAGAATTGGATGAAATTTTGGAAACATAACCAGTAACGAGTGAACATGTGCACTGCAAAGAATTTTCAGTCTGCAACAATTTTAATCAAGTTATATCCCATGAACTTAGAAATTATTTTTTTGAAACTCTGCATTTGGAGGTTATTTATTCATTATGGTTTAACCCTTTACCCAACGTAACGGCCAAAACCGGCCAGCGCTATTCTCAAAAATCGCCAATGAATTTTTATTATTTTTTCATTTGTTGTCTCAAAAACATAGGTTATGACCCCTCGTTGGAATGAGCTCGTTCCAACGAGGGGTCATAACCTATGTTTTTGAGACAAAAAATGAAAAAAATTAGTTATTCAAGAATTTTTTTTAATAAGTGTCGTCTGCTTTTCATGTTAGGTAAAGGGTTAAAGACACTTTTGAAAGCCAGGTGTCGGACAGTTTTACGGGTGGAGGAAGCCAGAGGATCTACAGGCACTCTCCCATACATTGTAAGAAGGAAAATCCTTAGACAATATTTACTTAATATGAATAATATTAATCATATCTGCTGTGTATTGAAGCCTTTATGATGCAGCACCTGTACTTCTGGACAGGCCTGGTCTTTTGAAGAGAGTTGTAGCTCCCGCCCTCCATACTCCTGCAAAATCAGTTTAAGGCAAGCTGTAATTGCTCTCCTTAAGAGCTGTAATAGCTCTCCTTAAACCTTTAATTCCCTTATTATTATACCCCTTTTAAAAAAAGGGGGGGGGATTGTAGCAATCACTTTGTCCATTCATCCTTCCATCCGTCCATCCATCTGTTTGTCCATCACACTCGAATCCGGGCAATAACTTTTGTACCTTTGGTCGCACAGTACTCATACTTCACAGGTAGGCTGCTTGTAATGGGATGATGATGATATTTGGATTGCTCTTGATATCTGTAGGTCAAGGTCACTGTTACTATAAATATAATTTTTGGTTTCCGTGCAGTAACATTAGTTTTCTTTTGTGTACGAAGCTCTCACTTCATATTGTGGTTGCATTCGAATTGGGATTGTGTTTGGGCCCAATAGGTCAAAGGTCACCTTTACTATATATATAGATTTTTGGTTTCCGTGAAATAACTTGTTTTCTTTTGTGTACTAAGCTATAACTCCTATTGTGGTTGCATTTGAGATGTTGATCGTTGGGATTGTGTTTGGGGTCAAAGGTCACCATTTCTATAAATAGATCTTTGGTTTCCGTGCAATAACTTTAGTTTTTGTGTACAAAGCTATAACTTAATACTGTGGTTGCATTTGATATGTCGATCATTGGGATTGCATTTGGGGTCAAAGGTCAAGGGCACTGTTCCTATAAATAGATTTTTGGTGTCCATGCAATAAGTTTAGTTTTCTTTTGTGTAGGAAGTTATAACTTCATTGTCTCCAGAAAAAACATTTTGGGGAGACTTTTAGTAATGAGTGATATCCGTCCATCCATCCATCCATCTGAGAAGTCCCACCGTGTGTCAAGACGTCCGTCCATCCAAAACACTTTGGCATCCAAATTTTAACTCGAGTTTTGGTAAATTGATCGTAACCAAATTTTGTATACGGCTTATTTGGGAGGTAAGTTTGAGTTTGAAAATGCACATGGTCCATTTATTTTCACCAGAGTTATGGTCCTTTTTTGACTTAGGAAACATGTTTTTTGTATTGTCTGAATTTTAACTTGAGTTTGGGTGAATTGATTGCAACCAAATTTGATATACATCTTACTGGGAAGGAAATACATCACTTTCAGATGGCTGAACAGCAAAGGTGGAGTATTTCTTGTGAGCCCCCACTCACTTTGTTTTTATTAATAATGGACTTAAGTATAGAATAGCTCTCTTGGCACAGGTTTAGGGGAGTCGTAGTATATCCCGTAGAGTTTCCAAAAGTCCAGGCCTGTCTAAATAAAGCCGAAATTTGGGTTTCCACCAGTTAAATGAATTGTGATAAACATTACTTAGATATAAACATGTGTACATAACATAAACGTTTGCTCAAATGGGGACCATCAGGGGAAGGGGGTGAGGGTGGGGTTTTTTTTATTGATTTTTTTTTTGCTTGAAATGAAGATTTGGAGGATTTTTATTTATATGCCAAAAAATGAATTTTCACCCTGTTGAAGGCAAAATTGGAAATTGGCACATGCAAAATATAGGTGAGTCACCAGCTCAACCTTGACCATCTTGAGTCAAGATTAAAGAATAAATTAAAGGTTAGATCGTTCATCTGTCAGGACATGCATCCAAGGAGAAAAAAATGTATTTGCAGGCTTGCACAATATATTTTCGTTGAAATTTGTCCAGCTACACTTGTTATACCCCCCGCAACCAGTTGTGTGGGGGTATACTGGAATCACCTGTTCGTCTGCTTTTAGCAGAGGTACGTTGTGGGGTCATTTACAAGTACAATGCTGCATTGAGGGGTTTTTTTTCGTATTATGGGGTTAACCCCACAATGCTTTTGATTTCTATCAGTTTTAATCACCTCTCGGGGGTTAGTTGAACCCCGCAGTGTTATTTCTAAAATTCCCAAGTAATTGGTCCAAAAAACCCCAGATTGTAGGTTTGTACCAGTAAATAACCCTCCAGGGGGGCACTTTACAGTACTCAATTAACCCCACATTGACAAATCGACACAATGTATCAATCGTGTGTATGTCCGTCTGTCCGTAAACATAATTTTGTCCCGAGATTGTCTCAGACGTTTATGGACCAATCTGCTCGAAACTTGACATAAATGTTCACCGCTATGGGAACCTGTGCACCTGCGATTATAGTTCCAGTTGGATTATTTTTTTCCAGAATTATCACCCTTTTAACTTGAAATATCAGGCCTGGAATTTTGTCCAGAGATTTTCTCAGATGTTTATGAGTCGATGTCTTTGAAACTTGATATGGATGTTTACTACCATGGGAACATTTGCTCATGCATTTCTAGTTATGGTCGGACTTTTTTTTGTTAGAGTTATGCCCCTTTTCATCTTAGAATTCATGAATTTTGTCTGGAGACTTTTTGAGATGTTTATGGGTCAGTTCCTTTGAAACTTGATACAGATGTTCACTACCATGGGATCCTGTGCACCTGCGATTATTGTTTTGATCAGATTTTTGAAGCAGTTCCTGTTCACTGCAGTAAAAAGGCTCTGTTTTATTAGTAAAATAGGACCCAGGCACCAATGCTTGGGAGGTGCAAACCCTCGCTAAAATGGGCAACATGGCTTAATAACGGTCACCCCTGGTCTTGAGTTGATACTCATGTTTATTTGGGTTTAACGACACATTAACAGCCAGGGTCATATCATGTCGGTGACAGTTTTACAGGTGGAGGAAGCCGGAGTACCCGGAGAGAAACACCGAGCAGCTGTCAGCTCCCCAACATCGTAACTCTGCACCGTGGCACAGGCAGGGTTAGATTGGTTGAAGACATATGCACCATCGACGTGCAGTTCGCCTTAGTACACAGCGTCATCGTGCCCCCATGTAGGCAAGCAGGGTGAAGTGTCTTGCCCAAGGACACAACGCAGTTGCCGCAGGTGGGATTCGAACAGAGGACCTCTCGGTTTGCAGCCTGCACCGTGACCTTAACTGGTAGAGTGCTGAATTATTTTTGACCATCAAATCTTGTACACATGTCGTTGCCTTGTTACAATTTATGGGAGAGTGCCAGCTCCCATAAATTGTAACAAGCCAAACCCTTAAAGACTAAATAATATCACTTTTCAAAGATAATACAAAGAACGTCCACTGAATATGAGCCTTCAAGTTGTGGTACCTGCGCTTCAGAATAAAGCCCAAATATGGGCTTCCAGCACTCTACCAGTTAACCCTTTATCCAACGCAGACGATATCAAAATTTATTAATTCAAATATCGTTTTGTTAATTTTTTTTCGACAAATTTCAACAAAACCATATCATGTGACCCCTCATTGGAACGAGCTCGAGGGGTCACATGATATGGTTTTGTTGACATTTTTTGAAAAATAATATTTTTTCAGCTGCTGAATCTTATGCGGGCGGATGCGGGCGATTCGTTGGGTAAAGGGTTAAACACTAATATATAAATAATAAGTAATAACTCCTTTGAAACTTGATATGGAGGTTCACTACAATGGGAACCTGTGTACTGAGATTATAGTTTTGATTGGACTGTTTTTGCCAGAGTTATGCCCCTTTCCATCTTGGAATGCGTGGATTTTGTCTCTGAGATTTTCTCACGATGTTTATGGGTCGATTCCTTTGAAACTTGGTATGGATATTCTCTACCATGGGAACCTGTGCACCTGCGATGATAGTTTCGATTGGACTGTTCTTGCTAGATTTATGCTCCTTTTCGTCTTAGAATAATCATGACGGCAGGGGGGTATGGGCAGGCCCTGATAGAACAGTCACACCTCTAGTTTGATGGAGAGTTTCCCTCCATTGTGACCAACTATAACTAGCATGCCTTGTATTTTGGATTCATATTAGTAGTGCATCCATCCGTTTTTTTTCAACTTGTCAGTTTGTAAATTACCGGTATACTTGTAGCTGTAGTGATTTGTTTCCGTCTCATTATACTTGAGATGGAAACAAATCACTACAGCTGCATCAGGGTCAGTATCTTGTGAAACCATTTTTTATCCATTCCAAGATTTCATTTCGTACTCATTGAATAGCTTTGGAGAAAACTTTCTGAAAATACGTCATGCATTTGTCTCCCTCATGTCTCCTGAACATCTTGATTCTCTGCCATGGGTCACAGTGACCATGAACATAGTAAATGAAAACAATTGGTTTCCAGATAACTTGATAATGGTTCGCCCCATGTTCATGAAACCTAATAGTTAGGTTGGCATCAGTGAGAGGAAGATCCCTATTTAGTTTGGACTTGCTAGGTGAAAGGTCAAGGTCACAGTGGCCTTCAACATAGTGAATCTGTAAACAGTTTGTTTCCGGATGATAATGGTTTTAGCCACATTCATGAAACTTCATAGGTAGGTTGGCCTAGGTGAGTGGAAGACGCCTATTTATGTTGGACTTGCCAGGTCAAAGGTGAAGGTCACAGTGCCCTTGAACATATTGGTTTCCAGATAATTTGACAGTGGTTCCACCCACATTTATGAAACTTCATAGGTAGGTTGGCATTGGTGCAAGAAAGAGCCCTATTTATTTTGGAATCACTAGGTCAAAGGTCAAGGTCACAGTGACCCTTGACATAGTAAATTGTAATCAACTGGTTTCTGGCCGATAAGTGATGAAACCCACTTTTGTGCTGTCACAACTCGACTTTGGGTCGGTATTCCTATTGTCTTTCTTCTTTGGTTATTGTGTGAAAGGAAAAGGTCACTGTGACCTTGAATTTTAGCTTTTCTTGGTCAGAGTTGGTTTCGGCTCTCTCAATTATTAAAAATATGCATTCGCGATCAAAACCCAACTTAACATGCTCAATCCACATGCAGAGAGGAAGAGCCGTACATACTTTTAGGTCATTGTGCGAAGATTCAGGGTCACAGTGACCTTGAACATCAAATCTTATCGGTCCCGATTGAAACCGAACTTGACATTTCATCAAATACAGGTAATCTTATATGTATTATTTGAATAAATAATACCAACAGTAGCTGTGTTACTTTAATGTAATATATTACGAAGATTACAATATCTGGGGGATTTGTCACCTGGAGACGGCTACCTCGAGTTTCATCTTTTGTCTCTAAAACACAGCTTATGACCCCCTCACTGGGACAAACTTGTTGATCCAGTTGCAATAAGAATTCATAAACTATGTTTTGGGCACAAAAAATAAAAAAAAATAATAAAAACCTTTAGATAATACTTGCAAACATATTCCTGAATGACTTAACTGGTAGAGTGCTAAATTATTTTCAGTCATCAAAATTTTTTCACAAATCTTTGCCTTGTTAAAATTTATGGGAGACTCTCCCATAAATTGTTACATGGAAAATCCATACAGACTATATTATCTGTAAATAAATTAGATTCAAAGGACACCCACAGAGTTTGAAGCCTCTGAGTTGCAGTACCTACACTTTGCTGGAAGCCCATATTTGGGCTTTTCTCTACTCAACAAGTTAATAACAAAAGACATTAAATGGTAAATTGAGAAATAATTATTTTTCTCTTCTTTTTTCAGTTTCAAGAGTGCATGAATGGTACATCGAATAGATTGATTCCACGATGGATAATTCCATAAATATGACATAACCTTGTGGACATTTAGACTTGGAATGGAGTGATGATAAACTGTAGGCCAAAAGGTTCGGGGTACTGATTTGTGTACTGGGTGTATATTTAGTTGCAGATATTTGTACATTTTTGGTATTTCTGTACAGTCAGTTCCAACATTTTCCCCCCATATCTCTGGAATGCAAGAAGGCACCACCTGCAGTGCTTTCACATTGCAGATTGTGCATTGTTGCAGTCTAGAGTCAGAAGAAACAAAAATCTGCAAAGGTGATGTGGTACTCAGCCACCAAAATGGTGGACATCTACGTAGACGCTTGCAAGATAAGTAGAAATTTTAGGAATGAACAGGTAAATGTGTAGTTCGTGGATACCAACTGTATCGTGTTGTTGAGCTCTTTGTCCATGGTCTGTACTTTTCCTCGTTTGCTCCTAAAATTTCCACTTCTCTAGCAAATGAGTGTATAGGTTGATGTCCACCATTTGGGTGGTTGCATACCACGTCACTTTATTAATTGCAAGAACAAAAATGGATTGCTACACTGAGCCCAACTGTACCGAGGTTGTTTTAAGCCCACTAACTGATTAATTTTCTGACTTACTGATTCTGTCTCACCCGACTGAGGACCTGGTGACTGCTGACTGAGGCACGGGAAATTTGAGTTTACCCAGCATGTCTGAATGCTTTATCCCCAAGAGCTATGGCTCTGTTAAAGAGTTCATGATGTTTGTGGGGGTTTTCTTAAAAGGTCATCTTTTATTGATGGTTTCCCCTGCACTCTGGAAATGCATCTTTTAATGACAGATGTCTCTATTTTATGCTTTTTTAAATAGAGGATTTTCCTGTTAGTGCAGAGGCAGCTGTCATTAAAAGATGCATTTCCAGAGTGCAATTAGAAAACCTCCTCAAACATTATTTCCTCGTGTGTAGCAGCAGTGCCATAGCTGTTGGACTAAATTGTCTTCAGGCATGCTGAGTCATCTTGTGTGGACTGTGTCTTAGTCAGTTGCCACCAGGTTTTCTCACTTGGGTGGGCCAGTCTGAGTAAGGCAGCTTCTTTTCTTTCCGAAGCCCCACCCGGATTTTTTTTTATTGGGTGGGGCGACGAAAAAAAAAACGAAAAAAGAAAAAAAAAAATAATAATATTCTCTTTGTTTCTCTGTGTAATATCCTTATAATATGATGTTCTTATATACATTTAATATGTTCTTGTTATAAAATACTATTCATTGATATACTTATATATATCTTTATATACTTACAAATACATACTTATATATATCTTTATATACTTACATATGTATATACTTATATGTATGTGTACTTATATATATACACACTTGTACATATAATATTCTTAATAAATACTTGAAATATCTTCAATAGTTCTTCATTTTGTTTCCATATGCATGTATCTATTTCACTTAAAAATCCCTCCATGTTATGGGAAAGAGAAACAACATACTCAAGGATTTCTGAGTATAGACATTTTATTCAAGATACTTCATTGACAGTTCTTCAAAAAGTATACATATACTTCACATATCCTTTTGTCACTTTAAAAGACTTCTTCTTACATTGGAGTTCACAGGAAACATCACAGGCCTGAGGTGGAGAATGGGAAGTAAGAGGGCTTTTGAAGTGACTGTGCACATCTTTGCTCTATTGTGTTTCCAACAGAGATGTTGACATGAATGTTACAGGATGGGGGGCACATAATATATTTCCAGGCATGTCAGGAAAACAATGGCTACAAATGCCAGATGGTCACAGAGGTTTTGAACCTTGGTGGGCTGGATGTGAGGTTGGGCAGGATTGGGGACATTGTGTGCCTGTGCCCAGACCCAAGATCCCACTCCCCCAGCTGTGGGGTGGGGGGGGGGGGGGAGTGGGCTTGGCTGGACATAGGCACAAAAGGATATCTTTCCAAGCAGGTTGGGAAAACAGTGGCTACAAATGCAAAATGCTTGGATATTGTGTACCTGTGCCCAGTTAAGCCACACCCCCTCCCCCAGATGGTCATGCCAACTGGGGCTGGGCACAGGTACACACAATATCCAAGCATTTTGAATAAACAGTGGCAACAAATGCCAGATGGTCACACAAGTTCTGCATCTCAAATGAGGGAAAGGACGGGGGGACATTTCCTTCAATGACTAGAGTTTCAGTATCAAAATTCTCTTTTCTAAAATATTCATCATATTGAACTCTATTCTCATTTTGCCTCATATCAGATATCATTTGATATAAAATAATGAGCCCAAATATGAACCAATGGGCTTCATTTTAACAAACTTGTAACTGACCCCCATATGGATGCTGTAAACCAAGTATCAAAAGATTCTGACCATTGGTTTTGGAGAAAAGATTTTTTAATAATTTCTGAAAAAATGCCGACTCCACATTTTTTCAGAAAAAAAAACCCTTCTACAGAACACCTTGACATAACCGATGGCAATTGTTTTTTTACCGTTGCATTCTACTGATCCAAAGAAAACTTCACACCTAATGACAGCTCTCTATTCCATGTGGTTTGGGAAACATGGGCGTTTGAAAATATTTCTATTTTGAGATCCTGGGGGTTCCCACGAGGCATTCTGAAAAAATGTTTGCACATAAATCAAGAACTTAGGACCATTTATACTTCATATCAAATTTGGTTCAAATCAGCCTCTCAATTTGGAAAATAGAAATTTGGCAACAGGCAAAAATTCTTTCCCCTCCTGTAACGACATATATTGCCCCTCAAACTTCTCTTGAACAAACTTTAGTCTCCACCTCAAAAGGAAGATGTATACCACATATCAAGTCTCTGCTACTACTGGTTCATGAGAAGATAAATTGGAGCATTTTGGACACAACCCTCCTCAATATGAGCAGAAACCCAATTTCAAGAAAAACCCAAATGCCCCTATATAACCACTACTTGTGAAATTTCATTACAATGTGGACAGTGGTTTCGGAGAAAAAGGCCAAAACACCACATTCAAGACGGACAAAAAATGATCAGAATAGCTCACCCTGAGTTTCAATCAGGTGAGCTAATGAATGTATGTATGGCCATGTGTCACATCTTTTGAGGTGTACTGTATGCTACTGTTATATAGACAGGGAGGTGCACGGTCGACAGTTTCAACTGACTCGGCACACATTCTCTCAATTTTGCCGACAGATTGGGACTTACATGTTCACAAAGCAAGAAGCAGGCTCACAATTTTGTCAAAATCTAACATGATTCTCGTTAAATGAAAATCAGACTGCAAAGCAACCCAACAGAAAGTCTCAAGAATACTATAATATGAACTAGAGTGACGTCACGCATGCAGCCCGACTTTCCAAGGAATGGTAATTCTTAAACCCAAAATAGTCTGACACATTTAACAAAAAATGGCTCGATGTCAGATTCGTTAGGTAAACTGTTGTGTATGTGTGTGTGGTGGCTGGGGCAGGGCGGGGGGAGGGAGTTGTGGAACATATATTGAAACCTGGCCTGAATTACAAGCTGCAAAATAAACATATGAACTTTGGTTGAAATCAAATAATCCAAACTGGAGTTATCAGTCGGAACCAACTGTTTAGACAGATGGACGGATGAAAGTCATGATTATAGCCCTGACTATAAACAGTCAGGCTAAAAATGCATTTTGTACCAAAGAAAAAATATTGCATGAATAGCCCTGGGTGAGGAGGTGGGGTGGGGGTAAGGGTGGGTGGGTTAGGGGAGTCTATTTTTTTTCCACATGTGGTGGTCATTCTAAATGATTCAGAATGCATTTTGAACAGAGAAAAAAAAATACCTAACTGGCACCATGGGGGTGGTGGTGGTGTTTGTCTGGGTTTTTAACAACAAACTTTAACAAAAACTGTAAAAAAGCATTTTTGACTGAAAATAGTTCAAAATGCATTTTGGATGGGGGGTTTGTCTGGGTTTTTAACCACAAACTTGGAATCATCCTACCAAGCTACAATGAAATCCCTTCATAATTTTTGCCTGTGGAATATTCTAAAGGTTTTCGGGCTTCGGGCCTCTGTTGCCGTCACAGTTGCCCAAAAGGCGATGTTCTCATCTAGACATTATATGGAGTCAACCTATCAAGTTACAATGAAATTCCTCAATAAATATGACCTGTAGACTGTGCTAAAGGTTTTCGGGTTTTGGGTTCGGGCAATCGTGACGGTTGAGATAGATCACGCCCAAATGGGGAAATTCTCATGTAGACATCATACGGAATCATCGTATCAAGTTACAATGAAATCCGTCCATATTCAACATGACCTGCAGACTGTGCTAAAAGTATTTGGGTTTCGGGCTTGGGCAGCCATCACGGTTGACCGATCATGACCAAATGGGGACGTTCTCATGTAGACATGACCTAAAACCTGCATATGAAATTTCGCGATGATCAGACAAGAACTACCAGGGAAAGCCTGTACTTGAAGGTTGAATAAAAAACTTTAACCAAAACTCTAAAAGTTAACAGATGGACAGACGGACGGACAAAAGTCATTACTATAGCCCTCACTGTAAACAGTCGGGCTAAAAATGAAAGTGTCAATGACACTGAACATTATCCTTTTAATCAAACACAGCACACAAGTTAAGCTACAACGTTTATGAAAGGATTATGAAATAAGACAAGAATTGTGATAATTGGGAATATGTTCATTTCTGTTCCCTGTATGCTATGTTTATGATAAAAATAATATGAGGTGTACACTGTATTAAAGAGCTGAGGGGTGGGTAAATGTGGCCCTCACAGTTAGTGCATGTGGCCATCACAGTTTATGTATGTCAACAAAAGTTACCAAGTTACAGTGAAATTATTCCAAAACGAGTCATCCTATCAAGTTACATTGAAATTCCTTCATAAATATGGCCTGTAGACTGTGCTAAAGGTTTTCGGGCTTCGTGCACCTGTTGCCGTCACAGTTGACCAATTATGTCCAAAAGGGGATGTCATCATCTACGCATTATATGGAGTCAAACTTACGGGTTACAATGAAATCCTTCCATAAATACGACCTACAGACATGCTAAAGGTTTTTGGGCTCGGGCAGCCATCAAGGCTGAATGATCGTGACCAAAAGGGGACGTTCGCATTTAGACATGCCCACAAACCTGCATATGAAATTTCGTGACCATCAGACAAGAACTACGGGGTGTAGCCTGTGCTAAAGGAAAAGGTGAACAGACTCACAGACTTCCGCACGCGTGATGGCAATGGCTTATCTTGACTTTGTCAAGTTTAGCTAAAAATGCCGATAGGATCACCGATCCAATGTTGAGTTGTGATAGCACAAAAGTGGGTTTAATCATTATCAACTTATCGTCAGTAAATTGTAAACAATTGATTTCCAATGTGAAAGGTCAGTGACCTTGACCTCGTGATTCCGAAATAAATAGGGCTCTTTCTTGCAAGAATGCCAATCTACCTATGAAGTTTCATGAATGTAGGTGGACCCATTGTCAAATTATCATCTGGAAACCAATTGTTTACAATTTATTATGTTCAAGGTCACTGTGACCTTGACATTTCACCTAGCGAGTCAAAAATAAATGAGTTCTTCCTCTCACGAAGACCAACCGACTCTGGGTAATTTCATGAATGTGAGTTGAACCGTATTCAAGTTATAATCCGGAAAACGATTGTTTTCACCCACCCGCCACTCATCAAACTATAAGTCGAGTTTGACTTTGTCACAACTCAACTAAAAATCACCATTCAATTTTCATTATTTTTTTTCAACTTTTTTCTGAAAAGCATAGCTTATGACTCCAAACTGCAATGAGTTCATTGATCGTTCCAATGAGAGGGCATAATATATGTTTTTGAAGCAAAAAAGGAAAAACAAGAAAAATGTTATTTAGGTAATACATGCGCCCCCCCCCCCCCCCCCTTACCTTCACCTTGCAGATGCGGCGGACGGAAACTATTATACGCGACACACCTTTTGACTGTCCTTATCATTTGTAAAAGGGACTAGGCTTTAACGAACTTGAATCTCACCCCCCAAGGATGCTGCACACAAAATATCTAAACATTCCGACTGCTGCATCTGAAGAAATTTTTTTTTAAAAATTCCTCATATGGACTGTTATAATTCAGCCTCCCATAGGGAGCCCAAATATGGACCCAGGGACTTGGCTTTAACAAACTTGAATTCCCCCCCCCCCCCCCCCCCCCCCCCCCCCCCCCCCCATCAGGATGCTACACACCACATATCAAAACATTACGACTGCTGGATCTGAAGAAGTTTTTTAAGAAAATTCCTCATTTCGAACTAAGTTACAATTCAAGCTCCCACAGTGAGACCAAATATGAACCCTGGGACATGGCTTGAACAAACTTGAATCTCATATCCCCCCCCCCCCCCCCCCCCCCCCCCCCCCCCCACCTCCTAAGCATGCTGCATACCCAATACCAAAAGATTCTGTCTGCTGGATCTTGAGAAGAAGATTTTTTTCAAGAAATTTGCCTGAAATGCACTAAGTTCAAATTTGGGCTCCTATACTGGGCACAAATATAAACCCAGGGGGCCGATTTGAATAAACTTGAATCAGATCTACCCTACAATGTTGCATACCAAATATCAAAAAATTTTGCCTGCTGGATTTGGAGAAGAAGATTTTTTAATGTTTTTCCCATTGCCACAGTGCGAAAAAGTGCTGAGTCAGCACTTTTAATTTAAAAGTCCCGAAACTGTACCCTATGATGAAACCGATGGCAATTTTTTTTTACCAATCCTTTCTGTTGGTCCTAAAGAAGCTTCACACCAAATAAAAATTATTGGTGCCATGCAGTTTTAGAGATATGGCAGTTTTAAGGTTTTTCCTATTTTTAGCTCCCGAGGTTCACACAGGGCAATGAGAAAAAAATTTTTTTGCATCAATCAACTACTTATGACCCATTATCATCTCATGTCAAATTTGGTTCAAATCAACCTCACGGTTCTGAAAATAGAAATTTTAGGCGTGGACAAAATTTTTGCACCCTCCCATAACGATAGCAAATAATGCCCGACAAACTTCTCTTGAACAAATTTGATTCTAAACCTCAAAAAGACTCTGTATACCACATATCAAGTCTCTGCTACTGGTGGTTCATTACAAGATTTTCAATAATTTTGGCCATTTTTTCCCCACCAATCTGCTCAATATGAGCCGAAACCGAATTTGCATAAAAATCAAAATGCCACAAAATAACCACTACTTACATGAAATTTAATTAAAAAGAGGCCAGCGGTTTAGGAGAAAGAGTCTCAAACACCACCTTCATGCAGGACGGCAGACGGGTGGACAGACTACAGACGAAGAGTGATCAGAAAAGCTCACCTTGACTTTCAGTCAGGTGAGCTAAAAACCACACACCCACATGTAATTTTACAAAAAATGGCCTGAGAAACAGAAGATCTACTTTTTGGGGCCTAACCAATGCACAAATTAAATGAGCATTCCTAAAAAATTTTAAAAGTCTGTGAGAGTTTCTTAGTTACAGTTATCAGAATGTTAAGTCTTTTCCACTAGTGCATTTTGGGTGAAAAAGGACATGCACTGACTGCTCCATCGCCCAACCTTGGGGCAGTTACCCCAGCTTCTGATGGCTTTATCCGTCTTTGATTGGGGGTCATATTACTCTAGGGATACACAATTCACACACTATCTCTTGCATCATGTTCAAATGGGGGGAGGGGGGGGTGGGGCAAATCCAAAAGGCTGAACAGAAGGAAAGGTAACCCTACATTTTAAAATACACTACAATACACTGGAGGGGAGATGGGGTGGGGGACAAGATTCAACAAAGCTCCCTTTACACATATTAGCCCCCTTATATGCAGTTCTTGTGGGTTTATAATTGGTTTGCACATCTCAATTCCAAATACTTTCTTTGTATCAGGCCTTCCATTTTCAAAATACAAGGAGAGTAAAGATGGCCTGTCTTAAATTAACTTAAGAGAGCCATTTTTAGCCCACCTTAATTCTTAATTTGACACAAGCCACTGGGGTCTGTTATTGAGATTAGTAATTTTACCATATCTTTCCATCTTATTGTTTGGGCTGTGCATATATGTAAAGTAGGTTTCAAAAATGCAATAATTTCTTGCTGAACATGTCAGGATTTCTGTATGAATTATGAAAATAGTCACATAATTATAGTCAGTATCTCACTATCTGATAAGTCAGCCAAATGGCTAACAGTTTCTGTAAGACCCCTACACCTGGCCTCCATCTTGAGATGTGGAGGCCTCACAAAGACAAGCTACAAATGAGTTTTTTCCTAAGTGCTCAATCACATACTAAGTTGTGCAATACCGATCACAGCAACCTAACAAAGTTCACTTTTGTGGCCCTCCTTGTATGTGGCAAGGAGGGTGTTTACTGCCCTCATAAATTTTATTCTCAGAGAGCCACTGAGAGCAAGAGCAGTTTCCCTCCTAAAATGACAGGCCTGCTGTACCACAATCCCCACCACACCGAACCTCTCCCAAACTCTTTCCTCAAATTACTGGCGTCTTCACAGAATTCTCAAGTGTTCCAGTTCCACACATTTATAAGCTTCATGTGCAAGGAATAACTATTCACAATACACTGGTAAAATATGCCAAAAGAATTAACAATATTGATGTTTAATATTTTTTTCAATTTCTAATGCAGAAACAAACATTATGATCCCTCTTGGAAAAAGTTCATTGAGCTTGTTCCACTGAGGGATTATAACCTGTGTTTTGGTATAAGGAGAAAGTTAAAAAATTTATAGTAATTTATATATTTTTTATACTTACCAATGACCCAGACTTAGCTGGTGCTAACTCTAACAAAACCAGGGCCAAACACAAATTTTGCCCCCCAATCCCCAAAATTTGCATCCAAAACCAAAAGAAATCATGTCCTAAAGGACCTCCATACTTTGCCCTTACTGCGCATGCGCAGTGTCAAGGACGTCCCGAAATTGGCGCCAATTATCATTCTGACTGGCAGTGCCTGGTCAGCGCTATGTACTCAGCGGGGAGGCAAGAGTTCCCAACTCCTGGGAGGGCCATCCCCGTCTGGGTCATTGGTAAGTATAAAAAATATATAAAATACTATAAATTTTTTAACATTTTTATACTGTACCAATGACCCAGACTTAGCTGAATAGTAAACAGGCTGGAGGGCCTAGGACATAGAGGAAAATCCAATAAGCTCAACTATATAATAAAGAGGCAACCCCTTAAGGAGAAAAGGAGTATTAGGCTTTACATGTATCTTTCTTATTTAATATTAAATTAGAAAGATACAATACCCTTAATAATTGAGCACAATAATATTCATGTTCTCTATTAACATCCAGTATAACCCTTATACTAATTATTTTTAAAGCAAGCCAATAAATAAAGTAGTCCAGAGAACTGAGACTCTTTATAATCTTTTAAAAGTGTCCGAGTATTGTATATTAAAGCCCGTTTGACACTTGACATATACAAATGCTTCACACCGAGCTACACTTTAAAAATAAGACATGAATGAATTTAAACATTAATATTACACTTTAAAACCATCCCGGAAGCGACTCAGAAATACTGACTTTGCAGGAGGCATTCCCTTGCTTTTCACTATAAAGCATGTGACCTAAGGGAACACCCGCCCCCGCCCCCCCCCCCCCTTCCCCTGGGTCAAATAGCCCAGAGCGAAGAGGGCAGCCGGACGGAGTCACTGCCGGAACAGAAAGCCTGCATAACTATAGTTGCAACTGTTTAGTGGACGACATTCTGAGCAACAGATAACGGACCTAAACAATGCAGGTCTCCAGAAATGGACTCAATATTTCTGAGATAAAAATTCGTGAATGTGGATGGCTGAGACCAATAAGCAGCCTTCATTAAATCTGTAATAGCAACACTATTAGCATAAGCCCAAGAAGTAGCAAGAGCTCTTACTTCATGAGCGGAAATCTTAAGCACAGACTGCTGAGAAGAAGATAAACTCTCATAAGCAGTACGGATAGTTAATTGAATCCATCTAGCAATAGAATGGACCGAAATGTCCCTTCTATTAGGCATCAAAGACAGAAAGAAACGTTTCCGTCCCTTTCTGATAAACTGAGATCTCTGTTTATAGATACGTAACGCTCTAACAGGACAGAGTAAAGGCCTACGCCCGTCTGAAGACGGAAGAGCCTTAATAACAATAGGTTCCGGATATTTATTAGGAGCCTGATTCTTAGCTAAAAAACCCACATTAGTAGTGAAGGTGATAGTGTTCCCGACACTACGATAGTGAGAATCATCCACCGACAGTGCATGAAGCTCACTGACTCTTCTAGCAGAAGAGAAAGCTAAGTGAAAAGCTGTCTTATAAGATAAGAATTTGAAATCTACTGTCCCAAGAGGTTCAAATGGCTTTTCCTTCAATTTAAGAAGAACCCAAGCTAAATTCCATTTAGGAATTAATCTAAGAGTTCTGGGTCTATTTATCGAGAAGTTTCTAACCAACTTAGATAAAGAGACATTAGATCCAATTTGTAAACTATCATGATGTGCATAGGTATCAGATAACATAGACCTATAACCCTTAATAGTAACAGGCTGCAGTTTGATTTCGTCAAACAAGTATGCTAGAAAGTTTGCAATGTCTGGTATAGAGGGATCAAAAATATCTACAGAATGATTCCTACACCAACGACGAAAAACCTTCCACTTAGCCGCATAGTTTAGCGAAGAGGAGGTCCTCCTACAGTTAGAAATCGCGTCCACTGCTCGTCCTGTAAAGTGCTTGCCATGCAAGAAGGACCGCACAACGGAAAAACGTGAAGGTTGAGACCTTGCGGGTTGTGATGGAGTTGGCGCGATATCCCCTGCGAAAGAAGATCCTCCCGTGGAGGAAGCTTTCGCGGTAGGTCCCACAACAGACACCTGAGTAGATTTATCCACGGTCTCTGTGGCGACAGAGATGCTACCAACAGAATCTTGCATTGAGATTGTTTTATCTTTAGCAATACTTGTGGAATTAACGGCGCTGGAGGATACGCATATCCTATCATTCCGTCCCAAGGGATCGACAGAGCGTCTACTGCAAATGCTCTTGGATCCGGACACGGAGACACATACGTCTGCAACTGATTGTTGAGATGTGTCGCAAATAAGTCTATCATTGGCCGTTCCCATTGGTAGCAAATCTGATTGAATACTTGTTTGTTGAGAGTCCACTCCGACGGCAACAAGCGACCCTTTCGTGAAAGGGAGTCTGCTAGCACATTCAGACGACCCGGTATGTGACGGACCAAAAGAAGAACCTGTTGTGCGTCTCAAAGCTCATTCCCAGATGAGTGAATGACTTGGACGGCACCAGATCCGACTTCTCCTCGTTTACTATAAAACCGAGACGTCGGAGCAATAGAAGTAGATTCTGAACATCGTTCTGAAGCGTTAACTCGTTGCCGTACCTCTGAAGAATGTCGTCCAGGTAGGCCGACGTTACCGCAGACGAATGAGCTCGGAAATAGATCATTACCGAGTTCATTACCCGAGTGAAAGCCCAGGGTGCTAGATTCAGTCCGAAGCACATCGCCTGGAATTGATACACCACTCCTAGGACTGCGAAGCGTAGATACTTTCTGAATGTCGGATGTACCATGACGTGAAAGTACGCATCTTTGAGATCTATGCTTGTTGCATAATCGTTCACCCGAATACTCGCTCTGACCGACCGAATCGTCTCCATATAAAATTTCGGAGCGACGATCAGCTTGTTTATCCAGCTCAAATCTATGACTGGACGGAACGAGCCGTCTGGTTTCGGAACCAGAAACAGATGGCTGTAGAATCCCGGAGTCTCCTGGTTTTCTACGACCTCTACCGCGTTCTTCATTAAAAGAGACTGCACCTCTGATAACAGAGCGTCTCTTTTCTGCGGATTTGACGGAAGTTGAGTCCACTTTGGACTTCGAGTTAATGGAGGCTTTCGTTTGAAGGATATCTTTAGGCCTTCCGAAGTCACTCCTCTCACCCAAGGGTCGTCCGTAATCGACGCCCATTCTTGTGAAAAGCTCGACAACCTTCCGCCAACCGGTACGCGATAGAGGTTTAAGCCATCACCTCCTGGACCTGCGAGGCCTGCGGAAGGAGAAACCACGTCCTCCACGACCCGCACCTCGTCCCGTCGACCGGTTGTCCCGGCCCGAAGGACGTCCCGAACGAGAGTCGCTACCCTGACGGTCTCTCGAATAAGACCAAGAGGACGCACCGGAACCTCTATAGGAACCTCTCTTGGGCGCATTAGACCCAGAAGTGCCTGTCTTATTCTTGTCTGCTGTATCCGACTTCTTAGAAGCAGATTTAAACAACAGAGAATCCGAAGCTTTCTTTGTAATTTTATCATAAATAGCAGAAAGCTTGCCGTCAAAGAGAAGTTCTCCGGAGACCAAAGCGACTCTAAGAGAGTTCTTCATCTTAGTATCCACGAGTGTGGATGTAGCTAGGGCTGCGTCACGTCTAACGAACTCCAGGTTTGCCACAGAAAGGGCGGAGTTACACGTGGAATAAGCTACTGCCCTTGAAAGAAGTCTTAAAGAGGATTGTATATCCTGAAACTCTTTCCCTTGAAGGCACAGTGATAACGCCTTAGTAAGGTGATCTGCGTAAGATAAGGCATCTAAATTGGCTCTGTTAGACGAAATAGCTGTTTCCAACACCGCGGTTGGAATAGAAGCCGACGACGGTAATGATAGCTCTAAGTCTTCCGCCTCGTCGTCCATACGCAGAGGAACTCTCGAGATACCCTGTCCTGCCGTGTCGAATTTATTCCTTGCATTAATGAAAGGCAGGTTGAGAGTATTGGCGGACAAGAAACCTGCTTTCCCCGTCTTGGAAGCAAGTTTAAGTATAGCGTCGTTGAATAATTCAAATGTTCTTGCAACATTATTGGACTGCGACGGAAACTCGGGAGCGATGTCCCTGAACCGCTCAAAAAATTCAGAGTCCAATGACGCTATAATCCTCTTGTCCGGAACCGCAGCAGTCTGGCCCGACGGAACAACTTGAGGGAGAAAGTGCCGGATGAAGTCCACGGCAGCTTTATGTTGTTCCGGAAGGGATAGCTCCAAATCATCCGTATCCCTTTCACCATCCGGTCGGACCTCATGATGCTCCCGGTCGTCCGCCCCCGATGCTTCGGCGGAGCGTACCGACCCAGCGCCGTCGGATAATTCTCGATCCGACACCGTTTCTGTCGGCTGCTGGGATGCTGCGATAAGCTGTGCTATCTGCACAAGAATGCCCGGCGTCGAGACCTGCGGAGGCGCAGTCTTTCGCTGCTTCGCCGAGGGCAGCTCCGCATCAGATGGCTCCCGCATACTTTTTCTATGCGAACGTCCGGAGTCCATCGGCCTCCAGTCCCTGGCTGCCGGATGGTGTGACCTGGTCGCCGAAGAATCCCTGGTGCGGTCGTGTGCGCTGACGAGAAGAAGAAGCCTTAGCAGTCTCCGCGGACTGCCTATACAACGGAGCGTCCCGAGCGACGGACGTATGCTCCGCTTGCGACACATTTTGTACCACAACATCTGGTCCCAGATGTTGTTGTACGAGAGAGGGGCCTCTCTCGTTCGCGGCCCGGCTGGACCTGGACGAGCTAGGAACCGGACTCAAAGGCTTTCTCCGATCTAGCTTACTATCCGCCGTCACTGGGTGTGCACATTGAATGTTTATAGTGCTCGCATCACCCAACATTTCCTCCTGGACCGCATCGGACGAACCCGGCTGCCGAACCATTCGGTGAATGGACGCTACACCGGGCGAGCTAGCGGACGACATTTGTCTAATCTCCATGAGCACTTTTGCCGCTAGCTCTGAATTCATTCGTGACAACGGAAGCGCACTTGCAGAAGATAACATGGAAAAATCACCCTGTTCTTGTTCCTCTGAAATAGAAACTGAGAGAGTAGAGTGACCTTGCGGAGAAAGAGCCGGCATAGCCCTTTCTCCACTAACAACATATCGTGACACACGTTTCCAATGTTTGTCATCCCAATATTGACATATAGAGCAGGGATTAGTGCGAGAACACTGACTACAATTAATACAATGATCATGAAAGTCAGAGGAAGATTTCTTCCCATTACAATTTGAACAATATCCTTTCATTGTGAAAAGTCAACAACAAGTCCTAGTTACTCGCACAAACCCCTGACACAAAGATACATAATAACATGATCCATTAATAAATGAAAAAACAATTGCAAATCAAAATAATTTTGAAAAAATATTTTTTCAGCGAAGCCCAAGTTGCTGAAAGTAACGTTGAGCCCCGATGGATCCGATGGCAAAGTGTGGTCAAAAATTTTAAATTTATATTAAATAATTAATGAGACACTTACGGATAATATAAATGTATCTTATAGTGAGATAAACTACACCAAAGGCAAACAGCCCCCCTCAAAAAAGGCTGTTGCCAATGTAAACAAACAGTGAAAAAACACCAGAAAACATGACTCCAGGCACTGAAAAAACTGGCCCGAAATCAGTCATCAAAATTACACTCTATCTGATGCAAGACAGAGACTCCCAGGGGAGAATCTGCAGAACATCAGATGGAAGATGCAGAACACAACGTTTATACACCCATGGGTGAAAACGTAACTATGGGGAAAATAACAGAAAACATTCTGTATCCAAGCAACTCTCCCAGAAAATTTTAGAAATGAACTTTCTCAAAAATATGCCAAAAGCATGGGAGAATTGCAAGGGGGGACTTTAGAAGGCTAGGGGAGAGGAAACACTGAATAAGCAGTGCAACATTTAGCAAGAATGACAACAAGAGGCCCATGCCTCGAAAATAGGCAACTTAACATAATTTCATCAAAAATTTTAAGTACAGCCCTGATTATTTTTTGTCACTTCTTTTTCCTCTCCTCCTTCTATATCCTCCTTAGAATCACCATTTCTCCAAAAATTACGTGTCTGGCATCCTTTAAACGGAGATTTAGAAGCACAAAGATCAGTGAGATGTTGACTGATGAAGGGCCAAACAGAGAATGATAATTGGCGCCAATTTCGGGACGTCCTTCACACTGCGCATGCGCAGTGGGGGCGTAGTATGGAGGTCCTATAGGACATGATTTCTTTTGGTTTTGGATGCAAATTTGGGGGATTGGGGGGCAAAATTTGTGTTTGGCCCTGGTTTTGTTAGAGTTAGCACCAGCTAAGTCTGGGTCATTGGTACAGTATAAAAATATAGTATTCCATACTGCACAATATATTATGAATATTGTGTTCAAATCAAGCAGTTTATCTAAACCCCCTGCACACTGATGTCAAAATATCTAAAGTTCAGGGTGCAAATATTTCCCATAATGCAACTGGGAATTTAACCAATTCAATCTTGTTTGACAGAGCTCATTTTTTTAACCAATACAATCTTGTTTGACAGAGCTCAATGAGCTCTGTCAAACAAGATTGAATTGGTTAAATTCCCAGTTGCATTATGGGAAAAATGGCTACTTCAAATCTGGATATTTTGACATCAGTGTGCAGGGGGTTAACTGTTAACCCTTTGCCTAACAAATTAGACACATGCATGCATAATTTACAAATTAAGCAGTTCACCAAATGTACATTTTTCAAAAAAATTAAACAAAACCATATCATCCGATCCCTCACTGGAACAAGCAAAACGTTTTCTAGTCGAAAGAGTGAAAAAGGGCCATAAATAGAAAAAATGTGTGGAAGAAACTTATGCAACACAGGTATCGTTCTCCAATGATGCTCAAATATCATTCAAATCCAAGTAGCAATGGCTGAGATACGAGGGAAAATGTTGGTATGGACAGACGAATGGAAGGATAAAATGGATGGACAGAGGTCTCCACTAGATGCTCCTTCGACTTTTCAAGTCGGGGGCATAATAAATTTTGATATCTTCAGCATTGGGTAAAGGGTGAAAAGCTTGCATTTCAAACAGTATAACACTTGCCAGCAACAATGCATGGCACTTCCACCCACCACATAAATTTTCTTATTATACAACATAGTGTACATCCATGTAACAAGTATTCAAAATAAAATGTTCATGAGGTAACAATGTTCTTTCAAAAGCACATTCACAAAACAATCTGCAGACATCGGAATGGAACAGAAAATGGTATGCTGTCCTTTTCCATCTCGGGTCCAAAAAGCTCTGTTCTTCTCATCAGCTAACTGAAAAAGATAGAAAAAACATTCTTAGTTTTAAATAGAATATTTCAAAAACTAACAAAATACATGTCTGGAAATAAAGAGCTTACATTGTCATCATAACTGTTAGCAGGTTACACGGTGATAACCTGTAAGAAGAGCATGTGATACTTTTTCAGCATTTTCTATTTTACTACTGCAGCCATGCTATTTACGTCTTTAGGTGCTATATAAGTAGTGGGAAATTTCGTTTCAAAATAGGTGACAATGTTATTTTCGAGTGTGTCCTATATCTAAAAAAAATATTATAAGTTTATTTTTTTGTTTTTAAAACTGCAAAGCATTGTGCATAAATATGAATGGGCAGTAAAAAAATTACAAATTATTATTTTGCTTAGATTTAGCGAAAACAAGAAGGGCAACGCAAAGGGTGGGCCAATGCCCCCAACCTGCAAAAAAATTTTCTAAGTCGAAAGAGTGAAAAAGGGCCATAACTCTGGAAAAAATGTGTGGAAGAAACTCACGCTACTCAAGTATCGTTTCCCATGAGGCTCTATCACAACATCAAATATCATTCAAATCAGAGTAGCAGTGGCTGAGATACAAGGGAAAAATGGACGAACTGAATAGACTGACGAACAGAAGGATGGGCGGATGGACGAACAGAAGGACAGATGGAGGTCTCCACATAATAACCTATCACCTATTCTCTAGCCAACTTACAGCAGGTTACAGCACTGAAAGGTTTTGCCGCAAGTTCCAGAAAGTGATTCTGTGGGCAGCAGCACCAAAGTGGGTTTGGAAGAACGTAGGGGGGGGGGGGGGGGGGCAGCGGGAGCTACAGCCCCCTGTCAGTGAAGTCTAACCTACCCCACCCACCCCCGCCAGGGACATTTGGTAAGTTCGTTGGGTAGAGTTTGACAGAAATACCTTTATTTCGAGAGGTTCTGGCGTTCATAACTTTATTTGTCTGGGCGAGGAACTGGTGCTTTTTATAGGTTTATTTTCAAAATTTATCACACCGAGCCGGTTCGGCCGGGCGTGAGCTGTTGTGAAAATGAACGTATGAAAAGTGCAAATTCCTCGCATAGTAATTGAATTGATTACCTTGTCCAAGCTGCACCCTATCACCGATAAATTTAGTCCCCCCCCCCCCCCCCCCCCCTCCCCGTTTTGTGAATTCAGCCGCCTTTCGGGAATTTTATTGCCCTCACCCCCTCCCCCCACAGGGTCCGACGAGACTATGGGTGATATTCAAAAAACTTAATTTTATGGTATGAAACTGATTTTAGAGCTGCCCAACAAAAACCTGTAATTCATTGAAGAAGAAATCGATCACTTCATTGGTTTGACTAGCTGAATTTGGCCTTAAAGTTTTTGTAGTGGAGGTCTAACATTGTATTAGCGAAATTGAATTTTTCGGGCACTTTTCATAATTTTTTCCACCCAAACTTGTCGGTAAAATATTTAACTGCCTGAAAAATTTGTCTTGTTTCAACTTTCGTCACTCGGGATGGAGGGGAGTGGGGGTGGGGTCTATAGATAGATGATACGTCTATGAATAATGTGAATACATAACAAACGATCATTGGTCATATCACTGCGGACTGCAGACAACTTGAAGTAGGGGTGCGTGGGGGCTGTATCTCACGAGTCTATGAATATAAATACAAAACAAACGACCATCGGTCATATCACTTGGGACTGCAGATAATAACCTGCGCAAATCAACAACAAAAGTTCACCACTCCTCATAACAGTGCACAGTGATTCACTTTGCTCTGGAATTGGGAGTAATTAAACTTTCTCACTCTGCAGTGCCAAGTGATATGACCAATGATCGTTTGTTTCTAATATTGTTACAATATTCACAGACTTGTGAGATACACCCCACGCCCCCTTCAGGTTGTTGTATGCGGTCCTCAGTGATGTGACCCATGATGATTGATCGTTCGTTACTGTGACCAAATTTTGGCAGAAGCAATGACACTGCCCGAGAAAAAGACATGCATTTATATAGATATGATGACAGCAAGAAAAAAATTGAAGTTCATCAATGATCAACTCGTTGGATATATTCATTTGTATTTTCCACCACCCTGGCACAGCACAGGTATGAAGTCAAGTTTAGCCAATTGTTCAAGCCTATTGCTGCCTACTTCAGAGGACATCCACCCATGAGTGGGGGAACAGGTCCTATTTTAGTTATTTTACCAGTAAAACAAAACATTCAACATGTGTACCTTAGTAAACAAGCACTGCCACGGGGTCCTCATTGGACACAAATAATTATAATATGAGACTCACTCGGGTAATATTAATATTTTTATTAACCCTATAATTCTAAACTTGGAACGACAATGAAACGATAGAATCAATATGTGTGTTTTCTTTGAAATTTAATCATATCAAGGCATCGCTAACAGACTGAGCCAGTAATACCTTAATATGATTACCATTTAAAGAAACGCTGTGTTAAGTAAAGGGAAAATGAAAATGAAAACCAAATATTAACTCTTCCTGAGTTGAAATTTTTTTTTAGTCTATTCGACTTTTGTTCCAGAAAATCAGAATTGGGCGACCACAGGGCACTGTCCTAGGTGTCATTTCCTTTCACTATCAGTATCAGATTCAGAGCTTGAGACTTCACAGTCACTTTCAACATTCGAGTCACTTTCACTGAGGACTCCTACGATGTTCATATCATCATGGAGCAAATCACTGTGAACACTGTCTGTCTTATCAATAAATGCCGACGCAGCAAGTGGGAGGAACAAGTCAGGGGAAGTAACAGCTCCTTGTTGAACATTGTGTGTGTCGAAATGAGAGTGTACTGTGGATGTCTTGTGATATCTACCACGTTTGTGGTCAGGGCAATCCATGTAAAGCTTAACTGCCTTCTGAACGAGCTTCCTTTCATATGAGGGATCAAGTTTCTGAAATGCTGGTGTATTGATGCGCAACAGCAGAAGGTTATTCAGCCTGCTATTTGTCAAACGGAGCCTACTGTCATTTAGATGTCGCTTGAGTGTTGAGAACCCCCTCTCCACTGTGGAACTAGAGAAGATTACGGACAAACAAAGTTCTATTATCAGGAGGAGGTGAGTGTATTTATGCTGATACAAACTGAATATTTTCTCCCAAAAACTACTTTACCCTTGTAAGCTTTGAAAGTGGTAGCTTTCAAGGTTTTGATGCCATTAAGTTCTCTTAGTGCTAAATCTAGGTTGAACTTGTGTTCAGCCAGAGGTACTGCAAAATGTTCAGTCAATTCACGCACTAAATTTTTACTATATGATAGGTCGTCACAGTCCCATGTGGAATGATCCACAATCCGCAGTGCCTGAACAACTGGCTATTGTAGTGATTCATATCTCTTGTCAATGCATGATGTAATAGAAGGTATGAGTTCACGTTTGACCTTATCCACCTGTTGCTTAACCTGTGTTACCTTGGTGATGGTGAAGGTGTCACTTACACGTGTTATGCATTTGTCGACACGCTTTTGTTGTTGTGCAGTTAATTTGGATGTATCTCTGAATTTCAACTTTGCTGGGAGGTTAGTACCTGTAACAGTTAATGTTGCCCGATCTGCGTCTTCACCAACCTAGACAGAAAAGGGAAACACAGGTTCAGTTGATCCGGATATCTCATGCAAACCACGTTTGCACTCGAGCAAGACATCAATTATATCGGTGATAAGGTCATCCTGTCGTTGCATAACTAAGCTCACATGGGCAGTAAGTCGCAGGACTTGCCTGTAGAGTTCCAGTGTAGACAAAAAACCGTAGGTCACCCATTTGTTGTGGTACTCTTTGAGTTTCGCTTTCACATCCGGTTTACATGTCTTATTGCCACTTTCTATCATATTCTCGGCACAGAGCAACAAAGGGAGGAAGTTGACAATCATGGCTTTGATAGCGTGGTAATGGTATGTTTGGAATCTCGTTCCTTTTGCATTTACAAATGAAATCGAGGTTACAGAGAGGCTTTAACCAATTCTTGCGAATATGCACTTATTCTTCCCGCTGTTGCGAAATAGGTAGTATAAGCCTATCATCATTTCATCGAGGAGCTTGAAGGGAGAATTTGACATGAATGCATCGCCAATGGCCAATTCTAGGCGGTTGTTCACACAATGGACTACCAGCAACCAGGGTCTATCTAGTGGATTTCATTGTTGTACAGGCCCCAGAAAGTCTACCCATATTGACACTGGCACTGTCTGCACACACACATATCATTAAGTTTTTAAACTTGTGCTCTGGTAGTTGGTACTCATTCAAAAATATATTATCAAATGCCTTCTTCGTACTTTCCGCATCAACCCCTCCAAAATCAGTAATTTTCTGACATTTTAGAAAAAGTTCAACTGGTTGTCCACGGATGACCAATTTGGTGTATATCAGTTCTTTTTCTTCCTTCATTTTTCTAGCCTCCGACCCGTCCATTTCGCCAGAGAAAAAATTAGCAAAGGATAGAATAGACCGTATGTCCTCCTTCATGGCATCTGCTAAAAAATTAACAAAGAGGGCGCAACTTAACTGGTCATCTTTCCCACTCACAAAACTGTCCCCATTTCGTTTCTGCGTAAGAATTGCTAAAGGCATATCAGAAAATGGTTTTTCGGCTAAAACTAGCGATAATGCTGTGATGAATAGGTGGGTGTAATTTGCTTCTGTTGTTGCTGTAACCAGTCGTTGTAAAGGATTCGGCACATTCGTTGTTTTGGAAAGAGAGGAACCACCTGAAGCTGTCTCCGGCCTGTCCAATTCATGTGGTTTCTGGAAAGTGTCTTTTGCCCACTGATGAAGAGAGCCACTCTTAATATGTTTCTCAACATTACCCTTGTGGACATATGTGACCCCGTCAATATATTTTGTGATGGCAGCCAGTGGTGGCCCACTGATTGCTTCTCGTCGTATTTCCGTGTCATATTTACTACATATTTTGCATCGTAACACGGTGATCAAATTGTCTTTGCTCTCAATTTCAAAATCGCCACTGAATGACCATTTTTTAAATGTTTTGATGGAAACAGAATCTGACTTTTTCTTACTAGCAGATGCCATTTCAAACTTTATTTTTATAACAAGGTTATTGGGGCCGTTTTAAAACGTGTACACTGTTACTAGACCGTTCAACCGTGTACAAAACACAGCAAGGTTGAAACAGTTTAATAAATGAATGTACATGCTATGGGCCAAACGCGTCAAGGCCCAAATTGTCAAGGTTGGACCGTCTCCTACTTGAATAGATTATTTCCCCGTTCTAGTTTCAGTTTCGGAACAGCACTCGTGAACGCCACAACTAAACTGAAACAATTCACGGGCCGAAATGAAGCTTTGTCAAATCAAAGTAAAAACGAATTATTTGGAAAGAAATGAGATTTTACAGGTATCTCACATGGCAGTTTTACCATTTCATTTTCATACATCGATGCACTGACCATAAATTCATGGGAAACGAAACTTTGGTTCCGTCATTTTGCTTCCACGGTACCGACACGCTACCGGTAACAATCGTAACTGTGAAATCCTGACACTTGGTGGAAATTCTGTAAAGATGTAAACAATATGCCATTCTAGTCATATGGATGCAAGGTAAGCTTTCTCAGTCAAATTAGACCCAAAAGTTTATTAAATATCAAACTGAATTATGGGAAATATTTGCTGCTGAAAACTTGACCATTTTGACATCTGGATTCAGAAGGTGAATAATTCTTATACTCCAAACCAATAATACGCACACCAAGCACTCATCTTTGAGAAACTCTCTAAGGTATATGTAAAATTTCAGCGGATAAATTAATATAATACAAGAAGAATTATGGTAGTTTTTATGCAGCAATCATATTACATTTGGATGATTAGTTTAGGGTTAATTATCCACCAATCTCGTCTTTTTGTCATCCTTCAGTTATTTCTATGCCCCCACTGTCAACTCAGATTAGGATGGTTTGTACAAGTTAATTATGACAGCACTCTGGACATGTGTGCTTGATTTCTAAGTGTGTATTTGTGATCAGTCAGTCTGTGAATTACATCACAGCGACGGGGTCAGGTGGTGAATTTCCAATCAAAATTCTACCCGCCTCCCACAGCAACACCTTAGTAATTCATTGCAGTGGTATAGCTTATCAAGTGTCCTTGATATGGGTACAGTTTAGGTTGTGTGGGCATTTTTTCATACTGCCCACAATGTAGGCAACATTTTCCAAAATGAAACTCCCCATAGAGCAGTCATTATAATTATTCTACTACTCCTTTATGGGATACACTGTACTTATGATACAGTGGAACCATGTTAATTGAATAGCCACTTTGCCTATAAAAAATATTCAATTAACAGGAGTATTCAATTAACAGGGATTGTCACTTTCCTGTACTCTAGAGATAAAATATATTTATTTATTGGGATTTAAGGTCACATATTTTTGCACAATGGCTAATCATGACTGAGACAGTTTTACGGGTGGAGGAAGCCGTAGTACCTGGAGAGAACCACCGAGCAACGGCGAGCAACTGTCAGCTCCCCAACATACTAACTCCACACAGCAGGGTTACCATTGGTTGAAGACAAGTGCACCATTGGCGTGCAGTACGCCTTAGTACACGACGTCACCGTGCCCCCACATGGGCAATGGAGGTGAAGTGTCTTGCCCAAGGACACAACGCGGTTGCTGTAGGTGGGATTCGAACCGAGGACCTCTCAGCTTGCAGCCTGCACCTCTACCAACTGAGCCACCACGCCCCCGTATTCTAGAGATAAACTTAGCATTTACTCTATTCTATCTTGTCTGACAGAGCTCCATAGATTAACCCTTTATCCCAACGAAATGGCCAAAACCGGCCAGCGCTATTCTAAAAAATCGTCAGTTAATTTTCATTTATTTTTTCATTTTTTGTCTCAAAAACATAGGTTATGACCCCTCATTGGAACGAGTTCATCGAGCTCGTTCCAATGAGGGGTCATAACCTATGTTTTTGAGACAAAAAATGAAAAAAAATTAGTTGTTCAAGAATTTCTTTTTCAAGTGTAGTCTGCTTTTCATGTTAGGTAAAGGGTTAATGGATGTACTGAGGCCAAAACAGTTTGTAAACAAAGGAAAACTGGGGAGAGTCAGGGTAATTTCTTGACGGGTTACAAGATTTTTTATTCAATTAACAGGAGTTTACTCAAAAACCTATATTCAATTAACAGGTCAAATTTGTACTGGAGGTATGGTAAATGGTTTTGTATTGGGAAATTTTTCCATTGTTGAAGTCACATTTTCCGAGGCATTCATTTTATTCCTTGAGAAGATGATCCATATCTCATTTCGAAGAGAATGATCCATACCTGGGTACAACTTTCATGCGAATGCATCCGGATATGAAAAATCGTTTGTTTCGCTGCTCATATTATTTCGCTATTTAATTGTTTGTTTTAGGCACTAAACAAATAAATAATGGAATTCATTTGAATCTTCGGAATTTTGTATCCCGTACTGACCCATTCGGTAATGTATACGTGTGACAAATGTGTGGAAATTATCAAACTGTGTTGTCAAATTTAGAAAATTTTAGCTTTCATTCGCGAGTTGCACGATTCTAGATTACAGAGTTCCGTTTGGGGGAAATGTTTTGTTTATCCTTGCCGACCGATTCAAAATTTGTCTTCTGCTTATATCAATATTCCAAGTTGGCATTTCGTACCGAGAATTACAGCTTCAAATTGTGATTTAAACTACAATCGATTTGACTACATGGTATTTTTTTCTATATAAAGCTGGTTGGTAGGGCTGCTACCTTGGTAATAGATTAACAAATCGGACAGATGTTTTTCTTGATGGATGTTCGATATAATATAAGGATTAGTGCATGTCTTGTCATTGGCTACACCCATATAGTGCCCAGTGAGGTGGTGTAGTTCCCTCTGCTTCCCGTCGGGAACTACACCACCTCACTGGGCACTATATGGGCATAGTCAACTCCAAGCCATGTACTATTCCTTAAATATAATACGTAAAGAGAAAAAAACGGAAACTAAACAACAGGCACAAAATAGGCCCAAAGTCAGTAACCGATCAACAACTACCTGATGCAAAGCCAGGTCTTCATAGGAAGAAAAAATAGGCTGATTAAATCGTCAGATGTGTACCCATACACGCAACTAGTAGAAAGCTGTATGACGGAGGGCCACCCCGGATGCCGACATTATGTTCACCATACATGGTATGGGTACATATAGAAATGGATTGGAGGAGTGCCTAATTTGATGGATAAAGGGTTAATATCTCCGGATCAAATTATTAGATTCACATAAAAAAATATACAGCACAGCACAGCACATCAGTAACCTGAATACATGTATAAAGTAACCTGATAATCGGATTAATATTTTTCGAGTTATCGCATGCCGAAGAAATGGATTGGAGGAGTTCTCAATTTGAAGGATAAAGGGTTAATATCACAGGATCAAATTATCAAATTTACCTCAAAAACTATACAGCTCGGCACATCAGTAACCTGAACATATATATGAAGTAACATGACAATCGGATTGATATTTTTGGAGTTATCTCATGCCAAAGGGATTGGAGGAATTTTCAATTTGAAGGATAACGGGTTAATATCTCAGGATCAAATTATCAGATTTACACCAAAAACTATACAGCTCGGCACATCAGTAACCTGAACACAAATATACAGTAACTTGACAATCCAAGCAATATTTTTCAAGCTATCGAATGCCAAAGGGATTGGAGGAATTTTCAATTTGAAGGATAAAGGGTTAATATCTCAGGATCAAAATAACAGATTTACACCAAAAACTATACAGCTCGGAACATCAGTAACCTGAAGATATATATAAAGTAACATGACAATTGGATTGATATCTTTTGAGTTATCTCATGCCAAAGGGATTGGAAGAATTCTCAGTTTGAAGGATAAAGAGTTAATATCTCAGGATCAAAATAACATATTTACACCAAAAACTATACAGCTCGGCACATCAGTAACCTGAACACAAATATAAAGTAACTTGACAATCCAAGCAATATTTTTCAAGTTATCGAATGCCAAAGAAATGGATACGGATGCCGGACGGACAGACGGACGGACAGACAAAGGATGGACAAACGACATTGGGCCACCCCGGATGCCGGCATTATGTGTACCATACATAGTATGGGTACACATAAAAATGAAAGTGTCAATGACACTGTAGCTTAACTTGTCTGTGTGATGTGTTTGATGAAAAGGATAATGTTCAATGTTTATGAAAGGATTATGAAATGAGACAAGAATTGTGATAATTGGGAATATGTTCACTTCTGTTCCTTGTATGCTATGTTTTCAATAAAACTAATATGAGGTGTTTACTGTACTAAAGAACTGAGGGGTGGGTAAATGTGGCCCTCACAGTTAGTGCATGTGGCCATCACAGTTTATGTATGTCAACAAAAGTTACAGTGAAATTATTCCAAAACGAGTCATCCTATCAAGTTACAATGAAATCCCTTCATAAATATGGCCTGCAGACAGTGCTAAAGGTTTTCGGGCTTCTGGCCCGTGAAGCCATCACGGCTGACCAATCGCAACCAAAAGGGGATGTCCTCATCTATACATTATACTGAGTCATCCTACCAAGTCGACAATGAAATCCCTGCATAAATACGACCTGCAGTCTGTGCTAAAGTTTTTTGGATTTTGGGCTTGCGCAGCTGTCACAGCTGAATGATCGCGACCAAAAGGGGACGTTCTCATCTAGACATTATATGAAGTCAACCTAGCAAGTTGCAATGAAATCCCTCCATAAATACGACCTGTATACTGTGCTAAAGGTTTTCGGGTTTTGGGTTCAGGCAGTCGTCACAGTTGACAGATCACGACCAAATTAAATATGACCTGCAGACTGTGCCAAAAGTTTTAGGGTTTCGGGATTGGGCAGCCATCACGGTTGACAGATCGACCTGTAGACTGTGCTAAAGGTTTTCGGGTTTAGGGTTCGGGCAGTCGTCACAGTTGATAGATCATGACCAAAAGGGGACGTTCTCATCAAGATATTATACAGAGGCATCCTACCAAGTTACAATGAAATGCTTTCATAAATAAAATCAGACTGTGATAAAGGTTTTCAGGTTTTGGGCTCGGGCAGCCATCACGGTTGACCGATCGTGACCAAAAGGTGACGTTCTCATCTAGACATGCCCCCAAACCTGCATATGAAATTTTGTGACGATAGGACAAGAACTACGGGTGTAGTCTGTGCTAAAGGAAAATGTGAACAGACTCACAAACAGACTAACAGATTAACAGACTTCCACACACGTGATGGCAATAGCTTATCTTGACTTTGTCAAGTTAAGCTAACAATGCACCTGGTAGAAAGGCAAGACTACAAACGTCCAAAACACTCATAGGATGAGGATGTAGTAACCATGGGGAAAAATGGATTAAACATTCCGTAGAACACGTTAAACTCATAAGAAATTTAATAAATAAATTTCAAGAAAAATGCCGAAATAGCTTGGGAGTTTAACAGGAGGGTTCATGGAAGGAGAGGGAAGGAACATTTAACAAACAGTAGTGTAATCATTAGCAAGAATGATGACGTTCAGGCGGCGCATATCCCGGAAGTGGGAAACGTGAATAATTTGACATAATTATATGAAAGTTACGGCCCTGAATGTCAAAAACTTGACATTCAGGGCCGTAACTTTTATATAATTATGTAAAATTATATAACTTTACCCAATTATATAAAAGGTTCACTTCCAGCATCCTGTTACAGCCCATAATCCACCATAACCATCATTGATTTATGTCTGGCATCTTCAAAAAATAAGATTTAAAGCACAGTTGTCAGTTCAGATGTTTACCAATTTGGGCAAAACAAAAGAATGATGCTTTGCGCCAATTTCAGTACCTTCCTGGTTACCGTGCATGCACAGTACAGAAAAGCATGAAGGACCAGATAGGACTTTTAATTTTCGGATTTGTATGCAAATTTGGTGGATTGGGGGGGTTCAAAATTTGTGTTTGGCCCTGGATATTATTGAGTTTGCACCAGCTAAGTCTGGGCTATTGGTTTTAGTATAAAAAATGTTAAAAAATTTATAGTAATTTATATATTTTTTATACTTACCAATGACCCAGACATAGCTAACTCTTAAAATATAGGGCCAAACACAAATTTTGCCCCCCAATCCCCAAAATTTGCATCTAAAACTAAAGAAAACATGTCCAGAGAGGCCCTCCACACCTCGCCCCCACTGCGCATGCGCAGTGTCAAGGACGTTCCGAAATTGGCGCCATTTATCATTCTAATAACCAGTGCCTGGTAAGCGCTATGTACTCAGCGGGGAGGCAAGAGTTCCCAACTCCTGGGAGGGCCATCCCCGTCTGGGTCATTGGTAAGTATAAAAAATATATAAATTACTATAAATTTTTTAACATTTTTATACTGTACCAATGACCCAGACATAGCTGAATAGTAAAAAGGCTGGAGGGCCAAGGACATAGAGCAAAATGGAATACGCTCAATAAAATAAAATAGAGTCATCCCCTGTAGGGAAAAGAAGTAATAGGCCTTACATGTATCTTTCTTATTTATGATAAATTAGAAAGATACAACACCTTCCAAAAATTGAGCTTCATACATCCATGTACTCTATTAATATCCAATAATCCTTATACTAATAATTTTTAAAGTAAGCCAATAATAAAGTAAGTCTAGAGAATAGAGACTCTTATACTCCTAAAAGTGTGTGAGAATTGCATAATCATGTCCGTTGACATATGCAATATTCAAAAGCTATACTTTAAAAACTAAGACTTGAATGAATTTTATAAACTTAAACTTCTCACTAAACAACCATCCTAAAAACAGCTCAGAATTACTAACTCCGGAGGAGGTATCCCCTTGTTTTCATAGTAAAAACAGGTGACCCAAGGGAACACCCTCCCCCCCCCCCTTTTTCTTGCCCTGGGTCAAATAGCCCAGAGCGAAGAGGGCAGCCGAACGGAGACACTGCCGAAACAGACAGCCTACCTAGCTACAGGAGCAACTGTTAAGTGAATGACATTCTGAGCAGTAGATAATAGACCTAACAATAGAGGCCTCCAGAAATGGACTCGATATTTCTGAGATAAAATTCATGAATGGATGGCTGAGCGCAATGAGCAGCCTTCAAAAATCTATAATAGAACACTATTAATGTAAGCCCAAGAAGTAGAAGAACTCTTACTTCATGAGCCGAAATCTTAAGCACAACTGCTAAGCCAATGATATACCATAAGCAGTACGCTAGTTAATAGAATCCATTAACAATAAAATGGAGCGTAACGTCCTTCTACTAGACATCAAAGACAGAAGAAGCTTACGCCCTTGTAATAAACAGATATCTGTTTATAAATACATAAACTGTACCCGGAAAGAGTAAAGGCCTATGCCCATACGAAGACGGAAGGACCTTAAAATAATAGGTTCCGGATAATAGGAGCCTAACTCTTATGCAACAATCCAACCTAAATAGTAACGGAAGTATTGATTCCGAAACTATGAAAGTGAAAATCATCCATCGATAGTGCATGAAACTCACTGACTCTACAGTAAAAGAGAAACCAACAGAATTACTGTCTAAAAGGTCAGAATTTGAAAACTACTGTTTCCAGAGGCTCAAATGATTACTTAGCTAAATAAGAACCTGAAGTTAAAATCCGTATAGGAATTTAATCTAAAGATTCTAAGTCTATTTATCAAAAAGTTACTAACTGACTTAGATAAAGAGACAAAAGACTCAATTGTAAACTATCGTAGAGTGCATAGGTATGAGGTAACATAAACCTATAACCTAAATAACAACAGGCTGCAGTAGATCTTGTGAAACAAGTATACTGAAAAATATCAATGAGTAGTATGGAGGGATCAACCATATGAACATAATGATCCCTACACCACGACGGAAGAGCCTCCACTTTAGTCGCATAGAATAGCGAAGAAGAGGATCTCCTATAGTAAGAAATCGCGTCCAAAGCTCGTCCAGTACAGTGCTTACAATGCAATATGGACCACACAACGGAAAACATGAAGGTTGCGACCTTGCTGGTTGTGATAAAAATGACACGATTTACCCAGTGAAAAAAGATCCTCACATAGAGGAAGATTTCACGTTAAGATCCACAGTAGACAAGAGAGTAAATTACTCATGATCTCTGTGAAGATAGAGATGCTATCAACAGAAATATATTGTGGTTGTTTATCTTAGCAATACCTGCTAAAAACAACAGCGCCGGAGGATACGCGTATCCTATCATTCTGTCCTATAGATCAATAGAGCGTTAACAGTATTAGCTCAGAGATCTGGACAAGCCAACACATACGTCTGCAATTGATTAGCCAACTGTGTCATAAATAAAACATCATTGGGCGCTCCCATAGATAGCAAATCTGATTGAATACTTGTTTGTTGAGAGTCCATTCTGACAGCAACAAGCGACCCGTAAGAGAACGGGAGTGCGATAAAACAATCAGACGACCCAGAATATGACGGACCAAAACTGAACTTGGTGTACTATAACCAACAGACGGATTCTTTCCATTAAATTGAATAACGGAAACGAAAGAGTGCCTCCCTGGTTCCGGAGATACGCCACTACTGTCGAATTAAAGGACAGGAATTTGGGCATGCGTTTCTGAATAATGTTCATGCAATGACATAAAGCAAGCCTAAAAAACATTATTCCGCGGAAGTTAACTGATAGCTAAAAGACTGCGGAACCCAAAGACCCTGGCACTTCGAATCCGTAGGGATCAGTATATATCCCAATCTGTTTGACTGGCAACCGTCATAACAGCCACACTCGGGTCCGGCAACTGCGGTGGCACTCTCTGAGTCAACCACCGAATGTTTGCCCCAGTCTGAATCTCTTGTAACACTAGATAGACAAGAGAATGTATAAATCAAGCAATTCATGGATTGCCGGAAAGTTGCCGTCGAAGAGAAGCTCCTCCGAGAACGAAGCGACTCTGAGAGAGTTCTTAACCTACTATCCACGCGTGGATGTAGCTAGGGCTGCCTCACGTCTAACCAACTCCAATCAGCCACTGAAGGGCGGAGTTATACGTGAACAAACTACTGCCCTCAAAAGAAATTACATTGAGAATAATATCCCGTAAATCTTTTCTTGAAGACGTAATGATAACGCCTCAGTAAGGCGGATTACGTATAATAAAGCGTCTAAGTTAAGTCTAATATACATAATGTCGTTCCCAACATTGAATTGGAAAAGACATAAACGGTGAAAAAGAATATATGCAGTCTTTAATCACACCGTCTAGACGCATATGAACTCTCGGTATGCCCTGCTCTGCCAAAATAAACTATATGTAAAAAAGATAAAATGGCAGAAATGAGCCACGCGGACAAGAAACTAAACTATCATGCTTAGTAGCCGTCTTGTATATATATAAATATATAGCGTCGAAAAATAAAACACATGTTGTAATGACAATATTGGACTGCGTCGGTAAGTCAGGGACAAAGTCCCTGTACCGATCGAAAAATCCGAGTCCAATGACGCTATAAGTCTCTTATCCAAGATCGCAGCAATGAAGTCCGAAAAATAATCACTGGAAGAAATGCCAGAAGATATGAAAGGCATCTTCCGATACTACTAAAGGGAAAACTCGAAATCTTTCGAATCCCTTTCGCCATCCTGTCGGACCCTATAAAGCGTTCGGTCGTCCGTAGCTTGATGCAACCGCGGACCGCACCGACCCAGCGCCGTCGGATAATTCCTGATTCGACCGAGAAACCGTCAATTGCTGGGATGCTGCGAAACAACTGTGCTAACTCGGATAGCACGTCCGTCACTGAGGCCTGAGGAGCAGCGGTCTTACGATGCATTGCCGCAGGAAGCTCCGAGATCGTTACCCCGTGCATACTTCCAATATGCGAGCGAACGGAGTGTATAGGCCTCGTGTCCCTTGGCTACCGGATGGCGCGACCTATTCGCTGTGGAATCACTGAATGCCGAAACTGATCGGATACTCGAGGTCACGTAGCCAATGTGCGGTCGTGTGCCCTGCTGTGAGGATGAGGAAGCATTAAAGACAGTCTCTCGGACTGTCAATATAACGGAGCGTCCCGAGCAACGGACATATGCTCCGAATGTAAAATATCTGAACCACAACATGCGGTCCCCTATGTTGTTGGCTTCCTCCGATCTGTCCTCAATCTGCCGTCACTGGGTGAGTACTAAAGTAATTAAAGTGCTCGCATCACCCAAATCTCCTTCCTAGACCGCAACGGACGAACCCGGCAGCCGAACCATTCGATGAATGTACGCTACACCGGGTGAGCTAGCGAATGTCACTCCGTAAGCGATAGACATATTCCATGAGCACTTATTGCCGCTAACTCTTCATTAACTATGACGACAGAGGCACACTTTTGAAAGACATCTCCATAACTCTTCGAACAAGAAACCAGAAATGCTTGGATAGCAAGCATAAAATAATAATATATATAGCGTCGTTCAATAATTCGAAAGTTTGTGTGACATTATTGGACTATGTCGGAACTGAGGGACGATGTCCCTGAACCGAACCAAAAATTTCTAAGTCCACCGACGCTATCAGTTTCTTATCCGGCATCGCAGCATATGTTGTTCCGAAAGGGAAAGCTTGAAATCCACCGAATCCCTTTCGGTATCCCGTCGGACCGGATGAAACTTTCGGACGTCCGTACCCGCTTCCGCGGAGCGTCCCGACCCAGCATCGTCGGATAAAATATATGCGACAGATTCAGTTGATGCTGGGATGCTGCGATAAACTGTGCTATTAAGGAAAGCACGTTCGTTCCCGAGGCCTGTGCAGTAGCGGACTTACGATGCATTGCCGCTGGAAGCTCCGTGTACGTTGACTCCCGCATACTTCCTATGCGAACGTCCGGAGTCTGCAGACCTCGAGTCCCCGGCTACCGACCCAGCGCTGTCGGATAATTCTCGATCCGACACCGTTTCTGTCGGCTGCTGGGATGCTGCGATAAGCTGTGCTATGTGCACAAGAATGTCCGGCGTCGAGACCTGCGGAGGCGCAGTCTATAGCTGCTTCGCCGAGGGCAGCTCCGCATCAGATGGCTCCCGCATACTTTTCCTATGCGAACGTCCGGAGTCCATCGGTCTCGAATCCCTGGCTGCCGGATGGTGTGACCTGGTCGCCGAAGAATCCTTGATCGGCGAAGCTGGTAATATATCGGCGGTCACGCAGCCAAGGTGCGGTCGTGTGCGCTGACGAGAAGAGGAAGCCTTAGCAGTCTCAGCGGACTGCCTATACAACGGAGCGTCCCGAGCGACGGACGTATGCTCCGCTAACGACACATTTGTACCACAACATCTGGGGCCAGATGTTGTTGAACGAGAGAGGGGCCTCTCTCGCTTGCCGTCCGGATGGACCGGAACGAGCTATGAACCGGACTAAAAGGCTTCCTCCGTTCTCCCTCCGATCCGCCGTCACTGGGTGTGCATTAAGTTAATTTTATAGTGCTCGCATCACCCCAAAATTCCTTCTAGACCGCAACGGACGAACCCGGCTGCCGAACCATTCGGTGAATGGACGCTACACCGGGCGAGCTAGCGGACGTCAAAGGCCGTCGAACCTACTAGGGTCCTCTTAGGCAATTGGCGTATTACATGAGCACTTTTCCGCTAGCCCTTCATTAATTGTGACGACGGAGGCACACTGTTGGAAGACATCACAGATACATCACCCTAATCTTGATCGTCTGAAATAGAAATTGATAAAGTAGAGTGACCCTGCGGGGAAAGGACCGGAGTGTCCAAATCCCCAACAACATACCGTGACATACGCTTCCCATATTGTCATCGAAATCATACGATACAGAACCGGAGTTAATGCGAGTACACTGACCACATATAGAATGATAATAAGGTCAGAGGAAGACTTCCTCTTAAAACAATAGATCAATATCCTTTCAATGTGAAAAGAAAACAAGTCCTGGTACTCGCACTAACCCCTGGCAATCAAAATACAAAATAATATGATCCATTAATATAGAAAAAATAATTGAAATCAAAATATTTTGAAAAAATATTTTTTCAGAACAGCCCAAGTTTCTGAAAAGTAACGTTGAGCCCCAATGGATCCCAAGCCTAAGTGTGGACAAAAATTTTAAAAATATTTTAAACAATTTATTCAACACTTACGAACAATAATAATGTATCTAGTTATGATTGAAATAACATAAAGATATTATTATTTAGAAATCCCCCCCTCACACAGAGGGCTGTTGTAAATGTAAACAATGAGTGTAAAAACACTAAAATAAGACTCCAGGCACCCAGGCCCGAAATCAGTTACCAAAAATACACCATCTGATGCAAAACAGAGACTTCCAGGGAAGAAACTGCAGAACATCAGATGGTAGATGCAGAACACAACGCCTAACCACCCGTAGGTGAAGACGTAAACATGGGGAAAGAACAGAATTCATTCTGTTATTCAGCTAAACTCCCAAGAAATTTTAGTAATAATAATTACAGAAATTATGCCAAAAGCATGGGAGAATAGCAAGGGGGAACTTAAAGGACAGGGAGAGAGGAAAAACACTTGTAAAAACAGTGTAACTAAATAATCAGAATGACAACAAAATGGCTGCTGCCTTGAAAATAGGTAACTTAACATAATTTCATTAAAAAATTTTAAGTTACAGCCCTGATAATATTCTGTCACACATTCTTTTCCTCTCCTCCTTTTCTATCCTCCTTAGAATCACCATTTCACTAATATTTATTTGTCTGGCATCATTTAAACTGAGATTTAAAAGCACAAAGATCAGTCAGATGTTAACTGATGAAGGGCCAAACTTAGAATGATAAATGGCGCCAATTTCGGAACGTCCTTGACACTGCGCATGCGCAGTGGGGGCGAGGTGTGGAGGGCCTCTCTGGACATGTTTTCTTTAGTTTTAGATGCAAATTTTGGGGATTGGGGGGCAAAATTTGTGTTTGGCCCTATATTTTAAGAGTTAGCTATGTCTGGGTCATTGGTACAGTATAAAAATATCTAAAATGGTCATGCCAATCTGCTTTCCATTGTCGTATAATTTTAATAGGTTGTGAGTAGTTGTTAGAAGATGGGTCTGACACATGAATAGCCTGATCTAAAGCCATGGTTCAGGTTTAGTAGTACTGTTTGTGTTTCTAAATGTGTCTGCAGATGTTCTAGGAGCTTACAGAGCACAGAGGTAAGTGATAATGGTCGGTAGTGTTCTGGGAAATATACTTGAGCTGTTTGCTGTTAGCCAATCTGATGGTAGTGTGCCAGTATCTAGTGCTCAAAATAACTTTTTTTCTTTGCACAGCAAAATGCTACACATTTCCAAAAAATGAATAGCATTTTGTAAAAATTACATAGCTATTTTTGTATACCAGAGTTATGTTATGCTGTTTTGTACTGAATTCTTCTAAGTAGATAAAATAGTTTCCATCCATTTCTGGGCATTTCCAAATGATCTGCAACACATGAAACATTTACTATGTTTTTTTTAACTGAACTGCCTTTAAGGTTTGCATGGACTTGGATATTTTCAAATGGCATCTTAGTTGTTTAACAGAGTTCTCAAAATGGAAGTTTGGATTTTTAATTTGATGGGCTTGAAGTAATTTTTATTCGGCATTTTATGCAAAATGTTGTAAAAACAGGAAGAATTTAAATGAATAGAATTCATCTTAACATATGAAGTTGCTAATGATGCTTGATGGAGAGTTAATCTGAGTTATGCCTGGAATGTTCCACAATCAGAAGTAAAGCATCAGTGAACGAGCTTTCAAATTTGTTCGCAAATTTTCATTTATATTTTGCGATACAAGATAATCAACTGCAGCCTAATAGGCTGCAGTTGATTATCTTGTATCGCAAAATGCTATACATAACTGAACATTGTGTAGCTTTTTGAAAGTTTTGCACAGCAAAAAGCGACGCGACACCGCTTATTTTCAGCCCTGCCAGTATCTAATGAGAGTTGGAAAATTGCCGAGATACCAGGGGCCAGTTGTTTGGAGTATTCTCTGAGAACTACATTTGGGAGGTTATCTGGACCTGATGCCTTTGATTTATTTAATTTCCTTAGTAGTGTTTCTGTGCCATTAATGTCAATCTTAATATTTACATTATCTCCTTGTATGAATTTTGGAGTTGGCAATCTTGCGACTTTTTCTTTGGTGAATACAGAGTGGAATTGTTGGACCAGTAATTCAGCCTTTGTTTTGCGGTCAATGATTACCATTCCCATTGCCCTGAGAGGTGTGACTCCAATTGTGACTCCAATATTATCTTGTTTCCTCGATTTCCAAGGTTTAGCATTTTTTTGTTCACGTGCTTTGAAAATTGAAGTGTTGATGTAATTCCACTCCGCTTTCTCTATTCTATTTTTACAAAGTTTCTGAAACTCTTTCTAGTTTTCCCAGTGGTTACTTTTCTTTGTGCTCTTATAGTCTTTGTTTTTTTCAAAGGAGTTTTTTTTTAACCCAGGAAGTTACGCACCTGATCTGTTTTTCTAAACGGTAATTTTATTTCCTTCAAGTAAGTAAGTTAAGTAAGTATTTATTTACGTGACATGTGCTTCAGGAAACATACAATAATTCAGATAACAAACAAACAAAGAAATAACAAACGCACGAGGTCAGGTTGGACAGTATTTCCTTAACCCTTTACCTAACATGAAAAGCAGACGACACTTGCAAAAAAAATTCTTGAATAACTAATTTTTTTCATTTTTTGACTCAAAAACATAGGTTATGACCCCTCATTGGAACGAGCTCGGCGAGCTCGTTCCAATGAGGGTCATAACCTATGTTTTTGAGACAAAAATTGAAAAAATAATAAAAATTAATTGGCGATTTTTTAGAATAGCACTGGCCGGTTTTGGCCGTTACATTGGGTAAAGGTTTAAACATGAAACTGGGTTTGGCGAACAGGCTCAGCCTATATAAATGCCTCCAACTACAAAAATATTGCATTCTGATCTCTGGACAAACGACGGGTGATATTGCTGCATCTCTCCACCCAATCTATTAACTTTGTTGTGGATCCATGGGATGTTGTTATTTGATTTCAATTGTGATTGTATGGAATTCTAACATGGTGCACTAATGATATTTATGTGTTAGAAGTTTCATCAGGTTGTGAGAAGTAGTATGGAAATTATGGACCAGATAAACCAAATGTTGACGATGGACAGACGATGGATGGATGACAAGACAACTTGGTATTAGAAAAGCTCTGTTGACTTTGTCAGAGTGGAGCTAAAAGAAAATGAATATGGAAGCCCCACATTATTGCCGGATTCTTGTGACTTGGTGAGCCACAAGCTTCAGTGTTACTGCAGACAGACAAATGAAATAAGGCAATAAAAGATTTGAAATGAAATAAGAAACTGAATAAATAATAAATAAAAATACTTACTGCACTCGACTTCTACTTGATTTGGATTTTTCTTCCAGACAACCAATCTTCACATCATCAGAAATGTTGCCCTTATTAAGATTAATAAGCAAATCATTACATGCATCTTGATGTTCAATCCATTTATCATCAATTTTATTACACACCCTATTCCTGCAATAAAAAAATTAAATCCATTTGACTTCAAGACATGTCACTTGCTGAAAAAGACACTCTAACTTGAATGAATCCAACTACATGTACATATTTGAACAAACAATATTCCATGACATCCTCAGACAAGGCTTAACCATTACCCTTAGGTACTTTAGTGGGTTACAGAAGGTGTACCCTTTTCAGGATAACAGTGGATATGTTTGGCTTGTTGGATTTCTTGTAAAAGATTTCAAGAATGCAAAAAATACTATTTTTTATGACCCAAATAAAAATATTTCCAAGGAAAAGTACCAACACCTTTCACATTTTTTGTAATATTCGGGCAACATTCAGACAATTTGATAGCCTGAACTGGAAAAGTTTGATACAAATCATAAACACTAATTTTGACAAGTTTTATTTTCAATTTTTCATAATTTGCTCGAAAATATTGCATCTTAAATATTATAGATAAATTTATATGATTCATTACTTGAAAATGAAACAAATTTGGTTTGGGGTACAAATTAAATAAAATATGTTTGTGTCAAGTGTTGTTTTCTTGACAAGTTAGGTAAATGGTTACCAATTAGACTGAAATGATTTTCTTGACATCTTCATAATATCCCTTTGTGCTACTGTAATCACCAGCTTAACCAGTGACCCAGCCACACAACTTTTGGGCATGCAGATTTTCTCCTGTGTCCTGAATGGACAATTGTTGGACTAAGACATAAAAATGAGGTGAGAGGTGTCATTACTGTCAATATGAGGAAAGGTAAAAAATTTATAGTAATTTATATAATTTTTATACTGTACTAATGACCCAGACTTAGCTGGTGCTAACCCTAAAATATCTAGGGCCAAACGCAAATTTTACCTCCCAATCCCCCAAATTTGCATCTAAAACCGAAAAATACATGTCCTACATGGTCCTCCATACTTTTACTCCACTGCACATGTGCAGTGTCAAGGAGGTCTCGAAACTGGCGCAATTATCATTCTTACAACCAGTGCCTGGTAAGCGTTATGTACTCAGCGGGGAGGTATGAGTTCCCAACTCATGGGAGGGCCTTCCCCGTCTGGGTCATTGGTAAGTATAAAAAATATATAAATTACTATAAATGTTTTAACATTTTTATACTGTACCAATGACCCAGACTTAGCTGAATAGTAAAAAGGTTGGAGTGCCTAGGGCATAAAAGACTCAATTATAAATAACGGAACTATCCCCTGAAGGAGAAAATGAGAGATAAGCTTTACATGTATCTTTCTTATTTGTATCAAGAAGAAAGACACAACACCATTGTAAAATTGAGCGCAATAACATCAATGATCTCTATTAACATCCAGTATAACCCTTTATACTAATATTTTTTAAAGTAAAGCCAATAAATAAGGAAGTCCAGCAAAATGAGACTATATACTCATATAAAAGTGACCGAGGATTGTATATTAACGCCCAATTAATACGTGATATATACAAATGTTTCACACGGAGCAACCCTTAAAAAATATTACATAGATGAGTAAACATTAGCTTTACTTTAAAACCATCCCGGTACCGACTCGGAATTACTGACTCCAAGGGAGGTATTCCCTTGTTTTACACTATAAAGCAGGTGACCTAAGGGAACACCCGTCCCCCACCCCCCTTTTCCCCTTGCCCTGGATCAAATACTCCAGAGCAAAGAGGGCAGCAGGACAGAGTCACTGCCGGAACCGAAAGCCTACACATATATAGTTGCCACAGTTTAGTGGATGACATTCTGAGTGAAAAACAAGTGTTTGACCACCAAGGTGGTATTAGTCGCTTTTGTCACAGAAGACAGTAGAGTATATAAGCATCTTGGATTTTGAAAAAAAAATATTGAGCGTGCATAGTCCCCTCACAACCCTTTATCCATGTACCATACATGAAACGCGTAGCTTGAACCATGTTGGAGGGACGGGTGGTAACATAAAATAGAGAAAAAAAGCTTAAAAAACACAACAAAAATGGCCGCCATTCTGCCATCTTGGATTTTGAAAAATAAATATTGACTGTGCGTCATCCCCTCAGAACCATTTATCCATGTACCAAATATGAAAGGTGTAGCTTGAAGCATGTTGGAGGGAGAGGTGGTAACATAAAAACAGACAGACAGACAGACGGACAGACAGACAGATGTTAAGATTTTGAAAAAAAAATATTGAGAGTACATAATCCCCTCACAACGCCTTTATCCATGTACCATATATGAAAAGTGTAGCTTGAACCATGTTGGAGGGAGCAGTGGTAACATAAAATAGAGAAAAAAGCTTAAAAAACACAACAGAAATGGTTGCCATGGCGCCATCTTGAATTTTGAAAAAAAAATATTGAACGTGCAACATCCCATTACAACCCTCTATCCATGTGCCAGATATATAAAGTGTAGCTTGAACCATGTTGGAGTGAGGGGTGGTAACATAAAATAGAGAAAAAAGCTTAAAAAAACACAACAAAAATGGCTGCCATGCCGCCATCAGGGGTCAGCCGAGTGGGCGACTTGGGCGAAGAAGTCGCCTTGTCATTCCTCAAGTCGCCTTGGCTTATATTGGGGGCGAAATTCAAGTCGCCCTCCTAAACTTCCTTGGGAGACATGGCAGTTTACTGTATTTTATGTTTTATTTTTTAAAAACACCCGCTTCCGCATTCGCAAAAAAAAGTAAACACGGCTGCTGTTAACCCTTTACCCATCGAAGATGATTTCAAAATTTATTATTTTAAATATCATTTCTAAATTTTTTTTCAAAAAATTTCAACAAAACGATATCATATGACCCCTCTTTGGTACGAGCTCAACGAGCTCGTCCCAAATAGGGGTTAAATTATATTGTTTTGTTGAAATTGTTCGAAAAGTTAAAAAATTTATAGTAATTTATATATTTTTTATACTTACCAATGACCCAGACATAGCTGGTGCTAACTCTTAAAATATAGGGCCAAACACAAATTTTGCCCCCCAATCCCCAAAATTTGCATCTAAAACTAAAGAAAACATGTCCTGAGAGGCCCTCCACACTTCGCCCCTACTGCGCATGTGCAGTGTCAAGGACGTTCCGAAATTGGCGCCATTTATCATTCTAATAACCAGTGCCTGGTAAGCACTATGTACTCAGCGGGGAGGCAAGAGTTCCCAACTCCTGGGAGGGCCATCCCCGTCTGGGTCATTGGTAAGTATAAAAAATATATAAATTACTATAAATTTTTTAACATTTTTATACTGTACCAATGACCCAGACATAGCTGAATAGTAAAAAGGCTGGAGGGCCAAGGACATAGAGCAAAATGGAATACGCTCAATAAAATAAAATAGAGTCATCCCCTGTAGGGAAAAGAAGTAATAGGCCTTACATGTATCTTTCTTATTTATGATAAATTAGAAAGATACAACACCTTCCAAAAATTGAGCTTCATACATCCATGTACTCTATTAATATCCAATAATCCTTATACTAATAATTTTTAAAGTAAGCCAATAATAAAGTAAGTCTAGAAAATAGAGACTCTTATACTCCTAAAAGTGTGTGAGAATTGCATAATCATGTCCGTTGACATATGCAATATTCAAAAGCTATACTTTAAAAACTAAGACTTGAATGAATTTTATAAACTTAAACTTCTCACTAAACAACCATCCCAATAACAGCTCAGAATTACTAACTCCGGAGGAGGTATCCCCTTGTTTTCATAGTAAAAACAGGTGACCCAAGGGAACACCCTCCCCCCCCCCCTTTTTCTTGCCCTGGGTCAAATAGCCCAGAGCGAAGAGGGCAGCCGAACGGAGACACTGCCGAAACAGACAGCCTACCTAGCTATAGTAGCAACTGTTAAGTGAATGACATTCTGAGCAGTAGATAATAGACCTAACAATAGAGGCCTCCAGAAATGGACTCGATATTTCTGAGATAAAATTCATGAATGGATGGCTGAGCGCAATGAGCAGCCTTCAAAAATCTACAATAGCAACACTATTAATGTAAGCCCAAGAAGTAGAAGAACTCTTACTTCATGAGCCGAAATCTTAAGCACAACTGCCAAGCCAATGATATACCATAAGCAGTACGCTAGTTAATAGAATCCATTAACAATAAAATGGAGCGTAACGTCCTTCTACTAGACATCAAAGACAGAAGAAGCTTACGCCCTTGTAATAAACAGATATCTGTTTATAAATACATAAACTGTACCCGGAAAGAGTAAAGGCCTATGCCCATACGAAGACGGAAGGACCTTAAAATAATAGGTTCCGGATAATAGGAGCCTAACTCTTATGCAATAATCCAACCTAAATAGTAACGGAAGTATTGATTCCGAAACTATGAAAGTGAAAATCATCCATCGATAGTGCATGAAACTCACTGACTCTACAGTAAAAGAGAAACCAACAGAATTACTGTCTAAAAGGTCAGAATTTGAAAACTACTGTTTCCAGAGGCTCAAATGATTACTTAGCTAAATAAGAACCTGAAGTTAAAATCCGTATAGGAATTTAATCTAAAGATTCTAAGTCTATTTATCAAAAAGTTACTAACTGACTTAGATAAAGAGACAAAAGACTCAATTGTAAACTATCGTAGAGTGCATAGGTATGAGGTAACATAAACCTATAACCTAAATAACAACAGGCTGCAGTAGATCTTGTGAAACAAGTATACTAAAAAATAGCAATGAGTAGTATGGAGGGATCAACCATATGAACATAATGATCCCTACACCACGACGGAAGAGCCTCCACTTTAGTCGCATAGAATAGCGACAAAGAGGATCTCCTATAGTAAGAAATCGCGTCCAAAACTCGTCCAGTACAGTGCTTACAATGCAATACGGACCACACAACGGAATACATGAAGGTTGCGACCTTGCTGGTTGTGATAAAGATGACATGATTTACCCAGTGAAAAAAGATCCTCACATAGAGGAAGATTTCACGTTAAGATCCACAGTAGACAAGAGAGTAAATTACTCATGATCTCTGTGAAGATAGAGATGCTATCAACAGAAATGCATTGTGGTTGTTTATCTTAGCAATACCTGCTAAAACAACAGCGCCGGAGGATACGCGTATCCTATCAATCCGTCCTATAGATCAATAGAGCGTTAACAGTATTAGCTCAGAGATCTGGACAAGCCAACACATACGTCTGCAATTGATTAGCAAGCTGTGTCATAAATAAAACATCATTGGGCGCTCCCATAGATAGCAAATCTGATTGAATACTTGTTTGTTGAGAGTCCATTCTGACAGCAACAAGCGACCCGTAAGAGAACGGGAGTGCGATAAAACAATCAGACGACCCAGAATATGACGGACCAAAACTGAACTTGGTGTACTATAACCAACAGACGGATTCTTTCCATTAAATTGAATAACGGAAACGAAAGAGTGCCTCCCTGGTTCCGGAGATACGCCACTACTGTCGAATTAAAGGACAGGAATTTGGGCATGCGTTTCTGAATAATGTTCATGCAATGACATAAAGCAAGCCTAAAAAAAAAACATTATTCCGCGGAAGTTAAACTGATAGCTAAAAGACTGCGGAACCCAAAGACCCTGGCACTTCGAATCCGTAGGGATCAGTATATATCCCAATCTGTTTGACTGGCAACCGTCATAACAGCCACACTCGGGTCCGGCAACTGCGGCGGCACTCTCTGAGTCAACCACCGAATGTTTGCCCCAGTCTGAATCTCTTGTAACACTAGATAGACAAGAGAATGTATAAATCAAGCAATTCATGGATTGCCGGAAAGTTGCCGTCGAAGAGAAGCTCCTCCGAGAACGAAGCGACTCTGAGAGAGTTCTTAACCTACTATCCACGCGTGGATGTAGCTAGGGCTGCATCACGTCTAACCAACTCCAATCAGCCACTGAAGGGCGGAGTTATACGTGAACAAACTACTGCCCTCAAAAGAAATTACATTGAGAATAATATCCCGTAAATCTTTTCTTGAAGACGTAAAGATAACGCCTCAGTAAGGCGGATTACGTATAATAAAGCGTCTAAGTTAAGTCTACTATACATAATGTCGTTCCCGACATTGAAATTGGAAAAGACATAAACGGCGAAAAAGAATATATGCAGTCTTTAATCACACCGTCTAGACGCATATGAACTCTCGGTATGCCCTGCTCTGCCAAAATAAACTATATGTAAAAAAGATAAAATGGCAGAAATGAGCCACGCGGACAAGAAACTAAACTATCATGCTTAGTAGCAGGCTTGTATATATATATAAATATATATAGCGTCGAAAAATAAAACACATGTTGTAATGACAATATTGGACTGCGTCGGTAAGTCAGGGACAAAGTCCCTGTACCGATCGAAAAAACCGAGTCCAATGACGCTATAAGTCTCTTATCCACGATCGCAGCAATGAAGTCCGAAAAATAATCACTGGAAGAAATGCCAGAAGATATGAAAGGCATCTTCCGATACTACTAAAGGGAAAACTCGAAATCTTTCGAATCCCTTTCGCCATCCTGTCGGACCCTATAAAGCGTTCGGTTGTCCGTAGCTTGATGCAACCGCGGACCGCACCGACCCAGCGCCGTCGGATAATTCCTGATTCGACCGAGAAACCGTCAATTGCTGGGATGCTGCGAAACAACTGTGCTAACTCGGATAGCACGTCCGTCACTGAGGCCTGAGGAGCAGCGGTCTTACGATGCATTGCCGCAGGAAGCTCCGAGATCGTTACCCCGTGCATACTTCCAATATGCGAGCGAACGGAGTGTATAGGCCTCGTGTCCCTTGGCTACCGGATGGCGCGACCTATTCGCTGTGGAATCACTGAATGCCGAAACTGATCGGATACTCGAGGTCACATAGCCAATGTGCGGTCATGTGCCCTGCTGTGAGGATGAGGAAGCATTAAAGACAGTCTCTCGGACTGTCAATATAACGGAGCGTCCCGAGCAACGGACATATGCTCCGAATGTAAAATATCTGAACCACAACATGCGGTCCCCTATGTTGTTGGCTTCCTCCGATCTGTCCTCAATCTGCCGTCACTGGGTGAGTACTAAAGTAATTAAAGTGCTCGCATCACCCAAATCTCCTTCCTAGACCGCAACGGACGAACCCGGCAGCCGAACCATTCGATGAATGTACGCTACACCGGGTGAGCTAGCGAATGTCACTCCGTAAGCGATAGACATATTCCATGAGCACTTATTGCCGCTAACTCTTCATTAACTATGACGACAGAGGCACACTTTGAAAGACATCTCCATAACTCTTCGAACAAGAAACCAGAAATGCTTGGATAGCAAGCATAAAATAATAATATATATAGCGTCGTTCAATAATTCGAAAGTTTGTGTGACATTATTGGACTATGTCGGAACTGAGGGACGATGTCCCTGAACCGAACCAAAAATTTCTAAGTCCACCGACGCTATCAGTTTCTTATCCGGCATCGCAGCATATGTTGTTCCGAAAGGGAAAGCTTGAAATCCACCGAATCCCTTTCGGAATCCCGTCGGACCGGATGAAACTTTCGGACGTCCGTACCCGCTTCCGCGGAGCGTCCCAACCCAGCATCGTCGGATAAAATATATGCGACAGATTCAGTTGATGCTGGGATGCTGCGATAAACTGTGCTATTAAGGAAAGCACGTCCGTTCCCGAGGCCTGTGCAGTAGCGGACTTACGATGCATTGCCGCTGGAAGCTCCGTGTACGTGGACTCCCGCATACTTCCTATGCGAACGTCCGGAGTCTGCAGGCCTCGAGTCCCCGGCTACCGACCCAGCGCTGTCGGATAATTCTCGATCCGACACCGTTTCTGTCGGCTGCTGGGATGCTGCGATAAGCTGTGCTATGTGCACAAGAATGTCCGGCGTCGAGACCTGCGGAGGCGCAGTCTATCGCTGCTTCGCCGAGGGCAGCTCCGCATCAGATGGCTCCCGCATACTTTTCCTATGCGAACGTCCGGAGTCCATCGGTCTCGAATCCCTGGCTGCCGGATGGAGTGACCTGGTCGCCGAAGAATCCTTGATCGGCGAAGCTGGTAATATATCGGCGGTCACGCAGCCAAGGTGCGGTCGTGTGCGCTGACGAGAAGAGGAAGCCTTAGCAGTCTCAGCGGACTGCCTATACAACGGAGCGTCCCGAGCGACGGACGTATGCTCCGCTAACGACACATTTGTACCACAACATCTGGGGCCAGATGTTGTTGAACGAGAGAGGGGCCTCTCTCGCTTGCCGTCCGGATGGACCGGAACGAGCTATGAACCGGACTAAAAGGCTTCCTCCGTTCTCCCTCCGATCCGCCGTCACTGGGTGTGCATTAGGTTAATTTTATAGTGCTCGCATCACCCGAAAATTCCTTCTAGACCGCAACGGACGAACCCGGCTGCCGAACCATTCGGTGAATGGACGCTACACCGGGCGAGCTAGCGGACGTCAAAGGCCGTCGAACCTACTAGGGTCCTCTTAGGCAATTGGCGTATTACATGAGCACTTTTCCGCTAGCCCTTCATTAATTGTGACGACGGAGGCACACTGTTGGAAGACATCACAGATACATCACCCTAATCTTGATCGTCTGAAATAGAAATTGATAAAGTAGAGTGACCCTGCGGGGAAAGGACCGGAGTGTCCAAATCCCCAACAACATACCGTGACATACGCTTCCCATATTGTCATCGAAATCATACGATACAGAACCGGAGTTAATGCGAGTACACTGACCACATATAGAATGATAATAAGGTCAGAGGAAGACTTCCTCTTAAAACAATTGATCAATATCCTTTCAATGTGAAAAGAAAACAAGTCCTGGTACTCGCACTAACCCCTGGCAATCAAAATACATAATAATAATATGATCCATTAATATAGAAAAAATAATTGAAATCAAAATATTTTGAAAAAATATTTTTTCAGAACAGCCCAAGTTTCTGAAAAGTAACGTTGAGCCCCAATGGATCCCAAGCCTAAGTGTGGACAAAAATTTTAAAAATATTTTAAACAATTTCTTCAACACTTACGAACAATAATAATGTATCTAGTTATGATTAAAATAACATAAAGATATTATTATTTAGAAATCCCCCCCTCACACAGAGGGCTGTTGTAAATGTAAACAATGAGTGTAAAAACACTAAAATAAGACTCCAGGCACCCAGGCCCGAAATCAGTTACCAAAAATACACCATCTGATGCAAAACAGAGACTTCCAGGGAAGAAACTGCAGAACATCAGATGGTAGATGCAGAACACAACGCCTAACCACCCGTAGGTGAAGACGTAAACATGGGGAAAGAACAGAATTCATTCTGTTATTCAGCTAAACTCCCAAGAAATTTTAGTAATAATAATTACAGAAATTATGCCAAAAGCATGGGAGAATAGCAAGGGGGAACTTAAAGGACAGGGAGAGAGGAAAAACACTTGAAAAAACAGTGTAACTAAATAATCAGAATGACAACAAAATGGCTGCTGCCTTGAAAATAGGTAACTTAACATAATTTCATTAAAAAATTTTAAGTTACAGCCCTGATAATATTCTGTCACACATTCTTTTCCTCTCCTCCTTTTCTATCCTCCTTAGAATCACCATTTCACTAATATTTATGTGTCTGGCATCATTTAAACTGAGATTTAAAAGCACAAAGATCAGTCAGATGTTAACTGATGAAGGGCCAAACTTAGAATGATAAATGGCGCCAATTTCGGAACGTCCTTGACACTGCGCATGCGCAGTAGGGGCGAAGTGTGGAGGGCCTCTCAGGACATGTTTTCTTTAGTTTTAGATGCAAATTTTGGGGATTGGGGGGCAAAATTTGTGTTTGGCCCTATATTTTAAGAGTTAGCACCAGCTATGTCTGGGTCATTGGTACAGTATAAAAATATAATATTTTTTCAGCTGCTGAATTTGCATATTACGCGGGCGGATGCGGGCAATTTGTTGGGTAAAGGGTTAAAGTCTGTCACACGGCTATGAAAATAGCCTAAACTAGCCCAATTTTATATTTCTGAAAAGAATTGTAATGGCGTAGTCGTTCGGCAAATTCGCCCCTTCCTGTGCCCTGTCGTTCGTATGGAGTCGGGGTCCGAGTGTAGGATTTGTATAATGCGGAAGTGTAGATCATGAATGTTATGATCTCCAAAATGTCTGCATTTGTTTTGGTAAGTATGTCATTAATTCGGGTGCGGACCGACTCTGAACTTCTTTGGGGGCACGAATAGCTGACCTGCAATTCCAGAGGTGCCAATTCTCTTTCATGGTACTCCGTGTAGTGCTGTATTCATAGTAGTGTTTTCAATTCTCTGACTTTATGGTTTCTAATTTGTTTATATAGGAGATATTCTCCGATCTGATATTTACACGTTTCTTCTTTGTGTGGTGTGTAAAATTGGCTTCCTTGGCTGTCCTTAAACGTTTATTCGGACGGCCTGTGCTTGGTGAGGCAACCATCGTTGTATTGGAAACACTGGTGAAGTCGAGAAGAGAAGATCTGCCTGGCGACATACTCTCCGTGTTTGTAGCTTCTTCTGTCATCGTGTGTGTTAAATAGATTGAGTAATTCAAATAAACTTTATATGATCCAAGAGGTGGCACACACGTTCCTCTATTGTTAGGTAGTGAATGAATAAATAGTAGCCTGACTGGTTTCGTCTAATTTTAGACTCATCAGAGGCGTTAGAGCCACGGACTCTCTCCCTTTATATACTTTTTTGTGCGTGACGTCATAATAGTGTACCCGGCGGGTATATTTTATACCCGGCGGGTATATTATTATATCCGGCGGGTATGCTTTTATACCCGGCGGGTATGTTTTGTACCCGACGGGTATATGTTTGTACCCATCGGTTATATTTTAGTACCCGGCGGGTATATTTTTATATACCTGGCATGATTATGGTGAACGGGACAGTATTGTGTATACCCATTGGGGGATGGGTATAGAAATTCCGTTGTGGTGATAAAAATTCATAGATGGTAGACGTAAATTGCATGAACTTTAATGTAAAATGGAGTAAACTTTTCTTGCTGCATAGTTCAGAACTTTATCTCTATTGTGTCGATAAAGTCCTGATCTGTGGGCGAACGTTGCCCCACATGTAGTGCAGACTGTGGGCATGTTTCGTTCGATACTCAGCTGTGTACCTCTATAAGACACGTTGCGAAGTAGCAATTGTGACGTTGTGTTAACGGGACGTCTCCACAGTAAAAAACAGATATGGAATTATGACAGAAAATATACCCGCCGGGTACTAAAATATAACCGACGGGTACAAACATATACCCGTCGGGTACAAAACATACCCGCCGGGTATAAAAGCATACCCGCCGGATATAATAATATACCTGCCGGGTATAAAATATACCCGCCGGGTACACTATTATGACGTCACGCACAAAAAAGTATATAAAGGGAGAGAGTCCGTGGCTCTAACGCCTCTGATGAGTCTAAAATTAGACGAAACCGGTCAGGCTACTATTTATTCATTCACTACCTAACAATAGAGGAACGTGTGTGCCACCTCTTGGATCATATAAAGTTTATTTGAATTACTCAATCTATTTAACACACACGATGACAGAAGAAGCTACAAACACGGAGAGTATATCGCCAGGCAGATCTTCTCTTCTCGACCTCACCAGTGTTTCCAATACAACGATGATTGCCTCACCAAGCGCAGGCCGTCCGAATATACGTTTAAGGACGGCCGAGGAAGCCAATTTTACACACCACACAAAGAAGAAACGTGTAAATATCAGATCGGAGAACATGCTCCTATATAAACAAATTAGAAACCATAAAGTCAGAGAATTGAAAACACTACTATGCATACAGCACTACACGGAGTACCATGAAAGAGAATTGGCACCTCCGGAATTGCAGGTCAGCTATTCGTGCCCCCAAAGAAGTTCGGAGTCGGTCCGCACCCGAATTAATGACATACTTACCAAAACAAATGCAGACATTTTGGAGATCATAACATTCATGATCTACACTTCCGCATTATACAAATCCTACACTCGGACCCCGACTCCATACGAACGACAGGGCACAGGAAGAAGCTGAAATAAACTGGATATATCGCCTACGAACATTGCTACCATTTGGGCTGAACAGGAAAGATTTTTAATTTTTCTTTATTCTTATAATATTCCTTTACTTTTCTGTCTTCTGTCATAATTCCATATCTATTTTTTGCTGTGGAGACGTCCCGTTAACATAACGTCACAATTGCTACTTCGCAACGTGTCTTATAGAGGTACACAGCTGAGTATCGAACAAAACATGCCCACAGTCTGCACTACATGTGGGGCAACGTTCGCCCACAGATCAGGACTTTATCGACACAATAGAGATAAAGTTCTGAACTATGCAGCAAGAAAAGTTTACTCCATTTTACATTAAAGTTCATGCAATTTACGTCTACCATTTATGAATTTTTATCACCACAACGGAATTTCTATACCCATCCCCCAATGGGTATACACAATACTGTCCCGTTCACCATAATCATGCCGGGTATATAAAAATATACCCGCCGGGTACTAAAATATAACCGATGGGTACAAACATATACCCGTCGGGTACAAAACATACCCGCCGGGTATAAAAGCATACCCGCCGGATATAATAATATACCCGCCGGGTATAAAATATACCCGCCGGGTACACTATTATGACGTCACGCACAAAAAAGTATATAAAGGGAGAGAGTCCGTGGCTCTAACGCCTCTGATGAGTCTAAAATTAGACGAAACCGGTCAGGCTACTATTTATTCATTCACTACCTAACAATAGAGGAACGTGTGTGCCACCTCTTGTATCATATAAAGTTTATTTGAACTAGAACTATCACTGAAGGTGATTAATACCCCCGCTTTGGGTTTTTAGAGGAATGCACTTCTGATCATGTAGGCGAAGGCCATAAGGAAATGTATACATAAAGATCATTTTTTGTTGTTGAAATTTGTATTTGCATGTGGCCTTCCACAGAACAGCACTGAATACTTAAAGAGCCCACACATATATGGTTTACATTTGGAAAAACACATTTACAATGTGCAACATGTATTCAAAATCGGTTCATTAATGTAGGAGGAGTTGCACACACAGGAATCCCATTTGAAAACCCATAATAAATCCAAGTTAAAGGGAGATAACCTGGTTAAAATTGTCGCAGATCAAAAATTTGGGAATATGCGTATGTTCACTTAGTTGTGATAATGTTTGAAAGGTTTCGTCAAAATTGATTGATAAATGTAGGAGGAGTTGCACGCACAAGAATTTCATGTAGAAACCCATAATAAATCTAAGTTAAAGGGAGATAACCTAGTTAAAATTGCCACAGCTCAAAAATTTTGGAATATGCGCATGTTTACTTAGTAGTGATGATGTCTGTAAACTTTTGTCCAAATTGATTGATAAATGTAGGAGGAGTTGCGCACACAAGAATTTCATGCAGAAACCCATATTAAATCAAAGTTCAAGAGAGATAACCTGGTTAAAATTGTCGCAGATCAAAAAGTTTGGAATATGCACATGTTCACTTAGTAGAGATGATGTTTGAAAGGTTTCATCAAAATCGGTTCATTAATGTAGGAGGAGTTGCGCACACAAGAATTTGTTCGAACGGAAAGACATAATAAATCTAAGTCAAAGGGAGATAACCTGGTTAAAATTGTCGCAGATCAAAAATCTTGGAATATGCGCATGTTCACTTAGTAGTGATGATGTCTGAAAAGTTTTGTCCAAATTGATTGATAAATGTAGGAGGAGTTGCACGCACAAGAATTTCATGTAGAAACCCATAATAAATCTAAGTTAAAGTGAGATAACCTAGTTAAAATTGCCACAGCTCAAAAATCTTGGAATATGCGCATGTTCACTTAGTAGTGATGATGTCTGAAAAGTTTTGTCCAAATTGATTGATAAATGTAGGAGGAGTTGCGCACACAAGAATTTCATGTCCGGAAAGACGTACGGACGGACATACGGATGGACGGACAGACGGACGGACGGATGGACGGACGGACGCCTAGACGGACGTACGTACGGACGTACAGGGCGATTCCTATATAGCCCCCACTTCTTCGAAGCGGGGGTATAATTAAGAAATAAATTAACTCAAATTGTTAATAACGCTTAATTTACGAAAGATATCAAAAACTTTTTTAACTACGCTTTTCAACTCAGTTAGGGCATTCAGAAACCATGAATGACCCAGCTTCTTATATGAACTTGAAATTTATTTTAAACACTATAAATATTTTTTTAAAAAGAATATACCTTCTATTACAGAGAAGAACACTCTCACCATGGGTCATACTAAATTTCAAATCCACTGCATTGAGGCAAATACAAAATCAACTGCATGGTAACCTTAGTCATCACTGTTAGGCAAAGAGTTAGGGGGTATTCAGAAACCATGAACGACACAGTTTTTTGTGGGGTGGTGGTGGGGGGGAGGGAGGTGGGATTTTAACCTATATTCTGTTATATACCATCTGACTTAGTTTTGTGTGTGTATGTATGTTTATATAACTTTTATTTATTTTTTTCTCCACAATTGTGTCCTCTATGTTCATTTATTTTGTCTCAATGTCATATACATTTTATGTTTTTTTTTCTGATTTCTCCTTCACGTCCACTGACTTCTCCCTCCTGGGTCCTGACTTCTCCCTAAAGTCTCTGAAGGGAGAAATCACTTCTCCCTAAAATCAGCTGCCAGGCTGACTCCTGACCACATCCTTCACAACCCGCACCTCGCCCAGTCGACCTAGGGGCATCTGATCGGTTATCTCGGGCAGCATTACAACCCCTATGTGAGTCGCTACTCTGACAGTCTCTGCAGTAAGACGTAGAGGCTTTCTTAGATCCTCTATAGGAACTTCTTTTGGACATATTCGCCCCCGAAGTGCCTGCCTTCCTCCTCCCTGCTGAGACTTTTTCAAAACGGATCAAAAGCAGAGAATCCGAAGCTTTCTTAGTAATCTGATTATAGATTGTAGAAAGCTTACCGTCAAAGAGAAGCTCTCCCGAGACCGGAGCGACTGGAAGAGAGTTTTTCACCTTACTATCCACTCTTGTGGATGCAGCCAGGGCAGCATCACGTCTAACTCCATATTGCCACTGAAAGGGCGGAGTTATACGTAGAAAATGCTATGGCCCCCGAAAGAACTCTCAAGGAAGTTTTGAACATCCTGGAATTCTTTCCCTTGAGACGTAATGACAACGCTCTGGTAAGGTGATCTACGCAAGATAATGCGTCTAAACTGATTTTTCTGTTAGACAAGATAGTCGTCATTAGCGTACTGAATAAATCGACATAGACGCCAAAAATGACGAGACAATTCCAAGTCGTCTGTCTGGTCGTCTAAACGCAGAGGAACTCTCGGCACGCCCTGTCCTTATGATTGACGAAAGGCAGCTGTAGAGCATGAAACGATGAGAAACCTGATTTGCCAGTCTTAAAGGCTAGCTTGAATATAGCATCATTAAGAAGTACAAATGTCCGTGACATTTCTGGACTGGGTCGTAGAGTCAGGCTCAATGTCCCTATTCCGGCCGAATAAATCTGTGTCCAGTGACGCTTTCAGTTTCTTATCAGGTAACGCGGCATTTTGGTCCAGAGAAACAACTTCTAAAAGGTGTTGCCGGATGAAATCTACGGCCACCTTAAATTGTTCGGAAAGGGAAAATTTCAAGTGCGCCGATTCCCTATTACTATCCGCCTGGACCACTTAAGAAGCTCGGTCGTCCCTTACTGACTGCAGGGGAGCGAACCGACCCAGCTTCCTCAGAGTTTCTTTACCGAAAAAGTTTCTGATGGCTGCTGTGATGAATTGAGCTATCTGTGATAGCAAGTCCGTCACGGAGGCCTGTGGAGCCGTGGTCTTACGTAATTTAGCCGCTGGAAGCTCCTGGGACGTTAATTCCTGCATACTTCTAATATGCGAACGTCCTGACTGGAAAGGCCTCGTGTCCTTGTTAGCGGATGGCGTGACCTGGTCGACATGGACTCCCTGGTCGGCGAAGCAGGCTGGATATCTGCAGTCACATAGCCAAGGTGCGGTCGTGTGTGCTGACGTGAGGATGAGGAAGCCAACAGACAAGCTGCGTCGGACTGTCTATGCGACAGAGCGTCCCGAGCAGGAGTGGATGTATGCTCCGACTAACGAACGTACATTCAACACCTGGGCCCAGATGCTGTTGTAAGAGAGAGGGGGCCTCTATCGCTAGCTACCGGACTGACTGGCTTCCTCCGTTCCATCCTTCGATCCGTCGTCGCCGGTGTGCGTGATCCGAGATTATAGTGCTCGCAACACCCCTTCTCCTCTCCTGGACCGGCGTTACAACCATTTCGTGAATGATTGCTTCACTGGGGGAGCTAGCGGGCGACAAGTGACCGATGATCCTACGTAGGACCTCTTAGGCACTTGCCGCATTCCTTTGAGCACATTGCCGCTAGCACATTATTGCGACGACGGAAAAAAGAGACTGAAAAAACTAGGGTGACCCTGTGGAGAGAGGACCTGCAGGGACCTATCACCACGAACAATATACCATGACACACGTCTCCAACGTTTGTCCTCTGAATGGGCACACACTGAGCAAGAACTATTTGCGAGTACAGACTACAACGAAAGCAATGAACATGAGAATCAGAGGAAGACTTCCTCGATTTACAATTGAACAATATTCTTTCATTATGAAAAAATATCAAACAGTCATCGTACTCGCAAGAACCCTTGAAAACAAAGATACACAATAATAATAATCCATTACAAACATCTCAAAAATGAATTCAAAAGAAAAAAAATTTTTCGAAAATATTTCAAGATGAGCCCAAGTTCCCAATGGGAACGATGAGCCCAAATGGATCCCCAAAAAGCCTAAGTGTGGACAAAAATTTTTAAAACATGTTTAAAAATTAATGTTACACTTACGGACAATATTAATGTATCTGGATATGAGTAGAACTAATAGAAGACAAGGAATCCCTGTCAGAAGTAACCGTTGTCAACATAAACAAAAGTGAATAAAAATAGGCCGATGAAATAGTCAGATGTGTACCCATACATGCAACTAGTAGAAAGCTGTATGATGGAGGGCCACCACGGATGCCGACATTATGTACACCATACATGGTATGGGTACATATAGAAATGGATTGGAGGAGAGCCTAATTTGATGGATAAAGGGTTAATATCTCCGGATCAAATTATCAGATTTACATAAAAAACTATACAGCACAGCACATCAGTAACCTGAATAAATATATAAAGTAACATGACAATCGGATTGATATTTTTTGAGTTATCTCATGCCACAGGGATTGGAGGAATTTTCAATTTAAAGGATAAAGGGTTAATATCGCAGGATCAAATTATCAGATTTACACCAAAAACTATACAGCTCGGCACATCAGTAACCTGAACACAAATATAAAGTAACTTGACAATCCAAGCAATATTTTTCAAGTTATCGAATGCCAAAGGGATTGGAGGAATTTTCAATTTGAAGGATAAAGGGTTAATATCTCAGGATCAAAATAACAGATTTACACCAAAAACTATACAGCTCGGCACATCAGTAACCTGAACACAAATATAAAGTAACTAGACAATCCAAGCAATATTTTTCAAGTTATCAAATGCCAAAGGGATTGGTAGAATTTTCAATTTGAAGGATAAAGCGTTAATATCTCAGGATCAAATTATCAGATTTACACCAAAAACTAGACAGCTCGGCACATCAGTAACCTGAACACAAATATAAAGTAACTTGACAATCCAAGCAACATTTTTCAAGTTATCAAATGCCAAAGAAATGTATACGGACGCCAGACGGACAGACAGATGGACGGACGGACAGACAAAGGATGGACGAACGACGGATGGCCACCCAGGATGACGGCATTATGTGTACTACACATAGTATGGGTACACATAAAAACTGGAAACAAGACTCCAGGCACTGAAAATATGGGCCGAAATCAGTAACCAATTTTACCACTATCCGATGTAAAACAGAGGCTTCCTGAGAAGAAACTGCAGTACATCAGATGGTAGATGCATGACCGAAACGCCTAACCATCCTTGGGTGAGGACGTAATCATGGGAAAAACAGAATAAACATTCTGTTACCAAGCCAAAACTCCCAAGAAATTTCAGTAAAAAAATTACAAAAATTATGCCAAAAGCATGGGAGAATAGCAAGGGGGGTATAAAGGAAAGGGAGAGAGGAAACTGAACAAACTGTGGAAATTTCATAACGAGAATGTAAATATCAGGCCTATGCCCCAAAATTAGGGAACATGAAATAATTTTGCATAAAAGTTAAAAAATTTATAGTAATTTATATATTTTTTATACTTACCAATGACCCAGACTTAGCTGGTGCTAATCTCCTTAATTCAGGGCCAAACACAAATTTTGCCCCCCCAATCCCCAAAATTTGCATCAAAAACCGAAATATACATGTCCTATATGGCCCTCCATACATCGACTCCTCTGCGCATGCGCAGTGTCGAGGAAGTCCCGAAATTGGCGACAATTATCATTCTTACAACCAGTGCCTGGTAGGCGTTATGTACTCAGCGGGGAGGTATGAGTTCCCAACTCCTGGGAGGGCCATCCCCGTCTGGGTCATTGGTAAGTATAAAAAATATATAAATTACTATAAATTTTTTAACATTTTTATACTGTACCAATGACCCAGACTTAGCTGAATAGTAAATAGGCTGGAGGGCCTAGGACATAAAGGAAAATCCAATAAGCTCAATTATGTACAAAAGAATATCCTCTCCAGGAGAAAAGAAGAGATAGGCTTTACATGTATCTTTCCTATTTATAATAAAGAAGAAAGACACAACACCGATCAGTAATTGAGCATAATAATCAATGATCTCTATTAACATCCAGTATAACCCTTTATACTAATATTTTTAAAGGTAAGCCAATAAATAAAGGAAGTCCAGAGAAATGAGACTCTTTATATTCATTAAAAGTGTCCGAGGATTGTATATTAACGCTCGTTTGACACATGACATATACAAATGCTTCACACCGAGCTACACTTTAAAAATATTACATGGATGATTAAACATTATCTTACACTTTAAAACCATCCCGGTACCGACTCAGAATTACTGACTCTGGGGGAGGTATTCCCTTGCTTTTCACTATAAAGCAGGTGACCTAAGGGAACACCCCCCCCCCCCCCTTCCCCTTGCCCTGGGTCAAATACCCCAGAGCGAAGAGGGCAGCAGGACAGAGGCACTGCCGGAACAGAAAGCCTACATAACTATAGTTGCAACTGTTTAGTGGACGATATTCTGAGCAACTGATAACGGACCTAAACAATGGAGGTCTCCAGAAATGGACTCAATATTTCTGAGATAAAAATTAGTGAATGTGGAAGGTTGAGACCAATATGCAGCCTTCATTAGATCAGTAATAGCAATACAATTAGCATAGGCCCAAGAAGTAGAAAGAGCTCTTACTTCATGAGCTGAGATCTTGAGTGCCGACTGCTGAGAGGAAGATAATTTTTCATAAGCAGTTCGAATAGTTAATTGAATCCATCTAGCAATAGAATGAACCATAATATCCTTTCTATTAGGCATCAAAGACAGAAAGAAACGCTTACGTCCCTTTCTGATGAACTCAGATCTACGTCTGTAAATACGTATTGCTCTAACAGGACACAGTAGAGGCCTACGCCCATCAGATGATGGAAGGGCCTTAATAATAATAGGTTCAGGATACTTATTAGGAGCCTGATTCTTAGCCAAAAATCCAACATTAGTGGTAAAGGTAATAGTATTACCGACACTACGGTAGTGAGAATCCTCCACAGATAGTGCATGAAGCTCACTAACTCTTCTAGCAGAAGAGAAAGCTAAGAGAAAAGCTGTCTTATATGTTAAGAATTTGAAGTCAACTGTGTCAAGAGGCTCAAAAGGCGCTTCTTTTAGCTTAAGAAGAACCCAGGCCAAATTCTACTTCGGAATTAATCTAAGGGTTCTAGGTCTATTTATCGAAAAATTTCTAACTAACTTAGATAAAGAGACATTAGTTCCAATCCTCAAGCTATCATGATGTGCATAGGTATCAGATAGCATAGACCTATAACCCTTAATGGTGATAGGCTGCAGATTAATCTCATCAAACAAGTATACTAGAAAGTTTGCTATGTCTGGAATGGAGGGATCATAAATATCTACTGAATGATCCTCACACCACTGACAAAAGACCCTCCACTTAGCAGCATAGTTTAGCGAAGAGGAGGTCCTCCTGCAGTTAGAAATCGCGTCCACTGCTCGTCCTGTAAAATGTTTTCCGTGCAAGAAGGACCGCACAATGGAAATACGTGAAGGTTTAGACCTTGCGGATTGTGATGGAGGATGCGCGATTTCCCTTGCGAAAGAAGATCTTCCCGTTGAGGAAGCTTCCTCGGCATGTCCCACAACAGACACCTGAGTAGATTTATCCACGGTCTCTGTGGAGACAGAGATGCTACCAACAGAATCTTGCATTGCGATTGTTTTATCTTGAGCAATATCTGCTGAATCAACGGCACTGGAGGATATGCATATCCTATCATTCCGTCCCAAGAGATCGAGAGAGCGTCTACTGCAAACGCTCGAGGATCCGGACAAGGTGACACATACGTCTGCAACTGGTTGTTGAGATGTGTCGCAAATAAATTGGCCGTTCCCATTGGTAGCAAATCTGATTGAATACTTGCTTGTTGAGAGTCCATTCTGACGGCAACAGGCAACCCCTCCGTGAAAGGGAGTCTGCTAAGACGTTCAGACGACCCGGAATATGACGGATGGAGAGAAGAATCTGATGTTCTAATACAAACACAAGAATTCTTTCCGTTAGATTGAGCAACGGAATGGAATGAGTGCCACCTTGGTTCCGAATATACGCAACTACTGTCGTATTGTCGGACATAATTTGCACGTGTGCATTCTGAATAACGTCTATCCAATGACGTAGAGCAAGCCAAATCGACATCATCTCTTTGATGTTGATGTGCTTGCTTAGAAACTGCGGATCCCAAAGACCCTGGCACTTCAAATCCGATGGGCTCAGTGTCGCGCCCCAGCCAGTTTGACTGGCATCCGTCATAATCGTAAAACTCGGATCTGGCAACTGCAGTGGAACTCCCTGAGTTAACCACTGTATGTCTGCCCAAGTCTGAATCTCTTGTTTCACTTGGCTTGACAAGAGTATGTCCATTTCGAGCGAATGAATCATCACTCTCCAATTCTGAGTCAGATAGACCTGGAGAGGACGGGTGCATAGCCGCCCCATCGGAATGAGATCCGAGGCAGCTCCGCACAGACCTATTAGTCTCATGAATTCCCTCGCTGACACTTTGTCTGAGTGAAGACAATAGCGAGCATAACAACTGACTAATTTCGCTCTGGTTAACGGCAGACGAACGAGAATGTTGTGCGTCTCGAAGCTCATTCCCAGGTGGGTAAATGACTTGGACGGCACCAGATCCGACTTCTCTTCGTTTACTATGAAACCGAGACGTCGGAGCAATAGAAGCAGATTGTGCATGTCGTTCTGAAGCGTTAACTCGTTGCCGTATCTCTGAAGAATATCGTCCAGGTAAGCCGACGTTACCGCCGACGAATGAGCTCGGAAATGAGTCATTACCGAGTTCATTACTCGAGTGAATGCCCAGGGCGCTAGATTCAGACCAAAGCACATCGCTCGGAACTGATAAACAACACCTAGGACAGCGAAGCGAAGATACTTTCTGAACGCCGGATGTACCATGACGTGAAAGTATGCATCCTTGAGGTCTATGCTCGCAGCATAGTCGTTCACTCGAATGCTCGCTCTGACCGATCGAATGGTCTCCATATAAAACTTTGGAGCCACGATCAGCTTGTTTATCCAGCTTAAGTCGATCACTGGACGGAACGAGCCGTCTGGCTTTGGAACCAGAAAAAGATGGCTGTAGAAACCTGGAGATTCCTGGTTTTCTACGACCTCTATCGCGTTCTTCGTTAAAAGAGACTGGACTTCTGATAGAAGTGCGGTTCTTTTCTGACAATTTGACGGAAGCTGAGTCCATCTTGGACTTCGAGTTAATGGAGGCTTGCCTTTGAAGGACAGTTTTAGTCCTTCCGAAATAACCCCTAGCACCCAAGGGTCCTCCGTAATTGATTCCCAATTGCTTGAGAAACTCGACAGTCTTCCGCCCACCGGAACGCGACAGAGGTCTAGACCATCACTTCCTGGATCCGCGAGGCTTGCGGTAGGAGAAACCACGTCCTCCGCGACCCGCACCTCGCCCCGTCGGCCTAGGGGCGTCTGACCGGTTATTTCGGCCAGCATAACGGCCCCTAGTCGAGTCGCTACTCTGCCGGTCTCTAGAGTAAGACCTAGAGGACGTATAGGAACCTCTATAGGAACTTCCCCTGGACGAACTCGTCCCGGAAGTGCCTGGCCTACTCCTGTCTGCTGGTTCCGATTTCTTGGAAGCAGACTTAAAAAGCAGAGAGTCCGAAGCTTTCTTTGTTAATTTATCATATATATCAGAAAGCTTGCCACTGAAGAGAAACTCTCCAGAGACCGGAGCGACTCTAAGAGAGTTTTTCACCTTACTGTCCACGCGTGTGGAAGTAGCCAAGGCCGCGTCACGTCGAGCTAACTCCAGATTTGCCACTGAAAGGGCGGAGTTATAAGTGGAAAACGCTATGGCCCTGGACAGAATTCTTAAAGACGTTTGTACGTCTTGAAATTCAGGTCCTTCAAAGCGTAATGACAACGCTCTAGTAAGGTGATCTGCGTAGGAAAGAGCGTCTAAACTAGCTCTGTTAGACGATATCGTCGTTTCCATCGTAGGCGACGGAAGTGACATAGACGACGGCATGGATATATCAAGGTCTTCAGCCTGGTCGTCTAAACGCAGAGGAACTCTCTGGATGCCCTGACCTGCCGTATCAAACTTGTTCCTTTGATTAATAAACGGCAGCTGTAGAGCAGAAGCCGGTAGGAAGGCTGACCTGCCCGTCTTGTTGGCAAGTTTATCAATAGCGTCATTCAATAACTCAAAAATCCGAGAGACATTCTTGGATTGTGATGGAAATTCCGGGACAATGTCCCTAAACCGATTAAAAAACTCGGTGTCCAGTGGCGCTATTACCCTCCTATCCGGTTGCGCAGCATTTTGGTCTGGCGGAACAACTTCTGGAAGATAACACCGGATGAATTCTACGGCTATTTTATGTTGTTCCGAAAGGGAAATATCCAATTCATCAGAATCCCTTTCGCCATCCTGCCGGACCTCATGTAAATCATGTAAATCTCGGTCGTCCGCACCGGATCCAGCGGCGGAACCTACCGACCCAGCATCTTCTGACATTTCATGTTCCGACAGAGGCTCTGACGGTTGCTGGGATGCTGCGATTAACTTTGCTATCTGTGATAGCACATCCGTTACAGAGGCCTGGGGAGCGGCGGTCTTACTGGTTTTAGCCGCCGGAAGCTCCCTGGACGTTGCATCTTGCATACATCTTTTATGTGAACGTCCGGACGAAGAAGGCCTCGAGTCCCTGGCTACCGGATGGCGTGACCTGGACGCCGAGGAATCCCTGGTCGGCGAAGCTGACTGTAATTCACTGGTCACGTAGCCAAGGTGCGGTCGAGTGTGCTGCTGAGAGGATATGGAAGCCTTATAGGTAGCCTCGGCGGACTGCCTATATACCGGAGCCCTCCGAGCGGTGGACGTATGCTCCGACTGCGTAACATTACGGACTACAACATCTGGTCCCAGATGCTGTTGTATGAGAGAGGGACCTCTCTCGCTTGCAGCCCGTGTCGAACTGGACAAGCTAAACACCGGACTGTCAGGCTTCCTCCGATCCATCCTCCTTTCCGTCGTCACTGGGTGTGCACATGGATGTTTTATAGTGCTCGCAACACCCGACTCTCTGTGCTGGACCGCAACGGATGAACCCGAGTGCTGCCCCATTCGGTGAATGGACGCAACCCCGGTCGAGCTAGCGGACGTCAACCCCTTCGGGCTCCTTTCAGGGAATTGACGAATCTCCATGAGCACTTTTGCCGCTAGCTCTTCGCTTGTATGTGACGATGGAGGCACACTTCTGGATGACATCACGGAAACATCACCCTGTTCTTGTTCCTCTGAAAAAGAGAGTGAAACACTAGAGTGACTCTGAGGAGAAAGAACCGGAATGGACCTTTCTCCAGGAACAACATACCGTGACACACGTTTCCAACGTTTTTCATCCCATTTGAAACACACAGAACAAAGATCAGTGCGAGTACAGAGAGAACAATTAATACAGAGATCATGAGAATCATAGGAAGACTTCCTCCTATTACAATTTGAACAATAATCATTCATAGTGAAATGTAAACAATCAAAGTACTCGCACTAATCCTTGAAAATAAAGATACATAATACAACAATCCATTATATTCATTAATAAATAATGATTTGAAAGAAAAAATTTAAAAAAAAAAAAAAAAAAAAATTTTTCAGAAGAGCCCAAGTTCCCAAAGGGAACCCTGAGCCCAATGGATCCCAAAAAAGCCTAAGTGTGGACAAAAATTTAAATTCATTTTGAAAAAATTAATGAGACACTTACGGACAATAATAATGTATCTTACTATGAATAAGAGATGCAGAAGACAAAAAATCACTATCAGCAGTAACTGTTGTCAACCTAAGCAAAAGTGTCAACAAACCGGAAACATGACTCCAGGCACTAAAACAAACATGGCCCGAAATCAGTCACCAATTAAAACACTATCTGATGCAAAACAGAGGCTTCCAGAGAAGAAACTGTAGAACATCAGATGGTAGATGCAGACCAAAACGCCTAAACACCCCTAGGGTGAGGACGTAAACATGGGGAAAAAAACAGAAATAAATCTGTTACCAAGCCAAAACTCCCAAGAAATTTTTAGTAATAAACATTACAAAAATTAAGCCAAAACATGGGAGAAAAGCTAGGGGGGAATAAGGAAGGTAGAGAGGAAACACTGATCAAACAATGGTACTTCATAGCAAGAATGATAACATCAGGGCCATGCCTTGAAAAAAGGCAACTAGAAATAATTTCATAAAATAATTATAAGTTACAGCCCTGAACATTTTCTTGCACTAAATATTTTCCTCTCCTCCTAATGTATCCTCTTTATTTCCACCATTTCACTCATGAATATGTGTCTGGCATCATGAAAATTGAGATTTGGAAGCACAAATAACAGAGAAGTGTGACTGTTTTGAGGGCCAAACTAAGAATGATAATTGGCGCCAATTTCGGGACTTCCTCGACACTGCGCATGCGCAGAGGAGTCGATGTATGGAGGGCCATATAGGACATGTATATTTCGGTTTTTGATGCAAATTTTGGGGATTGGGGGGGCAAAATTTGTGTTTGGCCCTGAATTAAGGAGATTAGCACCAGCTAAGTCTGGGTCATTGGTACAGTATAAAAATATTATAAGTTACAGCCCTGAACACATGCTTCCACTGTTTCTTCCTCTCATCCTCTTATTTCATCCTTAGATCCACCATTTCTTTCTTGATTTTGTGTCTGGCATCATTTTAACTGAGATTATAAGCACAGATATCAGTGAGATGTTACTGATTGAAGGGCCAAATAAAGAATGAGGATTTGGCTCCAATTTCGGTACTTCCTGGACACTGCGCATGCACAGTGGACAAAAGTATGGAGGACCATATAGGACATCTATTTTTTGGATTTTGATGCAAATTTGGGGGATTGGGGGGGGGGGGGCAAAATTTGTGTTTGGCTCTAGAATTTAAGAGTTAGCACCAGCTAAGACTGGGTCATTGGTACAGTATAAAAATATTGTAGGAGTAAAGCAGACAAGCCTTTGTGATGGAAATTTTGCTATTTCAAAGGGCCATAACAATGCAAAAATCATCGTATCGAAAATTCTTGACCACATGCACTGATGCACATCTACACTTGATACTGATACTTCAGACCAAGTTTCGTAAAAATCCATTAAAAAATGTACGAGGAGTTAAGTGGACAAGCATTTGAGATGGAAATTTTGCCAAGTCCAAGGGCTGTAACCCCGCAAACTTTGTCGCATTAAAATTCCTGACCACATGCACATCTACACTTGATAATGATATTTCAGACCAGGTTTCGTAAAAATTCACTAAAAACTGTAGGAGTTATGCACACAAAGTTTGTGACGGATGGCCAGACAGGCTGAAGGACGAACAACATTTCAATATCCCCTGCCGACGAAGATAACGATACTATCATTGACAGAACTGCACAAATCAAAAATTAAGAAGAGCAGAGAAATCTGGAATACTTATTTCTTTACTTCCATTCATTATGGTGATGACATGCTATGATGTCGAGAACCCTTTCCAACAGTGTCTCACATCACTAAAGCCCAAGTACAAGTATCGTCTTTAGTGATTAACTGATTATTGGCAATCGCATCTGACCTTGGCCAGTTTTTAGCCATCGATTGACCATCGGTAGAAGTGTTTGAACATCGGTTCGTGACGATTGTTACATGGAACACCACAGGATCAAAACTGTTCGTATTTGTTTAATTCACAATCTCCTACAAGCAGTAACAAGCTTAATAAATGGTCGGCCAAAGTGTTATTATTAAGTTGCACAATGATTTCCAGCAATCATGATTCGTCTAATCTCATTGATTGATCTGATCTTTCCCTTGATAGCTGCTCATGACGTACCGCCACATGTCATGTGATGACTATGAAATACGACATCAGCAGAAACAAGTTAATAATGTGGAGTCTTTGATCATTTATCAAAAATGCCTCGATGTTAAATTGTTTCCGCCGACGTCGTACTTTTATTTTGATACACACAGTGACACACTCTTGAGGTCAACGAACCAATCAACCTGACTACTATAAAATTAACCCTATTCTATGCATTCTTGAACATACTATTTGATATCTGCACTCACAAATCCTTATCTGTTAATCATTAATCATTATCATGAAATAGATCAAGGTCTGTTAAGCTATGAATATGGAGAACAATTCGATTATTTGTCCAAGGTCTTGTAATGTAAATGAAAAAAAATTTGGTCAACATATTTCTGTTGAGGCGAACAAAATGATCGATCGCTTATTTTCTGCAGACCTGATAGACAAAAGGAATATATTTGTACAAATCTGCCTGACAAAATGAATTATAGAATTAGATTCTTTTGCATTGTTATTACCCAGAAAAAATGATGTACAGAATATACAAATACCTTGATGACTATCACTTTCTTTTGCATTCTTATGATATCAGTCATCCCATCTTCACTCGTCCCAAGTCCCGACTCCTTTCACCTTCTACCATCTCATCCTCTCCATAAGTTTCTGGCCAAATTTATCATCATCTGAAATAAATCAAGTTTCAATTATTAACTCATTCCCTGCTGCAGACTGATTTTCCTACCCAGAACAGAAATTAGAGCTGTTTGGTTGTGCAATTTTGCCTCAGTTTTGGTTTAAAAGGCAGCTGTAATAAAAGAGTCAAACTTCAGTTTTAAGTTTTTTTCCTTATTTAAACAAAACTCAGTGAAATACAGAAACTATAACAACTAGAGTGATGTCAAGCATGCAGTCCGACTGTCCCAGCAATGGCAATGCGTAAACACAAAATAGTCTGAGCCATTTTTTGTTAACCGTTTACCTAAAGAATCTGCCACATCAATCATGCCTTTGGGAAAGGGCCCCATATTGGGACCCTGTAGACACCTGTATTTTGTCCTAATTTTTTCACTGTAAATTGAATGGATTTTTTCACCCAGGCCTTTAGATTACTCCAAAATCACATGATTTACAGGTATGCCCAAATTAAGGAAGGTTTGAAGACATCAAGAAAGATATATAAATTCTCTGTGCCTTTTCTGCATTGGAGAATTACTTCCATCATAATATGACTATAGAAACATAATGAAAGGCATAGTAATAAAACATAACAGGATAAGACTGTTATTTCTGGTTTTAATGTGCCAAAATTAGGGTAAAGGGGGGGGGGGGGGGGGGGGGGGGGTGCCCAAAATAATTGAATTTAAAGGCCTGTTTCTCCAATGTTTTTTTAGCTAAATTTAGATGAATTTTTCATCAAACCAAGTCTTGGGTCTCGTTTCCTTCAAAAGTTAGCACTTGCGGGTTATCGAATACCCTCCTAGAACTAAGAATTTAGGACCTTATTTGATTTCATGATGGTGTGGGTCTAGTAAATAGTGACCATCAGTGTTTATATGCTCCCCTAAATCTACTGTTTGGGGGGTTGAAAGTGGTGTACGGTTATATGCATTTTGGTTAGAGGTCAAGTTCACATAGGCTTGTTGATTGTGTAACCAAGACCATACTGTGGGCTGATTTTTCACAGAGGTGAGAAATGGGACAATTTTTCATGAACTTCTTTTGGTGTGCCTTCTTGAAAAAATGAATAAGAAAACCACCTTTTTTTTCTTTATTAATTTTAAGCTGCTGATGCCATAAAACAATTGAGGAACAATGAAAAAGGTCTATAACAGTTTTCTCGTTGTGCATGCACGAAATTGAGAGAGTTTTGCCCTTTAATGAGTGAATTTTGACAATTTTACACATTTTTCAAGAAATTTACTGGTTCATTCGGACAAGTGTTTATGAATGATATATTAAGGGTTCTATATTGTGATATAATCTGCTGGGTAGCCTAGAAAGAGATCTTTCTGAAAATGTACAATTCTATGCACATTTGATGTAAGGAATATAACTCAAATGTGAATTCAATTACGCTATTCCATTGAACACATTTGATCCTTGGTGAAAACATGCATTTTCAAAAGAATAACTGTAATGAGACCTTGGCTGCTTTACATCAGCCATGACTAGATTTGACGAAAAAATGTCTTGAAAATACTCAGCGGGTTAAGAGTTAATAGTACATTTCACAAATTATCTCAGGAGAGAACACCCCCCCCCCCCAACCAATCTTAAAACTATGCCAACCCAAACCACATTTTGTCCTGCCCAGCAGTGTTCAATAAACACTCAATTAAGCCGAACACATTTGGACAGATTCCATTTCAATTTAAAAATTCTGTTTAGGATTACCGACAAGGTGCCAGGGTATCATTGGACAACTGTTCTAAGGAAAATTTAAATTTTATAGTCAATTTCCTTTCTTATAATACCTACCACAATTGTTTACTACAGGCTTGCACTACAGTGTAAGTTCCTAACTTGGAAAATATACCCTCTATTTTGATCTTTCTCAAGCGATTTGGGAAAGAAAAGTGGTGCAAAAGCACCAAGAAAAAATAAGCCAAAACTGGGTCGAGAGCCACCAGTGCACACCCAGTAGGGGATGCTCATCTCTTACCGGGAGTACAAATCCATGGCTTCCGGTCCAGTGCGCAGACACGTAGCTAATGACTCATTCTTTTGAATCCGCCAACATTGGAGTTATGTGATGAGCAGGGATGAAGGATTCTTACCTGAAAAAGAAGACGGGAGGGCCTCCATGTATACAATTGTGGTAGGTATAATAAGAAAGGAAATTTACTGTAAAATTTAAATTTCTTTCAACCTACCTTAGAACTGTTTACTACAGTCTGAATAGACAATAGGATGGAGGGAATCACATAACCAACCCCCACATAACCCAATTGCACTGGAACCTTGGACAGAGGAAGAGGTCCCGAGGCCTATCAAACGGTTGAAACCATAGCATCACAAACATTAGAAAAAGACAATGAGAGATGAGGCATATGGTTCTGTTCGACGCACAGACAGAAAGGGCAGTAACAACACAGAGCTGGAACTGACCTTATAAGATTAGAAGCCTAATGGCTAGGGTAAACAACAGCCTGAGCAGAAGAAAGAGGGCCCATAGCAAAAAGCTCCTCTGACTACTCCTGCAACTGACGCAGATAGGTGGAGAAAGTAGAAGCATTTCTCCAGTAGGCTGCCTGCATAACATCCAACAACTTGACAGAGTTAGTATAAGCCCAAGAGGTAGACAATGCACGCACCTCGTGGGCAGAAAGACGAGCGTAAGCCGCGCGAATGGCATGACAAATCCATCGAGAAATGGATTGAGGAGAGATCTTGTCGATCAGGAATAAGAGACAGAAAAAATTGTTTTCGCAATCTGTGAAATGGAAGGATTGGCATAATCAATAGAGTGATCGACACACCATTGACAGAAGACCTTCCACTTAGCCGCATAGGCTAAACCAGTGGAGTGCCTCCTTGAAGAAGAAATGCACTCTACGGAAGAGAAAGGACCCGACAAAAGATATGCGTGAAGGCACAATGAAGTCGGGTCGACATGAAACGTCCTTGGGTGACCTTGGCAAAGAAGGTCGCGATGCAGAGGGAGACGTGCCGATCATATCTTGGCTAGAACCTGAGGCAGAATCGGGACCGGCAGGAAGGCGTAGCCAACAAGACCGTTCCAATCGAGTGACAGAGAATCCACAGCTTAAGCCAGAGGATCTGGACACAGGGACACAAAAGTGTCCACCTGATGGTTCCAACGAGTGGCAAAGAGATCGTTGTGGGGACGATCCCAGAGATCACAAAGCGACTGGAACACCGCCCTGTGGAGCATCCACTTGGTGGAAATGACCCTGCCCCGTCGGGACATGGAGTCGCCTAGGACGTTCAGATGACCGGGAATGTGACAAACCACCAATCCGGCATTGACATCCTGAGCGAGCAGTAGAAGATCCCAAGCCAATTCGTACATGGGAACCGAGTGCGTGCCGCCCTGGTTCCGAATGTAAGCAATCACTCTCAAATTGTCGGACAACAGAAGGACCTGGTGATTCGAAAGGTGGAGGATCCACTGCCGGAAACTCGGTAGAGCCAGAAGCTCCTTCTGGTTGATGTGAAGAGCTGCTTGATCCTGCCCCGTGAAGGGAAAGACCTGGAGGATCCAACATCGCACCCATCCGAGATTGCTGGCCTCTGCCGTCAGAACACGATCGGACGTGGGTAAGTCCAATGGAACCCTCTGCATAATCCACTGAACATCCATCCAGGGGAGGCGACGATAAAGAGACTCTGGTAAATGAAGCACCAGATCCAGAGGATTGACATTCAGCCTCCAAAGACTGAGCAGAAAATGTTAGAGAGGTCTGACATGCAGCCGACCTAGAGGAAAGAGATCCGTCACTGAACCACAGAGATCAAGCAGTCGAGAATACTCCCGAGCTGTCGCGGATGTGGACTGGGACAGAGTCAGGGCTAAAGCTGAGAGAATCACAGCCCCTGCCCAGGGGAGGCGCCACCACATTCAGCTGAGTACGGAAGTCCTTCCCTAGATGACAAAACGACTGAGAAGGGACCAGGTCCAACTTCTCCTCGTTGACTCTGAACCCTAGCGACATGAGCAGGCTCAACAGTGTGTCGACATCTGACTCCAGAAAGGCAGCATTGGAATGCCTCTGGAGGATATTGTCTAGATATGCCGAAGTAGTCACCCTGGACTGTGTGCAATAGAAGGCTATCACATGCAACATCAGTCGGGTGAAGGCCCAAGGAGCCAGGTTGAGGCCGAAAGGCATGGCCTTGAACTGGTAAACTCGCCTCAGATATGCGAACTTGAGATACTTTCGCGATGTCCGAGGAATCGAAACGTGAAAGTAAGAGTCGGCCATCCTTCTTCGACACCAAGAACAGGCAGGAATGAAATCCCACCGACTGAATATTCTTGATGACCTCAATCGCCCCCTCTGACAGGATATTGTCTAGCTCCGTGATCAAACGCTTCTGTCGAGAAACATCTGAAGGAACTTGTGTTGGAAGAGGCACTCTCGACAGAGTGAGGTGCCTCGAGAAATATATTCGCAGCCCAGACCGAACATCGAACACCCAAGAATCGGATGTGATTGTGGCCCAATGGTCTGCAAATTCTGATATCCTTCCTCCAAACTGGGACGAATCAAGGTGAGGACCTTCATTTCGAGCCCCGACGAGAGGAGAAACCACCTCCTCTTCTATATGAAGAATCCGGTGTCCTCCCTCTGGCCTGCCGACGCTTACCCTTAACCCATGAGTAAGAAGTAGAAGCGGCGGCATGAGGATCAGCCCTTGGCTTCGCATAGGAAGCAGAAGGGTGCTTGTTAGGCTTTGGATGGCCCCTGCCTCCAACAAAAGGCTGATCAAGCTGACGAAGTAGCTTTAGAATGACGTAGGACGTCATCCTGGACCGTCGCCACAGAACCATGGAATAGTTGCGGACCCGCCAAAGAGGCAGATCGAACAGCGCGCTGCCCCTCAGGAAGGGAATGGCTTGCGTCCAATACAGCGTCCCAGCAAACTAATTCCAAGTTAGCCGTGTTACAGGCATGTGTGTAAGATGCATGAGTGCCTTGGAAAACAGACGCAAAGGAGCCTGTATGTTGTCATACTTATCTGGAGGCAGATAAGCAGCTAAAGCAGAGACGACGTGATCCGAGAGAGAAAGCATGCCCAGCATCTCTCTCGATAAGCCCAACAGGGACTCCAGAGTCGCCATAGGAATAACGGCCGACTTGGGCTTGGAAAGGAGGTGGAGTCCTGATCCAAAACCGTCAAAGTCTGGCAGACTGACTGTTTGGCGGAATCGTAGGAACAATAACGCACTGAAGGCAAAACAGTGTCAACCCTGGTGAAGAACGAAGTCTTCATAGCCTTGGAACTAAGCTCAGAGTCCAAAGCTATAAACGCTTCAACCACCTGTACCGACTGGCACGGCTGAAGGCGACCAGAAGTGGGTTGCTTCACAGGCTGTAGGCACGCAACCGATGGTCGCAGCCTGGCTGACACTGTCGGCTGGTTTGAGATCTGGAAGGAGGAACCCAAACACAAAGTCAAGAGCTGCCCCAAAATCAGAAGACTGTTGGCTCTCAACGTCAGGTATGTCGGACTCATCCCTGAGTCGGAAGACACATAGCCCATCATGGGCAAACCAGCCAATGTCTCCGATGGTATAGGCACACCTGAGGGATCAGAAAGCGACCTGCTTCCAATCCCGGGAGCGCCGCCGCACTGAGCGTCTGGAAACCACTAGTAGTCTCGCTGGAAGCAACTGGAAGGCTCTTGGAAAGAACCTGAGTGAGCAAGGAGAGGGCCTCCCTAAGCTCAAGGCCCGTGTCGGCCGGTTTGACGTGGGAACTCACCGGCAAAGTGGCTTCACTCCTCACCCTTTTAATCAGCGAAAGATCACAATCCTCAAATACATCCGACGCAGGGCGACGGGTGGCAGCCGAAACTTCTGAAGGCAGATAGGGGTATGTCATACCCCGAGGATCTACAGAGCGGGAACTCAGGAGAGTCGCCGTGGACCTCTGAGGGACAGAAGGTCCAGGCTGCACAAAAGGCGATGGTCCCGCAAAACTGGCCATGGGACCAGAGTGCGTGGACGAAAATGCCACTGAGTTCATGGTGGCCCCACCATGAACATCGGAATCCAAAGAGAAAACTGCAGTGCTCAACGGCTGAGAGACCACAGCAGATGTGTTCGGCTGGCAGCCCCTTCCGCCTTCGCCGAGTTGAAGTTAGGGAAGGCTGAGGCCGATACCCTACATCTACACTACCAGACATCTCTGCAGACCCCTGCAGGGATAAAACTGCTATGCTCGATGGCTGAGAGGCCATAGCAGAGGGTTCTGCTGGCAGCCTCTTCCGACTTTGCAGAGTTGGAGTCAGGGAAGGCTGAGGCGGATACCCCATGTCCACACTACCAGACATCGCTGAAGACCCCTGCAGAGATAAGCCGGCTGAAGTGGTGACCGATGATGTTGCAGACGGAACAGCAGTAGCAGCAGATACGACGGAAGCTGTTGAAACTGGTGGAAAAGGGAAAAACCCAGGTGCGCATTTAGTTGCTCGCTGCTTTTGGGATTCAGGCGCGCACTTTTTGTGGGGCGCGCAACATATAATATCAGAAAATGAAAGTGAAACGATAGTGACCTGTCAGGTAACCGGACAGGTTACTAGCATTTCCCATCCATTCCCTGGTGTATCGGTCCCACCAAAAAGCGAGTCTTGTAAGTCAACACGCCAATTTCCAGATGTAATATTATCATGCCATAAACTAAGTTTAAGAAATTTAAGAAAACTTAAGTTACCTTGACATTTTGTTTCTCATTTCGCCTTTTCGGGGACTTTCGGCCGCCAAAAAGAAAAAAGTACTGTGTAATTCAACTGAGATTTGTACAAATTCAAACTCTACTTATCCAATAAACTTTAAAGCCGCGCACATAATTTTCAGGTTCAACTAGACTTCGAGAAGTATTTTCCCAGCGAATTATCTAATCATAAGAATAACATTGTAATCCAGTTGCACACAAGAAAACAGGTCTCACGGTATTCCAGATTCAAAATGGAATTTCCCACTGCATGATGATGACCCAGTCACATTGACACAGTTGAAACTTGATGACGCCACTCTGATTGACATATTGGACACACCTACATGTACGTCCGATGCTTTCTTTCATTCTCTGCGTAACAGATTTTGCAACAGTCAATTCAACTAAAACTGACAAGATGGCACTGATGGCGATTGGCCACGCCTCTGAAACACTTCATTCAAAAGTTGACAAACGAACTTAACTTGTGTAGTGACGGTCTTATGGCCAGATGACTGAATCTGACGAGCGGATAATACGATATGTACCCATCAGAGAATGGCATGTTCAAATTGAACATGTCATTCTCTTATGGTTATATATGGTCCCGTCCGCTCATCAGTCATGAATTGATAACTTGACGGTATCATGACCAGATGACTGGATCTGACGAGTGGATAATACGATATGTACCCATCAGAGAATGGCATGTTCAAATTGAACATGTCATTCTCTGATGGTTATATATGGTCCCGTCCGCTCAACAGTCATGGATTGATAACTTGACGGTATCATGACCAGATGACTGAATCTGACGAGCGGATAATACGATATGCACCCATCAGAGAATGGCATGTTCAAATTGAACATGTCAGTCTCTGATGGTTATATATGGTCCCGTCCGCTCATCAGTCATGAATTGATAATACCATTGAACAAAACACGTGAACAAAACAATAATCTTATTTTACCATACAAATAATCTAATCTATTGGACGCGAACGTGGGGAGGGGGGGGGGGGGGCATTAATTTAGCAGTTTAACTTGTTACCTATTTAATAAATTAATAGTAAATAGGCCTACCTATCACTAGCTACGGTAATACTAATTTAGGTCTCGATTTCTGACTCAATTGGCCAAAAGTATTTATTAAATCAAATGAAATCCATCAAGATTTTTTAAAAATGAAAAATAATGTCTGCATGTTTCGGGATTATGTCGCCCGGCTGGCCTCAAAGTTAAACAGAATTGGAAAGTCAAATGGAGTCCTCAGAGTCGGTGATGGCACATTCCGATTCAAGCTCAGCACTACTGTCACTGTCGCCACAGTCGGACTCGCTGTCACTACCAGTAACTGAAGCTCTCATAGCACTGTTGCTATCCGAATTGTCACTATCATCATCGTCCATCTTTCTCCTTTTTGAGAGCAGTAAGCTCTTCTGTGAATCAAGAGTTTCGAGCTTCCACTTGCGACGACTTGAAAGAAACTTGTCAACGGCGTTTCTTAAAATATCATCTTTTTCCACTTGGGACCACACAAGGTCATTGACTCTAACAATCAGTAGGTTCTCCATCGTCGAGTGTTTCATACTGAGTCGTCTGTCTGATAACATTGCGGTGAGATGGCTGAAACCACATTCCACGATGCTGTTAGTCACAGCCATGGCAAGGACAATCTCCGCTAAGAAACAAATGTTCGGAAAATCATTCCTTCTGTACATTAAGAGCTTTCCCCATAACTTTCGTGCATTAAGCTTTGAATAGTAATGACCTGCCGTGATTTTGACATCCTTCCATTCGCGCTTTAGTTTTTCCTCGTCCGCATTGAACCCCACAAATTCCAATGGTTTTTGATAGTGCTCAGCCAACGCAGAGATGGATTGGAGTTCATCCTTCGTTGACTGCCAGTTTGCAGGGTCAACCCACTGCATGTGCTGAAACACGGAATCTTTGCCTCTGAATGATTCGAACCTGTCCGAAAAACACTCTTTGATTTTCCCTACAGCCCTTTTAGCCAGAGTGGATACCTCATTCAGAATCATGTCTTTCATTTCGTTTGTTAGACAACCTTTTAAACCGCCACCTGTTTGCTTCTTTGTGCCCCATAGTTCCAGTTTTGGGCATATCGACTTCGATGGACATTCCACACATGCTTCCAGATATTACATCGGTTCTGATTGAGAGGCTTATCCTGGAACTCTTTGTGATGTCATCGATTGACGTTAGTTCTTCACACAGTTCAGACAATGAAGTTTCAGTTTTTTCTTCTGCGGGTAAAATGTCAAATGCTAGGAGATCATCAGGGCTTATATTTCGACGAGAATCCGAGAATCGATTCGCATAAAGATTCGCGCAATAAAACCAGCGAGAATCCATGTAGATTCTTGCTGCACCTCTGCTAGGATGCGCGTGAAAAAAATTGAGTCAATTTAACCCTTTAACTAACACAGCGGCAACAAATTAACCAACAGAAGGCTAATCTGACCTGAAATATCCTGACAGTTTTCCAATAAAATCTTACAAATATGGCTGTCATTGGAACCGGCTCACTGAGCCGGTTCCAATGACAGCCATATTTGTAAGATTTTATTGGTAAATATAGTTCATTTAATTATTTTATCATTTATTTATTATTTATCGTTTAAAAATTATCAAATATAGTTTTAAAAATTAAAAAGGTGTGTTGGGTAAAAGGTTAACATGTGTTATCAGTAAACAACAGTGGTTCAACCTTGGTGACGTCATGGGATCCTGGGACCCTCATAGTAGGTATAGATTCTCGCAACCATTTTCACGAGAATCCAAATGGATTCTCACAAATTTAGATGAAATATAAGCCCTGATCATCCTTCTCAAACACAAGAGACAGGATTGACACAACATCCAGTATGTTCCGATACAGACAGCAAATGACAATAAACTTGTAGTTTTTCAATTTATTCAAGAATCCTTGTAATTTGGCACTAAATTTCTTATTAGTAGGATCGGCAATAGCATTTTCAATAACTTGTATTAGAACCACCCAGTTGTTGAGGAGATTCCGCACTGCCTTACGGTGGTGATTCACGAATCTCGCTGACGATAACTTGGGAATTTTGTACACGGTTACATTGAGAACATGAGCAGTCTGTTTGAAGTGGCGAGTGAACTTTCCAGACTGTTTGAAAAACTTGTACAGAGAGGTCATAAAGTCCTCTACGTCTTCAAATGACTTCTCCTTTAACAGTGAACCCTTTACCGCCAGTTCCAATCTGTGTGCGACACAATGTATATTGACCAACCATGGCCTACCATCGTCCCTGAAACGGGTCAGAAGACCAGACTTGTTGCCAAAGTTAACGCTTGTTCCGTCGGCTGCGGCAGCTATCTCAGTGCATGTGTAGCGATCAACGGGAATATTCAGTCTGTTAATAAAAACATCGTCAACAGCCTGCTTCAAAATTGCAGCGTTAGCGTCACCGAATGAGTCAAGATCTTGTAAAGCAAGAACATAATACCTGGGAAATCCCCGGGTCACTACCTTGGCTAACACTAGCTCTTTCTCTGAGCCAGTTTTCCTGGCCTGCGAACCATCGGTCATGACCGAGAATGCATTCACACCCATTAGTATTCCTGTGAGCTTTTCGCACAGAGTCTGCAATGAAACACAACAGTCTACGAGCCATATCTGAGTTACAGGCACCCTTTATTAAATTTACATCATTAACTTTTTGGACTTTAACCATGGTCTCAAAGGTGGTCAGTGGTTGTCCGTCCACAGCGAGTAGGTAGGCAGTTCTGAAAAGTTTGAGATAGGCCTCTTTTGATTGCAGTCGTATGGTCGAGTCTATCTGTGGTTGTTTTGGGTGCAATTTAGGGACTGTAGATGTTCCTGCTCGCATTTCTTCTTCAGTGATTGTACCCTCGGTATTGGGCGCGTTTCTGACATTTTGGAGCAAATCCCCAGCTAAATCCTTCTCAATCTGTATTCCGAGTTCATGAGCCTTTGATTCCAGATGGCGGTTAACGTTATGCTTGGTCACATAATTTGTTCCGGCTACATACTTCTCAGCCTCTATTATGGACTGACCGCGCAATTTAGGTGATTTTTTAATCTGATCAATATGGCATGCACACGTTTTGCACCATACACTCTTCACAATGTCGTGTCCATGTTTGTCTTTGGATGTTTTATAACCTATCAATGATCCAATGTTCCATCTTTGGAATGTTGAACAGTTTTCCCTTTCGGACCGCCGGCAGCGGTAGCGTCATCTTCGCTATTCATCATATAATATTGAGTTTGACTGTGTTATTTAGATTAATAATATTGAGAATTTGAGATATTTCTTTTAAAACTATTCAGATTAAACTGCGGTACTACAATGATCTAAATGAGATTGTGACGAATCAATGTTTGATGATTTAATGAATCTGATGGAGAAAAAGAATGAAATCGACATCAGCATTCTGACTCTGTTATCACATTGCCAGACCCAGTTGTAACATGTTCCAACATAATGTATATTACAGTTACTGTACATGTATTGTACTCACGCGTTAGTACAGTTACACGCATATCTTAGATGATCTTCAAAAAACCGTCAAACTTCAAAGCGTTAACTGCTGCTTTGATGTCGGGTCAGTGTGATAATATTGGAATGAAATTAACGCACCGACTTGAGCAAGATTTTCGAGGCGCGCTTTTGATCGCTCGCTGGTTTTGAAATCTGCATGCGCCATGGTGTGCAAGCGCCATAGCGCGCCTCAAAATCGAAGGACTGAATATGGACGTCTCGCCACATGGGCGGACGAAAAAAGAATAGGTCATTAGCTACATGTCTGCGCACTGGACTGGAGGCTGTGGATTTGTACTAAGAGAAGAGCGTCCCCTATTGGGTGTGCGCCGGTGGCACTCCGTGACTCGACCCAGTTTTGGCTTATTTTTTCTTGGTGCTTTTGCACTACTTTTCTTTCCCAAATCTCTTGGGAAAGATCAAAATAGACTGTATATTTTCCGAGTTAGGGACTTCCACTGTAGTGCACAATTGTAAGGTAGGTTGATAAGAAAGGGCAATTTCCTTCAAAATTATAGGGGTGGGGGGTGGGTCAGGAATTACAGGGGAGGGAACACACAGAGCCACTCAGTATTCTCCTTTGTTAACTGCAAAAGCCACCCTAGGAACACCCCATCCTGTTAGCAATTAATCTGACGATTTCTCCCAAATACTTGGGGCTGCCAATGATGAAACCTAACTGCCTTGAAAAGTAAGGACAGTCGCACTCGACCATTAGTTTGTTTGGCGGAATTTGCTGGATGCCCTCCCACAGCACAGCAGAGAAATCATATCATTGGGGGCCCAATGCTAAAGTGGGTGTTATGGAAAAGGCCAAGCCAATGCCCGATAGTTTTCCCCATCGCCACTGAAGCAGTGCAAGTGGATGCACTGAACCCTGCTCATATTCTCTTGCAGTATCTGGAGTGTCTTACAATGGAAATCACTGCCAATTTAGGCCAGCCAAGCAAAAACATTAAAAACTAGAAAGAACTCTCCGTTCGACTTTTTGCCTGTGACTCGACGCCACTGGAACAACAATGATGGCATGACATTTCATTGCTAGGTTGTACAAAAGTTAACCTGGAAAGTGAAATTACGCACTGCGTTGTTCTTGTGCTGCAGACAACAGAACAGAAGAATGGATGTAGGCTGTAATGTAAGAGCCTTTCCTGCAAAACAATTGTTGCACCCCTGTCCTTGAGTTCTATTTATTGTCAAGGCACAACCAACTTATCTGAATTGTAATAAAAAACTGGTGGTTAATTCAAGACAGCGCTACCTTGTTGACCGAGGTTGAAAATTCAGGAAGCTTTGAAAGGAATATGTAAAGGCGGGCGGAAAGAGTATTAGATCTAGGCTATAGGCCTATATGACAGACCGGGAGGGTGAGAGTGATCCCATGACCTGTATAAAAAAGGAAATTGAATTCTATTGCATTTCTTTTTTACAATGCCAGCTAGGAATCGTGACAACATTTAAATTTAATGCTGAATAACATTAAACATAATAGTGTATTAGGCCCACTACATGCTGATTGAAACGTGGAGTGGGATGTGGGAGGGTGGTAGTGAATGGATTGGGAGAGGCAAGGCTTGTTGTAGACACATATTATTCAGACGAAGCACTTGGCCGATAAAGATATCTGAGGGTCTCGACAAAAATCTTTCCCAGGGACACTTTTTAAAAAAAAAAAAAGAAAAAAGAAAAACCTTTCTAGAAAACCCAATGTGGGCATTTGTGCACACGTTTGGGAGTTGGTAGGGAGGCAAGGCCAGTGATGCTTTGGGGGAAACGCCGTTCCCCTTGACCCCTTCTACTCTCTGCTGCAAATGTTCTTCCTCCTCAATTGCCAAACTTGAACTGGCTACATCAAAAATTACCTGTTACTTGCATGATGAGTGAAACGTAAAACTGGAAGCTTGTGAATGGGGGGGGGGGGGGGGTGCTTGTAGGCAGACTATTCAGACACAGCACTTGATGAATGAAGATCAACAGCCCTGTGCCTTACTAACGGCCCTCGATTCTCGGGCCGGTAATAAACCCTCCTGGGCTTTTATTCATTCCCCTCACGTCGGTAATAAACCGTAACACCCTCCAAACTCATGATATTGTTATATTATTGGAAGATATCTTCAGAATCTGTAGTTTATGTCAACTTGGCTGCTCGTAGTCTGGCTTTCGTGCCTCCAGATTCATGGATAAGTCTATTGAGACTTTTTTCCAATTAAAACAAAAATCTAAATTTTATAGTAAATTTCCTTTCTTATTATACCTACCACAATTGTTTACTACAGGCTTGCACTACAGTGGAAGTCCCTAACTCGGATAAAATACTCTCTATTTTTGTCTTTACCAAGCAAGTTGGGAAAGAAAAGTGGTGCAAAAGCACCAATAAAAATAAGCCAAAACTGGGTCGAGTGCAACCGGCGCAGACCCAGTACGGGACGCTCTCTCCCAAGTACAACTCCACGACTTCCGTTGCCAGTGCGCATATACCGTCTCTAAAGACTCATTCTTTTTGAATCCGTAAACGTTAGAGTTATGTGATCAGCGGGGAGGAAAGATTCTTTACCCGTAAAGAAGACGGGAGGGCCTCCATGTAAACAATTGTGGTAGGTATAATAAGAAAGGAAATTTACTATAAAATTTAGATTTCTTATCAACCTACTCACAATTGTTTACTACAGGCTGAATAGACAAAAGGCTGGAGGGAATCGCATAACCAACCCCCACATAACCCTAGTGCACTGGAACCGTGAAGCAGAAGGAAGAGGTCCCGAGGCTTATCAACCATAATGTCGCAATCATTGGTAAAGGACAATGAAAAGAGACATATGAGCCTGTGTGACACACAGACAGAAAAAAGGGCAGTAACAGCACAAGGCTGAAACTGACCTTCAAGAAGCCTAATGGCTATGGCAGACAACAGCCTGAGCAGAAGAAAGAGGACCCAAGGCAAAAAGGTCCTCCGACTGCTCCTGCAACTGGCGTAAATAAAAGGTGGAGAAAGTAGAAGCATTTCTCCAGTAGGCTGCCTGCATAACATCCGACAACTTGACGGAGTTAGAATAAGCCCAAGAGGTAGACAGTGCCCGTACCTCGTGGGCAGAAATACGATTGGTAATACAATCGCCAGCTGCTAAACGACTATAAGCCGTACGAATAGCAAGACAAATCCATCGAGAAATGGATTGAGGAGAGATCTTCTGTCGACCCGGAATGAGAGACAGAAAAAACCGTTTTCTGCCCTTCCGTATGAAGCGTGTCCGATCAAGATAAATGCGAATAGCACGGACCGGACAGAGCAAAGGGTGAGTACCCTCAACAGAGGGAAGAGCCCTGATACAGATAGGAGGAGGAGTAGTATCTGGTAACTGATTCTTAGCCAAAAAGGAGCATCAGTGGTAAAAGTAACACTGTTGGGAGAACTCCTAAAAAAGGCCGGGTCAACCGAGAGGGCGTGAAGCTCACTAACCCGTCTGGCCGAAGCAAATGCCATCAGAAAAGCCGTCTTGTATGTGAGAAATTGCATATCCACCTGGGATAAAGGTTCGAACGGCGCCCCCCCCAAGCAAAGCAGCACCCACGAAAGATTCCATCGTGGAGTAAGCTGCAAAGTCCGAGGCCTTTTCAAAGAAAAGTGCCGAACAAGCTTGGAGAGGTAAGGATTAGTGCCGATACGACGCTTCCCCACATAAGAAAAAGTCTCTGAAAGCATAGACCTGTAACCCTTGATGGTAACAGGCTGGAGACCCCGAGAATCAAACAGATATACCAGAAACTCCGCAATCTGTGAAATCGAAGGATTGGCATAATCAACAGAGTGATCAGCATACCATCGACAGAAGACCTTCCATTTAGCTGCATAAGCTAAACCAGTGGAGTGCCTCCTTGAAGAAGAAATGCACTCCACTGCTCGTCTCGAAAAACCTCTACGGAGGAGACAGGACCTGACAAAAGATATGCGTGAAGGCACAATGAAGTCGGGTCGACGTGAAACCACCTCGGGCGACCTTGACAAAGAAGGTCGCGACGTAGCGGGAGACGTGCCGGAACCGCCGCCATCAGCGAGCGGAGCTGATTGATCCACACCCGCTGAGGCGACAGGGGAGCGATCAGAATGATTCGACAACTGCAGGTTCGAATTTTGGCGAGAACCTGAGGAAGAATCGGAACCGGCGGGAAGGCGTAGCCGACTAGACCGTTCCAATCGAGTGACAGAGCATCCAAGGCAAAAGCCAGAGGATCTGGACACGGGGACACGAAAGTGTCCACCTGATGGTTCCAAGGAGTCGCAAAGAGATCGATGTGGGGACGTCCCCAGAGATTGCAAAGCGACTGGAACACTGCCCTGTGAAGCATCCACTCGGTGGAAATAACCCTGCCCTGTCGGGACAGGGAGTCGGCTAGGACGTTCAGACGACCGGGAATGTGACGAACAACCACTCTGGCGTGAACCTCCTGAGCGAGCAGTAAAAGATCCCGAGCTAACTCGTACATCGGAAGCGAGTGCGTGCCGCCCTGGTTCCGAATGTAAGCAACCACTGTCGAATTGTCGGATAGTAGAAGGACCTGGCGATTCGACAGGTGAGGGATCCACTGCCTGAAACTCAGAAGAAGAGCAAGAAGCTCCTTCTGGTTGATGTGTAGAGCTGCTTGATCCTGGTCCCACATCCCGTGTAGGGAAAGACCGAGAGGATCCAACGTCGCACCCCATCCGAGATCGCTGGCATCTGCCGTCAGAACGCGATCGGATGTGGGTAAGTCCAGCGGAACACCCTGCGTAATCCACTGAACATCTGTCCAGAGAAGAAGGTGAGGATACAGAGAGTCCGGAAACGGAAGCACCTGATCCAGAGAATCTACATTCGGTCTCCAACGACTGAGCAGAAAGTGTTGGAGAGGTCTGACACGCAGCCGACCTAGAGGAATGAGATCCGTCACCGAACCGCAGAGACCGATCAGCCGGAGAAAACTCCGAGCGGTCGCGGACCTGGACTGGGACAGAGTCAGAGCAAAAGCTGAGAGAATCACAGCCTTGGCCTGGGGAACAGCCACCAAATTGAATTTGGTTTGGAAAGACATCCCCAGATGACAAAACGACTGAGAAGGGACCAGGTCCGACTTCTCCTCGTTGACTCTGAATCCTAGCGACGTGAGCAAGCTCAACAGAGTGGCGACATCCGATTCCAGTAAGGCAGCATTGGAATGCCTCTGGAGGATATCGTCCAGATATGCCGAAGTAGTCACCCTGGACTGTGTGCGATGGAACGCTATCACATGCGACATCAGTCTGGTGAACGCCCAAGGAGCCAGGTTGAGGCCGAAAGGCATGGCCTTGAACTGGTAAACTCGCCCCAGAAAAGCGAACCTGAGATACTTCCGTGACGCCCGATGCATCGGAACGTGGAAGTAAGCGTCTCGCAGGTCGATGCTGGCTGCGAAATCTCCCTGGTGAATTGATTGGCGGACCGACCTGAAAGTCTCCATGCTGAACTTGGGAGCAATGATAGACTGGTTCAGGATGCTCAGACCGATAACCGGTCGGAGTCGGCCGTCCTTCTTCGGCACCAAGAACAGGCGGGAATAGAAACCCACTGACTGAACGTTCTTGAAGACCTCGATCGCCCCCTTTGCCAGGAGATTGGCAATCTCCGTGGACAAAAGTTCCCGACGTAAAACGTCTGAAGGAACTGTGGTTGGAAGAGGCACCCTTGACAGAGTGGGGTGCCGTCGGAAGGATATGCGCAGCCCGGACCGAACAACATCTAACACCCATGGATCGGATGTGATGGTGGTCCAATGGTCTGCGAACTCTGCTATCCTTCCTCCAACCTGGGACGAGTCGAGGTGAGGACCTTCATTTCGAGCCCCGACGAGGCCCGCGAGAGGAGAAACCACCTCCTCTGCTAAATGAAGAATCCTGAGACTTCCCTCGATTCTGCCGACCCCTACCTTTACCCCGTGAGTAAGAAGTAGAGGAGGCGGCAGAAGGACCAGCCTTTTGCTTCACAGAGGAAGCAGAAGGGTACTTGTTAGGCTTGGAACGGCCCTTGCCTCCCCGAGAAGGCTGATCAAGCTGACGAAACAGCAGCTGATCTTTGGAATGACGTAGGACGTCATCCTGGACCGTTGACACGGAACCATGGAAAAGTTGCGGACCTGCCAAAGAAGCAGATCGAAGAGTAGCACGCTGCTCCTCGGGAAGGGATCGTCCTGTGTCCAGCACAGCGTCCCTTCGAACTAATTCCAAATTGGCCGTGTTACAGGCATGCGTGTGAGTAAGGTGCATAAGCGCCCTGGACAGCACACGCAAAGGAGCCTGTACCTCGTCAAACTTATCTGGAGGCAGATAAGCAGCCAAAGCTGAGACAACGTGATCTGAGAGAGAAAGCATGCCAAGCATCTCTCTAGATAAGCCCAACGTGGACTCCAGAGTCGTCATTGGAATGACGGCAGACTTGGGCTTGGAAAGCCCGAGGGAAGTGGAGTCCTGATCCAGAACCGTCAAAGTCTGGCAGACTGACGGATTGGCGGAATCGTAGGAACGATAACGCACAGGAGGCAAAAAGGTGTCAACCCTGGTGAAGAACGAAGTCTTCAAAGCCTTGGAATTCAGCTTGGCATCCAATGCTGAAAAAGCCTCAACCACCTGTACCGACTGGCATGGTCGAAGGCGCCCAGAAGCAGGTTGCTCCATAGGCTGTTGGCGCGCGACCGATGATCGCGGCCAGGCTGACACTGTCGGCTGGTTAGCAGGTTTGAGCTCAGGCAGAAACCCAAACACAAAGTCAAGAGCCGCCCCCAAGTCCGAAGACTGCTGGCCCTCGACCTCAAGCATGTCGGACTCCTCCCCAGAGTCGGAAGACACATAGCCCATCGTGGGCAAACCAGCCGACGCCTCCCATGGTGTCGGGACACCAGAGGAATCGGAAACCGGCCTGTTTCCAATCCCGGGAGGCGGCGCCATAGGAGGCGCCTGGAAACCACCCATAGCCTCGCTGGAAGCAACAGGAAGGCTCTTTGAGAGAACCTGAGTGAGTAAGGAGAGGGCCTCCCTAAGCTCACTGCCTGTACCGACCGGTTCGACAGGGGAGCGAACCGGCAAAGTGGCTTCACCTCTGACCCTCTTAACCAGCGAAGGGTCACGATCCTCCAAAACACCCGACGCGGGACGACGGGCGGCAGCCGAAACATCTGAAGGCAGACGTGTATAGGGGTACGATGCACCCCGAGGATCAATATTGCGAGAACTCATGAGAGTCACCGCGGACCTCTGCGGGGCAGAAGGTCCAGGCTGCACAAAAGGCGTTGGTCCCCCAAAACTGGTCGTGTGACCAGAGTGAGTGGACGGAAACGCCACAGAGTTCAGAGTGTTTCCACTACGAACATCTGAATCCAAAGACACAACTGTGGTACTCGACGGCGATGAGACCACAGCGATGGGCTCGGCCGGCAGCCCCTTCCGACTTCGCCGAGTTGAAGTCAGGGAAGGCTGGGGCCGATATCCCACGTCTACAGTATCGGACAGTTCTGCAGTCCCCTGCAGCGAAAAGCCGAGGCCGGCTGAAACAGACAACGAAGCAGACGGACCAGCAGCAGTAGTAGATACGTCGAGAGTCGTTGAGGCTGGTGAAAAAGTGGAGAGAGCACACCGGCTCGGCTCCGAAGGAGGAGTCACAACCCTAGTGACAGCCTCAGATGTCGACTGGAGGGGGACCGTAGTCCCGGAACCAGGCATCTCTACACCAGAACACTCAACGGCTCCCGCAGTATCCACCACAGGAAAAGACTGCACATCCCCCACGGAGGAGGAATAACTCTCACCAGACAAAGTCGGCTCGGGAGGCCCTGAACGACCACGTTCTCCCTTCCCGCGGGAGCGGGAGGCACGGCCACGAGAACGAACGACACGATTTACTGACGCCCAAAAGGTGGAAGACCATGTTCCACAGACACCACACGGCCGCTCGGCCGAACACCCATTACAGGAGGAACACGACGAATGTACATCGTCCACATGCTTAGGCAGCAGACACTGCCCACAAGGAATTGTCCTAGGCATGAAAGAGGTGAGAGGAGCAGAGAAGGTGAGATCAGAAAACAGAACACCCCCAAAGAGAGAAAGGTGACAGAAACAAAGACCCCAGACGGTCGACTGGGAACCACCCAACAGGAAGACTACTCTCAACAGAAAGAAGAAACACTGTAGGAGTGGTACCCCGCTGACACCTAACTCTAACACAATTAGAAAAATTTGCAAAAAAAGCATGAACAATAATTGTGAAAATCTAAGTCCGAACCGCGTGGCCCGCGAAAATCGCGCGCGACCCGAGAGAGAGCAAATAAATATACATTATGGACATATAATAGAAAAAAGAGAATATAAAACACTGTTCCTGAGAATACAAAGGATACACTGTGGTATAATGAATCAGGAATCATCAAACATCGAGCTGGTGGAACACTGATAAGCGTGCAAAAACATCTCGACACGAAGCGGATTTTAAAAAGAATGAGTCTTTAGAGACGGTATATGCGCACTGGCAACGGAAGTCGTGGAGTTGTACTTGGGAGAGAGCGTCCCGTACTGGGTCTGCGCCGGTTGCACTCGACCCAGTTTTGGCTTATTTTTATTGGTGCTTTTGCACCACTTTTCTTTCCCAACTTGCTTGGTAAAGACAAAAATAGAGAGTATTTTATCCGAGTTAGGGACTTCCACTGTAGTGCAAGCCTGTAGTAAACAATTGTGAGTAGGTTGATAAGAAATTATACAAATTTGGCCAAACCATGGTCGGCCAGGGGATTGTCTAGACCTCTCACCGCAGGAACCCTTGGGAAGTGAAACAGTGCCTGTTCACTGCAATAAACAGGCTCTGTTTTACTGGTAAAATAGGACCCAGTCAACAATGCTTGGGAGGTGCAAACCCTCTCTAAAATGGGCAACATGGATTATTAACGCTCACCCCTGGTCTTGAGTTGATACTCATGTTGTGGTCACGATTAGCCATTGTGCAAAAATATGTGACCGTAAACACCAATAAATAAATAGTCTAGACCCCTCCCCCCCCAACCAGGGCAGCCCTGGTAATTCAACCTCTGCAACCAGCAGTGCCAAGGAAAATGCTGATGAAACAAAAAATATCCACACAAAGATACTGCTGCAGAGATGTCCAACTTCTAAGTACTTCCTTTTTTTATCATAAATAGCATAAAACATGTATGACTGTTCACCGACTATTACTGCAAAGCAGGTGACAAGAACTTGATCCATTTCAATATTCCGCAATCATTTTAGATGGCATTTTTAGACATCAGAAACCTTACTTCATCATTGTTGTAAATGGCGTAGAGTTGCAGGCAAAAACGTCGAACAGAGTTTTTTTTATTAAACAAGAGCTCACATATCGCTGAAGCAATACAATGTCCCCTACCGGACTAATAAGCATTACAAATTATACAAATGTTATAACCTAGATGTGATCAGCATGAATTCCGTTGAAGCGTTTCCAAAAAAGTCCGGAAAACTGATATTTTGGTGCTTTTCCATATTTTCAAGGGCCATAATTCACACAAGAATAAAGCAATCAGCATGAAACTCAAACTTGATCTGTAAGTCTTCGTTCTATAGTAGGACACCAAGAATGAAATCATTCCGTTGAAGCATTTCCAAAAAAAGTCTGGAAAACTAAAGTGTGACTGACAGACTCACTGATAGAAGGACAGAGTGCAAATGAAACTTGATCTGTAAGTCATCGTTCTATAGTAGGTTACCGAAAATGAAATCATTCCGTTGAAGCGTTTCCCCCCAAAAAAGTCCAGAAAACTGATATTTTGGCACTTTTCCGTATTTCCAAGGGCCATAACTCACACAAGAATAATGCAATCAGCATGAAACTCAAACTTGATCTATAAGTCATCGTTCTATAGTAAGTTACCAAAAATGAAATCATTCGGTTGAAGCATTTCCAAAAAGTCCGGAAAACTAATGTGTGACTGACAGACTGACGGATGGACAGAGCGCAAACCTATAGTCCCCTCCGGCGATGCCGGTAGGGGACTAATAAAAAAGCCGTAGAATGATGATTTGGTTATTAATTTATGATAAACATGAAGTTAAATACCCTGCAGATAACTACAAGAAAACTATGTTGATGAATCTTTGTTCAATGGACGAATTCACATATGAATTGGGAAGGGGGTATTGGTCAGGGCAAAATAGGCTTCCATTACTTGTCGCTATTATATAGACTACTGTATGTGTAACACGGGGTCAGGACTGAAGTGGTGTATTCATTGTTATCAGTGAAAAAAGTGGTTATTATTATTATTTATTGGTGTTTAAGGTCATATATTTCTGCACAATGGCTAATCATGACCTCAACAGTTTTACGGGTGGATGAAGCCGGAGTACCCAGATAGAACCACCAAGCAACGGCAAGCAACTGTCAGCTCCCCAACATACTAAGTCCACACAAGCAGGGTTAGCATTGGTTTAAGACAGGTGCACCATCGACGTGCAGTACACCTTAGTACACAACGTCACCCTGCCCCCACATGGGGTTGTCACTAAAAAGTGTACTCCGACCCCGACTCCGAAATTACAGGCTCCAAAAATATTTCTTTTTATAACTCTTTTATTAATGCATCAATTACACTGAAATTCAACATAAATGTACAAAAAATGTACAAAAAAATTATGATTTTCATTAAATGGACTTTTATTGGGTTTTGCCTCACTAAAAAGTGTACTCGGCGATTTCAACGAAATTTCATTCTCTCATTCATATAATACATTCTTCCAGCTAATGTGTCGCCGTATTAAGAATATATTCGTATTTTACGATGTTTAAAGCAAGTTTTATAATCAATTTTGAAATTAATCGTGCTTAAAATGGAAATTTACTCGAAGATGAGAATCGCCGACTCCGGCTTCATTTGAGGTTGCATGTAAAATTCGAACTTGCAATTGGCGGATCAATAGTTAGGGGTTTTCCCGGATTGTGGTAAGTGACGCAGTCAACGTGCAAGAGAAGGCGTTGAAAGTGATTTTTCCACAGGTAGTTTGTTTTTCTCAGTGAAATTTATGTCTTGTGTGTGCAAGGCTGTAGCACCAACATTTTAATGCTCAATATTCTGCTCATCTTTGCTATTTTTATTCAATAAACACCAGGGTTTTTTTTATTATTAGAGTATTCATGTATTACTCACTTCAACCATTGATATTGTTTTGTTTCTTTGTGAGTATTGTGATGGGTAATCACGCGAATGATGAAAGTTAATAATAAAATATAATTCCCGATGCTATATGCCTTCAGAGATATATAGCACTGGAAATTATTTTACAACCCTAGGGTCCAACTTCTTATCGAAAAAAATTACGCCCTTTCCTGCTACTGACAGGTGTTAAACTTGATTGCCGTAAAACAATTTCCTTATCCGCGTCACTTACCACAATCCGGGAAAACCTCTGACTATTGATCCGCCAATTGCAAGTTTGAATTTTACATGCAACCTCAAATGAAGCTGGAGTCGGCGATTCTCATCTTCGAGTAAATTTCCATTTGAAGCACGATTAATTTCAAAATTGATTATAAAACTTGCTTTAGACACCGTAAAATACGAATATATTCTTAATACGGCAACAATTTAGCTGGAAGAATGTATTATATGAATGAGAGAATGAAATTTCGTTGAAATCGCCGAGTACACTTTTTAGTGAGGCAAACCCCAATAAAAGTCAATTTAATGAAAATCATAATTTTTTTGTAACATTTATATGATTGTATGTATACTACACATAATTCTGTACATTTATGTTGAATTTCAGTATAACTGATCCATGAATAAAAGAGCTATAAAAAGAAATATTTTTGGAGTCGGTAATTTCGGAGTCGGGGTCGGAGTACACTTTTTAGTGACAACCCCCACATGGGCAATGGGGGTGAAGTGTCTTTCCCAAGGACACAACGCGGTTGCCGCAGGTGGGATTCGAACCGAGGACATCTTGGCTTGCAGCCTGCGAAAAAAAGTGGTTGCAGATACAACTTCCAGTAATTGTGCTTGCACGCACCACTCGCATTGCATTCATTAGGCACAACACTCTATTCCATTTTCTGTGCAGTCATTCCTAAGAATGGGCAAGCATTCCAGTTCCATGTCCTGTACTTGGGAATTCTTTTTATTGAGGCTCGAGTGTACTGAACAATTAGACCCATCATGCCAGTCTCATAATCAAAATGGCCTTATTTGGAGTGATTCCGGTGGTTATGAGGACCCCCAATGACCTGAGCGGGAGTTAACCGATGGCGATGCCACCCCCCCCCCCCCCCCCCGGCCTTATAGGCCATTTCTCCCACAGTGCGAGTGGCAAGTATTGCTTCTCGCAATGTTGCTGGTACTACCTTGGCAGCTGGGGAAGGGACAAATCCAGTTTTAGCTTCGCCATTTAGGCGACTTGAAGATTTTAAAAAACGCGCGAAAATTTCCAAGGGTACCACGCGTGCAGTTCTGTATAAAAAATATTAAAAGGGACATGAATTTTATTTTAAACAATGAACATGGCCATTTTTAATTACCTAAAACTGTTTGTATGTGGTAATAGTACGCCACCATTTGGAAATAAAGCAGAATATTGATTTTTAACTCTTCTCAAATTGCCGTAAAAATGCCATTCTGGTTTATAACTTTTCAGTACGAGTTACCAGTCCTGGCGGTGAATACAGGTGAATTCGTACGAACCAAGGAGGATCCGGACTCAGACTTGTAGATTTCGGACCTTAGAGGATTCGGCCCCTAACTTTGGAGGATTCGGACCCTGTCTTTGAAGGATTCAGACCCTGATCTACATTGCTTGGGTGGTAATAAAAAAAACGAAGACCTCTGTACAAAATAATGTGTTTTATTTATGTGATGGGGGAATTTTACAGCAAACAGAAATTTACATATTTATAAATGTGTCATGGCTAAAACAGGAATTTTACAAAAAACTGTCAAATCTCGACACGAGGTGACCCAGTGACCCTGACTGTAGAAAATGTTATGAACTCTCAATAAATAAATAGATAAATAATAATATATAATTCAGCAAACGGCAGTTACGGGGGACAGGTCAAAACATCACACAACCAAAACGTCACATTTCAAAATGATCAAAACGTCACATTTTATGGTCAAAACGTCACATACTTTTAGCAAAAACGTCACATACTTTTGGTCAAAACGTCACATACTTTTTGGTGAGTTTTTCATATGGGGTGTATCTGGGTCTGAAATTTATATAGAAAGCACTGTACAGGACGTGGAGAGTGGATTGTTACTAAATCACCCATGGAGTGGAGTTATCACCCAAACTATAACTTTCAAATTTTATACATATGGACAAAAAGCACAAGCAATGTTTCAGCCAATGGACCTCCGGGTTTAACCAGGAGGTCCATTGGTTGAAACTTTGCTTGTGTTTTTTGTCCATATGTATAAAATTTGCAATTGTTGCTTGGGTGGAATCTCCACTCTGCGGGTGTTTTAGTGATAATACACTCTCCACGTACTGTATGTCCTATAATGACCAAATTTTGGACATTTTTTTAAAAATTCAGTTGTCCATAACTAGAAATATAACTTCATCATATGAGAAACATTTTCTGATCAGTTTTGTCACGTATTTATACATAGAGCCTCTTCATGACATTTTCATGTAAAATCTACTCGTGTCCCAACTGACTTAATGATTTATAAATTTTCCAAATTAACGTTGAAAAAATTATGTAATTATATCTGTTTTCAGTTGTATGGTTGTCGGAAATAACTGAACTCAGTCTTTCGTTGGAACGTTCTGCTCACAATTGTTGAAAAGATGCATGCATTGTAAATGATAAATATTCAGATATTTTACTAAACAATCAGATATCTTTTCACACTCAGAAAACAGAGTAGCAGAATATAGCAATAAAGAATTACAAAGAATAATCACCATTGTTAAGAATAATCGGATAATTCGGATTTGCTGTGAAAACACAGTCAACCTGTGAATTAACCCTTTACCTAACACGAAAAGCAGACGACTCTTGCAAATAAAATTCCTGAATAATTATTTTTTTTTTACTTTTTCCCTTATAAAAATGTACCATGGTAAACCATGGTACGTCCCAAAATACCATGGTATTACCCGGGTGTTACCCTGGTATTACCAGGGTATTTTGGGATTTACAATGGTTTACCACGGTACTTTTTTTTATAAGGGAATTGCGTCAGAACCATAGCTTATGACCCCTCATTGGAACGAGCTCAACGAGCTCGTCCCAATGAGGGGTCATAAGCTATGGTTTTGAGACAAAAAATGAAAAAAAAAATGTCAATTGAATGGTGATTTTTGTGAATAGCGCTGACGGTTTTGACCGTTACGTTGGGTAAAGGGTTAATTAGTTGGCTCGTTCGCTCTGTAATGTCTCGCAGATATAATTTATCGTATATTTCACAAAAGATAGATGAGTCCATTTCAACTTAACCTGACTCATGTGGTCATCTTTGTTTTGTATATCAAACATTACGCAAACTGAACGACAAACAACAGTGAAAACGAATGTTTATTTCCCCCAAATGAAAGTAATTGAAGCACAAAACCAACCAATTGATACTATATATCCTTAAGTAAAAGTAATTCGCCCCTGCGAGTAACATGGGGTGGGTGCCGTGCCCATGCAGGGTCACCTTGACATTGATGACCTTGACCTTTTATTTCGAAAACGGCTGGGTCGATCGAGCTAAAATTTCATATCTGCGGGTATATTGTCCTATCGATCATTTTGACTTTATCGGGGTGCCCGTGCGGGGTGACCTTGACCTTGAAATTGGTGACCTAGGCCTCTATTTCGAAAACGGCTGGGCGGCTACCTATTGTATATCTTTTGCTCTCAAATTTTACTGTGACTGTGACTGTAAATTATCTGAATGAGGCTCTTGGTGATCACAAATTCCAACTGCAAATCAATATTTAGGGGATTTCTACTACGTTTCAACAATATTTGGAGGAGTTTTATGACCGTGACTGGCGTGACAAATTATTTTCTTAATATTTAAAAATTTATATTTTAAAATGAGACGGTAACATAAATATTTTTCCTCAGTTACAATGCATTTAGTTAAAATATGAAAGTCAGCAGCGACATTTTGTTTACAAGCTAAATCTCCATCAGTAATCATTAACACTATCGTCAAAGTTAAGCAACGTCGAGCCTGGTTAGCCCTTGAATGGGTGACCGTCTGGGCAATCGATTCAGACTCCCGCGTTGTGCCCTTGGGCAAGACACTTAACCCCAATTGTCCACATGAAGCCGTGTACTAAGGCGTACTGCACATCGATGGTGCGCATGTCTTCAACCAATTTAACCCTGCCTGTGCTGCACTGCGGAGATACGATGTTGGGAAGCTGGCAGCTGCTCGTCGTTGCTCGGTGGTTCTCTCCAGATAATCCGGCTTCTTCCACCCGTAAAACTGCAACCGACACGATATGACCCTGCCTGTTAAAGTGCCGTTAAACCTTAATAAATGAATAACATTAACACTTTGCAATGACTGTTCGTTGGATGCTATTGTTGCTATCCAAGTGTCGGCTACACAGTCAGGCGGGTTGGATTGGAAGTGGCGAATCCAATCTCGAATGAGTCAGTTACTTGTATTCAGTATAATTGGCAGTGATATAAAAATTGTATTGCATATTAAACCTTCTTTGTTACATGATATGTATATATACTTTGAAAAGAGCTTGAGACTGAACTCTGGAATTCCTCAGTCACATGACACCCTGTCTCTCAGAGCTCGATGTCAACACCAGCTATATTCATTGTTATTTGATACCGTTATTGGATATAAATAAATGTTTCTGTTTATGTGAGTCTTAAAAAGCACTTGGTCATTCTAAGATCCCGTGTAATGGATCGTATGACTTTTACGGCTGGAGGGAAGCAAGCCTGAAAAGAAGCAATCTGCCATTTGCCGAATGAGGCCCCCAGAGGGTGAATATTCTGTCCCATATAGTGGGCCAATGTGTCCTCTGGGTACCTCTTTCGGTTTAAGTTTGAGACCTTGATTCAGATTGAGATTCCCGGAGAGTAAATTTAGTGATGCTACCCTGCTGTGCAGGGTAGCATCACCAAATTCACCCTCTGGAGACCTCATTTTGCAGATGACAGTCTGCTTATTTTCTGCCTTGGAGGAAATCGGAGTATCTGAAGAGAACCTCCAAGCAGCGTCGTATTACTGTGGGATTAATTCATTTTAATTAGTTTCCCCGCGAAAAGGCGACTACCTTTCCCGACTTAACTATATAACCATAAATGATTGGTGTACTGAATTGAAATCGCAGGGGCGGCCGTGGAACGGAGCGACCAAGGTTTCAGATTCTCCCAATCGAGGAATTCTTTTCAGAAGGTTGCTCCGTGAAATGCATTTTCCTTGCTTCTAAGAGTAAAACTTGATTTTTAAAAAAAATTGCACGTAACGCAAAAATGTCGGGAAATCAAACAGCCCGTCCTTTTGGAAGAATTGTTTGTTATTTCCTGTTGAAATTTCAATATTTTCCAAACTATTTTTCAAACAATCAAGACTATTTCATCCACTGAACGCAACGACGCTCAATTAACAATGTTTTAGCAGATCACAAATAGCATTGCAGCTCTCAAGTCTGCCGAAACTCGGCGATTGTCATGAATGCAGAAATTTTTGGAAATTCAAGTCTAAGGGAAATAACTCGAAAGTACTTTTTCAATTTCAAATGAATCAGGTTTGCAGAACAAAGGGAAATAACTCGAAAGTACTTTTTCAATTTCAAATAAATCAGTTTTGCATAAAAAACGAACTTTAAGTAGAAAATAAATTTCACACTGTTCAATCGTTTAAAGGTTTCACATTCACCGTGAAGTCATGGGATTCTCTGTGAATAATACGAGATTCTCTGTGAAAATCATATGTTTTTTTGACAAACGCAAATGAAGGCCAAGCAGTGGCGTAGCTAGCCCAAAGCAAGGGGGTGACGGGGGGGGGGGGGGGGGGGGGGGCAAACTCGCATAGCCTTGCTTAGAGCCGTTTTAGTAGGGGGAATTTGTAACTAACGGTAGGGTGGGGGTGCGGGAAATGCTTTCCAGGTCTGCATATCTCAGAATGTTGTGTCCCTAAAATTTGAGCTAGGTAACCAAGGTAACGATAATGAGGGGGAATAAATGTGTCCGATAGGTGATTGGTACCACGGGCCGACCATGGTTCGGCCCGTGATTGGAAAATTTTGAATTCCAGGGTTCAAAAACCCCATCTCCTTGCATCTGAGCGGATATTTTGAGGTTTTTCATGTACTGACGACTGTCTACCATTTCATCGACACAGATAATAGGACAAGCAATCTACGAAACTACAACCTTACCCCCCTGGACCTAACACACCCCCACCCCTACGATTTTTATGCCATTTTTGGACATATTTCAAGGACCAACTTTGAGGGAAAGTGGGGAGGGACGCGTCCCCCAATCTCCCCACCCCCCCCCCCCCCCCCCACCCCCGTGGCCACGCCACTGAGGCCAAGGAATTTTTACAGTAACATATCGTCCTCTGTGTTCCAATGTGTTCTATGTGCCAACTGGCACATAGAACACATTGGCACTTAGGGGACGATATGGAAAGGTAGGCAGCAATAAATTTATCTTTATCCAGTAGTGTGACTATCCCCCGAAGTCCAGTTCGCAATCACTATCTGTTACTCTCCATCAAATGAAAAAAATAGGCTGAACAAGATGGGAGGGGCCACTCAATTTTTGTCTTTTCCTCCGGTACGAGTAGTTTTTTATCGAGTTTTATGCTAAAAATCCCCAATCCAGACGGGTAGGTTACATGCTCTTCACTGTTCCGAAATATCGAAATTTGTATGATGTCCCGGGGATGGTGTAAAACAAGAATGACAACGCAGCATTACTGTGAGTGACCTGACACCGTGCACATTTTAGTGGGGAGTGTGTATGTGCGGGGAGGGGGTCAGCCCTCCTAAAAAAACACATGTCCCCACCTTCCAAAAAGAAAAAAAAATCTGAATTCCACGACCTGGATGGATCAGGAACTTGTGTAACTACAGGTAATATTCCACTTTTCATGTAAATTTACCTTTCCTCAAAACTTCAAAATGATCCAAGATAGTGCTATTTGGGAAATATTTCATTCAAGTATTTCGTCAAGGAGGCCTCTGAAACTCTCATCTCCGGGGAGGGGCGGGGGTGGGGGGTTGGGATGAGGGAGATAAACTCCCGTCGCTCGCGTACCTCTCCAACCTTCGGGCTTTGTGATATGCCACAGGAATATCATACCCCAAGACGCCTGTGCGGGGATGGATGCGCGAGTGACATTCTCCTATTTGACTTCAATCGAGTAGGGGGTGGGTGTGGGGTGGGGGGTCGAACACTTTAACGTGGTAATAAGATGTACTTTGATTAAGATACAATTACTGTTAATTACCGCTTCTTGCAAAGTTGAAATAAGTACTTATTTTAATCCGACCCTCAAAAGTATCAACTTTAAATGTTATACTTGGGAGTTGTTGATATAAAGTCGATACAAATCATGGATTATTACGAACATTGTCGGTCTCCATTGAAGTATCGTATTCAGAGATTCGTCTGTTTGGGCAAAATGAGGGCTATTCCAGAAACGGAATCAAAGTTGTTTCAGGAGCGAAATTCCTCGGGCTCTTCCTCAATCATTAGGTTTCCCGTACAGGAGACCTTATGATCGAAGATGAGTTCAATAGGAGGCGGTTGGTAGAATTTTGATGAAATCTCGATGACTCGAAAAATTCCGAATCAGGGCGTCTCGATTCGAATCGAACCGAATCATCGAAATGCTACTTAACCCTTTACCTAACACGAAAAACAGACGACACTTACAAACAAAATTCTTAAATAACTATTTTTTTTTCATTTTTTTGTCTCCAAAACATAGGTTATGACCCCTCATTGGAACGAGATCGACGAGCTCGTTCCAAAGAGGGGTCATAACCTATGTTTTGGAGAAAAAAAATGAAAATTAATTGGCGATTTTTGAGAATAATGCTGGCCGGTTTTGGGCGTTACGTTGGGTAAAGGTTGAAGGGCTTCATTAACCCTTTCACGACCACGCCCACTTTATCCATATATGGATGACCTGTATGTACGCATGCGTGCGAGGAAGTTCAATAAAATTTACGACATACTTAAAAGTATAATCTGATTAAATATTGGAAAGGGCCCCCTGAGCTCTTTTCCAACAATTAATCAGATGGTAGATTTTGATCTGGGCATATCAGAACGTACAGATAATCATCATAAAATAGGTGACAATAGTCGCTTTCAGCAGCTTAAGCTTTAAACAAAGTGGTTGCACATCGGCGTATCACCGTGACAGAATCGTCCAGAGTGCAGGATAGTTCTCTGACGGCCACGCATTTCCACAATTTTTTGAAGATAGGGAGCACATATACTTAACGCCTAAGAACGAGCTAGTCATGAAAATAACTCGGGACAACAGTTTTGCCCCTCATCCACCTCTTCCAACAGGTAGGTCTAACAAGACGAACATTAAGATAAACTTCACATTTGCGCATGATTCAGCTCAAAGGTAATACATGTTCTCGTTTCGTATTTTGATAATACAAATTATATTTCTCTCCACCCCTCCCCACCCACCCCATCCCACCCCACCCAATCCCTCCACGCACCTCCCCGCCAGCTATCAAATTAGTTTCTGACGCCCTGGTCAATTGCAACCGAAGGTTTGTTCATTCCACAAAATCGGTTCAGTTGAAATTGAAAAAGTACTTTCGAGTTATCTCCCTTAGACCGTAAATTTAAAAAAAATTACAACAATACGGAAAATTGTCGAATATTGAGGAACAGAGTAAATTTTCAATGGGAAAAAATGCCAAGCTTTCAGTACTTCGTCACTATTAGACTAATTTCCAATTGTCGTAATCGTTTGACCGCTTTTTTGCTGATTTTCAAACCGCGATAATTCCTGTTTCGTTAACCCTTTGAACTCTAGTGGTATCTTCCATGCCAGCTCAATGGAAGCACTTGGAAGAGAACATATTCATTATCTGGGGTAGACCAGTCAATATTTTTAACGTGCAGCCTCGGGGCTGCATGTTGAAAATATTGATTGGTCTATCCCACACGTTTACTGAGCAGCCATCCTATTTAATGACGTTATGACGTGTCAGGTTCCTGGCCGGAAAAATGGGCGCTAGGGGTAAATGCGTTGAGTCTTTGGGCAAGGCACTTCGTTCCGATCGCCCACGTCGGGTCACGGTGGAGCTGTGTATTAACCCCTAGCACTCTGGTAGTATTTCAAATTTTGGTCACAAACTCCATATTGCTCATGCGGCATGAAGAATTTAACAAATTATATCTTGTTCGACAGAGTTCAGTGAGCTCTGTCAAACAAAATATTTTTTTTTTAAATTTCCTGGTGCATTGAGTGGAAAATTTACATCTGAAAACTTTGGTATTTTGACATCAGAGTGCAGAAGGTTAAGACTTACTGCCTGTTGATGGTGCACTTGTCTTGAACCAATGCTAACTCTGCTCGCGTGGCGTTAGTACAGGAGGAGTGTGACTGTTGCTCGCCACTGCTCAGTGGTTCTCCCCAAGTACTCCAGCTTCTTCCACCCATAAAACAACTGTCCGACACGATGTATTTTTTTATTTATTAATTTATTTATTTATTTTGTTATTTATTTAATGGTGATTAAGACATTCTAATGCACAAAGGCTAATCATGACCGTGACAGTTTTACGGGTGGAGGAAGCCGGAGTACCCGGAGAACCACCGAACAACGACGAGCGACTGCCAGCTCCCCAACATCGTAACTCCGCACTGCAGCACAGGGAGGATTGGATTGGTTGAAGACATGCGCATCATCGACGTGCAGGACGCCTTAGTACACGGAGTCATCGTGCCTCCCATGTGGACAATCGGGGTTAAGTGCCTTGCCCCCCGACACGAGGTGATCCTGGCTATAACGTCGTACGGCTCAGGGTGCGTCGGGCTTCTCGCACGGGAGTAATGTAGTATATCATGTTCTTTATATACTCCTGTTGGTCTCCTGTTAGACCTTGGTACTACTAATCCAACTAATGCTTCATATTATCCTATGACTGGTATAGGTAGTACGTAATGCTAGGCCAAGTGGTATTGTGGGAAGGTGTAATACACGTTTGCCTGGTGCGGTAGTATAATACACGGTCAGTACCGCCGTTGGCCATCCATCTGAGGAGTGATACTGTCATACAGTAGGTCTTGGTAGTACGTAATGCTTGGTTAAGCCTGGTAGTATTAGCTCTTTGCGCCACTAAACCACCTACTGCTTTATATATCCTGACTGGTATAGGTAGTACAAAATGCTAGGCCAAGAAGTATTGTGGGAGTGGGGTGTGTGTGGTGGGATGTGTCTGTGTGTGGGGGTGGAGTGGGGGTAATGTATGGTTATCTAGTGCGGTAGTATAGGGTGTATGACCAATATCCCCGTTGGTGTAATGTTGGTCCTTGGTAGTACTAACCCCCTCAAATGCATTTTAACATCAGGATTGTTATAAGTAGTGCGTAATACTAGGCCATGCGGTAGTGTTAGGTAATGCTTGGTAGTTTAGGGTGTTCGTCTATACCCTTGTTGATCTACTGTTAGCCTTTAGTACTATCAATCAACCTAAGGCGTTATACTGTCCTATAGTTAGTCTGGGTAGTACGTAATGCTTGATCATGAGGGTTTATGCATGGTTGTCTGGTACAGTAGTATAGGATGAACTGTCTGTGCCCATGTTGGTCTACTATAATCCCCTTGTACCTCTCCCCATCTACGGCGTTGTGCTGACACTCAGTTTGTATAGATAGTATGTAATGTTAGATTATGTGGTATTGCGAGGTAAAACTTGGTAATTTAGAATGGTAATGTAAGGAGTACAGTATGTACCCTGTTGGTCTACTGTTAGCCTTTAGCACCATCAATCCACCTAAGGCGTTATACTGTCCTATAGTTGGTATGGGTAGTATAGTGGTAAACAAGCTCTGTTGCACTGGCAAAATAGGACCCAGTCATCAATGCTTGGAGTGGAAGTCCTCTAAAATGGGCAACATGGGTATAAACAATTGATTTAACTTTACTTTATATCAATGCTGCTGTCATGATTAGCCATTGTGCAGAAATATGTGACATTAAACATAAATAAATAAATGAATAAATAAATAAATAAATAAATAAATAAATAAATAAATAAATAAATGCTGAAGGTGACATTAAATCTCAGTAAACAATTCCTATTTTCACAGGTTACATGGATATGTGACCTTAAACATCAATAAATAAATAAATAATACAGGTTACATGGTCTGCAGCTTTCGCCAGAAGTTTGAGATTCACAAGTCTCTACACAAAAAAATCATAGCAAATTGTGTTGTTCTAGTGATGGAATTCTATTAAGAGCTACCATTTGGGTGAAAGTAGTTTCATTTTTCTTATTTTTGGCCCTGGCAACTGAGAGCTTGTAAAATGATTACGTTCTAGGGAGGAGGGGGTGATTTTGGTGCTTTATTACCAGCAAGCCAGAAAATAAGCAGACTGTCATCTGCAAACTGAGGTCTCCAGAGGGTGAATTTAGTGATGCTACCCTGCTGAGCAGGGTAGCATCACTAAATTTACCCTCTGTGAACCTTAGTCTGAATCAGGGTCAAAACTAAACAGAAAGAGGTACCTAGAGGATAAATTGGCCCACTCTATGAGATATCATCATCAAATTCACCCTCTGGGGACCTCATTCTGCAAATGTCAGACTGTTTATTTTCAGGCCTGATTATCAGCTGTTCCCATGGGATGAGGAAGAAAAGCTTGTTTACTGTTGTAAACAAGTTCAGTTTCACTGGTAAAATAAGTTGTACCATATTCATGATAAAAGTGTAACACACCTGAAAAATATCTAACCCTACAAGTGTAGTCTCACTTTGGAGGTTACACAACTGGTGTCTCATGCGTGAGGGCTTTTCTCACAGGTAACTACTGTGTGAAAAACCAAATCAGAGGCTCAAGTGAGCCTAAAACGTGCACCTGGCTCAAGCTGTCAAAAGTGATGAGTGATCAGTAAGTGACTGGCATACAGAGCCCAAATATTAACCCAGGGACTTGATTTGAACAAACTTGAATCTGACACCCCCAGAGATGTCACACACCAAATATCAAAAGATTCTGACTGGTGAATCTGAAGAAGATATTTCAAGAAATTTTCTCACATTGCACTGAGTTGTACTATGGGCCCCAATAAAGGGTCCAAATATTAACCCAAGGGCCTGATTTGAACAAACTTGAATCTGCCCCCCTAGAGATGCTGTATATCAAATATGAAAATATTCTAACTGGTGGATGTGAAAAAGGAGATTTTTAAAGAAATTCCCTTGTATGGTACTATGTTACAATTAGGGTGTATAAATATTAACCCAGGGACTTGATTTGAACAAACTTGAATCTAACCCCCATAGAGACGTTGTATACTAAATATCAAAAGAATCTGACTGGTGGATCTGAAGAAGATTTTTAAAGATTATTCCCCATATTGCACTAAATTAAAATTCGGACTCTCATGGGGAGCGCAAATATTGACCCTGAGACTAGATTTGCCTGACACAACCGCTGGCAATTTATTTTTACGATTCCATTATACTGGTCCTTAGGATGCTTCATACCATATTACAGTTTTCTGTTCCATGTGGTTTTGGAAATGTGGGCATTTTAATTTTTTCTATTTTTATATATATTTATATTTATTGTTGTTTAAGGTCACATAATTCTGCACAATGGCTAATCATGACCATAACATGGAGATAAAGTCAAGGTCAGTCAATCGTTTATACCCCATGTTGCCTATTTTAGAGGACTCGCACCCCAAGCATTAGTGACTGGGTCCTACTTTACCAGTGAAAAAGAGCCTGTTTACCACAGTAAACAAGCACTGTTTCCCTTCTTGGGGTTCCCTCGGGGGTTCAGTAAAGTGTTAAGAAGAAAAAAAAAAACGACTTAAATATAATTTTTTTATTTTTTCTGCATAAATAACAATATTTATGATAGATATAATCACATGCATGCTTTACAAATCCAGATTTAACAAATTCAGTGTCATGGCCTGTTTTACTAGAACTACAAAAACATTAGTTCTCTTTCAATTGTTTAACCCCTTACCTAATGAATCGACCACAGCTGTCCTTGTAATATACAAATTTAGCAGTTGAAACAAGAGCTGGACTTTCGTCCGGTGCATACCCCCACTTGGAGTACCGCCTAGTGTGGGCATACCTATGACCAACAAATATTATTTATGAATATTCTTGTACGGACTGACGGATGGATGCAAAGATGGATGCCGCAATCCAGTATGCCCCCCTTCCATTTTCTTCGAAAGTTTTCAACAATTTCTAATTCAAAAGGTATGGTAAATTGTTTGGTTTTTGGAAGTTTTATGCAATGAGGCAGAAGCCTTTGTCATAGGCAAACTGCATGCCCTATTTCAGTAAAATCTGATAACCTATACCTGAGATACAGGCTAAACAGACAAATAATGTCTATTTCCTACAATTTGTAAGTCAAAAAAGGGGGATAACTCTAAAAAGGAGAATGTGAGAAATATCGTTGGATCCTTTTTTTAAAGCCTATACCATAAGCAGGGTTCATGGCAAATTTCATTGCAACAGAACATTTGATACCTGATATACAGGCTGAACAGACAAAATTTGGCTCGGACGGACACAATTTCTACGTGAACAAGTAATAAAAAAAAAAATAATAAATAATAAAAAAATAACTAGTGTGGGCATACCTATGACCAACAAATATTATAAAAAATAATAATTTACTGAAGTTATGAATATTCTCGGACGGACTCACACGCGGATGCACAGATGGATGGACGGATGGACAGACGGACGGACGGACGCATGTAATCCAGTATACCCCCATTTTCTTCGAAAGTGGGGGTATAAAATTTATTTTTTTTCTAAAGATTCAATAAAACCATATCATGTGACCCCTCATTGGAGTGAGCTCTCTCAACATGTTCTAATGAGGGGGTCATATGATATGGTTTTGTTGCAAAATTTAAAAAAAACCCCATTAATTAAAATAATAAATTTTCATATTGTGTCAGTAGAGTACAGATGTGGACTGGTCGTAATCCATGCATTGAGTAGTGATGTCCATGCATGTATTTTATCCGATAATAAAACTCATCAGAAGTAAAATTTTAATAAATGAAGCACCGGGCTGTACCCTGTTCTTCATTAACCCTTTACCCAATGCAGACGATATCAAAATTTATTATTTTAAATATCATTTTCTCAAATTTTTCAAAAAATTTCAACAAAACCATATCATGTGACCCCCCGTTGGAACGAGCTCGACGAGCTCGTTCCAACGAGGGGTCACATGATATGGTTTTGTTGAAATTTTTTGAAAAATAATATTTTTTCTACTACTGAATTTGAATATTACGCAGGCGGATGCGGCCCCGATTCGTTGGGTAAAGGGTTAATTAAATTTCTGGTGATTAGTCCTGTAATAATTGTTTGGAATCAAATATTGCATCCATGAAAATTTTTATCTCAACCAAACTTGATATGTGTATTACCTGGCTAGTAACACAGGCCAAGTTCGAATATCCGTTCCGTCCAATTATTTTCACATGAGTTACGACCCTTTTTCAAGTTAGAATTTGACCATCTATTAACATTTTTGGTTTCCGGCCGATAACTGCAGTTTGGATTATTTGATCTCAACAAAGTTGGAATGTGTATTACCCAGCTAGTAATACAGGCCAAGTTTGAATATGGGTTCCGCCCAATTATTTTTACATGAGTTATGACCCTTTTTTGACTTAGAATTTGACCATCTATTAACATTTTTGGTTTCCGAACGATAACTCCAGTTTGGATTATTTGATCTCAACAAAGTTGGTATGTGTATTACCCAGCTAGTAATACAGGCCAAGTTTGAATATGGGTTCCGCCCAATTATTTTTCCATGAGTTATGACCCTTTTTCGACTTAGAATTTGACCGTCTATTAACATTTTTGGTTTCCGGCCGATAACTTCAGTTTGGATTATTTGATCTCAACAAAGATGGTATGTGTATTACCCAGCTAGTAATACAGGCCAAGTTTGAATATGGGTTCCGTCCAATTATTTTTACATGAGTTACGTCCTTTTTCGACTTAGAATTCAACCATGTTTTAACATTTTTGGTTTTCGACCGATAACTCCAGTTTGGATCATTTGATCTCGACCATAGTTGGTACAATTCAAAATGGCTAACAGATGTATTTAGCCACGCCTCGCAGTGCTCATGTTAAGTGCTATAAATGGCCCAGAATTTCAGTTTCAAGCACTTTTAACCCTTTGGGCCTATTTCCAACTTTCATCAATTTTTACTGTCTTAGAACAGGTGCTCCAACTTACTGTGTTTGGGAAAACTTGCAAGGTACACTCCAAGTACATTGGCAGTTGTTGCTAGGCAAGTCTTGGCTGCCTATATAGGCAGCCAAGACTTACGTAGACACAAATGCAAAGTAACAGAGCATTAAATGTCACAGTGTGGCAAAAATGTATGAAAAATCAACAGGCCTTTTAGGGTTAATGCTTTACTTAACATAACAGCTACAACCAGACAATATCCTTAAAAAAAAAATACTTTCAAATTTTATTTTTTGCCTCCCTAACAAAGCTTATGACCCTCGTTGAAACAAGATCACTGAACATGTTCCAATGGGCTATGGTGGGTTTTTTGTGAAAAAAATGAAAATTCTAAGTTGATAAAAAAAAATTGTTTGCGTCATTTTTTATTTGCAGTAGATAAAGGGTTACACACTCTTGAACATGGATATGAACACATTTGGATAAATAATTTCAGCAAGTTATGGGCTTAGGGCCACAAGAAACAAACTTTCACAAAATAACAGTCTTACTTCAAGAAACTCTACCAATATGTTTATTGGTAGGTATTCTAGGTTGTACAAAACAGCCATGGGACTAAAAATGTTAAAAGTCTTGTATTCATTTACACTCAACACAGCTTAAATAAACATATATATTCGTTGAAAGGTAGCCAGAAAGCCTCACAAATAGGTTAATTGGCTGCAAAGCAATGGAATGGGAAAAACTCTTTTGAAAAAACATCTCCATGCTCAGAACGAAGTTGCATATTCTATGTAAAATCTGCAACTGTTAGTTAGTCACCGAAGCATACCAGGTTCTTTTTTGGAACTGTTCAGATAAGGTTTTTGGGGGGGTGGAGTATTAGGACCAGACATGTTAACTCTCCCGGAATGCCCGGGAAAATCCTGGAATTTCAGTGTAGTTCACGACCTCCCGGACGGGAATCAGTTTTGGACCAAAAAATCCCGGAAAACAACAGTCAAAAATTTCATTCCTGTTGAAACTTTTGAAAAAATGTTTGGAGTCAAATCACATGCATTTCAAACTCTGGTAAAAACTCACGACGCAGTAAAATATGGATTTAAGTTAATTTAGGACAAAAATTTTCCTACTAAAATTAAATATGAAGATTAACATGTACGCACTTAACCCTTTCCCCAATGCCGACAATATCAAAATTTATTATTTTAAAAATGATTTTTTAATATTTTAAAAAAAATTTCAATAAACCCAATCATATGATCCCTCATTGGAACGAGCTCAACGAGCTCGTTCCAAAGAAGGGTCACATGATATGGTTTTGTTGACATTTTTTGAAAAATAATATTTTTTAAGCTGCTGAATTTACATATTACGCGGGCAGATGTGGCCGATTCGTTGGGTAAAGGCTTAATAGTTAAGTTGGAAATATTTAATAGTGGCATGTGTTCGAGGTCTGCCCGTTTCCTTTCTACTACTGCAATACATGCAAGTCTCGGTCTCTGTGATGAGGCATCAAAGGTACAAGCAAAGCTTCAGCAAATGGACCGCTGGGTTGAATGCAAAGGTTCATATGCTGAAACTTTGCTGGTTCTTTGTTGGCCTTTTATAGGGAGTGTGATTTGGCCTGGATGAAAATTCCACTCTGTGAGAGTTTAGTGGTGATCCACTCTCCACACACCGTGTATAGTATCAGAAAATACATGATTAATCCTTTCTGATGCCGGTTATCGTGACGTTTTAACGTCACAAAGAATCAGGTTTTGGCAACGTCAAACGCAATTGTTAGCCCTTTGAATCCTGGTGGTATCTTCCATATCAGTTCAACGACCGCAACAGGAAGAGTCTATATTCATTATTTGGGGGTATACCAATTGATATTTACAGTGTGCAGCCTTGTGGCTGCACGTTGAAAATATTGATTGGTCTACCACACACATGCACTTAGCATCCATCCTATTTAACCCTTTACCCAATGAATCGCCCGCATCCGCCCGCGTAATATGCAGATTCAGCAGCTGAAAAAATATTATTTTTCAAAACATTTCAACAAAACCATATCATGTGACCCCTCATTGGAACGAGCTCAACGAGCTCGTTCCAACGAGGGGTAACATGATATGATTTTGTTGAAATTTTTCGAAAAAAATTAAAAACAATATTTAAATTAATAAATTTTGATATCGTCTACGTTGGGTGAAGGGTTAATGAAATTATGAAGTATCATGTTTCTGGACGAAAAAACAGCCGCTCGGGTTCAAAATCGGAGTACGTAATATTATGTACGTAAGTCGCAATGCAAGGGAATTTCCGTACATAATATTAAGTACTGCAGTCACAAAGGGTTAAAGGCTAAGATTCTTTATGGGCCAGAGACATGTTGAAATGAATATGGAGCAAGCAATCTTGCTATCCTTTATTGGTCATATTACGTCACTTCAAGGGCAAAAACTCTGTTTACTTTGCAGTCAATTCCTTTACAAAGACACACCCATGTCTATATTCTACTTGCATGCAACAAACGTTTGGGTACTGGCTCACAGAAAAAAAAAAAAAACCCTCACAGAACATCATTTACTTGCTGACCAATGTGATTGTTGAATGTGATGATAACAATAACTGGACAAACCATAGTACGGACAAGCCTTGAAATAAGCAGACTGTCATCTGCAGAATGAGGTCCCGAGAGGGTGAATTTGGTAATGCTACCCTGCACAGCAGGGTAGCATTACTAAATTTACCCTCTGTGAACCTCAATCTAAATCAAGGTCTCAGGCCTAAACAGAAAGAGGTACCCAGAGGATAAACTGGGGGGATTCTAGCCCACTGTATATGGGATAGAAGCAGCAAATTCCCCCTCTGGGTACCTCATTCTGCAAATGACAGATTTCTTATTTCCTGGCTTGAGTGCGGACAAGCATTTGTCTGTTTGTTCTTCCCTTGTTTAAGTTTAGGGCCATCATAATTACACTGTGGCCATAAACTGTCAATTTCACAAAAATGTCATCTCCAGTATTCTTACGCAATTACCCATTCTATAGGAGTATTATCTTTTCACCTTCAAGACTGACAATGTCATTACAGTAGAACCTGTCTTGAGAGACCACCCTTTCGGCCACACAAAAGTGGTCTCTCAAGACAGGTGGTCTCTCATAACAGGTTTTGGGTTTTCTCAAGTTAGTGAATAACCGACCACAAAATTCAGAAATGGCGAAGAATGGATTTTTGTAATTACTTTGTAGTTGTTCTTTTTTATGAAGTTTTTGTACCAAATTGAAATGGACTGTTATAAAAATTATAAAAATAAATTAGTGTTGAAAATCTTCATTGAAGATTTTCAACACTAATTTATTTTTATAATTTATAACAGTCCATTTCAATTTGTTACAAAAAGATTTTCAACACAAATTTATTTTTATTCCTGTCACATTTCAGGTATGTATGAAATTGTTTATTCAGCAATAATCCTAATCTTTTCACAGGGGTCTTATAAAAACATCTCAATCTTTAATGAGTTATGTAACTGAATAGCAACTGAAATCCAATTAAGAGCTTTTAATTATGTTAGTATAGCCACAATGAATTTTCCAACTGCAGAACAGTTAAAATATTTTTGTCATGGTTTCAGTCTTCAAAGGGGCGGTCTCTCAAGACAGGTCCATTATGGCATAAAAATACAAGTTGGTACCAGGTCTCAGTGGTCTCTCAAGACAGGTGGTCTCCCATAGCAGGTCCATTATAGAGTAAAACCAATCGGTGCCTGGCAGATGTGGTCTCTCAAGACAGGTGGTCTCTCAAGACAGTGGTCTCTCAAGACAGGTTTTACTGTATCTGACAGCCTCTGATATTTTGTCTATATTTAGTGACATTATCAGTTATAACTAAAAGTTATTAGGCCTAAGAAAATAAAAAATCTGTTTCTCAGGCCCTCCTGCATGGTCCTTTTGGTTGCCGCATGCTCTCTTTTTATAACCAATTTAAACTTAAAAAAAAAATAAAAATTAAATGGTTTATGTCTGGTATTTTACCCAAGTTAAAAAAATTGATGAATTTGTCCCTTGAGTGCAAGAAGGCTTTGCAATGCTTTAGCATTGCAAAGCCTTCTTGCACTCAAGGGATGAAATACACCACCATCCATGCTATTCTGTAGATTATGAGGCCTAAAACTTGAACCAAGAACATGAACTTTTGATGGCAAAGAAGTAATTACTGAAATGAAAAATAAAATAAAAAAACGCTCGCCCGCATGTAATTTTACAAATAATGGCTTGAGAAACAGAAGGTCTACTTTGTGTGGCCTTACTTGCAGTTTCATATTGGCCGAGGGTAGTGATGAACCGATAATCGGAATCAGCAATCAGAACCGGTGTCCAGTGACCTCGACCCATGACGATCTCGTCCCAAAGTGACCTCGACCCAATTTGGTGACTTCGACCCACTTTTGGTGATCTTGACCCAGAGTGACTTCGACCCACTTTTAGTGATCTCGACCCACTATTTTTCTCGTTCAGAACTGCGGTAATGGCCAGGGGGTGATCTCAACCCACTTTGGATACTCGCGGAAATGCCAGGTGGAAGCTGCCCTTTTTTATAAAAGTCAAATAGTCCATGAAGTTTATTAAAAAAAATCATTTAATACAAACATCGGCACTGACATATCAATTGCATTGCATTTAAAACAAACATCGGCACTGACATATCAATTGCATGTCGGTGAGTTCAATGCGTCTGAAGAAATACCTACTGAGTATCTAATCATGGACTACTCTTTTGATTTAATTAGTTTTATCATGTTTTGATTTTCGAATTGTATGGTTCATTCATTGATGAATAAAAACAACAACTGGTATCTAATCGGTTTCACATTTTCAACCTGTAGATCAAAACCAGTGAGCGGCTTATGTGTTCATAACTGATGAACTATACTTATATCCTAAATAAACAAGAGTAGTTTTAGCTAAGGTATATAAAGATGCTTCCAGAATACCAGGACATCAACAGCTTCCAACATGTCTGAAGACAACAGCTGCAGGCAGTGTAACTTAATTGTCCGTCCGAGACAAGAAGGAATACAGTGTGATAATTGTGAGCAGTGGACGCATAGAATATGCAATACATGTGTGTATTTTTTTTTATAAAGGACATTAGGAAAATACAATTTTGATAGTTTATATAAGAGAAGTGGGTTAGATCGGAAAATGTAATTCTTATAAAATTATAAAAATTTATAATAAAACCACGCAAATATGGATGTCAAGACACATCAGTTTGAATGGCATACTTATAAATCTTTGTCATAAATCAACATTTTATACAGCCTATATCAGAGAAGTTGGTAAGATCGGAAATGTATTCTTAGGAAATTAGTTTTAAATTTATAATAAAACCACGCAAATATGGATGTCAAGACACATCAGTTTGAATGGCATACTTATAAATCTTTGTCATAAATCAACATTTTATACAGTCTATATCAGAGAAGTTGGTAAGATCGGAAATGTATTCTTAGGAAATTAGTTTTAAATTTATAATAAAACCACGCAAATATGGATGTCAAGACACATCAGTTTGAATGGCATACTTATAAATCTTTGTCATAAATCAACATTTTATACAGCCTATATCAGAGAAGTTGGTAAGATCGGAAATGTATTCTTAGGAAATTAGTTTTAAATTTATAATAAAACCACGCAAATATGGATGTCAAGACACATCAGTTTGAATGGCATACTTATAAATCTTTGTCATAAATCAACATTTTATACAGCCTATATCAGAGAAGTTGGTAAGATCGGAAATGTATTCTTAGGAAATTAGTTTTAAATTTATAATAAAACCACGCAAATATGGATGTCAAGACACATCAGTTTGAATGGCATACTTATAAATCTTTGTCATAAATCAACATTTTATACAGCCTATATCAGAGAAGTTGGTAAGATCGGAAATGTATTCTTAGGAAATTAGTTTTAAATTTATAATAAAACCACGCAAATATGGATGTCAAGACACATCAGTTTGAATGGCATACTTATAAATCTTTGTCATAAATCAACATTTTATACAGCCTATATCAGAGAAGTTGGTAAGATCGGAAATGTATTCTTAGGAAATTAGTTTTAAATTTATAATAAAACCACGCAAATATGGATGTCAAGACACATCAGTTTGAATGGCATACTTATAAATCTTTGTCATAAATCAACATTTTATACAGCCTATATCAGAGAAGTTGGTAAGATCGGAAATGTATTCTTAGGAAATTAGTTTTAAATTTATAATAAAACCACGCAAATATGGATGTCAAGACACATCAGTTTGAATGGCATACTTATAAATCTTTGTCATAAATCAACATTTTATACAGCCTATATCAGAGAAGTTGGTAAGATCGGAAATGTATTCTTAGGAAATTAGTTTTAAATTTATAATAAAACCACGCAAATATGGATGTCAAGACACATCAGTTTGAATGGCATACTTATAAATCTTTGTCATAAATCAACATTTTATACAGCCTATATCAGAGAAGTTGGTAAGATCGGAAATGTATTCTTAGGAAATTAGTTTTAAATTTATAATAAAACCACGCAAATATGGATGTCAAGACACATCAGTTTGAATGGCATACTTATAAATCTTTGTCATAAATCAACATTTTATACAGCCTATATCAGAGAAGTTGGTAAGATCGGAAATGTATTCTTAGGAAATTAGTTTTAAATTTATAATAAAACCACGCAAATATGGATGTCAAGACACATCAGTTTGAATGGCATACTTATAAATCTTTGTCATAAATCAACATTTTATACAGCCTATATAACAAAAGTTGGTTATATCGGAAATTATTATGAAATTTTTTAAATTTATAATAAAACCACGCAAATATGGATGGCTAGATCAATTTATAACGGACGTTAATTTATGATTTCAGGTATATCACGGGAAAGCTACAGGTTAGCTGTCCGTAGTTGCACAGACATTGCATTTACATGTATCAGATGCAGAGAAACACCAACCGAGGCCGGGCCATCAAATGTCACTTTCAGTGTCGCACCACGGCAAGAGGCAAATGAATTCGAGGACACTTCAACACAAAATCTTTCGAGTGACATTGCCAATTTCAATGTTCAAACATCTCTAATTGAGTCATTTGCTGCAACAGCCGATCCTGTGGCGCACAGTACTGCCGATTCTTCCAGTCTGGCTGAACAAATTCTGCAAGAAACACCAAATACTGCAAGATCATCAGGTGATCCTGAGCACCTAAGCTTTGTGATTCCACTTCGCCATGACGAGGAATCACTAAATGAACTGTCGCTTGCCCTACCTGAAGTCATTGATAGTCCAACAAACGAGTATCAGATTGTCACAACTTCATCAATTAGAGGAGCTGACAAACTATTCGACAAGCTTGGGTATTCATACACCAAAAAGAGACAAAACAGTAAGTTTCGTTAATATTTATAGTAGAATATCCGCTAATTTGATAATATATTAAAGGGACTTTTGTTCAAGAACGATCATTATTAGTCACATGTGTATTTAATCACGTAATTTTTTCAATCAGAAACTATAGGTTTTTCACTAAGCCTTTTCAGTTGATTTAATTTTGATAGGGAAACGAATTTATAAAAATAAATTAGTCACGTGTGTATTTAATTACGTAATTTTGATGGTGGGATTAGCTAAAAGAAATTGCAGGACTAGTATATATCGCCTGTAAAAATTGTGTTTCAATCAGAAACTATAGGTTTTTCACTAAGCCTTAATTTCGATAGGGAAACTGCCGATAGGGAAACAATTTTTATATTGCGATAAATTCTGTGTAAAATACGACGAATATGATTCCTAATTGGGTTTTAATCAGATTTAATTCTTTTATTCAGAGCGAACCACCATATGGAGATGCAGCGTGAGAAATAATTCGGCAGGTGTTTGTCCAGTGACAGTGACTCAGAGTAGGGACATATTTACACCAGGCACCAGAAGTCATACTCATTCTGCCAATCCCGGAGCTAGCACAGCTGCAAAAGTCTCCAGAGATGTTAAGAGAATTGCGAAAGATAATGTGTGCACATCGGCTCGAGAAATTGTTAACGAGGTTCTTCTAAGAGAAATAGGTAGTCAACCAATTGCAGCAATCCAAAATCCATCATATATAACCAGAAATGCAAACTACCTCCGTCAGATGCTACGTCCAGTAGATCCAAATGACTTGAATTTGGAACTACAGTTACAACATATACCAGACAACTTCTTCAGAAAAGACATATCAGTTGACAACAAACGTCATATTATCTTCGCAACAGACACTCAACTTCATCTCCTCAGAAATGCTAAACGCTGGTATATTGATTCAACTTTTAAGGTTGTACGCAAACCTTTCACGCAATTATCCAGCGTCCATGCTTTCATTCGTCAAGGAGAAGATACAAAGCAAGTGCCACTACTATTTTCATTAATGTCCGGCAAACGAATCGAAGACTATGTAGCAGTTCTGGACAGTATAAAGACTTTATGTGGTGAATTTGTAGTCAAAGAGCTCGTCATTGACTTTGAAGCAGCTATGTGGAATGCGTTCCGAAATGTGTATCCTGGTGCAGAAATACGTGGATGTGCTTTTCATTTCACCCAGGTTCTGTGGAGAAATATTCAGGAGATAGGTTTGTCCTGTGAATATAAGGACAGTAGGTCGGTTAATAAGTACTTACGTAAATTCATGGCTCTGTGTTTCCTACCACAGGAAAAAATTGAACCAATGTTCAGAGAGTTAGAAAGCAAGTGTAACTCATCCCCTAAGTATCAGCAGTTTGTGGGATATGTTGGAAGAAATTGGATCAACAGCAGAGTTTGGCCTCCAAAGAACTGGAGTGTTTTCAACCAAAGTGTAAGAACTAACAATGACACTGAGGGGTGGCGTGCACAATAGACTGAATGGTCGATCAGGTTGCAATGCACCATTTTATACTCTCGTGAATACTCTTCACACAGAAAGTCTTCTGGTGTCATTGAACACCACATTGTTATCGGAAAGGAAACTGCAAAAGTGCCAAAGAAAGCAATATAGACAAATACAAAGTAAGCTCGTCGAGGTATGGAAAGGTTACATTCATGGTGAGGTGAACACAAAACAATTGTTAAAAGTTTGTTCCAACTTAAACGGACCTACAATGTAAAACATTGACATTTGTGTAAAAAAAATTACAAATATTTGCAGAGTGGCATGTTTGTAACCATCTATATTTATGAACATCGCATGTATCAACATGAATAAAGCCTTGATTTTCTTCAAAGATAATTCAGGTTATATTTCGTCCAAACTCCCAACATTACCATATATATATCTAGCCTTTCCCGACTTTACCATATCTAGTCACAGGAACACGCTACAAACGATTTTTAAGAACAAAATAATATTTAAAATAACAAAATCATAACTGGATACCCCCATCATACTATGATCGGGGTAGTCAGTTACGATTTTTTAACAAATAATATTTTGTACATAAAAATCGTTGTGATTATAATATCCAAAGTGGGTCGAGATCACCCCCTGGCCATTACCGCAGTTCTGAACGGGAAAAATAGTGGGTCGAGATCACTAAAAGTGGGTCGAAGTCACTCTGGGTCGAGATCACCAAAAGTGGGTCGAAGTCACCAAATAAGGGTCGAGGTCACTTTGGGACGAGATCGTCATGGGTCGAGGTCACTGGCATTTATCGGAACCGGCTGGTTCTGGGGCATCGGCCGAATATGACAACCGGCAGTTTCCGGTTATTCTATATTTAACACTGATTATTGAAAACCCCTTTGATATCTGGCCATTTCAATAAAGTTTCCCCATTAAAAACATGTATGGTGCATAGCAGAAAATTTCGTGATTTGCAGAGCAGAGATATTACAGAATTTACCAACTGCAATCGGTACGAGATGGCCACCATTTCCCGAAGATTGTAGAGTGCATGTAAACATTAGAGAAAGACACAAAGGGAGGTAACACGATGAAAAAAGAATATTGAATAATACATTCTGACAAACGTGTAAACCATGTGTCATACGACTTCACAACACACATTAACATCAAAATTATTATTCATTTAAGACACAAAGTATGTGTGCTCAGAATATTCCTGGTTAATACAGCCAAGTGTATTGTATCCTTACACACAAAACCGTATAAACACTATTTACCGGAATAAAACACAATATTCACGAGAACAATAGCGTGTGATTGTATCGCTAATAACAATCTTTTCCTCCACACCCCAACCAAAATGCAAATATTATTTTGGCTAATATTGCCCAGCACTAAATATGCATACTCTGAGAACTTATGTGGTATTAAGCTTTCGTAATTGATGATTTATGAACAAAATTCTGTAGTACAACAGGCACCAACAGATTTTCTTCCGTGTCCTACTTCAGCCATTGGAATCGGCATCGGAATCGGCATAATCAGCAGAGAAATAACTGGTAATTGGTTGATAGCAAGTTTTGATAATCGGTTCATCACTAGCCGAGGGAGGACAGTGGCTCAGTGGTTATGGAATTGGATTTTAAACCAAAAGGTTGACGGTTTGATCCTTCGGAGAGGTAACTGCGTTGTGTCCTTGGGCAAGGCACTTAATCCCGATTGCCCACTTGGGGGCATGGTAGAGCTGTGTACTAAGGCATACTAGCATGTCAATGATCCACTTGTCTTCAACCAAATCTAACCCTGCTTGTGTGGAGTTAGTACATTGGGGAGTCTGGCAGTTGATCGCCATTGCCCAGTGGTTCTCTCCAGGTACTCTGGCTTCCGCCACCCATAAAACTGTCTGACATGAGGTGATCCTGGCAGTCGAAAGTGTCATTAATTCCCAATAAATAAATAAATAAATAAATAAATAAATAAATAAATAAATAAAACATATCAGCTGAAATATCCGCTCAAGGTAACTTCTTATTATTTATTTATTGGTGTTTAAGGTCACATATTTCTACACAATGGCTAATCATGACCGCGACAGTTTTACGGGTGGAGGAAGCCGGAGTACCCGGAGAGAACCACCGAGCAACGGCAAGCAACTGTCAGCTCCCCAACATATGAACTCCACACAAGTAGGGTTAGCATTGGTTGAAGACAGATGCACCATCGACGTGCAATATGCCTTAGTACACAACGTCACCGTGCCCCCACATAGGCAATGGGGGTGAAGTGTCTTGCCCAAGGACACAACGCGGTTGCCGCAGGTGGGATTCGAACCGAGGACCTCTCGGCTTGCAGCCTGCACCTCTACCTACTGAGCCACCGCACCCTGTAACTTCTTATCAGCCTGAGACTGAAATGGTTGACCTGGACAAGAGAAACACTCCACGCAGGATGGAAATGGCTACATGGTGTTTTGAAAGAATCATGATACCAACTGTTTACTCCAAGGGTCGACTCTGGCAAAGGAGACACATTAATTTACATTGTACAACTTGCCAACAGAAAAATCATCAATCAAATTTAATATTTTTAAAATTTTTTTACCTCCAAAACATAGCTTATGACCCTTATTGGAACAAGTTTGTTTTAATAAGGGACCATGAGCTATGATTTTGGGGCGAAAAGTTAAAATATTTGGATATTCAAGAAATGTTTTCTGCAAGTGTCATATTTTCGTCATTTTAACTGGTAGAGTGCTAAATTATTTTTGGTCCATTTAAATTTCTCGCCATATATTTGCCTTGTTACAATTTATGGGAGAGTGCCTATAGGCACTCTCCCATAAATTGTAACAAGGAAAATTCATGTAGACTAAATAATTTAGATTCAAAGGTAATATGAAGGACATCCACATAGTTTGAAGCCTTTGAGTAGAATTACCTGCTCTTTAGAGTGAAGCCCAAATATAGGCACTCAACCAATTAAGAGATATATGTCTATATGTTATTGCCTTACTCGACGAATTAAGAGATATATGTCTATATGTTATTGCCTTACTCGAAGCTCGTGTTTGCCCCAAAGGCACTCTCCCACTAATTACAACAAGGCAAATTATACAGCCGAAATAATTTCACGTCACAGATAATAGAAAGCATACCCACAGAGTATGAAGCCTTTGAATTGTTGTACCTGCACTTCAGAATAAAGCCCAAATATGCGCTTCCGCCCCGCGGGAACCCCGGGAATAGAAGCAGTGCTTGTTCACTGCAGAAAACAGGCTCTGTTTTACTGGTAAAATAGGACCCAGTCCCCAATGCTTAGGGCGTGCAAACCCCCTCTAAAATGGGCAACATGGCTTATTAACACTCACCCCTGGTCTTGAGTTGATACTCATGTTGTGGTCATGATTAACCATTGTGCAAAAATATGTGACCTTAAACACCAATAAATGATTAAATAAATAAATAAATAAATAAATAATATGCGCTTCCAGCACTCTACCAGTTAATTATACACTCCTGTTAATTGACTAAAGTGGCTATTCAGTTAACAGGGTTCCACTGTACCACTAAAAATCAAACCCAAGATCTGTTTCTTCTACAACTGAATTATCACTGTACTTCCCTGAAAAGGCAAAATAAATACTCACACCTGTCTCATTTCCAGGACTGCATTGCCATGCTACAATTTATGGATGAGAGCCAATAGGCACCCTCCCATAAATTGTAACAAGGCAAATCCTTAAAGACTAAATAATTTCACTTCAAAGATAATATGAAGAACATTTACTGTATATGAAGTCTTTGGGGGCGTGGTGGCATTGTGGTAACCGGTTCTCGTCAGATCACCAAAGTTAAGCAACATCGAGCCCTGTTAGTCCTTGGATGGGTTACCATCTGAACAATCGATTCGGATTCCCACATTGAGTCCTTGGGGAAGGCACTTAACCCTGATTGTCCACATGGGGGCACGATGATGCCGTGTACACAGGCATACAGCACATCGATGATGTGCAAGTCTTCAACCAATCTAACCCTGACTGTGCTGCAGTGTTCGGAGTTACGATGTTGGGGAGTTGGCAGCAGCTCGTCATTGTTCCGTGGTTCTCTTAGGCTTCCTCCACCCATAAAACTGTCACCGAAGCGATATGACCTTGGCTGTTAAAGTGTCATTAAACTTTAATAAATAAATAAATAAATAAATAAATAAATAAATAAAAAAATTTATTTATTGGTGTTTAAGGTCACATATTTCTGCACAATGGCTAATCATGACCGTGACAGTTTTAAAGGTGGAGGAAGCCGGAGTACCCGAAGAGAACTACCTAGTAAAGGCGAGCAACTGTCAGCTCCCCAACATACCAACTCCACACAAGCAGGGTTAGTATTGGTTGAAGACAGGTGCACCATCGACGTGCAGTACGCCTTAGTACACAGCGTCACCGTGCCCCCAAGTGGGCAATGGGGGTGAAGTGTCTTGCCCAAGGACACAACGCGGTTGCCGCAGGTGGGATTCGAACCGAGGACCTCTCGGCTTGCAGCCTGACCTCTACCAACTGAGCCACCATGCCACCAAATAAATAAATAAATAAATAAATAAATAAATAAATAAATAAATAAATAAATAAATATGAAGTCTTTAAGATGGGTTACCTGCACTTCACATTAAAACCCAAATAAGGGCTTCCAGCACTCTACCAGTAAGGGTTAACCCTGAGAACTACACAAGGCCAGCAAGCTATGATGCTCTGTCAACTGTGTGAGTATCAAGATGAAAGTGGTCAAAGGTTAAATATGGTTTAGTATTTGTTCTACATGTAACATAATAAATTAATTAAATGCACTCATAATAGTCTTTGGTATTTATATAACACTAAAGAACAGGGGGGAAAAATGCGTAGTCGTGGTTACTGCAAAAAAACTTAATATATACTAAAAATAATATTAATAAGTCAACACAACCTTTGCATGGACAAAGGGAAGAAATGATATCTACATGAAAAAAAAAAATGCAGAATAAAATTAACAACCTTGGCATTGAGTGAGTTGACGGAAAATTATGTTTAGCACAAGTTAACCCTTTACCTAATGAATCGCCCATATCCGGCCACGTAACATGCAAATTGAGCAGCTGAAAAAATTAAATTTTTCCAAATATTTCAACAAAACCATATCATGTGACCCCTCATTGGAACGAGCTCATTGAGCTCGTTCCAATGAGGGGTCACATGATATGGTTTTGTCGAAATTTTTTGAAGAATTTAAAAAAATTATATTTAAAATAATAAATTTTGATATCGTCTGCATTGGGTAAAGGGCTAAACCATACTTACGAACTGGCCGAACCCATTCAGTGTTAAACACAAATGTTTCTATTTAAATTTAATTTTTTTAAATTTTGAAATTCACCAAGTGATTGTATAGGACAAACAACTGTACTGATTGATATAAATACGTTTTGTCCAAAAATCACAACTTGAGTACAATATCGAACACAAGCTTTAGAAAAAAAAAAATGTTTATTTCAAATTTACTTGAAAACTTCTGTTTCTTCAAAGAAGTGAAGTTTATTTCTTCAGAGAAGTGAAGTTTATGACGCCTGCTCAGCAGAACTTCTTCCAATGAAAATAACAGCAATGCAAAGTGTGGCATATGCCCCGATGGTGTCATAAAAGAGTAGGTAAGTCTCTCGGGTGAATAACCAAATCAAAAGAAAGCTTCATGTAGACACCAATAAGGCATCCAAAAAAAAAAAAAAAATTGATTTGACGCAGCATTCATTAGTTATTGGACGGAAACCAAATTCAATATTGCCACCAGGTGTCAGTTTGTCTATTGTCAGCAGGACTTTCTAAAGATGACATGGTCAGGGCACATGCTCTGAGATCGCAAAAGCCTGAAATAGGTTTTTACCTGCGTCGCCAGCGGCAGAGCAGGTCTAGTAACCGCTCGACTCCGTCCGTCAGTCCATCCGAAACACTTTTTCAGTCAAGGTTTTCTTGGCTTCTATCAAAGGGAATGATTTTATATTTGGTCTGCTGCTTCATAATGATGAGTTGTATCGTGTAAGCAATTTTCAGATCTGCCATGCATGCAGTCACTTCCTGTTTGTCGATACTTTGAAATTTTACTGTACCCACTGAACACTGAAATTTTTCGTCAAACTTTTCTCGGCTTCTATACAAGGGATCGATTTTATATTTCATCTGGAGCCTGATAATGATCAGTTGTATCGTGTATGCAATTTTCAGACCTGCCGTGCAACCACTTCCTGTTTGCCGATTCAATTGCCTGCAGCGACGCAGGTCCAGACCAGGTATTGGTCTTGGCTTGTTAAACTTTAAGGTGTGTTTAGAACAAGTCACGAAATTACTATAGATTTGATTTGTGTTCATAAAAGAATGCCACTGTTGATCTCATTGACATAAGAGTCATTTATAGCGTTGTGGTAGAATGAAACCACAACAACTTATTCTGTTTTTCCTGATTTGAATTCATCTTTGGTACTATTGGCAAATCTCAGTCAAGTCAGATACCGAATACTGAACCGATACCAAGGTATACCCCCCCGCCTTCCCAAAATACTGAAACCGATACCGAACTCCAGGGCTCAAAATACGCGGTGGCGCATCACTTTTTGCTATGCAAAACTTGCAAAAAGCTACACAATGTTCAATTATGTATAGCATTTTGCAATACAAGATAATCAACTGCAGCCTATTAGGCTGCAGTTGATTATCTTGTATCGCAAAATGTGAATGAAAATTTGCAAACAAATTTGAAAACTAGTTCACTGATGCTTTACGTCTGATTGTGGAACATTCCAGGCATAACTCAGATTAACTCTCCATCAAGCATCATTTGCAACTTCATATGTAAGATGAATTCTATTGGTTTAAATTCTTCCTGTCTTTACAACATTTTGCATAAAATGCCCATTAAAAATAACTTCAAGCCTATCAAATTAAAAATCCCAACTTCCATTTTGAGAACTCCATTAAACAACCAAGACACCATTTGAAAATATCCAAGTCCATGCAACACTTAAAGGCATTTCAGTTAAAGAAAAACATAGTAAATGCTTCATGTGTTGCAGATCATTTGGAAATGCCCAAAAATGGATGGAAACTATTTTATCTACTTCGAAGAATTCAATACAAAACAGCATAACATAACTCTGGTACACAAAAATAGCTATGTAATTTTTACAAAATGCTATTCATTTTTTGGAAAATGTGTAGCATTTTGCTACGCAAAGAAAAAAGTTATTTTGAGCACTGCCGAACTCAAACTTCCAATACCGGCCATCTCTAATTATTTTTTTCATTTTTGGTTTCAAAAACATAGCTTATGACCCCTCATTGGAATGAGCTCTCTGAGCTCATTCCAATGAGGGGTCATAAGCTATGTCTTTGATGCAAGAAATGAAAAAAAAAAGTTATTCAAGAATTTTGTTTGCAAGTGTCGTCTGCCTTTCATGTTAGGTTAAGGTTTAAACAAAAAAAACAACATTAAATTTAATGCAAGCAAACAAAAAAAAACAACCTTGGCACAGAGAGATAAGAAAATGTACATGACAAAAATCAGCAATACTTTTCAGCAATGAATTTCAATTGATAATATCAATCAGGCATTTATAACCACTAAATCACACATGAAATATATATGTATATGTTATCCACTCTAAATAGGTAAACCTGCCCTATAAAATAACATGCAATTACATAAAAATGAAATAAATTTTAAAATAAAACATTGAGCCCTCATAGGACTGCTGACAGATTTGTTCAGCATTTTTTTAACACTAATTTGGATTTAAATGTTATTTTGGCATTTCTAAAGATCCGTCAGGGACAGTGTGAGGGGCAGCAAAAAATCTCATCAAAGGAATGGACTTCTTTGTCGTAGAAAAGTGTTATGAGATGGTAATAATGTGTAAAAAATAAAATGAAAGTTGATAACATAGATAAACACATCCATGAGAGCTAGACTGAAGCATGCCCCTGCACAGCACTAGTACTGAAATGGTTAACCGGATAATCGGTTTGAAACCAGTTAGCTACCTAACTGATTAGAAAAACCGTCAACTGGTTATCCGAAACATTGATTGTGATCGTCATTTCATTTTTAAATCGTAGTACATCCGCTGCTTCTCGTCTGTGATAGATTACACATCGAAGCCGCGTTGTATATATTGAGAAATAATCGACACTGGCGTTCAAGACTTCGTTAATGATCGGCAGTTTCCGTGAGTAATGAATAATCGCAGAAACTATTCCGTAGTGTGTATACAAATAAACATTGTCGAGTACTCGACAACGTTCGTTTGTATGCACACTACGGAATAGTTTGAGAATACTGCTTTCCAATTTCTATAGTTTTGATCCCATATTCGGTGAAATAATGGCCACGGATAACTGAATATTATCCGGTTATAGCTCTCAGTCAGTCGGTTACGAAAATGAGCCAACCGTTTCAGCCCTACACAGCACATGGACACAAGAGGTCGAAGAGCAAACTGTGATTTGTTACTTGTTCATGAGCTGTGTTTTGTAAGACACCGATGATGTCCCCGTAAAGTCTACCACACACAAACCATGTACCATACAGGTGAAATTCTATAAACAATTGACCAAGTTCAACAACCTGTAATTTTCTGAAATATTGAAGCAAATCAAAATTCTGACGATATGCCTCTGGTATATGTACAAACACCCTGTGGAATAAAAAAGTTCTAGTTTGAAAACTTTGAGAGGAGAAAACCGGACAAACAATGTACCCTAGATGTGGACGGACGGATGGAGAGATGTGTGGACAGATGAACGAATGGAGGTAAAAATTTATACCCCCCGACTATTCGTCGAGGGGGCATAAATCAACAAAGAAACTAGCGTTAACCATTTTTCTCCACACAAAATGATGAAGCAGGGACCACTTTCATTATCATCACCTTACGAGGCAGAGACTACTACTCTTAGTTACGGATCACATATGGACATCAACTCTTTAACCCATGACACAACACATAAAACATCAAAATTTATTAGACCCCCAAAAGTAGATTTTCTTTTTCTCAGGCCATTTTTTGTAAAATTGCAGTTGTGAGCAGGCATTTTTTAATTTTATTTTTTATTTTCGTAATTATTTCTTTGCCATCAAAAGTCGATGTTCTTGGTTTGTTTTTTGTTTTAGGCCTTATAATCTACAGAATAGAATGGGTGGTGGTTTATTTCATCCCATGAGTGCATTCAAGTATTTTATTTGCAAGTGTTGTCTGCATTTCATGTTAGGTAAAGGGTTAACATAATATAAAGCAACCTCTAACTATATTGGTTCATACATTGAAGCATGCGTGTATACAGGCCAGAAAATAAGCAGTGTGACATTTGCAGAATGAGGTCCCCAGAGGGTGAATTTGATGATGCTATCCCATACACTGGGGCAATTTATCCTCTGGGTACCTCTTTCTGTTTTTATTTGAGCCCGATTCAGATTGAGGTTCACAGAGGGTAAATTTAGTGATGCTACCCTGCTGTGCAGGGTAGCATCACTAAATTAACCCTCTCGGGACCCCATTTTGCAGATTGGCTGTCTACCTGTCATCCCCCTGAACATGATCTTACATCACCGTGTCTCAGATCAATTATTTTCTCCACGATTTCTAATTACGAGGTCAATTAATTATTAATCATGATATATAACAAGTACTAGAATCCTGTCGACTAGTCAGAAAACACCAATTAAATTCATACCTATAGACGATAGGCGGGAGGAAGAGGAGGCTGCGGACGATACCCAGAATTGAGGGAATTTGCCTGTGTGTTCTTATCTATATCAGCAAACAGTTATTTATTATATATATGCCAGTCTGTGATTTATCGCAAATTATCTATAAGGTATTTCTCGATATCCATCGACTTGATGGACATTGAGAAATATCCCTCAGCAGCTCACCATCACCATCAAAGTTTAGAACGCCTTAGTACATAGCACCACCGTGCCCCCACATGGGCAATCAGGAATAAGTGCCTTGCCCAAGGACACATTGCAGTTACCCCTAGTGGGGATCGAGGCATGGACCTCTTGGTTTGAAGTCCAATGCCGTAGCCAATGTTCTCCCATCACAATAACTTATAATGTTATGGAAACTGTGAGTATATCAACATATTATAGACCAGAGACATGGGCCCTTGTTTCTTGTGGAATCTAATATGAAACTGAATCAGATAGATTTTAAATCAAACTGAATCTCACAGTAAATCTCTTCACTTTTCAAGTAAAGGATATTGCACCTTCTTGGAACAGTAAATATTCATCGGTTTCCACTCAAGCAGTGTACGTTATTGAAGATTATTATATTCAGATAGATATCATGCAAAAGGTATCCTAAAACACCGAGATGAGTTGTAAAGCAGTATATATGGAGTCACTCATTCGAGCAAATGCTCTATAGCTCATTTGCTTGATGAGATTCGAGTCGCAAGACCATTTACTTATGGAGCAAACTGCTTGATAGCTTATTTGTTCGATGTGATTCGAGCTGTTTGAGTAATGACTTCTCAGTAACTGCTTGGTAGCTTATTAGGGGAAGTTGGAACAGGTAGGTTTGACAAATCAATTGAAAAAGCGGAATATTCCAGAATGGAATCAAAGCAGTTCTGAAAGCGGAACCTCCTTGAATGCTACTTCTATCATCAGGTCTCCTGCACAGGATACTCTCCCTCCTCCCCCCCCCCCCCCCCCCCCCCCACCACCTCCTGTACAGGAGGTCTGATGATAGAAGAGGTCAAGAGGAGAAACTTTTGGAGGACTTTTTAGAACATCTCAAAGATTCGAAAATTTCCAAATCGGCATGCAAGCCTGAATATAAGCAACCTGTCATTTGCAAAATGAGGTCCCCAGAGGGTTAATTTGCTGATGGTATCCAATACAGTGGGCCAATTTATCCTCTGGGTACATCTTTCGGTTTTGGCTTGAGACCTTGATTCAGGCTGAGGTTCACTGAGGGTAAATTTTGTGATGCTACCCTGCTGTGCAGGGTAGCATCACCAAATTCACCCTCTGGGGACCTCATTTTGCAGGTGACAGTCTGCTTATTTTCGGGCTTGTCGGCATGATGGACATTGAATGGAATCCTTGGGGCAATTTCAAATCAAATTGTTGCAGGACTCAACCAGACGCTGTATGAATCACAGAATGTTTTCAAACAGCGACAACTTTTGAATATCAGCAGGTTGTGTTCCAATAGGAATAAAATCCTCACTCTCTGATTGGATGAGAGCTGGCATAGTTTCTTTTATGTCTACGGCTCCAGTTGCAAATGTTACCATCTGACATCACAATGCCAAATATTTGAAATGACGCCACCCGTTTCGTAATTGCTTCATCAACGGAGTGCCTAGCAAGCCGCTTCATTTTTTCTGGATTTTTCACATGTGCAGCAGATGGCGTTCCGGATAAAGTGTTGTTTAAATTACAAATCGATTTATGATTTGAACTAAGATGGAATGAGTTCATCTAGTTTATTGATTATTTATCCAGTGCTGTTGTGGGTACATGAGAGGTTTATTTACTAAACCTGTGATCGTTGAAAGTTGCCTTGCAGAAGGCAACTTTTAATGACCACAGGGTTAGTAAATAAACCTCTCGTGTTTCACAATGTAGGTTTTGGGCTATGGGTAGTGTCTTATTGGAACATATACGTATACGTTATTGTGATAAGTTGATTGTAACATTAACTGAGGTTTGCAGCTCGGAGCGTATGTTCAACCTCGAGGCTTCGTATCTCGGTTGAACATAAGCTCGAAGCTGCAAATCTCAGACCATGTTGCCGTCAATTCATCGCAATAACTTATAATGTATGCATAGCTATGAATATCCGCAGGTTAGGAAAGCAGAGACTGGTTTGCATATTAGCATGTTATGGAAGAAAGACTGCTCTGAATATCAGCATGTTATAGAATCAAAACCACTGTTAGTTATTTATTTGTTGGTGTTTAAGATCACATACTTATGCACAATGGCTAATCATGGCCGTGACAATTTTACGGGCGGTGTACCACCGAGCAACGATGAGCAGCTGCCAGCTCCCCAACATCATAACTCCACACTGCAGCACAGGCAGGGTTAGATTGGTTGATGACATGCACACCATCGACGTGCAGTATGCCTTAGCACACGGCGTCGTCATGCTCCCATGTGGACAATCAGGGTTAAGTGCCTTGCCCAAGGACACAATGCAGGAGTCACCCATCCGAGGACTAACCGGGCTCGATGTTGCTTAACTTCGATGATCTGATGAGAACCGGTTACCATAACGCCACCGCGGCCCCATCCACTGTTAGTACTGGCTTGTGAAATAGCAAAGAACACAAATATTTATTTAATGGTTTTAAATCCACACAATATCAAAATTTGCGATTTCAATTTTTTTTTCGAAGATTTCAATAAAACCATATTAAGTGACCCATCACTGGAATGAGCTCAGTGAGGGTCACACAAGGTTTGGTTGCAATTTTTTTTTAAATAAATCTTTTTTCAAATACTCAATTTCTAAATTAAGTGGGTGGAAGTTGCTGATTTGTTAGGTAGCCGGTTAACTCTTAACCCGCTGAGTAGTATTAAATATTTTTCATCAAATCTAGTCATGGCTGCTAAAAAGCAGCCATGACTAGATTTGATTAAAAATTCCTGAACAGTTGACACATCACTAGTCAAAAAGCTGATACAGTTTGGATAGGAAAATTTGGTTAAATTCACTCAGATTTTACTCATATCAGTGACAAGAGATTTCCTGCCAAATCACCAGCAGAATGCAAGGGGTTAAGAAAAGATAAGACAACACTGAGCTTTAGCATGTTACAGTCCTGGTAATTCATCCTTGTTTCCTCGGCAAACAATTTCTGTGGAAAACTGGTGCTTCTGCAGCAATTGCTGTAAAGCTTGTTCGAGTGTGTAAAAATCATCAGGGGAAGGGCGTAGTGTTAATTGCCATGCACATGTAGTATGTGGTGAAGTGAAAACTTTCAAGTAACTTTAACATGTGAAAGTAATTCGAGATACATGTGTATATAATCACAATCAATGTGCAGAATCTTTCACTCAATTGGATCCTGCCAATATCATGAACCATGTGAATGCTGAGAAAAAATCTTAGAAGTAAGTAGGCGACTTGCTCAATATGTATAGTATGAGAGGAAATAAGATGCAGCATAACCACAAACTAAGTATCTCACTGCTTCTATGTTGATAACACTAGAATCTGACATCAGTTTCTGGAAAGCTCTGTAAGAGCTTTCCAGAAACTGATGTCAAATTCTGGTGTTATCAACATAGAAGAAGCAGAACACATAATTTCTAGTGGTTATGCTGCAACTTGTACTGTAAATTGTAAGATTAGCAATACAGTGTAGTGCAACCCACATGGTTTGATTCCTTGTGAAACCTGGAAGTTGTGCAATTTCTGCCACTTCAAGGTTTTCTGAAGAAGCCATCCTCGGCAGCATTTTTGCTGTGGATATTTTTCATTTCCTCGGCATTTTCATCGGCACTGCTGATTGACGAGGGTGAATTACCAGGACTCACGTTATGAAGCAGAGATCACTATGAGAATAGGCATGCAAGCAGCAATGTTATGGCGCCGAGACTACTATTGATACTGGCACATTGAGAAGCAGAGACCACTACTAATATCAGTGTGTTATAGACCAGAGACTGTCGTGGCTTTCAGCATATTAGCAGCAAAGACCATTTTGGAATTCTAAATGTTACAATGTATGTGTATATGTCCCGATACGAACCGCAATACCTTGCAGTGATTGGTCAATGCCTTGTTGATTTTATTTTATGTCGCCGGGCACGTGCATGTCTACTTTCAGCGATTCTTATGTCCACTGTCAAGGAAAGCGTCTCATTGCCATGAGCAGCGGTTCATCGCAATGTCTTTTTTTCACTTGAAATCAACTGAGACAAATACATTTAACTGAAGTAAAATACACACAAAAGTACCGTTATTACGTACAAAAAGATTAATTATGTAAACATGGGTAATTATTTATGAAATCGATTAGATTATAAGGTCTCTTTTCATTAATTTACTGTAACATAAACTGAAACGAATCGAGAGCATCTCGCCCCGTTGATTGCATACGTAAACATTTAATAAAGATTTTTTTTTCCAATTCAATTTTACTTGTGTAAGAACGGGACATATACGTTACTCTGTTTGTTGAGAGGGGACATGGTCTCACGTTCCCTGCATGAAACATATATTCAACCTTGGCTGACGCCTCGGTTGAATATAAATTTCATGCAGGGAACGTGAGACCATGTCCCCTCTCAACAAACAGAATAACTTATAATGTTATGGAACAGTGAATACAGTGGAGCCCACTTAATTGGATATCTCTTAATTGTATATCCCTGTTAATTGAATATAATTTTCAAACACAAAATCATTTACCATACCTTCAGTACAAACTTGATCTGTTAATTGCATATGGGTTGTAGAGTGAACTCCTGTTAACTGGATATAAATTTTTGTAATATGTCAAAAAAATTACTGAGACACGCATCAAATTCCCCTTATTTATCAACCTTTTTGGCCTCACTAAATCCAATACAGGCATTTATTTTATTATATCTTGTTTGACAGAGCTCTATGAGCTCTGTCAAACAAGATATAATAGAATAAATGCTCATTTTACCTCCAGAACACAGGAAACTGACCAAATCCATGTTAATTGTATACTCCTGTTAATTGAATAATTTTCACTGGCAAAATGGATATTCAATTAAGAGGATTCTACTGTACTATTGATACTGACACATTAAGAAGCAGAGACCACAACTAGTATCACTATGTTATAGAACAGAGACTGACGTGGCTTTCAGCATATTAGCAGCAAAGACCATTTTGGAATTCTGAATGATACAATGTAATTTTGGTATGTGTATATGTTATGGAGCAGTGAAGACTACTGATATCGACACATTAAGAAGCAGAGACCACTACTCGTATCAGTATGTGATAGACATGGATTTCAATGTATTAGCAGCAAAAATCACTATGGAATTCTCAATGTTAGGCCGATGAAAAGAAATTTCTTGTTTCTCAGGCAATTTTGCTTCAGTTTTATGATGAGGGAGGGACACTTTTTTCTTTTTTTAATTTATTTGTTAATGCACCACAGTTCTGTAACTACTAGAAATTTTAAGAGTTGCTCTATTATGTGGAAAAACCCCCAATGTCAGTAAATAATAGCATGTTGTTGAGCAGAGCCTGATGTAGATTTCAGCATGTTATTAGCAAAGAGTACTATTGATTTTATAATTTTACAATGCAGAGAGACCACTTTCAGTGTGTGAATGTTATGGAGCAGTGAAAACTATCAATATTGGCAAATTGAGAAGTAGAGACCATTAATAATACAGTGGAGCCCACTTAACTGTATATCTCTTAACTGAATAACCCTGTTAATTGAATATAATTTCCAAACACAAAACCATTTACCATACCTCCAGTACAAATGTGACCTTTTAATTGAACATTATTTATTTATTGGTGTTTAAGGTCACACACTTATGCACAATGGCTAATCATGATTGTGACAGTTTTACGGGTGGAGGAAGCCAGAATACCCAGAGAGAATGACCGAGCAATGAAGAGCAGCTGCCAGCTCCCCAACATCGTAACTCTGCACTGCAGCACAGGCAGGGTTAGACTGGTTGAAGACATGCGCACCATCGACGTGCAGTACTCCTTAGTACATGGCATCATCATGCCCCCATGTGGACAATCGGGGTTAAGTGCCTTGACCAAGGACACAACGCAGGAGTCAGAATCGAACGCTCAGATGGTCACCCATCTGAGGACTAACCAGGCTTGATGTTGCTCAACTTTGGTGATCTGATGAGAACCGATTAAAGCAATGCCACCGCGCCACCTTTTAATTGAATATAGCCTATAGAGTAAACTCCTGTTAATTAAATAAAAAAATTTGTAACATGTCATGAAAGTACCCTGACTCACCCCAGTTTTCCTTGGTTTATAGACCTATTTGGCAACACTACATCCAATACAAGCATTTAATCTATTATATCTTGTTTGACAGAGCTCATGGAGCTCTGTCAAACAAGATATAATTGCTATTCTGTAGATTACAAGGCCTACAACATAAAACAAACCAAGAACATCAACTTTTGTCGGCAAGGAAATAATTACAAAAATTAAAAATAAAATAAAAAATGGCCTGCCCATATGCAGTTTTAGAAAAAATGGCCTGAGAAACAGAAGATCTATTTTGTGGGGCCTAAACAACACTTCAGGCTCTGTAAGTTGGAAAAAAACCTACAATAGTTTATATAACATCACTCACCAAAAAATCACTGTCTGTTATAATTTCCATTGGGTTCATCCTAACATCCCTTTGATCATTCTTAAGGGTTCTTGGGGATCAGTTACTAACCCAAAAGAGTCAGAAAAAAAACATAAACTAGGGAAACAAATGATGAAAGTGTCAATGAAACTGCAGCTTAACTTGACTTTGTGTTGTGTTTGATGAAAAGGATAATGTTCAATGTTTATGAAAGGATTATGAAATAAGACAAGAATTGTGATAATTGAGAACATGTTAAGTTTTGTACCCTACATGCTATGTTTTCAACAAAAGTAATTAAAATTAATTAATTAACCCTTTGAACACTGGTGGTATCTTCCATGCCAGTTAAATGGCAGAAATTGGAAGAGTCCATATCCATTATTTAGGGGTAGAGCAATTAATATTTTCAACGTGCAGCCTGAAGGCTGCACGTTGAAAACATTAATGGTTCTACAAAACACGTTCATTTAGTAGCCATCCTACTTAAGGAAAGTATTACGTATCGAGTTGCTGGACTGGAAAAGCGGTCTCTCGTGTTGAAAGAGTTAAAGAAAGATTGCAGCAGCAAAAACTAGAGGTACTGTGATACCCCCAGAATGTATAAGTTAGATTATCTCCCCTTGGAAATGTCAGAACGGAAATATATTGCTTCATGCACATCTTCATATGGAGTTCTTCCATTGTGTAATGTTTCATGAAAATTCTTCAAACGGTTTAAGAGGAGTTGCGCTTATAAGGATGGACGGACGGATGGGCGGACGGACAGGGTGATTCCTAAATACCCCCCCAAACTTTATTTGCGGGGGGTATAATAACCATGCAAGAGGGCCTGAGATTATTATTTTTAGCTTTCCTATATAGTGAAACTATAAAACTACCCCCCATCCTTCTCACATCAGTCAAGTATCCTGATATGGCCAGAGAAAAATATTGAACAGCTGTCATATCTGTTTAACAATCAATTTTCTTTTTGATTAAAAAAAAAATTCTCAGGTTTAAAATGATTTCCTTTAGAACAGCTATTACTCTATTTCAGTTTTCATGCGGTCAATTGCCAATGTTGACGATTGCACTAAAAGAATTTATTTTACACCAAACATACAGCATTTTTTCACCAAATATATACTTTTGACAGGTCTCAAAATGCTTTGTGGTTTATTTCGAAGCATCGTTTTCGATAAAATTGCTGTCTGATGGCACAGACGAGACAGAAATCACACTCTCAAGTAATCTATAGGCAATAGGAATAATAACTGCTCTGTGTTATGGGTCAACTGTATTAACAGTTTATCAATTTAATATGATTCTTATTAAAACATTTCTTTGTTACTAAATCTTTATCTTGCTTAATCCTTTTTTATAATCCTTCAGGAAGGTAACAAATTTTATTATATGCTAAACGTATCCCACACTGTGAAGATATAGAAATTTTCACTTTCACGATACCAATCAAAATGGTGGCTTTCAAAGCATCACTTCAAGGTGGATACGCGTCAAATTATCACTGGAAATGATCAATTTGTTTTAAAGACGTATAATGAAAAGAAAATCTAGCGTTTTTGAGTGGATACCGATCATTTCCAGCAATAATTCAACACATATTCACCTTGAATTGATTCATGAAACCTGCCAGCTGAGTCAGATCGCAAACTGCTACCTGTACCAAGTATCGATCAAATTACTTCTGCGTATCAATGTGCATCCGCTGTTTACTTTCATGCATCAATTCAAGGTTGAAACGAGAGGAATTATCGATAGGAATGATCAGATTCTTATAAAAAGCTTATAATAAAAAGAAAATCTAGTGTTTTTGAGTGGATACCAAAAATTATCTCATGAGTGACTGAGACAAATTTTATTTTCCGGGCAAGCGAAAATAACCATTTGTCTCGGTCCCTCGTGAGATAATTTTCGGTATCCACTCAAAAACACTAGATATCCTCTATATATATGTTACAGTGGAGCCCACTTAATTGGATTATCTCTTAGCTGAATAACCCTGTTAATAGAATATAATTTCCCAACACAAAACCATTTACTATACCTCCAGTACAAATTTGACCTGTTAATTGAATATAGGTTATAGAGTACACTTCTGTTAATTGAATAAAAATTCTTGTAACCTGTCGAGAAATTACCCAGACTCTCCCCAGTTTTCTGTTGTTTATATACTTAATTGGTCTTTGTACATCCAATACAGGCATTTAATCTATTACATCTTGTTTGACAGAGCTCATGGAGCTCTGTCAAACAAGATGTAATAGAATAAATGCTAAGTTTATCTCTAGAATACAGGAAAGTGACACAATCCATATTAATTGAATACTCATGTTAATTGGGGGTGCGGTGGCGCCGCGGTAACCGGTTCTCATCAGATCACCGAAGTTAAGCAACGTCGAGCACGGTTAGTAGTTGGATGGGTGACCATTTCAGCGACTGATTTGTGCTCCCGCATTGTGCCCTGGGTAGGGCACTTAACCCCGATTGCCTACATGGGGGCATGATGACGCTGTGTACTAAGGCGTACTGCACGTCGATGGTGCGCATGTCTTCAACCAATCTAACCCTGCCTGTGCCAAGGTCAGAATTCAGAGTTACGATGATGGAGAGTTGGCAGCTGCTCGTCATTGCTCGGTGGTTCTCTCCGGGTACGCCAGCTTCCTCCACCTGTAAAACTGTCACATACATGATATGACCCTGGCTGTTAATCTGTCGTTAAACCCTAATAATAATAATATACTCATGTTAAATGAATAATTTATATTTGCAAAGTGGCTAGTTTATTTGGAGTGAATAAACAGTGAGTAAATATTGAATAATGAAATTATTTTGTAAACGTTAATAATAGCCTTTTATTATTTAGTTATTGGGGTTCAACAACACTTTTGATAGCCAGGGTCACCTCGTGTCCAACAGTTTTATGAGTGGAGGAAACCGGAGTACCTGAAGAGAACCACCAAGCAATAGCACGCAACTGTTTGGCTACCCAACATACTAACTCCACACAAGCAGGGTTAGCATTGGTTGAAGACAAGTGCACCACCAACGTGCCGTACGCCTTCGTACACAATATCACAATGGTCAATGGGGTAAAGTGTCTTACCCAAGGACACAATTCGGTTGGCGCAGGGATTTGAACCAAGGACTTCTTGGCTTGCAGCCTGCACCTTTCCCTACTAAGCCACCACACCTTCATTTGGAGTGAATAAACGGTGTGTAAATAAGAATCATGAAATTATTTTGTAAACGTTAATATTAGCCTGTTATTTATTTATTTATTTATTTATTTATTTATTAGTTTTCATTATCTATATTTTTATCATTTGTGTGGGGGGAGGTGGGAGTTGCAACTAAAATACTTAAAAGAGTCAGGTAATACTAAATTAAAATTTCGTACTTTGAGTGCAACAAGGTGCCATCTGCAATGCTTTTGCATTGCAGATGGCACCTTGTTGCACTCAAAGGACAATATATGGTTACTTTGTTCTCATTTACAATCAGATCTCATTTAGCCCTAAAATCTTTCATTTAGCACCAAAAAATTTCATATGGCACCAAACAAAAATTCCAATTGGCATAAAAAAATTTTGGCCCAGCGTGAACACTGCTCAATGTTATAACAAATTCAAGAAAAATCCGGTTCACAGAAAATTAATGACAAAGAGGTAACATCAGAGATATTGCATTACAAAACCTGTCCATGATACACATCTTAAAAAAAGGCAGAGAATTTGTTAACTGCTCGACTCCTTCTTTATTGTTGATACTATGTTTTCGTGGAGTTCATACATCTCGGTAAGTTTATTTCCAAGCTGGTCCTGCAAGTTCAATATATCTTGACACTCCTTTTCCTTTGTGGCATGAGCATTCCGAAGCAATTGTTCCATATCTTGCACTTTTTGTTTCAGTGTAACATTCTCTTGTTCTGTATCCTAAAATGAAATGAAATGTGAAAAGATATTCTTTCTTGCTTTCTTTATGGACTTAATTATGGACTGAATGCAGTCTTTCAATTTTGAGGCACGTCATCGTGCTTGCGCATCATCGTGCACTAGTGTCCAACCGATTACCAAAAATGGTCGCTGACCGATTACCGGTTATTTGAGCCCACAATCGGCCGATTCTGATGCCGATTCCGATTGTAATACCATGCACTACAAGACAAGTCGAGGCTCGAAAGAACTACATTAAACTGAACATTTTTCAAAGTGTTAAACTTCGTTGACTGGGGTCCCAGTAAAATTACCAGTCAGGCACACTTGAGCAGTAAACGTGGCTCTCAGAACCACGTTTACCGCCCAATTGCGCGCGACTGGTAATTTTACTGCGACCTGAGTCAATGGAGTGCATCCTTCACTTTTCTGATATGAACTGGCGATTGCTGCGAGTGTGCTCAGTTGTAAGCTTTACATGTCATTTAACACATATATCCCGTAAAGGGGCATCTAGAGAGATTAGGAATACACATTGTGGTTGTTTCTCAACTTTATTGAATGGTATCATCGACATCATTTTACATTAACAATTGAACAATTGCAGAAGATAATAAAATGCAATTCAGAAAAATCACAAATTGCTTGGCAACAATCGGTTGAACCGATGTTCCAGGAGCCGTTGCCGTTGTCATCCGATTGCCCATAATCGGCCGATTGTGGTGGCCGGTTCCAATCATCGGTTGAACACTATCGTGCATGCAATTTTGAAAAGCTCCGCATGACTAATGCCGCACATTGGCAAAAAGCAGCGCACTTTATGATCGCCTGTTTGAATGTTTGAGTTATCTTAACACAAGTGGGGTTAATGCTCATCAAGCATCAATAGCACATGCGCATGGCCTTATGCAGTAACATACAACTACATGGTAGAGTCGCGGTGTAGGTTTCACTTTCAAAAGGAGTCCGGAAACTATGTCGCAACTTCAAACAAGCCGACACATCAACAGCTGATGCCACAGTGCGTCCCAATATAAACATGATAAAATTGGATCATCAGAAAAACTGTAGACGTACCCGTCACAATTCCATATTATTCTAGTTACTGTTCCTGGTTCCGGTTTTTCCTTATTCAAACTGTGTATTCTACTTTCGATTCTGTCCGTGCATTTCAGTTTAGTTTACAGATTTATTTTTTGAAAAAGAATGTTCGAAATAATGAACATGTATTGTGAGTACATGTATGCGATCTTTATTTTATTGTTATGACCCAAAAAACGTGACTTAACGTCACTATGAATACGAGGATGTTTTTTAAAAGAATACAACATGTGTATGATAGACGGTCTGTCACTATCATTCACATGCTGTATTCTATTAAAACATCGTCGTTTCCGTAACTTTTTCACAATAGCTGAGCATTTCGTAAGTTGGGAAAATGGCGCTTGCGAATTACAAATGGACAGTGCCACACTTGGCGCACCTGCATTTTACAAAATCGAAAGACTATCATTCACATGCTGTATTCTATTAAAACATCGTCGTTTCCGTAACTTTTTCACAATAGCTGAGCATTTCGTAAGTTGGGAAAATGGCGCTTGCGAATTACAAATGGACAGTGCCACACTTGGCACACCTGCATTTTACAAAATCGAAAGACTGCTGAATGCCTGACATACATCAATAATCGCCCTGAACATATTACTTACATGAACCACTTATTAAAAGTCCTTTCTGTTCAGGCTGAGTGGTTGTAACATTTTTAACCCTTTACCCAACGCATATGATATCAAAATTTTTTATTTTAAATATCATTTTTTAAATTTTTTCAAAAAATTTCAACAAAACCATATCATCTGACCCCTCTTTTGGAACGAGCTCGACAAGCTCGTTCCAAAGAGGGGTCACATGATATGGTTTTGTTGAAATTGTTTGAAGAATAATATTCATTGGGTAAAGGGTTAAAGTGAATATCCAGTGTATTTCACGAGTATGGTGCTGTTCAGTCGCATTTGGTCCCTCAGGGTTTGAGCATAATACCTGTATAATGTGGTAGTGTAGATCAGATATTGTGGGAGCACACTCCCAGGCGTGAACTAAGATCTGGATCACAAAAGTTGTTATGTTTACCGAATACAAACTATGTAAGCATTGGCCGTCGCGCGTTTCATTACACCGGCCCTAAAGTCTGGAACTCACTACCACCTGAACTCCAGAAAATGCCTACTCTTCATACATTCAAGAGTGCACTGAAATCCCATCTCTTCAGGCTTCACCTCCCATACAACCTTAACCCTTTGCCTAACAAATCGCCCTCATCCACCCACATAATACGCAAAACTTTGCAGTTGAAAAAATATTATTTTTCAAAAAATTTCAATAAAACCATATCATGTGATCCCTCGTTGGAACGAGCTCGTCGAGCTCATTCCAATGAGGGATCACATGATATGGTTTTGTTGAAATTTTTTGAAAAATTTAAAAAAATTATTTTTCAAATAATTAATTTTGATATCGTCTGCGTTGGGTAAAGGGTTAACTAAATTGAAGACATCACTGCAGACTTTCAGAAATGAGTCTTGTATTATGGTGACTAATGTATGTACATATGTGTGTATATGTACACATGTATACATGTGTATTTGTGCACATGTGCATATTTTTATGTTGTAAAGCCCTTCGAGCCTCGCGGGATGAGGCGGTATATAAGAACAATTTATTATTATTATTATTGAAATGTATGGCGATAGTTGTGACCCATTTATACTTAATGTCTGTCAGATGTTCTCGTATGAGGGTGTGAAAACGGCATTTCGTTTCCACAACATACTGTTTACCACACTGTTGGCAATGTAATAAGTAAACAGAATTTGAGATATATTAGGCTGAGACAGAATCTGAGATATCTTAAGCTGAGTCAGAATTTGAGATATATAAGGCTGAACCACAAGTAGTCCCTCTGCCTCTTACGAAGTGCACAAAAGCATGAAACCGGTTAGGCTAGACATTATACGGGATAATCCTACAACAGGTCCCCCTCAACCTCTCTCAATTGGTACAGAAATAAAATTAATATATCAGTTCAAACTTATTTATTTATTTATTGGTGTTTAAGGTCACATTTTTCTCGCGGGATGAGGCGCTATATAAGAACAATTTATTATTATTATTATTAAAATGTATGGCGATAGGTGTGACCCGTTTATACTTAATGTCTGTCAGATGTTCTCGTATGAGGGTGTGGAAATGGCATTTCGTTTTCCCCAACATACTGTTTACCACATTGTTGGCAATGTAATAAGTAAACAGAATTTGAGATATATTAGGCTGAGACAGAATCTGAGATATTTTAAGCTGAGTCAGAATTTGAGATATATAAGGCTGAACCACAAGTAGTCCCTCTGCCTCTTACGAAGTGCACAAAAGCATGAAACCGGTTAGGCTAGACATTATACGGGATAATCCTACAACAGGTCCCCTCAACCTCTCTCAATTGGTACAGAAATAAAACTAATATATCAGTTCAAACTTATTTATTTATTTATTGGTGTTTAAGGTCACATTTTTCTGCACAATACCTAATCATGACTGCAAAATTGAGATAAAGTCAAGTTTAGTCAATCATTTATACCCATAGTCAATCATTTATACCCATGTTGGCCATTTTCGAGGATTTCCACCCAAATCATTGGTGACTGGGTCCCATTTTACCAGTAAAATAGAGCCTGTTTACCACAGTAAACAAGCACTGCTTCACTTCCCGGGGTTACCACATGGGACCACTTCAAATATTAATTACCCATCGGTCGAAATATCACTGGAGCTGATATGATTAATTGGTTGAGTGCTAGAAGCCACTACCAGGGCTTTCAAAAATGAAAGTGTCAATGACACTGTAGCTCAACTTGACAAACTTGAACTTGGTAAGTTATAAATGAAATGGCAAAATTGAAGATCATTGGTACCAATGTCATTTTTTTTGCTAGTGGCAACATTTTTTGACAGAAACCGAAGAAAATCGATAGCTCCCATTTAGAGGCCTCCCCAAACAAGCATGCCAGGTTCAAAGCAATCCGATCATAAATGTGCCCTGTAGGGTGTATAAAAGGGAAATATTGTGGTCTGACTAGACTAAATTCTAAGAACGTTGGCCGTGGCAACATTTTTTGACGGAAATGGAAGAAAATCGATAGCTCCCATCTAGAGGTCACAGTAAATAAGCATACCAGGTTTCAAAGCAATCTAATCATAAATGTGCCCTGTAGGGTGAGCCAAAGGGAAATATTGTGGTCTGACTAAACTAAGTTCTAAGAATGTTGGCTGCGGCAACATTTTTTGATGGAAATTGAAGAAAATCGATAGCTCCCATCTAGAGGTCACCCCAAACAAGCATGAAAGGTTTCAAAGCAATCCGATCATAAATGTGCCCTGTAGGGTGTGCCAAAGGGAAATATTGAGGTCTGACTAAACTAAGTTCTAAGAACAATGGCCGCGGCAACATTTTTTGACGGTAATTGAAGAAAATCGATAGCTCCCATCTAGAGGTCTCCCCAAACAAGCATACCAGGTTTCAAAGCAATCAAATCATAAATGTGCCCTGTAGGGTGTGCCAAAGGGAAATATTGAGGTCTGACTAAACTAAGTTCTACGAACGTTGGCCGTGGCAACATTTTTTGCCGGAAAGTGAAGAAAATCGATAGCTCCCATCTAGAGGTCACCCTAAATAAGCATACCAGGTTTCAAAGCAATCAAATCATAAATGTGCCCTGTAGGGTGTGCCAAAGGAAAATATTGTGGTTTGACTAAACTAAGTTCTAAGAACGTTGGCCGCGGCAACATTTTTTGAAGGAAATTGAAGAAAATCGATAGCTCCCATCTAGAGGTCACCCCAAACATGCATGCCAAGTTTCAAAGTGATCTGATCATAAATGCGACCTGTGAGGTGTGCCAAAGGAAATTGTGGACGTACGTACTAACGTACTAACATACTAACGTACTAACGTACGTACGTACGCCGATGGTCGAGAAGTGATGGCAATAGCTCAGCTTGACTTTGTCAAGTTGAGCTAAAAATGAGGATACCAGAGCAAAAGCCAACATTTTCCTTTCCAATGTTTCCTATTCAGTTTCTTTAACCCTTTGCCTGACACAAAAAGCAGACGACACTTGCAAACAAAATTCTTGAAAAACCTTTTTTTTTCATTTTTTGCATCAAAAACATAACTTATGACCCCTCATTGGAATGAGCTCAATGAGCTCATTCCAATGAGGGTCATAAGCTATGTTTGTGTGACAAAAAAATGAAAAAGTAATGAAAACTGAATAGTGAATTTTGTGAATAGAGGTGGCTGGTTTTGGTCGTTACAGTGGGTAAAGGGTTAAAAAAATTGCGACATCGATGCCGTAGCTGCGACGGGTGGTGCAATCTCACAACATTCTAAGTTCATCAAGGGCCATAACTCCAAGAAAAAGCTAAAAAACCTATTGGCAAACTTCTGCATAGATAACTTTGATAAGGCTTACCTGAACTTGTTTCTTTAACATACTATTGGCCGACTCCTGCGTAGATAACTTTGATAAGGTAGCATTTAATGCTTCTATTTCCTGTAAAAAGACAAACAATTTATAGAGGATCTCCAATGAGTCGCTAATTGATGTGACATTCCTGAACCGAGTTCACAAAAATCAATCTTAGCTGAGGTTTACCGAGGCTCAGGTCGATTTTTGTGAACGAGGTTCTGAAATTTCATGTCAAACCGTGATGAATTTGTGATTGTTTTTATCATGTAATGTTTAATTTAACCTATTAACCAACATAATGACCAAAGCTGGCCAGTGCTGTTTACAAAAACTGCATTCAAATTTTAGTAATTTTTAGCGCTTAACTATTATTATTATTATTTATTGGTGTTTAAGGTCACATATTTCTGCACAATGGCTAATCATGACCACGACAGTTTTACGGGTGAAGGAAGCCGGAGTACCCAGAGAGAACCACCGAGCAACGGCGAGCAACTGTCAGCTCCCCAACATACTAACTCCACACAAGCAGGGTTAGCATTGGTTGAAGACAGATGCACCATCGACGAGCAGTACACCTTAATACACAGCGTCACCGTGCCCCCACGTGGGCAATGGGGGTGAAGTGTCTTGCCCAAGGACACAACGCGGTTGCCGCAGGTGGGATTCGAACCGAGGACCTCTCGGCTTGCAGCCTGCACCTCTACCAACTGAGCCACCGCGCCCCCAGCGCTTAACTGGTTGAGAGCTAAATTATTTTTCAAAGGTAATTTGAAACATTGGTATTTTTTTCAAAGATACCCTGCTACCAGCACAAGTTGCCTGTTAGCAAGATTTTGTTCATGAATAATTGTTTTGTTACAATTTATTGGAGAGTGCAAATGGCACTCTCCAATAAATTGCAACAAAACAATTTTATATATATAAAAAAATTTCTTCTGCTGATCAAACTTCAAGCTAAGCTATTCAGTGTAAAGCCACTAAAATGGCTTCCAGCACTTTTCAATAGAGCCATGATAGTGGCTTCTGGCATTCAACCAGTTGAGGGCCTAGACAAGTGTCCTGAATTCCCACCATCCCACAGTCTCTATACGTCAAGCAGCTTATTAATGATTTCTAGTTAAGTCTTGGCTGTCTTAACTGGTAGAGCGCTAAATTATTTTTCAAAGGTGTAACACCAAGCCAGAAAATAAGCAGACTGTCATCTTCAAAATGAGGTCCCCAGAGGTGAATTTAGTGATGCCACCCTGCACAGCAGGGTAGCATCACTAAATTTACCCTCTGTGAACCTCAATCTGAATCAGGGTCCCAAAACTATATAGAAAGAGGTACCCAGAGGATAAATTGACCCACTGTATGGGATAGCATCATCACATTTACCCTCTGGGGACCTCATTCTGCAAATGCCAGACTTCTTATTTTCAGGGCTGTGTAACACATATATTTTTTTTCAAGGGGCGCCCTAGTTTAGCAAGATTTTGTTCATAAATAATTGTTTTGTAACAATTTATTGGGGAGAGCCCTCAAGCACTGTCCAATGAATTGTGACAAAAACAATTTAATATCAGCATTTTTCTTGCTATTGCCAAGCAAGCTGATGCATACTTATTTTTTTATTTATTAAGGTTTAATGACATATCCACATAGCCAAGGTTATATGGTGTCAGTGAGAGTTTCATGGGTAGAGGAAGCCGGAGCACCTGAAGAGAACCACCGAGCAACGACGAGCAGCTGCCAGCTCCCAACATCGTAACTCCGCACTGCAACACAGGCAGGGTTAGATCAGTTGAAGACATGCACACTATTGACATGCAGTATGCCTTAGTACACATCATTGTTTCCCCTTGTGGAAAATCGGGGTTAAGTGTCTTGCCCATGGACACAATGCGGTTACCGCAACGCCACCGCACTCCCATACAGAACAAAGCCACAAAAGTGGCTTCCAGCACTTTTCAGCCATGATAGTGGTTTCTAGCACTCAACCAGTTAACAGGCAGCCAAGACTCAACTAGAAACCACTGCCTACCTAATTTGTCTGTTGTCAACAGGACCTCCTCATGATGGCATCTTAAGGGCACCTGTTCTGAGGTCGTAAAAGTGGTGGGAAAAAGGCCTGTAAGGGTTAAATTTTAGCCTGAAAAACAGCCATTATGATCCTCATTGGATTGAGCTTATTACAACAATGAGGGAGTCATAAGCTAATTTTTCGAGACAAAAAATAAAAAGATTTAGTTTTTCAGGAAATGTTTTCTGCAAATGTCGTCTGCTATTTAGGTCAACAGTTAACAAGAGAATATTAATTTAACTCTTCTTCTGAAATCAACTCACTCGAATGTTACCACGACAACACCGACTTCTGATATCATTCCTGTATTAGACAAGTTGTGAACGATACTTTCTGTAATGAGCTATTTGATGGTGAATGTGTGATAAACATTCAGAACTTACATCTACAAGATATTTGGCAGGCACAGCCAAGCCCGGAAATAAGCAGACTGTTATCTGCTGAATTATGTCCCCAGAGGGTGAATTTGGTGATGCAACCCTGCACAACAGGGTAGCATCAGTAAATTTACCCTGTGTTAACCTCCAGGATCCATCTGAATCAAGGTCCTAGGCCCAAAAAGAAAGAGGTACCCAGAGGAAAAACTGGGTGTTCTAGCCGACTGTATGAGATAGCATTAGTAAATTCACCCTCTGAGGACCTCATTCTGCAAATGACAGCTGATATTTAGTAGGCACAGTCAAGCCTGGAAATAGTCAGACTGCTGTCATCTGCAGAATGAGGTCTCCAGAGGGTGCATGTGGTGATGCTACCCTGCACAGCAGGGTAGCATCACTAAATTTACTGTGTGAACCTCAGTCTGAAACATGGTATCAGGCCTCAACAGAAAGGGAACCTAAAGGATATATTGCAGATTCTAGCCCACTGTTTGGGATAGCATCAAGAAAGTCCCCATCTGGGGACTTCCATCAGCAAATGACAGATTGCTTATTTCCAGGCTTTGGTACAACAATAGACAATTATATATCACAGAATGAATATTGTTCTTTTAGAGCAAGAAGGTGCCATCTGCAATGCTTAATTACTGTAGTCGTCCCTTTATGCTTTCAATGGATAATATATTGTAACCACACTGATGTTACATTGTGAAAGCGAAACACCAAAAGAAGTGAGGTTAAATTTCTTTCTCAAATAACTAACCAAAAGTGACTGGTTAATTTCAATTTCACAAACCTCTTAACCCTTTATCCAATGCAGACAATATCAGAATTTATTATTTTAAATATCATTTTTAAAAAAAATTCAAAAAATTTCAACAAAACCATATCATGTGACCCCTCATTGGAACAAGCTCAACAAGCTTGTTCCAATGAGGAGACCCCTGATATGGGTTTGTTGAAACCTTTTGAAAAATAATATTTTTTCAACAGCTGAGTTTGCATATTACGCGGGCGGGTGAGACCGATTCGTTAGGTAAAGGGTTAACCAATCCGCTACATAGGAATCAACAGAAAAATCTGATGAGAGTGATTGATGCATCTAAAGGCATGGCTGGGATGGTAGTGTAGGCATGGCCACTCCTACAGCTCTCACCAAATCTAAGTAAGGGAGGCCATACTGGCCTTCCTCATTTACCTGTCTTCAGTGTTCTGTTATAATCATTTATCCAGTGTGGCTAATCTTATGCAACTGATATTGCTAGAGCTTTGAGGTTTTGATTTTTCAGCCTAATGTCCCTTTATTCATTCTCAGAGGTTCTAGGGGATATTGAGTCAGAAAACAAGACTAACAGTGACCGCTCGGCCACAGATGTCCCCAGAACTATAACCAAATGACCTATTATAATGGAATGAAAAGTTTTGTGTTGAATTTGTTCAGACGAAAAACATGATTCTGTGAGAGAATTAAGTTTTCCCATTCCTGTGACCTTGACCTTTGTCACTAAAGCATGGTGTTGCTGTGAAACAGACGTTCCATTGGCCTTTACCTTTGTGTGAAGTTTTGTAGAAATCCACACAAGCATTATAGAGTTATGGCCCTGAACGGACAAATAGAGTCTGTGAAAAACTTGAAGTTTTCCCATTCTTGTCACCTTAACCTTTGTCACTCAACAGACCTTCCACTGATCTTCACCCTTGTGTAAAGTTTCATGGAAATCCACCAAAGCTTTATAGAGTTATGGCTCCGAATGGACAAATAGTTAGAATGGATTGATGGACAGACGGACTGATGGACAAATGGATGGATAGATGGATGGATAATTCAGATTTAAGATGCCTCCCTATTGGAATAAAGTTCATCTAATCTACGTTGTGTTCTCAGTGTCACATTTTCTCAAGAAAAAAAGCAGACGGTCATCTGCAAAATGAGATCCCCAGAGAGTGAATTTAGTCATGCTACCCTGCACAGCAGGGTAGCATCACTAAATTTACCCTCTGTGAACCTCAATCTGAACCAGAGTCACAAACAAAACAGAAAGAGGGACCCAGAGGATAAATTGGCCCACTGTATGGGATAGCATCATCAAATTCACCATCTGGGGACTTCATTCTGCTAATGTCAGACTGCTTATTTTCAGGCCTGCTTTCTTATAGTCTTTTGTTTGCTCATCTGGTGGATGAGTCAATAAGGGAGAAAATGTGACAATGAGAACACAATGCATTTGCCCCTTCACCATATAGACTTAGTGATGAGCTTCCATAGAGGCGACAAGTCCAGTTCCCTCCCAGAAAGATAGTTTAATTAGTTTATGCACAAACACTATTCAACCATTTGGCCAATTTCTTCTGAGTCTTTTGGTTCAGTGCCAAAAATTTTAAAAATTATACCAAAAGTATGGGAGATTAGCAAGGGGGGGTATCAAGGAAATGGAGAGAGGAAACACTTAACAAACAGTGGAGATTTCATAGCAAGAATGAAAACATCAGGCCCATGCCCCAAAATTAGGGAACATGAAATAATTTTACATAAAAGTTAAAAAATTTATAGTAATTTATATATTTTTTATACTTACCAATGACCCAGACATAGCTGGTGCTAACTCCTAAAAATCTAGGGCCAAACACAAATTTTGCCCCCCAATCCCCAAAATTTGCATCTAAAACCAAAAGAAATCATGTCCTGAAGGACCTCCATACTTTGCCCTTACTGCGCATGCGCAGTGTGAAGGACGTTCCGAAATTGGCGCCAATCATCATTCTTACCGGCAGTGCCTGGTCAGCGCTATGTACTCAGCGGGGAGGTATGAGTTCCCAACTCCTGGGAGGGCCATCCGCGTCTGGGTCATTGGTAAGTATAAAAAATATATAAATTACTATAAATTTTTTAACATTTTTATACTGTACCAATGACCCAGACATAGCTGAATAGTAAAAAGGCTGGAGGGCCTAGGACATAGAGGAAAATCCAATAAGCTCAACTATATAATATAGAGTCAACCCCTCAAGGAGAAAAGGAGTATTAGGCTTTAAATGTATCTTTCTTATTTTATGATAAATTAGAAAGATACAATACCCTTCATAATTGAGCACAATAACATTCATGTTCTCTATTAACATCCAGTATAACCCTTCATACTAATTATTTTTAAAGTAAGCCAATAAATAAAGTTAGTCCAGAGAATTGAGACTCTTTATATACTTTAAAAGTGTCCGAGGATTGTATATTAACGCCCGTTTGACACTTGACATATACAATTGCTTCACACCGAGCTACACTTTAAAAATATGACATGAATGAATTTTTAACATTAATATTACACTTTAAAACCATCCCGGAAACGACTCAGAATTACTGACTCCAGAGGAGGAATTCCCTTGCTTTTCACTATAAAGCAGGTGACCTAAGGGAACACCCTCCCCCCCCCTTCCCCTTGCCCTGGGTCAAATAGCCCAGAGCGAAGAGGGCAGCAGGACGGAGTCACTGCCGGAACAGAAAGCCTGCATAACTATAGTTGCAACTGTTTAGTGGACGACATTCTGAGCAACAGATAACGGACCTAAACAATGCAGGTCTCCAGAAATGGACTCAATATTTCTGAGATAAAAATTCGTAAATGTGGATGGCTGAGACCAATAAGCAGCCTTCATTAAATCTGTAATAGCCACACTATTTGCGTAAGCCCAAGATGTAGAAAGAGCTCTTACTTCATGAGCCGAAATCTTAAGCACAGACTGCTGAGAAGATAAATTTTCATAAGCAGTACGGATAGTTAATTGAATCCATCTAGCAATAGAATGGACTGAAATGTCCTTTCTATTAGGCATCAGAGACAGAAAGAAACGTTTTCGTCCCTTTCTGATAAACTGAGATCTCTGTTTATAAATACGTAAAGCTCTAACAGGACAGAGTAAAGGCTTACGCCCATCTGAAGACGGCAGCTCCTTAATAACAATAGGTTCCGGATATTTATTAGGAGCCTGATTCTTAGCTAAAAATCCAACATTAGTAGTGAAGGTGATAGTGTTCCCGACACTACGATAGTGAGAATCGTCCACCGATAGTGCATGAAGCTCACTGTCTCTTCTAGCAGAAGAGAAAGCTACGAGAAAAGCTGTCTTATAAGACAAGAATTTGAAATCTACTGTCCCAAGAGGCTCAAATGGCTTTTCCTTTAGTTTAAGAAGAACCCAAGCTAAATTCCACTTAGGAATTAATCTAAGAGTTCTGGGTCTATTTATAGAGAAGTTTCTAACTAACTTAGATAAAGAGACATTAGATCCAATTTGTAAACTATCGTGGTGTGCATAGGTATCAGATAACATAGACCTATAACCTTTAATAGTAAAAGGCTGCAGTTTGATCTCGTCAAACAAGTATACTAGAAAGTTTGCAATGTCTGGTATGGAGGGATAAAAAATATCAACCGAATGATCCCTACACCAACGACGAAAAACCTTCCGCTTAGCCGCATAATTTAGCGAAGAGGAGATCCTCCTACAGTTAAAAATCGCGACCACTGCTCGTCCTGTAAAGTGCTTGCCATGCAAGAAGGACCGCACAATGGAAAAACGTGAAGGTTGAGACCTTGCGGGTTGTGATGAAGTTGACGCGATTTCCCCTGCGAAAGAAGATCCTCTGGTGGAGGAAGCTTTCGCGGTAGGTCCCACAACAGACACCTGAGTAGATTTATCCACGGTCTCTGTGGCGACAGAGATGCTACCAACAGAATCTTGCATTGAGATTGTTTTATTTTTAGCAATACTTGCTGAATCAACGGCGCTGGAGGATATGCATATCCTATCATTCCGTCCCATGAGATCGATAGAGCGTCTACTGCAAATGCTCTTGGATCCGGGCACGGTGGCACATACATCTGCAACTGATTGTTGAGATGTGTCGCAAATAAGTCTATCATTGGCCGTTCCCATTGGTAGCAAATCTGATTGAACACTTGTTTGTTGAGAGTCCACTCCGACGGCAACAAGCGACCCCTCCGTGAAAGGGAGTCTGCTAATACATTCAGACAACCCGGTATATGACGGACCGAAAGTAGAACTTGATGTTCTAGAGCAAACAGAAGGATTCTTTCCGTTAAATTGAATAACGGAACGGAATGAGTGCCTCCCTGGTTCCATATATACGCCACTACTGTCGTATTGTCGGACAGGATTTGGACATGAGCTTTGTGAATAATGTCCATCCAATGACGTAATGCAAGCCAAATTGACATCATTTCCTTGATGTTTATGTGCTTGCTTAGGAACTGTGGATCCCAAAGACCCTGGCACCTCGAATCCGTTGGGATCAATGATGCACCCCAACCTGTTTGACTGGCATCCGTCTTAATCGTAAAACTCGGATCCGGCAACTGCAGCAGAACTCCCTGAGTTAACCACTGAATGTTTGCCCAAGTCTGAATCTCTTGTTTCACTTGATCTGACAAGAGAACGTCTATGTCGAGCGAATGAATCTTCACACTCCAATTCTGAGTCAAGAAAATTTGGAGAGGACGAGTGCGTAACCGCCCCATCGGAATGAGATCCGCAGAGGCTCCACACAGACCTATCAGTCTCATGAACTCCCTCGCTGTGACTTTGTCTGTATGAAGACAATAGCGAGCGTAACAACTGACTAATTTCGCTCTGGTTAACGGCAGACGAACGAGATTGTTGTGCGTCTCGAAGCTCATTCCCAGATGAGTGAATGACTTGGACGGCACCAGATCCGACTTCTCGGAGCAATAGAAGCAGATTCTGCACATCGTTTTGAAGCGTTAACTCGTTGCCGTACCTCTGAAGAATGTCGTCCAGGTAGGAGGACGTTACCGCAGATGAATGAGCTCGGAAATACATCATTACCGAGTTCATTACCCGAGTGAAAGCCCAGGGTGCTAGGTTCAATCCGAAGCACATCGCCCGGAATTGATACACCACTCCTAGGACTGCGAAGCGTAGATACTTTCTGAATGTCGGATGTACCATGACATGAAAGTACGCATCTTTGAGATCTATGCTTGTAGCATAATCGTTCACCCGAATACTCGCTCTGACCGATCGAATCGTCTCCATATAGAACTTCGGAGCGACGATCAGCTTGTTTATCCAGCTCACAAATCTATGACTGGACGGAACGAGCCGTCTGGTTTCGGAACCAGAAACAGATGGCTGTAGAATCCCGGTGTTTCCTGGTCTTCTACGACCTCTACCGCGTTCTTCATTAAAAGAGACTGCACCTCTGATAACAGAGCGTCTCTTTTCTGCGGATTTGACGGAAGTTGAGTCCATTTTGGACTTCGAGTTAATGGAGGCTTTCGTTTGAAGGATATTCTTAGACCTTCCGAAATCACCCCTCTCACCCAAGGGTCGTCCGTAATCGACGCCCACTCTTCTGAAAAACAACCTTCCACCAACCGGAACACGATAGAGGTTGAAGCCATCACCTCCTGGACCTGCAAGGCCTGCGGGAGGAGAAACCACGTCCTCCACGACCCGCACCTCGTCCCGTCGACCTCGGGGCGTCCGACCGATTGTCCCGGCCCGAAGGATGTCCCGCACGTGAGTCGCTGCCTTGACGGTCTCTTGAATAAGACCAAGAGGATGCACCGGAACCTCTATAGTAACCTCTCTTGGGCGCATTAGACCCAGAAGTGCCTGTCTTACTCTTATCTGCCGTATCTGACTTTTTGGAAGCAGATTTAAACAGCAGAGAATCCGAAGCTTTCTTAGTAATTTTATCGTAGATTGCAGAAAGCTTGCCGTCGAAGAGAAGTTCTCCGGAGACCGAAGTGACTCTGAGAGAGTTCTTCACCTTACTATCCACGCTTGTGGATGTAGCTAGGGCTGCGTCACGTCTAACCAACTCCAGGTTTGCCACTGAAAGGGTGGAGTTATACGTGGAATAAGCTACTGACCTTGAAAGAAGTCTTAAAGAGGATTGTATATCCTGGAATTCTTTCCCTTGAAGACGCAGTGATAATGCCTTTGTAAGGTAGTTTGCGTAAGATAAAGCGTCTAAACTGGCCCTGTTAGACGTAATTGTCGTATCCAACACCGCGGTTGAAATGGACGTAGACAACGGTAATGACAATTCTAAGTCTTCCGCCTCGTCGTCAAGACGCAGAGGAACTCTAGGAATACCGTCCTGCCGTATCGAATTTATTCCTTGCATTAATGAAAGGCAGGTTAAGAGCATTGGAGGACAAGAAACCAGCTTTGCCTGTTTTGGAAGCAAGCTTGAAGATAGCGTCGTTCAATAATTCAAATGTTCTTGTGACATTATTGGACTGAGACGGAAACTCAGGGACGATGTCTCTGAACCGCTCGAAGAATTCAGTGTCCAATGACGCTATCAGTCTCTTGTCCGGTACCGCAGCAGTCTGGCCCGACGGAACAACCTGAGGAAGGAAGTGCCAGATGAAAACCACGGCAGCTTTATGTTGTTCCGAAAGGGATAGCTCCAAGTCATCCGTATCCCTTTCGCCATCCGGTCAGACCTCATGATGCTCCTGGTCATCCGCACCCGATGCTTCGGCGGAGTGTACCGACCCAGCGCCGTCGGATGATTCCCGATCCGACACCGATTCTGTCGATTGCTGAGATGCTGCGATAATTTGTGCTATCTGAGCAAGCACGTCCGTCATCGAAGCCTGCGGAGTAGCGGTCTTTCGCTGCTTAGCCGCGGGAAGCTCCGCATCAACTGACTCCCGCATACTCTTCCTATGCGAACGTCCGGAGTCTACCGGCCTCGTGTCCCTGGCTACCGGATGGCGTGACCTGGTCGCTGAAGAATCCCTGCTCGGCGAAGCTGGTAGAATATCCGCGGTCATGTAGCCAAGGTGCGGCCGTGTGCGCTGGTGAGAGGATGAGGAAGCCTGAGCAGTCTCCGGAGACTGCCTATACAATGAAGCGTCCCGAGCGACGGACGTGTGCTCCGCTTGCGACACATTTTGTACCACAACATCTGGTCCCAGATGTTGTTGTACGAGAGAGGGGCGTCTCTCGCTCGCGGCCCGGCTGGACCTGGACGAGCTAGGAACCGGACTAGAAGGCTTCCTCCGATCTCTCCTATTATCCGCCGTCACTGGGTGTGCACGTTGTATGTTTATAGTGCTCGCATCACCCAACATTTCCTCCTGGATCGCAACGGACGAACCCGGCTGCCGAACCATTCGGTGAATGGACGCTACACCGGGCGAGCTAGCGGACGACAGCGCCGTCGATCCTACTCGGGACCTCTTAGGCAACTGTCGTATCTCCATGAGCACTTTTGCCGCTAGCTCTGGATTCAATTGTGACGACGGAAGCGCACTCTTGGAAGATAACATGGAAACATCACCCTGTTCTTGTTCCTCTGAAATAGAAAATGATAGACTAGAGTGACCCTGCGGAGAAAGGACCGGCATAGCCCTTTCTCCACTAACAACATACCGTGACACACGTTTCCAATGTTTGTCATCCCAATATTGACATATTGAACAGGAGTTAGTGCGAGTACACTGACTACAATTAATACAATGATCATGAAAGTCAGAGGAAGATTTCTTCCCATTACAATTTGAACAATGTCCTTTCATTGTGAAAAGACAACAACAAGTCCTAGTACTCGCACAAACCCCTAAACACAAAGATACATAATAACATGATCCATTAACATTGAAAAAAGCAATTGAAATACAAAATAATTTTTGAAAAATATTTTTTCAGCGAAGCCCAAGTTTCTGAAAAGTAACATTGAGCCCCAATGGATCCCAAGGGTAAGTGTGGTCAAAAATTTTAAAATTATTTTAAATAATTAATGCAACACTTACGGATAATAATAATGTATCTAGTAATGAGATAAACTACTACAAAGGCAAAAAGCCCCCCCTCAAAAGAGACTGTTGCCAATGTAAACAAATAGTGTAAAAACACCAGAAAACATGACTCCAGGCACTGACAATACTGGCCCGAAATCAGTTATCAACAATACACACTATCTGATGCAAAACAGAGACTTCCAGAGAAGAATCTGCAGAACATCAGATGGTAGATGCAGAACACAACGTCTAAACACCCATGGGTGAGAACGTAAACATGGGGAAAATAACAGAATTCATTCTGTTACCAAGCTAATTCTCCCAAGAAATTTTAGTAGTAATCTTACTCAAAAATATGCCAAAAGCATGGGAGAATAGCAAGGAGGGACTTAAAGGACAAGGGGAGAGGAAACACTGAATAAGCAGTGCAACTTCATAGCAAGAATGACAACAACAGGCCCATGCCTCGAAAATAGGCAACTTAACATAATTTCATTACAAAATTTTAAGTTACAGCCCTGAATATTTTCTGTCACTCCTTTTTCCTCTCCTCCTTCTCTATCCTCCTTAGAATCACCATTTCTCCAATATTTATGTGTCTGGCATCATTTAAACTGAGATTTACAAGCACAAAGATCAGTGAGATGTTAACTGATGAAGGGCCAAACAAAGAATGATGATTGGCGCCAATTTCGGAACGTCCTTGACACTGCACATGCGCAGTAAGGGCAAAGTATGGAGGTCCTTCAGGACATGATTTCTTTTGGTTTTAGATGCAAATTTTGGGGATTGGGGGGCAAAATTTGTGTTTGGCCCTAGATTTTTAAGAGTTAGCACCAGCTATGTCTGGGTCATTGGTACAGTATAAAAATATTATAAGTTACAGCCCTGAACACATCCTTCCACTGTGTCTTCCTCTCATCCTCTTATTTCATCCTTGGATCCACCATTTCCTTCATGATTTTGTGTCTGGCATCATTTTAACTGAGATTATAAGCACAGATATCAGTGAGATGTTACTAATTGAAGGGCCAAACAAAGAATGAAGATTTTGCCCCAATTTCGGTACTTCCTTGACACTGCGTATGTGCAGAGGACAAAAGTATGGAGGACCATATAGGACATGGATTTTTTGGATTTTGATGCAAATTTGGTGGATTGGGGAGGCAAAATTTGTGTTTGGCCCTGAATTTTTAAGAGTTAGCACCAGCTAAGTCTGGGTCATTGGTACAGTATAAAAATATTATTATGCTGAAGCATTGTAAAGAGAGTATCACAACCACTATCTTAATACAGTGTAATTGAATTGAATTTTCATTTATTTATTTTCATTGAGGTCTAATGACACTTTCAACAGTCAGAGTCGTCTCATGTCAGACAGTTTTAGGGGTGGAGGGAGCCTGAGTACTCGGAGAGAACCACCGAGCAACTATCAGATTTCGTAACATACTAACTCTACACAAGCAGGATTAGCAATGGTTGAAGACATGTGCAATATCGATGTGCAGTACACATTAATGCACAGAACCACCGTGCCCCCATGTAGGCAGTCGGGATGAAGTGCATTGCCCAAGGACACAATGCAGTTATCCCTGTTTGGGATCCCCATGTAGGCATTCGGGATGAAGTGCATTGCCCAAGAACACAATGCAGTTACCCCTGGTGGGGATCCCCATGTAGGCAGTCGGGATGAAGTGCCTTGCCCAAGGAAACAATGCATTTACCCCTGGTGGGGATCCCCATGTAGGCAGTCGGGATGAAGTGCATTGCCCAAGGACACAATGCAGTTACCCCTGGTGGGGATCCCCATTTAGGCAGTCGGGATGAAGTGCATTGCCCAAGGACACAATGCAGTTACCCCTGGTGGGGATCCCCATGTAGGCAGTCAGGATGAAGTGCATTGCCCAAGGGCACAATGCAGTTACCCCTGGTGGGGATCCCCATGTAGGCAGTCGGGATGAAGTGCCTTGCCCAAGGACACAATGCAGTTACCCCTGGTGGGGATCCCCATGTAGGCAGTCGGGATGAAGTGCCTTGCCCAAGGACACAATGCAGTTACCCCTGGTGGGGATGGAATCATGAACCTTTCAATTTGAAATTCAATGCTGTAACCAGTGAGCCACCACACTCCTTGTTAATGTAATAATCACTTGGCCAGGAAAAAGTATTCAGTTAAGGCCACACAAAGTAGATCTTTTGTTTCTCAGGCGATTATTTGTAAAAATGCATGCGGGCAAGCGGTTTTTTATTTTAGTTTTTATTTCTGTAATTATTTCTTTGCCATCAAAAGTTCATGTTCTTGGTTTATGTTTAGGCCTCATAATCTAAGGAATAGCATGGGTGGTGGTTATTTCGTCCCTTGAGAGCAATAAGGCTTTGCAATGCTAAAGCATTGCAAAGCCTTCTTGCACTCAAGGGACAAATTTATGAATTTTTTTAACTTTAATAAAATATCAGACATAAACCATTTAATTTTTATTTTTTTTTACATTTACATTGGTTATAAAAAGAGAGCATGCAGCAGGCAAAAGGACCATGCGGGAGGGCCTGAGAAACAGATTTTTAATTTTTTTAGGCCTAACAGCAATATTCATTTAACAGGAATTTAGTCACTTTCCAAGACTCTAGATATAAACTGAGTATTCTATTACATTTTGCTCACTGAGCTCCGCCAAACAAAACATAGCAGATTCAATGCACTTATTGGATGTTCTATGGCTAAACAGGAGTGTCACATTAACATCTGTGAGGTACGTTTTGAAATTTTCGTTTGTACTGGACAGACTTTTTCAGAGGTCTCATCGTTCTTTTATTGGTATAAACTAGTTCATCAATGGTTTCTGGTTGAAACAAAACTTTTGAGGTATGCAAAGACTGACACGTGACAAACGTTTAGGTGCGTTGGCATGTTGGAAGCTGGCAACAGACAGACTGCAGTGACTCAAATTCTCAACGTTACTCAATCGGTGATTAGCAGGTTGTGGACATGCTACAGTCAGACAAGCAATGTCGATGACAGACGTTGGTCATGTCGTCCAAGGGCGACAACTGCTAACCAGGATCATTTCATCCAAACCACAGCATTACGTACCACCATCAAAGTGCCTCAAAAATTGGAAGCAGCTGCACCAAGCAGATGTGCGAGTCAGTGGTCAGACTATCTGAAATCGCTTACACAGCTGGAATTTGAATGCTTGATGTCCTCGAATAATTCCACGTTTGACTGAAGATCACATCGCAACAGGGCGTAATTGGTATGGAGCATGACAGCGATGGGATAATTGTCGGTGGAGCAATGTCATGTCTTCAGATGAATCGAGGTGCACTCTTGACTTCCCCGACAGTCAAAACCGAGTGTGGCAGCAGTGGAATGAACGGTACCATGGCATAGCCGTTAGGCAGCATGGTCGTTTTGGTGGTGGATCGGTTATGGTGTGGGGAGGCATAACCATGACAAGCAGAACAGCATTACATGTTATCGAGGGGCGTGTCACAGGGCAGTACTACCATGACAACATGTTAGCAGCTCATGTGGTGCCATTTGCACGATGTCAGAGCCGTCGATTCATTTTCCAAAATGACAATGCAAGAGCACACAGGGCCCGTGTTGCTACAGAGTTCCTGCAGGAGCAGAACGTCACTAGACTGCCTTGGCCAGCATTAAGTCCAAACCTTTCACCAATCGAGCACATCTGGGATATGCTTGACAGGCGCCTACAACAATGCCAATAGCCCCCTACAAATGTCCAGGAACTCACCACTGCACTGCAGGAAGAATGGAATAACATCAGTCAAAGTCATATTGGACGTTTTGGTGAGGAGTATGCCATGTCAGATCTGTATTTGTCTTGCGAACCGAGGAGATTTACAAGGTATTAAGGTCTTAGACTGAATGTGGTAAATTCTACAATTGACCGTTCATGTCTTCTACAGCTCAGTGCATGGAATGTGTGCTTGTCAGACACCTAACTATGGCTGAAATCATTCACCAGATGTCACAGTGCAATGCCACAACTGTCGTTTTGATGAAAATATAAATATATTTCTTCAGATATCTTACTTTTATCAAATATCCCCTACTTTTTTTTTAATAGTGTATTACAAGAATTTTTATTCAATTAACAAGAGTTTACTGTACATCCTATACACAATCAACAAGTCACATGTGAAGGTATGGTAAATAGTTTTGTGTTTGGAAGTTATATTCAATTAACAAACAAAAAATTAACTGGTTTGACTTTTACTTTCTCCTGCTTAACCGTTTACCCAATGCACACGATATCAAAAAATTTGTTATTTTCAATACTTATTTTCAAATTTTTCAGAAACATTTCAACACAACCATATCACGTGACCTCTCAACAGAATGAGCTCTTTGAGCATGTCACAATATGGGGTCACATAATATGATATTGTTTAATTTTGTTTGAAGAAGTTTTTTTTTTTCAACTGCTCAATATTTAAATTACGCTGGCGAATGTGACTGACTCATTAGGTAAAGGATTAACCCTTTAGCTAACACGAAAGGCAGACAACACTTGCAAATAAAATTCTTGAATAACTTATTTTTTTCATTTTTTGAGTCAAAAACATAGCTTATGACCCTTCATTGGAATGAGCTCGTTGAGCTCATTCCAATGAGGGGTCAGAAGCTATGTTTTTAAGTGAAAAAAATAATGAAAGTTGAATGGTGATTTTTGAGAATAGCGCTGGCCGGTTTTGGCCCTTAAGTTGGGTAAAGGGTTAAAATTTCAGAAAAAGGTTACCTGAAAAGTTAAAAAATTTATAGTAATTTATATATTTTTTATACTTACCAATGACCCAGACTTACCTGGTGCTAACTCCAACAAAACCAGGGCCAAACACAAATTTTGCCCCCCAATCCCCAAAATTTGCATCCAAAACAAAAAGAAATCATGTCCTAAAGGACCTCCATACTACGCCTCTACTGCGCATGCGCAGTGACGCAGTCGTCCCGAAATTGGCGCCAATTATCATTCTTACTGGCAGTGCCTGGTCAGCGCTATGTACTCAGCGGGGAGGCAAGAGTTCCCAACTCCAGGGAGGGCCATCCCCGTCTGGGTCATTGGTAAGTATAAAAAATATATAAATTACTATAAATTTTTTAACATTTTTATACTGTACCAATGACCCAGACTTAGCTGAATAGTAAACAGGCTGGAGGGCCTAGGACATAGCGGAAAATCCAATAAGCTCAACTATATAGTAAAGAGGTAACCCCTTAAGGAGAAAAGGAGTATTAGGCTTTACATGTATCTTTCTTATTTAATATTAAATTAGAAAGATACACTACCCTTAATAATTGAGCACAATAACATTCATGTTCTCTATTAACATCCAGTATAACCCTTATACTAATTATTTTTAAAGCAAGCCAATAAATAAAGTAGTCCAGAGAATTGAGACTCTTTATAATCATTTAAAAGTGTCCGAGTATTGTATATTAAAGCCCGTTTGACACTTGACATATACAAATGCTTCACACCGAGCTACACTTTAAAAATAAGACATGAATGAATTTAAACATTAATATTACACTTTAAAACCATCCTGGAAGCGACTCAGAAATACTGACTTGGAGGAGGCATTCCCTTGCTTTTCACTATAAAGCAGGTGACCTAAGGGAACACCCGCCCCCCCCCCCCCCCCCCCCCCTTCCCCTTGCCCTGGGTCAAATAGCCCAGAGCGAAGAGGGCAGCCGGACGGAGTCACTGCCGGAACAGAAAGCCTGCATAACTATAGTTGCAACTGTTTAGTGGACGACATTCTGAACAACAGATAACGGACCTAAACAATGCAGGTCTCCAGAAATGGACTCAATATTTCTGAGATAAAAATTCGTAAATGTGGATGGCTGAGACCAATAAGCAGCCTTCATTAAATCTGTAATAGCAACACTATTAGCATAAGCCCAGGAAGTAGAAAGAGCTCTTACTTCATGAGCAGAAATCTTAAGCACAGACTGCTGAGAAGAAGATAAATCTTCATAAGCAGTACGGATAGTTAACTGAATCCATCTAGCAATAGAATGGACTGAAATGTCCTTTCTATTAGGCATCAAAGACAGAAAGAAACGTTTCCGTCCCTTTCTGATAAACTGAGATCTCTGTTTATAGATACGTAGTGCTCTAACAGGACAGAGTAAAGGCCTACGCCTGTCTGAAGACGGAAGAGCCTTAATAACAATAGGTTCCGGATATTTATTAGGAGCCTGATTCTTAGCTAAAAAACCCACATTAGTAGTGAAGGTGATAGTGTTCCCAACACTACGATAATGAGAATCATCCACCGATAGTACATGAAGCTCACTGACTCTTCTGGCAGAAGAGAAAGCTAAGAGAAAAGCTGTCTTATAAGATAAGAATTTGAAATCTACTGTCCCAAGAGGTTCAAATGGCTTTTCCTTCAATTTAAGGAGAACCCAAGCTAAATTCCACTTAGGAATTAATCTAAGAGTTCTGGGTCTATTTATCGAAAAGTTTCTAACCAACTTCGATAAAGAGACATTAGATCCAATTTGTAAACTATCATGATGTGCATAGGTATCAGATAACATAGATCTATAACCCTTTATAGTAACAGGCTGCAGTTTGATTTCGTCAAACAAGTATACTAGAAAGTTTGCAATGTCTGGTATAGAGGGATCAAATATATCTACAGAATGATCCCTACACCAACGACGAAAAACCTTCCACTTAGCCGCATAGTTTAGCGAAGAGGAGGTCCTCCTACAGTTAGAAATCGCGTCCACTGCTCGTCCTGTAAAGTGCTTGCCATGCAAGAAGGACCGCACAACGGAAAAACGTGAAGGTTGAGACCTTGCGGGTTGTGATGGAGTTGGCGCGATTTCCCCTGCGAAAGAAGATCCTCTCGTGGAGGAAGCTTCCGCGGTAGGTCCCACAACAGACACCTGAGTAGATTTATCCACGGTCTCTGTGGCGACAGAGATGCTACCAACAGAATCTTGCATTGAGATTGTTTTATCTTTAGCAATACTTGTTGAATTAACGGCGCTGGAGGATACGCATATCCTATCATTCCGTCCCAAGGGATCGACAGAGCGTCTACTGCAAATGCTCTTGGATCCGGAGACACATACGTCTGCAACTGATTGTTGAGATGTGTCGCAAATAAGTCTATCATTGGCCGTTCCCATTGGTAGCAAATCTGATTGAATACTTGTTTGTTGAGAGTCCACTCCGACGGCAACAAGCGACCCTTTCGTGAAAGGGAGTCTGCTAGCACATTCAGACGACCCGGTATGTGACGGACCGAAAGAAGAACGTGATGTTCTAACGCAAACAGAAGGATTCTTTCCGTTAGATTGAACAACGGAACTGAATGAGTGCCTCCCTGATTCCGTATATACGCCACTACTGTCGTATTGTCGGATAGGATTTGGACATGAGCATCGTGAATAATGTCCATCCAGTGACGTAACGCAAGCCAAATTGACATCATTTCCTTGATGTTTATGTGCTTGCACAGGAATTGCGGATCCCAAAGACCCTGGCATCTCGAATCCGTTGGGATTAATGATGCACCCCAACCTGTTTGACTGGCATCCGTCATAATGGTAAAACTCGGATCCGGCAACTGCAGCGGAACTCCTTGAGTTAACCACTGAATGTTTGCCCAAGTCTGAATCTCTTGTTTCACTTGATCTGACAAGAGAACGTCTACATCGAGCGAATGAATTTTCACACTCCAATTCTGAGTCAGGAAAATTTGAAGAGGACGTGTGCGTAGCCGCCCCATCGGAATGAGATCCGCGGCGGCTCCGAACAGACCTATCAGTCTCATAAATTCTCTCGCCGTGACTTTGTCTGCGTGCAGACAATAGCGAGCGTAACAACTGACTAATTTCGCTCTGGTTAACGGCAGACGAACAAGATTGTTGTGCGTCTCGAAGCTCATTCCCAGATGAGTGAATGACTTGTACGGCACCAGATCCGACTTCTCCTCGTTTACTATAAAACCGAGACGTTGGAGCAATAGAAGAAGATTCTGAACATCGTTCTGAAGCGTTAACTCGTTGCCGTACCTCTGAAGAATGTCGTCCAGGTAGGCCGACGTTACCGCAGACGAATGAGCTCGGAAGTAGAACATTACCGAGTTCATTACCCGAGTGAAAGCCCAGGGTGCTAGATTCAATCCGAAGCACATGGCCCGGAATTGATACACCACTCCTAGGACTGCGAAGCGTAGATACTTTCGGAATGTCGGATGTACCATGACGTGAAAGTACGCATCTTTGAGATCTATGCTCGTTGCATAATCGTTCACCCGAATACTCGCTCTGACCGATCGAATCGTCTCCATATAAAACTTCGGAGCGACGATCAGCTTGTTTATCCAGCTCAAATCTATGACTGGACGGAACGAGCCGTCTGGTTTCGGAACCAGAAACAGATGGCTGTAGAGTCCCAGAGATTCCTGGTTTTCTACGACCTCTACCGCGTTCTTCATTAAAAGAGACTGCACCTCTGATAACAGAGCGTCTCTTTTCTGTGGATTTGACGGAAGATGAGTCCACTTTGGACTTCGAGTTAATGGAGGCTTTCGTTTGAAGGATATCTTTAGACCTTCCGAAGTCACTCCTCTCACCCAAGGGTCGTCCGTAATCGACGCCCACTCTTGTGAAAAACTCGACAACCTTCCGCCAACCGGAACGCGATAGAGGTTTAAGCCATCACCTCCTGGACCTGCGAGGCCTGCGGTAGGAGAAACCACGTCTTCCACGACCCGCACCTCGCCTCGTCGACCTCGGGGCGTCCGACCGATTGTCCCGGCCTGAAGGACGTCCCGAACGAGAGTCGCTATCCTGACGGTCTCTCGAATAAGACCAAGAGGACGCACCGGAACCTCTATAGGAACCTCTCTTGGGCGCATTAGACCCAGAAGTGCCTGTCTTATTCGTGTCTGCTGTATCCGACTTTTTAGGAGCCGATCTGAACAACAGAGAATCATTAGCTTTCTTTTTAATTTTATCATAAATAGCGGAAAGCTTGCCGTCAAAGAGAAGTTCTCCTGAGACCGAAGCGACTCTAAGAGAGTTCTTCACCTTAGAATCCACTAGTGTGGATGTAGCTAGGGCTGCGTCACGTCTAACCAACTCCAGATTTGCCACTGAAAGGGCGGAGTTACACGTGGAATAAGCTACTGCCCTTGAAAGAAGTCTTAAAGAGGATTGTATATCCTGAAACTCTTCCCCTTGAAGGCGCAGTGATAACGCCTTAGTAAGGTGATCTGCGTAAGATAAGGCATCTAAATTGGCTCTGTTAGACGCAATAGCTGTTTCCAACACCGCGGTTGGAATAGAAGCTGACGACGGTAATGATAGCTCTAAGTCTTCCGCCTCGTCGTCCATACGCAGCGGAACTCTCGGTATACCCTGTCCTGCCGTATCGAATTTATCCCTTGCATTAATGAAAGGCAGGTTGAGAGTATTAGCGGACAAGAAACCTGCTTTCCCCGTCCTGGAAGCAAGTTTAAATATAGCGTCGTTCAATAATTCAAATGTTCTTGCAACATTATTGGACTGCGACGGAAACTCGGGAGCGATGTCCCTGAACCGCTCAAAAAATTCAGAGTCCAATGACGCTATAATTCTCTTGTCCGGAAGCGCAGCAGTCTGGCCCGATGGAACAACTTGAGGGAGAAAGTGCCGGATGAAGTCCACGGCAGCTTTATGTTGTTCCGAAAGGGATAGCTCCAAGTCATCCGTATCCCTTTCACCATCCGGTCGGACCTCCTGATGTTCCCGGTCGTCCGCCCCCGATGCTTCGGTGGAGCGAACCGACCCAGCGCCGTCGGATAATTCTCGATCCGACACCGTTTCTGTTGGCTGCTGGGATGCTGCGATAAGCTGTGCTATCTGCACAAGAATGTCCGACGTCGAGACCTGCGGAGGCGCAGTCTTTCGCTGCTTCGCCGAGGGCAGCTCCGCATCAGATGGCTCCCGCATACTTTTCCTATGCGAACGTCCGGAGTCCATCGGTCTCGAATCCCTGGCTGCCGGATGGTGTGACCTGGTCGCCGAAGAATCCTTCATCGGCGAAGCTGGTAAAATATCGGCGGTCATGCAGCCAAGGTGCGGTCGTGTGCGCTGACGAGAAGAGGAAGCCTTAACAGTCTCTGCGGACTGCTTATACAACGGAGCGTCCCGAGCGACGGACGTATGCTCCGCTAAAGACACATTTTGTACCACAACATCTGGTCCCAGATGTTGCTGTACGAGAGAGGGACCTCTCTCGCTCGCGGCCCGGCTGGACCTGGACGAGCTAGGAACCGGACTAAAAGGCTTCCTCCGTTCTCGCTTACTATCCGCCGTCACTGGGTGTGCATCTATTATGTTTATAGTGCTCGCATCACCCAAAATTTCCTCTTGGACCGCATCGGACGAACCCGGCTGCCGAACCATTCGGTGAATGGACGCTACACCGGGCGAGCTAGCGGATGACATTTGTCTAATCTCCATGAGCACTTTTGCCGCTAGCTCTGAATTCATTTGTGACGACGGACGCACACTTGAAGAAGATAACATGGAAACATCACCCTGTTCTGGTTCCTCTGAAATAGAAACTGAGAGAGTAGAGTGACCTTGTGGAGAAAGAGCCGGCATCGCTCTTTCTCCAGAAACAACATATCGTGACACACGTTTCCAATGTTTCTCATCCCAATGTTCACATATAGGACAGGTATTAATGCGAGAACACTGACTACAATTAATACAATGATCATGAAAGTCAGAGGAAGATTTCTTCCTATTACAATTTGAACAATGTCCCTTCATTGTGAAAGAACAACAATAAGTCCTAGTTACTCGCAAAAACCCCTGACACAAAGATACATAATAACATGATCCATTAATAAATGAAAAAACAATTGCAAAACAAAATAATTTTGAAAAAATATTTTTTCAAAGAAGCCCAAGTTGCTGAAAAGTAACGTTGAGCCCCGATGGATCCGATGGCAAAGTGTGGTCAAAAATTTTAAATTTATATAAAATAATTAATGAGACACTTTCGGATAATATAAATGTATCTTATAATGAGATAAACTACCACAAAGGCAAACAGCCCCCCTCAAAAAAGGCTGTTGCCAATGAAAACAAACAGTGTAAACACACTAGAAAACATGACTCCAGGCACTGAAAAAACTGGCCCGGAATCAGTCATCAATTACACTCTATCTGATGCAAAACAGAGACTCCCAGGGGAGAATCTGTAGAACATCAGATGGAAGATGCAGAACACAAACCTTATACACCCATGGGTGAAAACGTAACTATGGGGAAAATAACAGAAAACATTCTGTAACCAAGCAACTCTCCGAGGAAATTTTAGAAATGAAACTTCTCAAAAATATGCCAAAAGGACGGGAGAATTGCCAGGGGGGACTTTAGAAGGCTAGGGGAGAGGAAACACTGAATAAGCAGTGCAACAATTAGCAAGAATGACAACAAGAGGCCCATACCTCGAAAATAGGCAACTTAACATAATTTCATCAAAAAATTTTAAGTACAGCCCTGATTATTTTTTGCCACTTCTTTTTCCTCTCCTCCTTCTATCCTCCTTAGAATCACATTTTCTCCAAAAATTACGTGTCTGGCATCCTTTAAACTGAGATTTACAAGCACAAAGATCAGTGAGATGTTGACTGATGAAGGGCCAAACAGAGAATGATAATTGGCGCCAATTTCGGGACGACTGCGTCACTGCGCATGCGCAGGAGAGGCGTACTATGGAGGTCCTTTAGGACATGATTTCTTTTTGTTTTGGATGCAAATTTTGGGGATTGGGGGGCCCTGTGTTTGGCCCTGGTTTTGTTGGAGTTAGCACCAGCTAAGTCGGGTCATTGGTACAGTATAAAAATATGGTTTTTCTGAAGAAGTTAAGGTAACCTTTCATGGGCTGCCTTAAATTCTAATTTGTACAGACCTGCAAACAAAAAGGACATGATATTACGGCAGCATTTATCACCTGTAGCAACAATTAAGGCACTCTAACTGCATTGGCTTAATTCAAGGTCCACACTTTGATATTTGAATGAAAAATTAAGGCCATCGAAGATTTTATTTACATACATCATTCTTTCCCTTGTTTTCTTCTTTTAGTATATCCAATTGTATTTTCAAATCTTTCAGTTCATCTGTTTGACTGACATCAGTATTTCCTATACTGCTTTCTAGTTCAACTACCTGTAATACATCAGAACACATAATAACTACATAGAAAGGGAGGTAAGAAAAAATTTATCCATCTTTATTCACCAATTTACCCTCAAATACATCAGTTTTGCAGGAGGCAAGAGATTTTCTCTATAATCCACCCACATTCACTTATTTAGTTATTTATTGGAGTTTAACCATCAAGCGCCTGAAGATTTTTAACCATCACGCACCTTGAGATTTTTATACATTTTCGTTGTACTTTAAAAGTCTACCTCCTGTGGCTTTGCAGTTGTTTTTAATCAAGTCTTGGCTGCCTACAGCAGGCCTGGCATTTTCAGAAGAGCAATTTATTTGCTTGCCTTAAAAAAATTAAGGAGGGCGAAAACTAGCCCTCCTGGCCTTAGAAAACAAGTGCAATGCCGGTCGCCAGAGATCAGACAATCGTCCCCCATGGTAGGTAGATTACTGTGAAATATGCGGATATTTCCTCAATAAAACCCAAACAAATATGGATATCAAAGGAACAACTCAACAAACTAGTCCCAATATTACCCATATTTCTGTGGTTTTATTGGAAGCATCAAAATACCTGTAAAAAAGTTAACTAAGGCTCACTTGCATAATTTATGCACAAGAAAAAAAACCTGTATAATATGTTATTTATCTTATGCTGCTAGACCTCCATACCAAACATTATTGAAATCGGATATGTCGTTCAGAAACTCTGAGCGTATAACGAATTACACGCAATTTCCAACAAAAATGGATGCCAGTTGGACATCTTGAATTGTTTTCGGAAAAATTTTTTCTAATGCCCATCAAATCTGAAAATCTGAAACAAAATCATCAAAGCATCTCTGAGATACAGATGGTAACAGTACACAACATATTACGCACAAAAATATTACCTGAATAAAGGTTAAGTAAAGCTAATTTGCATAATTTATGCACAAGAGAAAAAAAACATATGATATGTTATTTTATCTTATGCTGCTAGACCTCCAAACAAAAATAATTAAAATTGGAAATGTCGTTCAGAAGTTCTGAGCGTATAACGAATATTACACCCAATTTCCAACAAAAATGGCCACCAGTCGGTCATCTTGAATTTTTTAAGGAAAAAAATTGATGTGCATCAATATTTCCTAATGTCCCATAAAATCTGAAAATTTTAAACAAAGTGCAACAGTATCTCCGAGATACAGGTGGTAACAGGACAGACAACAGATTGACGGACCGATGAATGGACAGACAGGCAGATGGATGAACAGACAGAGTGCAATCCAATAGTCCCCTTCACGGTGAAACCATGGGGGACTAATAATGATTATCATAACAGCCTATTCCTAAAACCCACATCATTCAGATCTCTGCTGTGTCAGTGGTCTCTGTTAGACGTCTGCACTGCCCTTCAAACACCTCTGCTTATGCCCGGAGGTGTGGGAAGGGCAGTGCAGACATCTCACATAGACTACCTTGTTAACAACACCAAATAAAATATACAAAGCCCACAAGGCAGAATTCATTAATAGTAATCGCTCCCCTAGGCCATGCAAGGGGAGCAATTTTTAGCCCTCCTGCATTTTTAATGAAAGTGTCAATGACACTGTAGCTCAACTTGACAAACTTGAACTTGGTAAATATAAGTTATAAATGAAATGGCAAAATTGAAGATCATTGGTACCAATGTTATTTGATGAAATTTCAACATAACAGCACTGTGTGTGCACAACGTCAGAGCAATCCATGCATTTTTAAATGTAAACTATAGGTATCACTGAACTAAATATTTGAATTTGAAATACCCGCCTTGAAATGTTGCACTCGGAAGTGATGTAATCTCTAAAAATAAACAGCCTTGGGAAAATAAATTGTTTCAATAATTGTTTGAAGCATTCTATTGACATCTTGCATTATTGATGAATATTCCACATAAAATAGAGGATGATTTGATCACTTTTGGACCCCAAAAAATACAATTTACATTTTGTGTGTTTTTGTAAGGAATTCCCCCAAAAGTTAAAAAATTTATAGTAATTTATATATTTTTTATACTTACCAATGACCCAGACTTAGCTGGTGCTAACTCCAACAAAACCAGGGCCAAACACAAATTTTGCCCCCCAATCCCCAAAATTTGCATCCAAAACAAAAAGAAATCATGTCCTAAAGGACCTCCATAGTACGCCTCTACTGCGCATGCGCAGTGACGCAGTCGTCCCGAAATTGGCGCCAATTATCATTCTTACTGGCAGTGCCTGGTCAGCGCTATGTACTCAGCGGGGAGGCAAGAGTTCCCAACTCAGGGAGGGCCATCCCCGTCTGGGTCATTGGTAAGTATAAAAAAATATAAATTACTATAAATTTTTTAACATTTTTATACTGTACCAATGACCCAGACTTAGCTGAATAGTAAACAGGCTGGAGGGCCTAGGACATAGAGGAAAATCCAATAAGCTCAATTATATAATAAAGAGGTAACCCCTTAAGGAGAAAAGGAGTATTAGGCTTTACATGTATCTTTCTTATTTAATATTAAATTAGAAAGATACACTACCCTTAATAATTGAGCACAATAACATTCATGCTCTCTATTAACATCCAGTATAACCCTTATACTAATTATTTTTAAAGCAAGCCAATAAATAAAGTAGTCCAGAGAATTGAGACTCTTTATAATCATTTAAAAGTGTCCGAGTATTGTATATTAAAGCCCGTTTGACACTTGACATATACAAATGCTTCACACCGAGCTACACTTTAAAAATAAGACATGAATGAAATTAAACATTAATATTACACTTTAAAACCATCCCGGAAGCGACTCAGAAATACTGTCTTGGAGGAGGCATTCCCTTGCTTTTCACTATAAAGCAGGTGACCTAAGGGAACACCCGCCCCCCCCCCCCCCCCTTGCCCTGGGTCAAATAGCCCAGAGCGAAGAGGGCAGCCGGACGGAGTCACTGCCAGAACAGAAAGCCTGCATAACTATAGTTGCAACTGTTTAGTGGACGACATTCTGAGCAACAGATAACGGACCTAAACAATGCAGGTCTCCAGAAATGGACTCAATATTTCTGAGATAAAAATTAGTAAATGCGGATGGCTGAGACCAATAAGCAGCCTTCATTAAATCTGTAATAGCAACACTATTAGCATAAGCCCAGGAAGTAGAAAGAGCTCTTACTTCATGAGCAGAAATCTTAAGCACAGACTGCTGAGAAGAAGATAAATCTTCATAAGCAGTACGGATAGTTAACTGAATCCATCTAGCAATAGAATGGACTGAAATGTCCTTTCTATTAGGCATCAAAGACAGAAAGAAACGTTTCCGTCCCTTTCTGATGAACTGAGATCTCTGTTTATAGATACGTAGTGCTCTAACAGGACAGAGTAAAGGCCTACGCCCGTCTGAAGACGGAAGAGCCTTAATAACAATAGGTTCCGGATATTTATTAGGAGCCTGATTCTTAGCTAAAAAACCCACATTAGTAGTGAAGGTGATAGTGTTCCCAACACTACGATAATGAGAATCATCCATCGATAGTGCATGAAGCTCACTGACTCTTCTGGCAGAAGAGAAAGCTAAGAGAAAAGCTGTCTTATAAGATAAGAATTTGAAATCTACTGTCCCAAGAGGTTCAAATGGCTTTTCCTTCAATTTAAGGAGAACCCAAGCTAAATTCCACTTAGGAATTAATCTAAGAGTTCTGGGTCTATTTATCGAAAAGTTTCTAACCAATTTCGACAAAGAGACATTAGATCCAATTTGTAAACTATCATGATGTGCATAGGTATCAGATAACATAGATCTATAACCCTTTATAGTAACAGGCTGCAGTTTGATTTCGTCAAACAAGTATACTAGAAAGTTTGCAATGTCTGGTATAGAGGGATCAAATATATCTACAGAATGATCCCTACACCAACGACGGAAAACCTTCCACTTAGCCGCATAGTTTAGCGAAGAGGAGGTCCTCCTACAGTTAGAAATCGCGTCCACTGCTCGTCCTGTAAAGTGCTTGCCATGCAAGAAGGACCGCACAACGGAAAAGTTAAAAAATTTATAGTAATTTATATATTTTTTATACTTACCAATGACCCAGACTTAGCTGGTGCTAACTCCAACAAAACCAGGGCCAAACACAAATTTTGCCCCCCAATCCCCAAAATTTGCATCCAAAACAAAAAGAAATCATGTCCTAAAGGACCTCCATAGTACGCCTCTACTGCGCATGCGCAGTGACGCAGTCGTCCCGAAATTGGCGCCAATTATCATTCTTACTGGCAGTGCCTGGTCAGCGCTATGTACTCAGCGGGGAGGCAAGAGTTCCCAACTCAGGGAGGGCCATCCCCGTCTGGGTCATTGGTAAGTATAAAAAATATATAAATTACTATAAATTTTTTAACATTTTTATACTGTACCAATGACCCAGACTTAGCTGAATAGTAAACAGGCTGGAGGGCCTAGGACATAGAGGAAAATCCAATAAGCTCAATTATATAATAAAGAGGTAACCCCTTAAGGAGAAAAGGAGTATTAGGCTTTACATGTATCTTTCTTATTTAATATTAAATTAGAAAGATACACTACCCTTAATAATTGAGCACAATAACATTCATGTTCTCTATTAACATCCAGTATAACCCTTATACTAATTATTTTTAAAGCAAGCCAATAAATAAAGTAGTCCAGAGAATTGAGACTCTTTATAATCATTTAAAAGTGTCCGAGTATTGTATATTAAAGCCCGTTTGACACTTGACATATACAAATGCTTCACACCGAGCTACACTTTAAAAATAAGACATGAATGAAATTAAACATTAATATTACACTTTAAAACCATCCCGGAAGCGACTCAGAAATACTGTCTTGGAGGAGGCATTCCCTTGCTTTTCACTATAAAGCAGGTGACCTAAGGGAACACCCCCCCCCCCCCCCTTCCCCTTGCCCTGGGTCAAATAGCCCAGAGCGAAGAGGGCAGCCGGACGGAGTCACTGCCGGAACAGAAAGCCTGCATAACTATGGTTGCAACTGTTTAGTGGACGACATTCTGAGCAACAGATAACGGACCTAAACAATGCAGGTCTCCAGAAATGGACTCAATATTTCTGAGATAAAAATTAGTAAATGTGGATGGCTGAGACCAATAAGCAGCCTTCATTAAATCTGTAATAGCAACACTATTAGCATAAGCCCAGGAAGTAGAAAGAGCTCTTACTTCATGAGCAGAAATCTTAAGCACAGACTGCTGAGAAGAAGATAAATCTTCATAAGCAGTACGGATAGTTAACTGAATCCATCTAGCAATAGAATGGACTGAAATGTCCTTTCTATTAGGCATCAAAGACAGAAAGAAACGTTTCCGTCCCTTTCTGATGAACTGAGATCTCTGTTTATAGATACGTAGTGCTCTAACAGGACAGAGTAAAGGCCTACGCCCGTCTGAAGACGGAAGAGCCTTAATAACAATAGGTTCCGGATATTTATTAGGAGCCTGATTCTTAGCTAAAAAACCCACATTAGTAGTGAAGGTGATAGTGTTCCCAACACTACGATAATGAGAATCATCCACCGATAGTGCATGAAGCTCACTGACTCTTCTGGCAGAAGAGAAAGCTAAGAGAAAAGCTGTCTTATAAGATAAGAATTTGAAATCTACTGTCCCAAGAGGTTCAAATGGCTTTTCCTTCAATTTAAGGAGAACCCAAGCTAAATTCCACTTAGGAATTAATCTAAGAGTTCTGGGTCTATTTATCGAAAAGTTTCTAACCAATTTCGATAAAGAGACATTAGATCCAATTTGTAAACTATCATGATGTGCATAGGTATCAGATAACATAAATCTATAACCCTTTATAGTAACAGGCTGCAGTTTGATTTCGTCAAACAAGTATACTAGAAAGTTTGCAATGTCTGGTATAGAGGGATCAAATATATCTACAGAATGATCCCTACACCAACGACGGAAAACCTTCCACTTAGCCGCATAGTTTAGCGAAGAGGAGGTCCTCCTACAGTTAGAAATCGCGTCCACTGCTCGTCCTGTAAAGTGCTTGCCATGCAAGAAGGACCGCACAACGGAAAAGTTAAAAAATTTATAGTAATTTATATATTTTTTATACTTACCAATGACCCAGACTTAGCTGGTGCTAACTCCAACAAAACCAGGGCCAAACACAAATTTTGCCCCCCAATCCCCAAAATTTGCATCCAAAACAAAAAGAAATCATGTCCTAAAGGACCTCCATAGTACGCCTCTACTGCGCATGCGCAGTGACGCAGTCGTCCCGAAATTGGCGCCAATTATCATTCTTACTGGCAGTGCCTGGTCAGCGCTATGTACTCAGCGGGGAGGCAAGAGTTCCCAACTCAGGGAGGGCCATCCCCGTCTGGGTCATTGGTAAGTATAAAAAATATATAAATTACTATAAATTTTTTAACATTTTTATACTGTACCAATGACCCAGACTTAGCTGAATAGTAAACAGGCTGGAGGGCCTAGGACATAGAGGAAAATCCAATAAGCTCAATTATATAATAAAGAGGTAACCCCTTAAGGAGAAAAGGAGTATTAGGCTTTACATGTATCTTTCTTATTTAATATTAAATTAGAAAGATACACTACCCTTAATAATTGAGCACAATAACATTCATGTTCTCTATTAACATCCAGTATAACCCTTATACTAATTATTTTTAAAGCAAGCCAATAAATAAAGTAGTCCAGAGAATTGAGACTCTTTATAATCATTTAAAAGTGTCCGAGTATTGTATATTAAAGCCCGTTTGACACTTGACATATACAAATGCTTCACACCGAGCTACACTTTAAAAATAAGACATGAATGAAATTAAACATTAATATTACACTTTAAAACCATCCCGGAAGCGACTCAGAAATACTGTCTTGGAGGAGGCATTCCCTTGCTTTTCACTATAAAGCAGGTGACCTAAGGGAACACCCCCCCCCCCCCCCCCCCCCCCTTCCCCTTGCCCTGGGTCAAATAGCCCAGAGCGAAGAGGGCAGCCGGACGGAGTCACTGCCGGAACAGAAAGCCTGCATAACTATAGTTGCAACTGTTTAGTGGACGGCATTCTGAGCAACAGATAACGGACCTAAACAATGCAGGTCTCCAGAAATGGACTCAATATTTCTGAGATAAAAATTAGTAAATGTGGATGGCTGAGACCAATAAGCAGCCTTCATTAAATCTGTAATAGCAACACTATTAGCATAAGCCCAGGAAGTAGAAAGAGCTCTTACTTCATGAGCAGAAATCTTAAGCACAGACTGCTGAGAAGAAGATAAATCTTCATAAGCAGTACGGATAGTTAACTGAATCCATCTAGCAATAGAATGGACTGAAATGTCCTTTCTATTAGGCATCAAAGACAGAAAGAAACGTTTCCGTCCCTTTCTGATGAACTGAGATCTCTGTTTATAGATACGTAGTGCTCTAACAGGACAGAGTAAAGGCCTACGCCCGTCTGAAGACGGAAGAGCCTTAATAACAATAGGTTCCGGATATTTATTAGGAGCCTGATTCTTAGCTAAAAAACCCACATTAGTAGTGAAGGTGATAGTGTTCCCAACACTACGATAATGAGAATCATCCACCGATAGTGCATGAAGCTCACTGACTCTTCTGGCAGAAGAGAAAGCTAAGAGAAAAGCTGTCTTATAAGATAAGAATTTGAAATCTACTGTCCCAAGAGGTTCAAATGGCTTTTCCTTCAATTTAAGGAGAACCCAAGCTAAATTCCACTTAGGAATTAATCTAAGAGTTCTGGGTCTATTTATCGAAAAGTTTCTAACCAATTTCGACAAAGAGACATTAGATCCAATTTGTAAACTATCATGATGTGCATAGGTATCAGATAACATAGATCTATAACCCTTTATAGTAACAGGCTGCAGTTTGATTTCGTCAAACAAGTATACTAGAAAGTTTGCAATGTCTGGTATAGAGGGATCAAATATATCTACAGAATGATCCCTACACCAACGACGGAAAACCTTCCACTTAGCCGCATAGTTTAGCGAAGAGGAGGTCCTCCTACAGTTAGAAATCGCGTCCACTGCTCGTCCTGTAAAGTGCTTGCCATGCAAGAAGGACCGCACAACGGAAAAGTTAAAAAATTTATAGTAATTTATATATTTTTTATACTTACCAATGACCCAGACTTAGCTGGTGCTAACTCCAACAAAACCAGGGCCAAACACAAATTTTGCCCCCCAATCCCCAAAATTTGCATCCAAAACAAAAAGAAATCATGTCCTAAAGGACCTCCATAGTACGCCTCTACTGCGCATGCGCAGTGACGCAGTCGTCCCGAAATTGGCGCCAATTATCATTCTTACTGGCAGTGCCTGGTCAGCGCTATGTACTCAGCGGGGAGGCAAGAGTTCCCAACTCAGGGAGGGCCATCCCCGTCTGGGTCATTGGTAAGTATAAAAAATATATAAATTACTATAAATTTTTTAACATTTTTATACTGTACCAATGACCCAGACTTAGCTGAATAGTAAACAGGCTGGAGGGCCTAGGACATAGAGGAAAATCCAATAAGCTCAATTATATAATAAAGAGGTAACCCCTTAAGGAGAAAAGGAGTATTAGGCTTTACATGTATCTTTCTTATTTAATATTAAATTAGAAAGATACACTACCCTTAATAATTGAGCACAATAACATTCATGTTCTCTATTAACATCCAGTATAACCCTTATACTAATTATTTTTAAAGCAAGCCAATAAATAAAGTAGTCCAGAGAATTGAGACTCTTTATAATCATTTAAAAGTGTCCGAGTATTGTATATTAAAGCCCGTTTGACACTTGACATATACAAATGCTTCACACCGAGCTACACTTTAAAAATAAGACATGAATGAAATTAAACATTAATATTACACTTTAAAACCATCCCGGAAGCGACTCAGAAATACTGTCTTGGAGGAGGCATTCCCTTGCTTTTCACTATAAAGCAGGTGACCTAAGGGAACACCCCCCCCCCCCCCCCCTTCCCCTTGCCCTGGGTCAAATAGCCCAGAGCGAAGAGGGCAGCCGGACGGAGTCACTGCCGGAACAGAAAGCCTGCATAACTATAGTTGCAACTGTTTAGTGGACGGCATTCTGAGCAACAGATAACGGACCTAAACAATGCAGGTCTCCAGAAATGGACTCAATATTTCTGAGATAAAAATTAGTAAATGTGGATGGCTGAGACCAATAAGCAGCCTTCATTAAATCTGTAATAGCAACACTATTAGCATAAGCCCAGGAAGTAGAAAGAGCTCTTACTTCATGAGCAGAAATCTTAAGCACAGACTGCTGAGAAGAAGATAAATCTTCATAAGCAGTACGGATAGTTAACTGAATCCATCTAGCAATAGAATGGACTGAAATGTCCTTTCTATTAGGCATCAAAGACAGAAAGAAACGTTTCCGTCCCTTTCTGATGAACTGAGATCTCTGTTTATAGATACGTAGTGCTCTAACAGGACAGAGTAAAGGCCTACGCCCGTCTGAAGACGGAAGAGCCTTAATAACAATAGGTTCCGGATATTTATTAGGAGCCTGATTCTTAGCTAAAAAACCCACATTAGTAGTGAAGGTGATAGTGTTCCCAACACTACGATAATGAGAATCATCCACCGATAGTGCATGAAGCTCACTGACTCTTCTGGCAGAAGAGAAAGCTAAGAGAAAAGCTGTCTTATAAGATAAGAATTTGAAATCTACTGTCCCAAGAGGTTCAAATGGCTTTTCCTTCAATTTAAGGAGAACCCAAGCTAAATTCCACTTAGGAATTAATCTAAGAGTTCTGGGTCTATTTATCGAAAAGTTTCTAACCAATTTCGACAAAGAGACATTAGATCCAATTTGTAAACTATCATGATGTGCATAGGTATCAGATAACATAGATCTATAACCCTTTATAGTAACAGGCTGCAGTTTGATTTCGTCAAACAAGTATACTAGAAAGTTTGCAATGTCTGGTATAGAGGGATCAAATATATCTACAGAATGATCCCTACACCAACGACGGAAAACCTTCCACTTAGCTGCATAGTTTAGCGAAGAGGAGGTCCTCCTACAGTTAGAAATCGCGTCCACTGCTCGTCCTGTAAAGTGCTTGCCATGCAAGAAGGACCGCACAACGGAAAAACGTGAAGGTTGAGACCTTGCGGGTTGTGATGGAGTTGGCGCGATTTCCCCTGCGAAAGAAGATCCTCTCGTGGAGGAAGCTTCCGCGGTAGGTCCCACAACAGACACCTGAGTAGATTTATCCACGGTCTCTGTGGCGACAGAGATGCTACCAACAGAATCTTGCATTGAGATTGTTTTATCTTTAGCAATACTTGTTGAATTAACGGCGCTGGAGGATACGCATATCCTATCATTCCGTCCCAAGGGATCGACAGAGCGTCTACTGCAAATGCTCTTGGATCCGGACACGGGGACACATACGTCTGCAACTGATTGTTGAGATGTGTCGCAAATAAGTCTATCATTGGCCGTTCCCATTGGTAGCAAATCTGATTGAATACTTGTTTGTTGAGAGTCCACTCCGACGGCAACAAGCGACCCTTTCGTGAAAGGGAGTCTGCTAGCACATTCAGACGACCCGGTATGTGACGGACCGAAAGAAGAACGTGATGTTCCAATGCAAACAGAAGGATTCTTTCCGTTAGATTGAACAACGGAACTGAATGAGTGCCTCCCTGATTCCGTATATACGCCACTACTGTCGTATTGTCGGATAGGATTTGGACATGAGCATCGTGAATAATGTCCATCCAGTGACGTAACGCAAGCCAAATTGACATCATTTCCTTGATGTTTATGTGCTTGCACAGGAATTGCGGATCCCAAAGACCCTGGCATCTCGAATCCGTTGGGATTAATGATGCACCCCCAACCTGTTTGACTGGCATCCGTCATAATGGTAAAACTCGGATCCGGCAACTGCAGCGGAACTCCTTGAGTTAACCACTGAATGTTTGCCCAAGTCTGAATCTCTTGTTTCACTTGATCTGACAAGAGAACGTCTACATCGAGCGAATGAATTTTCACACTCCAAATCTGAGTCAGGAAAATTTGAAGAGGACGTGTGAGTAGCCGCCCCATCGGAATGAGATCCGCGGCGGCTCCGCACAGACCTATCAGTCTCATAAATTCTCTCGCCGTGACTTTGTCTGCATGCAGACAATAGCGAGCGTAACAACTGACTAATTTCGCTCTGGTTAACGGCAGACGAACGAGATTGTTGTGCGTCTCGAAGCTCATTCCCAGATGAGTGAATGACTTGGACGGCACCAGATCCGACTTCTCCTCGTTTACTATGAAACCGAGACGTCGGAGCAATAGAAGAAGATTCTGAACATCGTTCTGAAGTGTTAACTCGTTGCCGTACCTCTAAAGAACGTCGTCCAGGTAGGCCGACGTTACCGCAGACGAATGAGCTCGGAAGTAGATCATTACCGAGTTCATTACCCGAGTGAAAGCCCAGGGTGCTAGATTCAATCCGAAGCACATGGCCCGGAACTGATACACCACTCCTAGGACTGCGAAGCGTAGATACTTTCGGAATGTCGGATGTACCATGACGTGAAAGTACGCATCTTTGAGATCTATGCTCGTTGCATAATCGTTCACCCGAATACTCGCTCTGACCGATCGAATCGTCTCCATATAAAACTTCGGAGCGACGATCAGCTTGTTTATCCAGCTCAAATCTATGACTGGACGGAACGAGCCGTCTGGTTTCGGAACCAGAAACAGATGGCTGTAGAATCCCAGCGATTCCTGGTTTTCTACGACCTCTACCGCGTTCTTCATTAAAAGAGACTGCACCTCTGATAACAGAGCGTCTCTTTTCTGTGGATTTGATGGAAGATGAGTCCACTTTGGACTTCGAGTTAATGGAGGCTTTCGTTTGAAGGATATCTTTAGACCTTCCGAAGTCACTCCTCTCACCCACGGGTCGTCCGTAATCGACGCCCACTCTTGTGAAAAACTCGACAACCTTCCGCCAACCGGAACGCGATAGAGGTTTAAGCCATCACCTCCTGGACCTGCGAGGCCTGCGGTAGGAGAAACCACGTCTTCCACGACCCGCACCTCGCCTCGTCGACCTCGGGGCGTCCGACCGATTGTACCGGCCTGAAGGATGTCCCGAACGAGAGTCGCTATCCTGACGGTCTCTCGAATAAGACCAAGAGGACGCACCGGAACCTCTATAGGAACCTCTCTTGGGCGCATTAGACCCAGAAGTGCCCGCCTTATTCGTGTCTGCTGTATCCGACCTTTTAGGAGCGGATCTGAACAACAGAGAATCATTAGCTTTCTTTTTAATATTATCATAAATAGCGGAAAGCTTGCCGTCAAAGAGAAGTTCTCCTGAGACCGAAGCGACTCTAAGAGAGTTCTTCACCTTAGAATCCACTAGTGTGGATGTAGCTAGGGCTGCGTCACGTCTAACCAACTCCAGATTTGCCACTGAAAGGGCGGAGTTACACGTGGAATAAGCTACTGCCCTTGAAAGAAGTCTTAAAGAGGATTGTATATCCTGAAACTCTTCCCCTTGAAGGCGCAGTGATAACGCCTTAGTAAGGTGATCTGCGTAAGATAAGGCATCTAAATTGGCTCTGTTAGACGCAATAGCTGTTTCCAACACCGCGGTTGGAATAGAAGCTGACGACGGTAATGATAGCTCCAAGTCTTCCGCCTCGTCGTCCATACGCAGAGGAACTCTCGGTATACCCTGTCCTGCCGTGTCGAATTTATTCCTTGCATTAATGAAAGGCAGGTTGAGAGTATTTGCGGACAAGAAACCTGCTTTCCCCGTCCTGGAAGCAAGTTTAAATATAGCATCGTTCAATAATTCAAATGTTCTTGCAACATTATTGGACTGCGACGGAAACTCGGGAGCGATGTCCCTGAACCGCTCAAAAAATTCAGAGTCCAATGACGCTATAATTCTCTTGTCCGGAAGCGCAGCAGTCTGGCCCGACGGAACAACTTGAGGGAGAAAGTGCCGGATGAAGTCCACGGCAGCTTTATGTTGTTCCGAAAGGGATAGCTCCAATTCATCCGTATCCCTTTCACCATCCGGTCGGACCTCCCGATGTTCCCGGTCGTCCGCCCCCGATGCTTCGGCGGAGCGTACCGACCCAGCGCCGTTGGATAATTCTCGATCCGACACCGTTTCTGTCGGCTGCTGGGATGCTGCGATAAGCTGTGCTATCTGCACTAGAATGTCCGACGTCGAGACCTGCGGAGGCGCGGTCTTTCGCTGCTTCGCCGAGGGCAGCTCCGCATCAGATGGCTCCCGCATACTTTTCCTATGCGAACGTCCGGAGTCCATCGGTCTCGAATCCCTGGCTGCCGGATGGTGTGACCTGGTCGCCGAAGAATCCTTCATCGGCGAAGCTGGCAAAATATCGGAGGTCACGCAGCCAAGGTGCGGTCGTGTGCGCCGCCGAGAAGGGGAAGCCTTAACAGTCTCTGCGGACTGCATATACAACGGAGCGTCCCGAGCGACGGACGTATGCTCCGCTAAAGACACATTTTGTACCACAACATCTGGTCCCAGATGTTGTTGTACGAGAGAGGGGCCTCTCTCGCTCGCGGCCCGGCTGGACCTGGACGAGCTAGGAACCGGACTAAAAGGCTTCCTCCGTTCTCGTTTACTATCCGCCGTCACTGGGTGTGCATCTATTATGTTTATAGTGCTCGCATCACCCAAAATTTCCTCTTGGACCGCATCGGACGAACCTGGCTGCCGAACCATTCGGTGAATGGACGCTACACCGGGCGAGCTAGCGGACGACATTTGTCTAATCACCATGAGAACTTTTGCCGCTAGCTCTGAATTCATTTGTGACGACGGACGCACACTTGAAGAAGATAACATGGAAACATCACCCTGTTCTGGTTCCTCTGAAATAGAAACTGAGAGAGTAGAGTGACCTTGTGGAGAAAGAGCCGGCGTCGCTCTTTCTCCAGAAACAACATATCGTGACACACGTTTCCAATGTTTCTCATCCCAATGTTCACATATAGGACAGGGATTAATGCGAGAACACTGACTACAATTAATACAATGATCATGAAAGTCAGAGGAAGATTTCTTCCTATTACAATTTGAACAATGTCCCTTCATTGTGAAAGAACAACAATAAGTCCTAGTTACTCGCAAAAACCCCTGACACAAAGATACATAATAACATGATCCATTAATAAATGAAAAAACAATTGCAAAACAAAATAATTTTGAAAAAATATTTTTTCAGAGAAGCCCAAGTTGCTGAAAAGTAACGTTGAGCCCCGATGGATCCGATGGCAAAGTGTGGTCAAAAATTTTAAATTTATATAAAATAATTAATGAGACACTTTCGGATAATATAAATGTATCTTATAATGAGATAAACTACCACAAAGGCAAACAGCCCCCCTCAAAAAAGGCTGTTGCCAATGAAAACAAACAGTGTAAACACACTAGAAAACATGACTCCAGGCACTGAAAAAACTGGCCCGGAATCAGTCATCAATTACACTCTATCTGATGCAAAACAGAGACTCCCAGGGGAGAATCTGCAGAACATCAGATGGAAGATGCAGAACACAAACGTTATACACCCATGGGTGAAAACGTAACTATGGGGAAAATAACAGAAAACATTCTGTAACCAAGCAACTCTCCCAGGAAATTTTAGAAATGAAACTTCTCAAAAATATGCCAAAAGCATGGGAGAATTGCAAGGGGGGACTTTAGAAGGCTAGGGGAGAGGAAACACTGAATAAGCAGTGCAACAATTAGCAAGAATGACAACAAGAGGCCCATGCCTCGAAAATAGGCAACTTAACATAATTTCAACAAAAAATTTTAAGTACAGCCCTGATTATTTTTTGCCACTTCTTTTTTCCTCTCCTCCTTCTATCCTCCTTAGAATCACATTTTCTCCAAAAATTACGTGTCTGGCATCCTTTAAACTGAGATTTACAAGCACAAAGATCAGTGAGATGTTGACTGATGAAGGGCCAAACAGAGAATGATAATTGGCGCCAATTTCGGGACGACTGCGTCACTGCGCATGCGCAGTAGAGGCGTACTATGGAGGTCCTTTAGGACATGATTTCTTTTTGTTTTGGATGCAAATTTTGGGGATTGGGGGGCAAAATTTGTGTTTGGCCCTGGTTTTGTTTGAGTTAGCACCAGCTAAGTCTGGGTCATTGGTACAGTATAAAAATACGTGAAGGTTGAGACCTTGCGGGTTGTGATGGAGTTGGCGCGATTTCCCCTGCGAAAGAAGATCCTCTCGTGGAGGAAGCTTCCGCGGTAGGTCCCACAACAGACACCTGAGTAAATTTATCCCCGGTCTCTGTGGCGACAGAGATGCTACCAACAGAATCTTGCATTGAGATTGTTTTATCTTTAGCAATACTTGTTGAATTAACGGCGCTGGAGGATACGCATATCCTATCATTCCGTCCCAAGGGATCGACAGAGCGTCTACTGCAAATGCTCTTGGATCCGGACACGGGGACACATACGTCTGCAACTGATTGTTGAGATGTGTCGCAAATAAGTCTATCATTGGCCGTTCCCATTGGTAGCAAATCTGATTGAATACTTGTTTGTTGAGAGTCCACTCCGACGGCAACAAGCGACCCTTTCGTGAAAGGGAGTCTGCTAGCACATTCAGACGACCCGGTATGTGACGGACCGAAAGAAGAACGTGATATTCCAACGCAAACAGAAGGATTCTTTCCGTTAGATTGAACAACAGAACTGAATGAGTGCCTCCCTGATTCCGTATATACGCCACTACTGTCGTATTGTCGGATAGGATTTGGACATGAGCATCGTGAATAATGTCCATCCAGTGACGTAACGCAAGCCAAATTGACATCATTTCCTTGATGTTTATGTGCTTGCACAGGAATTGCGGATCCCAAAGACCCTGGCATCTCGAATCCGTTGGGATTAATGATGCACCCCAACCTGTTTGACTGGCATCCGTCATAATGGTAGAACTCGGATCCGGCAACTGCAGCGGAACTCCTTGAGTTAACCACTGAATGTTTGCCCAAGTCTGAATCTCTTGTTTCACTTGATCTGACAAGAGAACGTCTACAACGAGCGAATGAATTTTCACACTCCAATTCTGAGTCAGGAAAATTTGAAGAGGACGTGTGAGTAGCCGCCCCATCGGAATGAGATCCGCGGCGGCTCCGCACAGACCTATCAGTCTCATAAATTCTCTCGCCGTGACTTTGTCTGCATGCAGACAATAGCGAGCGTAACAACTGACTAATTTCGCTCTGGTTAACGGCAGACGAACGAGATTGTTGTGCGTCTCGAAGCTCATTCCCAGAAGAGTGAATGACTTGGACGGCACCAGATCCGACTTCTCCTCGTTTACTATGAAACCGAGACGTCGGAGCAATAGAAGAAGATTCTGAACATCGTTCTGAAGCGTTAACTCGTTGCCGTACCTCTGAAGAATGTCGTCCAGGTAGGCCGACGTTACCGCAGACGAATGAGCTCGGAAGTAGATCATTACCGAGTTCATTACCCGAGTGAAAGCCCAGGGTGCTAGATTCAATCCGAAGCACATGGCCCGGAACTGATACACCACTCCTAGGACTGCGAAGCGTAGATACTTTCGGAATGTCGGATGTACCATGACGTGAAAGTACGCATCTTTGAGATCTATGCTCGTTGCATAATCGTTCACCCGAATACTCGCTCTGACCGATCGAATCGTCTCCATATAAAACTTCGGAGCGACGATCAGCTTGTTTATCCAGCTCAAATCTATGACTGGACGGAACGAGCCGTCTGGTTTCGGAACCAGAAACAGATGGCTGTAGAATCCCAGCGATTCCTGGTTTTCTACGACCTCTACCGCGTTCTTCATTAAAAGAGACTGCACCTCTGATAACAGAGCGTCTCTTTTCTGTGGATTTGACGGAAGATGAGTCCACTTTGGACTTCGAGTTAATGGAGGCTTTCGTTTGAAGGATATCTTTAGACCTTCCGAAGTCACTCCTCTCACCCACGGGTCGTCCGTAATCGACGCCCACTCTTGTGAAAAACTCGACAACCTTCCGCCAACCGGAACGCGATAGAGGTTTAAGCCATCACCTCCTGGACCTGCGAGGCCTGCGGTAGGAGAAACCACGTCTTCCACGACCCGCACCTCGCCTCGTCGACCTCGGGGCGTCCGACCGATTGTCCCGGCCTGAAGGACGTCCCGAACGAGAGTCGCTATCCTGACGGTCTCTCGAATAAGACCAAGAGGACGCACCGGAACCTCTATAGGAACCTCTCTTGGGCGCATTAGACCCAGAAGTGCCCGCCTTATTCGTGTCTGCTGTATCCGACCTTTTAGGAGCGGATCTGAACAACAGAGAATCATTAGCTTTCTTTTTAATATTATCATAAATAGCGGAAAGCTTGCCGTCAAAGAGAAGTTCTCCTGAGACCGAAGCGACTCTAAGAGAGTTCTTCACCTTAGAATCCACTAGTGTGGATGTAGCTAGGGCTGCGTCACGTCTAACCAACTCCAGATTTGCCACTGAAAGGGCGGAGTTACACGTGGAATAAGCTACTGCCCTTGAAAGAAGTCTTAAAGAGGATTGTATATCCTGAAACTCTTCCCCTTGAAGGCGCAGTGATAACGCCTTAGTAAGGTGATCTGCGTAAGATAAGGCATCTAAATTGGCTCTGTTAGACGCAATAGCTGTTTCCAACACCGCGGTTGGAATAGAAGCTGACGACGGTAATGATAGCTCTAAGTCTTCCGCCTCGTTGTCCATACGCAGAGGAACTCTCGGTATACCCTGTCCTGCTGTGTCGAATTTATTCCTTGCATTAATGAAAGGCAGGTTGAGAGTATTTGCGGACAAGAAACCTGCTTTCCCCGTCCTGGAAGCAAGTTTAAATATAGCGTCGTTCAATAATTCAAATGTTCTTGCAACATTATTGGACTGCGACGGAAACTCGGGAGCGATGACCCTGAACCGCTCAAAAAATTCAGAGTCCAATGACACTATAATTCTCTTGTCCGGAAGCGCAGCAGTCTGGCCCGACGGAACAACTTGAGGGAGAAAGTGCCGGATGAAGTCCATGGCAGCTTTATGTTGTTCCGAAAGGGATAGCTCCAATTCATCCGTATCCCTTTCACCATCCGGTCGGACCTCCCGATGTTCCCGGTCGTCCGCCCCCGATGCTTCGGCGGAGCGAACGACCCAGCGCCGTCGGATAATTCTCGATCCGACACCGTTTCTGTCGGCTGCTGGGATGCTGCGATAAGCTGTGCTATCTGCACTAGAATGTCCGACGTCGAGACCTGCGGATGCGCGGTCTTTCGCTGCTTCGCCGAGGGCAGCTCCGCATCAGATGGCTCCCGCATACTTTTCCTATGCGAACGTCCAGAGTCCATCGGTCTCGAATCCCTGGCTGCCGGATGGTGTGACCTGGTCGCCGAAGAATCCTTCATCGGCGAAGCTGGCAAAATATCGGAGGTCACGCAGCCAAGGTGCGGTCGTGTGCGCCGACGAGAAGAGGAAGCCTTAACAGTCTCTGCGGACTGCTTATACAACGGAGCGTCCCGAGCGACGGACGTATGCTCCGCTAAAGACACATAACATGATCCATTAATAAATGAAAAAACAATTGCAAAACAAAATAATTTTGAAAAAATATTTTTTCAGAGAAGCCCAAGTTGCTGAAAAGTAACGTTGAGCCCCGATGGATCCGATGGCAAAGTGTGGTCAAAAATTTTAAATTTATATAAAATAATTAATGAGACACTTTCGGATAATATAAATGTATCTTATAATGAGATAAACTACCACAAAGGCAAACAGCCCCCCTCAAAAAAGGCTGTTGCCAATGAAAACAAACAGTGTAAACACACTAGAAAACATGACTCCAGGCACTGAAAAAACTGGCCCGGAATCAGTCATCAATTACACTCTATCTGATGCAAAACAGAGACTCCCAGGGGAGAGTCTGCAGAACATCAGATGGAAGATGCAGAACACAAACGTTATACACCCATGGGTGAAAACGTAACTATGGGGAAAATAACAGAAAACATTCTGTAACCAAGCAACTCTCCCAGGAAATTTTAGAAATGAAACTTCTCAAAAATATGCCAAAAGCATGGGAGAATTGCAAGGGGGGACTTTAGAAGGCTAGGGGAGAGGAAACACTGAATAAGCAGTGCAACAATTAGCAAGAATGACAACAAGAGGCCCATGCCTCGAAAATAGGCAACTTAACATAATTTCAACAAAAAATTTTAAGTACAGCCCTGATTATTTTTTGCCACTTCTTTTTTCCTCTCCTCCTTCTATCCTCCTTAGAATCACATTTTCTCCAAAAATTACGTGTCTGGCATCCTTTAAACTGAGATTTACAAGCACAAAGATCAGTGAGATGTTGACTGATGAAGGGCCAAACAGAGAATGATAATTGGCGCCAATTTCGGGACGACTGCGTCACTGCGCATGCGCAGTAGAGGCGTACTATGGAGGTCCTTTAGGACATGATTTCTTTTTGTTTTGGATGCAAATTTTGGGGATTGGGGGGCAAAATTTGTGTTTGGCCCTGGTTTTGTTGGAGTTAGCACCAGCTAAGTCTGGGTCATTGGTACAGTATAAAAATATATGTGCACGTGACCGGTACTTCCCTTGCTGTCAATTTTTCTCTTTTATTTGTTGCATGACCTCCTGTTTTGGGGTCAGAAAAAGTTGACTGAAGGGCTATCCATGACAAAGATATTTGAATACCAAAATTAAAGTGATGCGTTCATATTTTGTTCTGCCTGAACGTTATAATGGTCGCCTATGGGAAAATATTTAGTTTCGTGATACCTGTAAGAAAGGCTAAAGGAAGAATGTTGATACACAAATGCAGTATGTTCAGAGGTTATTGTAAATGGCAACTTTTTTCACAGAAATGAATGCTTATCAATAGCTCTTATCTAAAGGTCTTGCTTAATGAGCACACCAAGTTCAAAAACAATCCTATGATAAATGTGGCCTGTAGGCCATGTCAAAGAATGTTGATGCACAAATGAAATAAACTCAAAGATTGTTGCTAACAGCAACAGTTTTTGATGGAAATGAAAAAAAAATCAATAGCTCCTATCTTTGTCACCCTGCATAAGCATACAAAAGCATTTCAAAACAACCTGATAATGAATGTGTCCTCTGAGGCATGCCAAAGGAAGATGTTAATGCACAAATGCACTAAGTAGAAGGTCATTGCTTGTGGAAATGGGTTTTTTATGGAAATTCATAAATATACACAGCAGAGAGTGCAAAATGGATAAGTTGATGCACAAATGCAGTAAGTTCAAAGGTTGATAATAACGACAATAAATTTTTATGGAAATGAAAGAAAGCAATGGCTTACATCTAGAGGTCACACGGAACACACATACCAAGTTTCAAAGTGATCCGATCATAAATGTGCCCTGAAGGCCGTGTTAAAGGGAAATATTGAAGTCTGACTAAACTAAGTTCAAAGGTCAATATTTTTTGACAGAAATGGAAGAAAATCGACAGCTCCCATATAGATGTCACCCCACATAAGCTCACCAGGTTTGCAAGCGATCCAATCATAAATGTGCCCTGCAGGGTGTGTCAAAGGGAAATATTGATGGTTAACTGCACTAAGTTTTTACTAAGTTCATTGCAGGTCATTGCCAGTGGCAACTTTTTTTGACGGAAATCGAAGAAAATCGATAGATCCCGTCTAGAGGTAACCCCAAACAAGCATGCCAGGTTTCAAAAGCAATCTGATCATAAAAGTGCCCTGTAGGGTGTGCCAAAGGGAAATATTGAGGTTGGACTAATCTAAGTTCTAAGAACGTTGGCCGCAGCAACATTTTTGGACAGAAATGGAAGAAAATCGATTGCTCCCATCTAGAGGTCTCCCCAAACAAGCATGCCAGGTTTCAAAGCAATCCGATCATAAATGTGCCCTGTAGGGTGTGCCAAAGGGAAATATTGAAGTCTGACTAAACTAAGTTCTAAGAATGATGGCAGTGGCAACATTTTTTGACAGAAATGGAAGAAAATCGATAGCTCCCATCTAGTGGCCACCCTAAACAAGCATGCCAGGTTTCAAAGCAATCCGATCATAAATGTGCCCTGTAGGGTGTGCCAAAGGAAAATATTGAGGTCTTCTGACTAAACTAAGTTCTAAAAACGTTGGCCGCGGCAACACTTTTTCACGAAAATGGAAAAAAATTGATAGCTCTCATCTAGAGGTCAACCCAAACAAGCATACCAGGTTTCAAAGCAATCCAATCATAAATGTGCCCTGTAGGGTGTGCCAATGAGAAATATTGAGGTCTGACTAAACTAAGTTCTAAGAACATTGGCCGCGCCAACATTTTTTTACGGAAATTGAAGAAAATCGATAGCTCCCATCTAGACGTCACCCCAAACAAGAATACAAAGTTTCAAAGTGATCTGATCATAAATGCGACCTGTGAGGTGTGCCAAAGGAAATTGTGGACGTACGTACTAACGTACTAACATACTAACGTACGTACATACGTATGCTGATGGACGAGAAGTGATGGCAATAGCTCTGCTTGACTTTGTCAAGTTGAGCTAAAAATGCAAGGCCTGCTACAGAAGCAATCAAGACATACCTAGAAACAACTGACACGGCACTTAGAAAACAAGTTTTGAGTTTACCCAAAGAATGCTTGTTGGGGCACCTGTTACTTTGCATTACAAAGTTATCAATGTTGGAATTTGGCCCCTAAGGGTTAATAACACTTTCAATAGTCATGGTTATGTTGTGAGAGTTAAAGGTTGAGGAAGATGAAAGTATCTTAAGAGAACACAGTTGTAAGTAATTTTTCAGACGCTGCAACTTACTAACCTTATACAAGCATGCAAGGTTAGCATTGGTTAACCCTTTACCCAATGCAGACGATATCAAAATTTATTTTTTTAAATATCATTTTCTTAAATTTAAAAAAAAATTTCAACAAAACCATATCATGTGACCCCTTGTTGGAACGAGCTCCATGAGCTCATTCCAACGAGGGGTCACATGATATGGTTTTGTTGAAATTTTGTGAAAAATAATATTTTTTCAACTGCTGAATTTGGATATTACGTGGGCGGATGCGACCGATTCGTTGGGTAAAGGGTTAAGTGCATGTTTAACAATGACTTCAAGTAAGCCCATGGACACTGCACTATCGTACTCCCACTATTAAGTGTCTTACCGAAGGACACAATGCGGATAACATGAGTGAGGACTGAACCTATGCCCTTTCAATCTGTAGTCCAATGATCTAGCAATGTGCTGGTATGCACTTAACTCTTAACCTGCTGAGTATTTTCATATATTTCTTCAAATCTAGTCAGCAGCCATGCAGCCCTGACAATAAGCAGTCTGACATTTGCAGAATGAGGTCCCCAGAGGGTGAATTTGATGATGCTATTCCATACAGTGAACCAATTGATCCTCTGGGTACCTCTTTCTGTTTAGTTTTGAGACCCTGATCAGACTGAGGTTCACAGAGGGTAAATTTAGTGATGCTACCCTGCTATGCAGGGTACCATCACTAATTTCACCCTCTGGAGACCTAATTTTGCAGATGAGTCTGCTTATTTTCTGGCTTGCAGCCATGCCTAGATTTGATGAAAAATTCATCTAAATTTAACTTAAGAAATCATTCGTGAAAAAATCCATTCAATTTCCAGGGAGAAAATTTGATTAACCCTTAACACAACGTAATGGCCAAACTGGTCAGCACTATTCACAAAAATCACCAATTAATTTTCATTATTTTTTCACTTTTTGTCTCTAAAAACATAGGTTATGACCCCTCTTTGGAACGAGCTTGTCATAAGGGGTCTTATTATGCTAGTAAATTTGTTTATCCCATCAAATGAAGTTACTAAGAGACATAGACTCCGCAATATTAGGTTCAGGATGGCTGAAAAGCACCCAATATTAATTTAGTATTAGGTGCCAGTCAGCCATTTTGTTTTATCATTATATCTACATGCCTCAGCTTTTAATTTACACGTATGTACATGCTGCAGCGCAGTCATACATAAGACCCACCATATAAAATAGACCCATCGTATAAACATTGCATTCGATTGAATGAAACTGTTATAATAAAATGCCAAACCAGCCCAAAACATTGGCGGTTATAGAACAAGTCACGAGTGATTTATCATCGTCTGCTTTGTTTACCTTTTTCGAGAAGTGCGCATCATTTAACTATTTGTTTTTACAGGGCGTTTAGTTGGCAGATACAGTGTCATATACGGCTCAGAGAAAACAATATTAGGTTCGGCTTTGCCTCACCTAATGTTGTTTTCTATTCACCGTATATGACACTGATTCTGTCAACTAAACGCCCTGTAACTTATAATAACCTATGTTTTTGAGACAAAAAATGGAAAAAAGTTAAAAAATTTATAGTAATTTCTATATTTTTTATACTTACCAATGACCCAGACTTAGTTGGTGCTAACTCTAAAATATTTAGGACCAAACGCAAATTTTACCCGCCAATCCCCAAAATTTGCATCTAAAACCGAAAATTACATGTCCGATATGGTCCTCCATACTTTTACTCCACTGCTCATGCGCAGTGTCAAGGAGGTCTCGAAATTGGCGCCAAATGTCATTCTTACAACCAGTGCCTGGTAAGCGTTATGTACTCAGCGGGGAGGTAAGAGTTCCCAACTCATGGGAGGGCCATCCCCGTATGGGTCATTGGTAAGTATAAAAAATATAGAAATTACTATAAATGTTTTAACATTTTTATACTGTACCAATGACCCAGACATAGCTGAATAGTAAAAAGGCTGGAGGGCCTAGGACATAGAGGAAAATCCAATAGACTTAATTACATATAACAGAACTATCCCCTCAAGGAGAAAAGGAGAGATAGGCATTACATGTATCTTTCTTGTTTGTATCAAAAAAGAAAGACACAACACCATTCTGTAATTGAGCACAATAACATCAATGATCTCTATTAACATCCAGTATAATCCTTTATACTAATATTTTTTAAAGGAAAGCCAATAAATAAGGGAGTCCAGAGAAATGAGACTCAAAATACTCATTTAAAAGTGTCCGAGGATTGTATATTAACGCCCGATTAACACATGACATATACAAATGCTTCACACCGAGCAACACTTTAAAAATATTACATGGATGAGTAAACATTAGCTTTACACTTCAAAACCATCCCGGTACCGACTCGGAATTACTGACTCCAAGGGAAGTATTCCCTTGCTTTACACTATAAAGCAGGTGACCTAAGGGAACACCCTCCCCCCCCCCCCCCTTCCCCTTGCCCAAAGTGAAGAGGGCAGCAGGACAGAGTCACTGCCGGATCCCAAAGCCTACACACATATAGTTGCAACTGTTTAGTGGACAACATTCTAAGTGAAAGATAACGGACCTAAACAATGCAGATCTGCAGAAATGGACTCAATATTTCTCAGATACAAATTCGTGAAAGTAGAGGGCTAAGACCAATATGCAGCCCTCATTAGATCTGTAATAGCAACATTATTAGCGTAAGCCCATGATGTAGAAAGAACTCTTACTTCATGAGCTTAAATCTAAAGCACAGACTGCTGACTGAAGATATTATCATAAGCAGTACTGATAGTTAATTGAATCCATCTGACCATAGAATGGACCAAAATATGGGGGAAGCTTCCACGGCATGTCCCACAACAGACGCCTGAGTAGATTAATCCACGGTCTTTGTGGAGATAGAGATGCAACCAACAGAATTTTTCATTGAGATTATTTAACTTGAGCAATATCTGCTGAATCAAAGGCGCTGGAGGATACGCATATCCTATTATTCCGTTTCATGAGATCGATAGAGCGTCTACTGCAAACGCTCGAAGATCCGAACATGGTGACACATATGTCTGCAACTGATTGTTGTGATGCGTTGCAAATAAGACCATCATTGGCCGCTCTCATTGGTAGCAAATCTGATTGAATACTTGTTTGTTGAAAGTCCATTCTGACGGCAACAAGCGGCCCCTCCGTGAAAGGGAGTCCGCTAATACGTTCAGACGACCCGGAATATGACGGACCGATAGGAGAATTTGATGTTCTAGTACAAACAGAAGGATTCATTCCATTAACTTGAATAACAGAATGGAATGAGTGCCTCCCTGGTTCCGAAAATATGCTAATACTGTCAAATTGTCAGACAGAATTTGCCTGTGAGCATTCTGAATAACGTTCATCCAATGATGTAGAGCAAGCCAAAATGACATCAATACTTGATGTTTCTGTGCTTGATTTGGAACTACGGATCCCAAAGACCCTGGCACTTCAAATCCGTTGGGCTCAATGTTGCGTCCCAACCTGTTTGACTGGCATCCGTCAAAACTGTAAAACTTGGATCTGGCAATTGCAGTGGAACTCCCTGAGTTAACCACTGAATATCTGCTCACGTCTGAATCTCTTCTACACTTGATTTGACAAGAGGATGTCCGTATCGAGCGAAAGAAACTTCACCCTCCAATTCTGGGTTAGAAAAAATTGGAGAGGACAAGTGCGTGGCCACCCCATTGGAATAAAATCGCAGCAGCTCCGCACAAACCTATCAGTCTCCTGAGATCTCTCGTTGAAACCTTGTCTGAGTGAAGACAAAATCGAGGATAACAAATGATTAATTTCGCTCTGGTTAACGGCAGACGAACGAGAATGTTGTGCATCTTGAAGCTCATCCCCGGTGGGTGAATGACTTGGACGATACCAGATCCAACTTCTCCTCGTTTACTTATGAAACCGGGACATCAGAGCAATAGAAGCAGATTCTGCACATCGTTCTGAAGCGTTAACTCATTGCCGTACCTCCGAAGAATTCGTCCAGGTAGGCCGACGTTATCGCAGACGAATGAGCTCGGAAATGAGTCATTACCGAGTTCATTATTCGAGTGAAAGCCCAGGGGGCTAGATTCAGACCGAAGCACATTGCTCAGAGCTGATACACGACTCCTATGATGAGGAAGCGAAGATACTTTCTGAATGCCTGATGTACCATGACGTGAAACTACGCAACTTGAGATCTATGCATGTAGCATAGTCGTACACCCGAATACTCGCTCTGACCGATCGGATGGTCTCCATATAGAAACTTGGAGCCACGATCAGCTTGTTTATCCAGCTCAGATTTATGAGTGGACGGAACAAGCCGTCTGGTTTTGGAACCAGAAAAGGATGGTTGTAGAAACCTGGAAATTCCTGGATTTCTACGGTCTCTATCACGATCATTCCAGAAGAGACTGGACTTCTGATGGAAGCGAGCCTCTTTCCTGCGGACTTGACGGAAGTTGAGTCCATCTTGGACTTCGAGTTAATGGAGGTTTTCGTTTGAAGGACAATTTAGTCCTTCCGAAATCACCCCTCGAATCCAAGGGACGTCCGTAATCTACTCCCAATTGATTGAGAAACTCGACAGTCTTCCACTCACTGGTACACAATAGAGGTTAATACCATTACCTCCTGGTCCTGCGAGGCTTGCAGAAGGAGAAACCATGTCCTCCACGACCCGCACCGTCGACCTAGGGGCATCTGACTGGATGTCAAGGCCAGTATTACGGCCCCTACCTGAGTTGCTACCCTGACAGTCTCTAGAGTAAGACATAGAGGATGCATAGGAACCTCTATAGGAACTTCCTTTGGATGTATTTGCCCCAGAAGTACCTGTCCTACTTTTCTCTGCGGAATCCGACTATATGGAAGCGGATTTGAATAGCAGAGAGTCTGAAGCTTTCTTAGTTATCTGATCATAGATTGCGGAAAGCTTTCCATCGAAGAGAAACTCTCTGGAGACCGGAGCAACTATGAGAGAGATTTTCACCTTACTATCCACACGCGTGGATGTAGCCGCGTCACGTCTGACCAACTCCATATTGCCACTAAAAGGGCGGAGTTATACGTGAGGATTTTGAAAGAACTCTTAAGGAGGTTGTACATCCTGGAATTATTTTTCCTTTGAGACGTAATGATAACGCTCTGGTAAGGTGATCTGCGTACGATGATGCATCTAAGCTAACCCTGCTAGACGATATTGTCGTTTCCAATTGACATTGACGACAGTATAGACAATACTAGGTCTTTGGCCTGGTCGTCTAGACGCAGAGAAACTCTCAGAATGCTCTGTCCTGCCGTTTCGAAATTATTCCTTGAATTGATGAAAGGCAGATGTAGAGCATTTGCTGATAAGAAACCTGACCTGCCCGTTTAGGCAGCAAGTTATATATAGCGTCATTCAATAGTTCAAATGTCCATGAGACATTTCTGGACTATGTCGGAAACTGAGGGATGATGTTCCTAAACCGATAAGAATTCTGAGTCCAGTGGCACTATCAGTCTCTTATCCGTCAACGCAGCAATTGGGTCCGGAGGGACAACGTCAGAAGATAATGCCGGCAATTATGTTGTTCCAAAAGGGAAAAATACAACTCCTCTGTATCCCTTTTGCCATCCTGTCGGACCACTTGTAATTCTTGGTCGTCCGTGCCAGAACCTGCAGCAGAACGTACCAACCCAGCTTCCTCGGATAATTCTTGATCCGACAGAGTTACTGTCGGATACTGGGATGCTGCGATAATTTGTGCTATCTGCGATAGCATGTCCTTAACGGAGGCCTGTGGAGCTGCGGTCTCACAGGATTTAGCCCCTGGAAGCTCCTTGGACGTTGACTCCTGCATATTTCTTATATGTGAACGTCCGGTGTATGAAGGCCTTGTATCCTTGGCTACCGGATGGCGTGACCTGGTCGCTGTAGAATCCCTGGTCGGCGATGTTGGTTGAATATGACTGGTCATGTAGTCAAGGTGCGGTCGTGTGTGCTGCCGTGAGGATGAGGAAGCCGAAAGAGCAGTCTCTCCAGACTGTCTATATAACGGAGCATCCCGAGCGGTGGACGTATGCTCCGACTGCGGAAAATTTTGTCCCACAACATCTGGGCCCAGATGTTGTAGTACGAGAGAGGGACCTCTCTCGCTCGCAGCCCGGATGGACCTGGACGAGCTAGGAACCGGACTAATAGGCTTCCTCCGTACCATCCTCGTATCCATCGTCACTTGGTGTGCACATTGTATTTATAGTGCTCAAATCTCAAATCTCCTTCCTGAACTGCAATGGACGAACCCAGCTGCTGAGCCATTCGATGAATGGTCGCAACACTGGGCGAGCTAGCGGACGCCAAAGCCATCGATCCTACTAGGGAACTCCAGGCAATTGACATATCTACAAGAGCACTTTTGCCGCTAACTCTTCATTTGACGGTGACGACGGAAGCACACTTACGAAGACATCACGGTAACAACACCTTGTTCATGTTACTCTATGAGACCTGTGGAGCCGTGGTCCTACGTAATTATCCGCTGGAAGCTCCAGGGATGTTCATTTCTGCATTTATATAATATGAGAACGTCCCCTGGAAATCTGTGGTCACATAGCCAAGGTGCAGTCGTGTGTGTTGACGAGGATGAGGAAGCCAATATAACAGCCGCGTCGGACTGTCATGCGACGGAGCGTCCCGAGCAGGAGGAGTGGACGTAAGCTCCGACTAAGCGAACAAACATACAACAACATCGCGGTGCAGATCTTGATGCAAGAGAGAGGGGGCCTCTCTCGCTCATGGTCCGGGTGGACCTGGATGAGCTAGCTACTGAACTGACAGGCTTCCTCCGTACTATCCTCAGATACGTTGTTGCTGGGTGTGCACATTCGATGTTTTATAGTGCTCGCATCACCCAATCTGCTTCCCTGGACTGCGATGGATGAATCCGGGTGTTGAGCCATTTGGTGAATGGTCGCGACACCGGGCGGACTAGTGGGCGATCAATGCCTTCGATCCTACTAGGGAACTCCCGGCAATTGTCGTAATACCTTGAGCACTTCCCGCTAGCCCTAATATTGCAATGACAGAGACACACTTGTTGAAGACATCACGGAAACATCACTCTGAATTCTGAAAAAGAAACTGATAATATAGAGTGACCCTGCGGAGAGAGGACCTTAATGGACCCCTCACCATTAACAAAATACCGCAACACACGTCTCCAATGTTGTCATACCAATCAACACACACAGAGCAAGAATTAGTGCGAATACATTGACTATAAGAAACACAATGAACCTGAGAATTAGAGGAAGATATCCTCGCATTACAATTTGAACAATACTTTTTCAACAAGAAAAAATATACACAGTCATATTACTCGCACTAACCCTTGACACAAATATACATAATATAATATAATCCATTATAACATTTCAAAAGAAAATAATTTCCAAAAAAAAATTTTTGAAAAAATTTTCAGAAGAGCCCAAGTTCCCAATGGGAACAATGAGCCCAAATGGATCCCAAAAAAGCCTGGGTGTGGACAAAAATTTTAAAATCATTTCAAAAAAATAATGTAACACTTACGGACAATATTAATGTATCTTGCTATGAACTGAACTAAGCAGTGGACAAGTAATCACTATAAGAAGTAACCGTTGTCAACAAAAACAAAAAGTGTACACAAACCGGAAACATGACTCCAAGCACTGCTAAACATGGCCCAAAATCAGTTACCAATTTAAACACTATCTGATGCAAAACAGAGACTTCCAGAGAAGAAACTGCAGAACATCAGATGGTAGATACAGACCAAAATGCCTAAACACCCAAGGGTGAGGATGCAAACATGGGGAAAAAAACAGAAAATAATTCTGTTTCCAAGCCAAAACTCCCAAGAAATTTTAGTAATAAACATTACAAAAAATAAGCCAAAAGCATGGGAGAATAGCTAGGGGGGAATAAAGGAAAGAGAGAGAGGAAACACTGATCAAACAATGGAACATTCATAGCAAGAATGACCACAACAGGGTCATGCCTCAAAAATAGGTAACATGAAATAATTTCGTAAAAAAATTATAAGTTACAGCCCTGAACATTTCCTTCCACTGTTTCTTCCTCTCCTCCTTCTATTTCCTCCTTATATCCACCATTTCTCTCATAATTATGTGTCTGGCATCATTAAAACTGAGATTTACAAGCACAAATATCAGTCAGATGTAACTGAATTGAGGGCCAAACAAAGAATGACATTTCGCGCCAATTTCGAGACCTCCTTGACACTGTGCATGTGCAGTGGGGTAAAAGTATGGAGGACCATATAGGACATGTAATTTTCGATTTTAGATGCAAATTTTGGGGATTGGGGGGTAAAATTTGCGTTTGCCCCTAAATATTTTAGAGCTAGCACCAGCTAAGTCTGGGTCATTAGTACAGTATAAAAATATTAGTTATTCAAGAATTCTGTTTGCAAGTGTCGTCTGCTTTTCATGTTAAGTAATGGGTTAAATATGCCCAAATTTGACTAATTTCAGTGACAAGAGAACCCCTGTGCTGGGCAGGAATATCCATCCACAACATGTAAAGAGTTAAAAGGTCAAATTTGTTCTAAAGATATAGCGTTTTAGTGTTTGGGAATTATATACATTAACAGAAATATTCTATTAATAAGAAAGTATTTCCCTGTCATCAATGTCACCACTTCAAAGTCTGACACTGGGCTTTAATATTTACAAGTAGAAGACTCTGAAACTAAACTGTGAAGAGTGAATGTAACTAAATGTGCAAACAATTTTATTTTTAAAATTAGACAAGTTAATCAGAAAGTATTCCCCCATCAACAATGTCGCCACTCCAAAATTTGAGACTGGGCATTAATATTTACAAGTAGAGGACAGTGAAACTAAACTCAGAAGAGTAGACCTAAAGGTGCAAAACAATTTTATTTTTAAAATTAAATGAATAGAGATCAGAAAGCCTCTCAATCCCTGCTTTATATATGCAAGAAAAATATAAAGAAAAAAACCTCCCTCCTTGATTTGAAAAAAAAATTGCCTTAAAATTTTCAATTTATTTTATGAGGCATTAGTTTGATAACTTTTCGGGTAAAACACTGGCCTGATTTATCAGACAGAAGATTAACTTAAGGCCACATAAAATAGTGTAAATTTGCATGCGGGCGGATTTTTATTTTATTTTTTATTTTTGTAATTATTTCTTAGCTATCAAAAGTTCATATTCTTGGTTTGTTTTATGTTTCAGGCCTTGTAATCTATAGAATAGCATGGATGGTGGTGTATTTCGTCCCTTGAGTGCAAGTCCCTTGAGTGTTGCACTCAAGGGACAAATTTATCAATTTTATGAACTTGGCTAAAATATCTAAGATAAACAATATAATTTTTATTTTTTTAAGTTTGCATTGGTTATAAAAAGAGAGCATGCTGCAGCCAAAAGAACCATGCAGGAGGACCTGAGAAACAGATTTTAAACTTTTTTAGGCCTAAACATACCCTTTTCCGATGTTTTGTATTTTCTTCTTTGTATAAAGCTAGTTGTTTTTTCCATTCTTCAACATTAGCTGTACTCTCCTGTAGAGCTGCTGTAAGTCTTGCATTATTGTTCTTCAATGTCTGTAACTCTACCTCCCATCGTTTGGCATTTGCAGAACTGTAAGAAGTCATTAATCAAATGGAATATTACATGTTCACAATAACACATTACTCAAAAGTTTTAAATGATTTCATTTTATTTATAAGTATCTGCTGTTCAGGGGTCAACCTGGCAGCTGATTTTAGGGAGAAGTCAGGGGCCAGGAGGGAGAAGTCAGTGGACATGAGGGAGAAGTCAGAAAAAAACAAAACTTATATGACGTGACAAAATAAATGTACATAGAGGACACAATTGTGGAGAAAAAAAATAAATAAAAGTTATACAAACATACATACACACATAAAATTAAGTCATGTAGGTTAAAATCCTCCCCCTTCCCCTACAAAAAATTGTGTCATCCATGGTTTCTGAATAACCTAACTCTTTCCCTAACAGTGATGATTAGGGTTACCATGCAGTTGATTTTGTATTTGCCTCAATGCAGTGATTTGAAATTTAGCACTACCCATGGTGAGAGTGTTCTTCTCTATAATAAAAGGTATATTCTTTTAAAAAAAATATTTAAAGTATTTAAAATAAATTTCAAGTTCACATAAGAAGCTGGGTCATTCATGGTTTCTGAATGTCCTAATTGAATTGAAAAGCTTAGTTAAAAAAGTTTTCGACATCCTTCGTAAATTAACCATCATTAACAATTTGAACTAATTTATTTCTAAGGTAAATGACAAAATATTTCAATTGTCTCCCTTACCTGCTGCGCTGGGTAATAATACTTGGTTCAGAAAAATGACAATTTCTGCCATCCATCTTAAATTGACACGTGCGATTGGTGCTATAAGGCCTGCCATTCTTATCCATCCTAATATGTGTGATTTCTATTGTAGCCTTATTACAATGAACCCCCTTCCAACACAAGTTTTCAAAGAAAAACTTTCAATGCAGAAATTGCGGGGTGAATTTCAATGCAACCAATTTTTCAATGGAACAGAGTGTAAACGTAAGCAATTTCGACGTTTTTATGGATGAGCTGTCCCCTGCACATTTTTGGGGGTTTTGAAACGGTGGTTACCTAACTTTAATCAATTCCAACAAACTTGATGCGTGTCTTGTGTGATTTGATGTTTTTTCTGACACCAATGTTTTTAAATAGCATTTTGTGCTGGTTGCTATCAGTTGGGGTGTATTGTTCGAACGATTACGCCACAACTCTTTTCAGAAATATAAAATTGGGCTAGTTTAGGCTATTTTCAGAGCCGTATGACTGATTTTTACAGCAGCTGTCGTGTTTACTTTTTTTTGAATGCAGAAGCGATGGGTTTTTTTTAAAAATAAAACATAAGAAAATACAGTAAACTGCCATGTCTCCCAAGGAAGTTTTGGAGGGAGTTGGAGTTGGAGTTTTCGCCCCCAATGTAAGCTAAGGCGACTTGAGGAATGACAAGGCGACTTCTTCGCCCAAGTCGCCCACTCGGCTGACCCCTGCTGCTGTTTACTTGTGTAAAAGCAATCAAACTGACATGCTTATAGAACAATGGAACCCTGTTAATTCAATTAGCAGAAGACACAGGGAACAAAAATGTCATAAAATGTGATGTCAAACAATTCTGAAAAATGCACTCAATGACCCCTGGGTGACCTCAGTGACCTTGACTCACATTTTGTATTTCCATTGAATTTCAACTCATTTGGTATAGATCGAAGGTCCACAGATCATACCATGCTTGATATATGAGCATGACCCACTTTTAAAACATCCTCCAGAGATGCCTCTAATGCTCCATGAGCCTAAAAAACATAGCTGAGGCCTGTTATATATGCCATATTACAATCGTGTTGAATTAAATTGAGTTAGACTTGTCTGAAATCCATCAAATTTTCATTTGATATATACAGATGCACAACCATCAGGTCAAATTCAATTGACACACGAACTCAACCCACAATGTTTGAGTCTACTCACAAATCGTATGTGATATCTATACATATATTTTAACTGTGTACATGTACAGGAATACATTATACTATGGCTTAATTTTATTCACATGGACGCTCCATTGTCGCTCTGAATTTATCAGTAGATTGTCTTTTATACGATAAGGTTTATAAGTTTGACCTGCATATACAAGCATATTTGTTTGCAATTTATCGTGTTTTATAATGTTTTAAAAGAAAAATGCCAAGTAGTGTCTGTATAGCTTAGTTGGCTGTCTTCCTACCCCCAGCCCAAACCAAGGAAGAAAACAATCCCAAAATTGAATTAGATGCATGTTGGTTATAGATAGCTCTGTCACGATTTTTTAATTTAGGAATCAATTAATCGTTGCAAATAATCGATAATGATCGATTAATCATTCCTAGATGCCCCCCCCCATCATCCCTCTCTTTGAAGTCGTTAAAAATAAAGTTCAAGTCAGTTGACCTACCTCAAGTAAACAATGAAAACGATCCTCTTTTAGGTACATTCAAAGCTTTGATGTTCTAAACTTTTGAACTGTCAGTGTAATAATTAAGACCAGTCGTCAGTTGCGAACTCTGCAAGTTCGCAACTGACAACCGGTCTTGATTATTACACTGACGGTTCAAAACATCAAAGCTTTGAATGTACCTAAAAGACAAATGTTTCTAACGACTTCTTGTGGTTTAACATCGACGTTCTTGACCTTTTACCTTCAGAAACAATAGTTTTTTCATAAAATTTTTTTAAAGTTATTAAACGCCGTAAACTTTACCGATTCTTCGACAATGAAAAATACTAATCGATTTTGGCGTGACCGATCGACAATCGATTAATCGTAACACCCCTAGTTATAGACGACGCATCGCCATTGATTCGAATTCAATTCCACTGGGAACATTATTGAAAATTGTAGATTATGTCCAACATTCGGTGTTTTCCAGATTAGCATATCTTTATCATTTCATTTGCATTTGAGTCGATGGTGATGTGATATCTATAACCAACACGGATGTAATTCAACTTTGGTAATTAGATTCGTCTGACAGACACAAAGATTCATCTGAAGTGTGTCTATTTGCATTCAATGGCTATATATGTCACACTACCATCATGTCTTATTCAATTAACCCTTTACCTAACGAATCGCCCGCATCTGCCCACATAATAAGCAAATTCAGCAGTTGAAAAAGTATTATGTTTAAAAAAATTTCAACAAAACCATATCATGTGACCCCCCGTTGGAACTAGCTCGATGAGCTCGTTCCAATGAGAGGTCACATGATATGGTTTTGTTGGAAATTTTTTTAAAATTTGAAAAAATGAAATTTAAAATAATAAATTTTGATATCGTCTGCGTTGGTAAAGGGTTAATTGGAATTAATTGAATTCAACGTGACGGTAGTGTGACGTATATAACAGGCCTGACTGAGTACAAGTGACTCAGTATTCTAAAAAGCAGCAAGACAGAAAGATTTGAGTTCGAGTTATCATGCCCCAAGGCAGCACGTTGAAAATATTGATTGGTCTTCCCCCAGGTACAAATATAGACTCTACCAGTTAATGACTCTGTAATGGCATGCAATATACCTTTAGGGCCCAAAGGGTTAAAAGAAATTAAAAAAAAAAATCTTTCCTCCCATTTTATAAAATACAAGAAAAATTACACGAGAAACAAGAATTTTTTTAATAGCTTAATTAAATTCTTTTTTTTTTCAATAAAAATTTAAAATTACATTTTATTGTCTCAAAAAACACAGCTTATAATCTCTAATGAGCATTAGTCTGATTCAAAATTCGAAAAAATTGTATAGCTCTCATCACGACATTGCCCCAAAGGCATGTATGAAATTTGAAACTGATCGTTTGATAGGTCCCATCTAGACATCATATCAAAGTTACACAGTACGAAATTTGAAAAAGATCGGGAGAGAGATGCGGCCTGTACAGTGTGCCAACGGAATTGTTGACAATTTATATGCCATGTCTAAAATGGCCACCGGCGGCCATGTTTTTCAACAAAATTTGGAAAAATTCGATAGTTCCCATCTAGACACTGCCGCAAAGCCACATGAAATTTGGGACTGATCGGGTGAGAGCTGCGGCCTGTAGGGGGTGCTAAATTAATTGTTTTGACAATTTATATCCAAATTCAAGATGGCCACTAGTGGCCATGTTTTTCAACAACATTCTAAAAAATTTGATAGCTTCCATCTAGACATTGCCCCACAGCCATGTATGGAATTTGGAATTGATTGGGTGAGAGCTAAAGGAATTGTAGACGGACAGAGTAATGTACATACAGATGACAGATTGCAACCCATCCCAATACTGAATAACTGAATAACCCCGATAAGTGAATATAATTTCCCAAAACAAAGCCATTTACCATACCTCCACTACAAATTTGACCTGTTAACTGAACACAGGTTATAGAGTAAACTCCTGTTAATTGAATAAAAAATCTTGCAACCTGTCGAGAAATTACCCGGACTCTCCCCAGTTTTCCTTCAGTTTTTTACCTATTCGGCCTCAGTACATCCAATACAGGCATTTAATCTATTATATCTTGTTTGACAGAGCTCATGGAGCTCTGTCAAACAAGATATAATTGAATAAATGCTAACTTTATCTCTAGAATACAGGAAAGTGACACAATCCCTGTTAATTGAATACTCCTGTTAACTGAATAATTTTCATTGGCAAAGTGTGGCTATTCAATTAACAGGGTTCTATTGTAGTATCTGAACATTTGACATCTGAGATGCAAAACAACATCAACAAATGTAATTGTCTTCTCTTGGAAATATTTTCCTCCTGAAAATGAAATATTAATCCATGCCTTATACCATGGACATTACCTCTGTGCCAGAGCGAGTTTCAGTCTATCGTTCTCATATTTCAGTTGACCTTCATTCTGTGTGTTAGGAAGACTATTTGAGTTTGAGTTTGAATTTACATTTGAGTTGGCCGAGTTGCTGTATGAGTTCCTCCTTTCTCTCAAGCCACCACCTTCAACCTAAAAATATAAAAAATGGCGATAGGATCACCGATCCAATGTCGAGTTGTGACAGCACAAAAGTGGGTTTAATCATTATCAACTTATCATCCGGAAACCAATTGTTTACAACTTACTATGTGAAGGGTCACTGTGACCTTGACCTTTAACCTAGTGATTCCAAAATAAATAGGGCTCTTTCTTGCACCAATGCCAACCTACCTATGAAGTTTCATGAACGAGGGTGGAACCATTGTCAAATTATTATCTGGAAACCAATTGTTTATGATTTATTATGTTCAAGGTCACTGTGACCTTGACCTTTGACCTAGCAAGTCCAAAATAAATAGGGGTCTTCCACTCACCTAGGCCAACCTACCTATGAACTTTCATGAATGTGGGTCAAACCTTTATCAAGTTATCATCCGGAAACCAATTGTTTACAATTTACTATGTTGAAGGTCACTGTGACCTTGATCTTTCACCTAGCAAATCCAAAATTAATAGGGTTCTTCCTCTCAATGATGCGAACCCTACCTACGAAGCTTCATGAACATGGGTTGGACCGTTATCAAGTTATCATCCGGAAACCGACTGGTTTGATTTATTATGTTCAGGGTCACTGTGACCTTGACCTTTGACCTAGTGAGTCCAATATAAATAGGGTTCTTCCTCTCATGAAGGTCAACCAACATATGAAGTTTCATGAATGTGGGTTGAACCATTATCAAGTTATCATCTGGAAACCAATTGTTCACGTCCACCCGCCTGCCATTCACCAATCTATTAGTCGAGTTTGACTTCATCATAACTCAACTAATAATGATCCATAACAACTGAAACAAAGCAGGTTCTATTTATTGGAGTTTAACCCTTTACCCAACGCAGACGATATCAAAATTTATTATTTTAAATATTATTTTTTTTAATTTTTCAAAAAAATTCAACAAAACCATATCATGTGACCCCTCGTTGGAACGAGCTCGACGAGTTCGTTCCAACGAGGGGTCACATGATATGGTTTTGTTGAAATTTTTTGAAATATAATATTTTTTCAACTGCTGAATTTGCATATTACGCGGGCGGATGCAGGCGATTCGTTGGGTAAAGGGTTAACAACACTTTCAACAGCCAGGGTCACCTCATGCTGGACAGTTTAAAGGGTGGAGGAAGCCGGAGTGCCCAGTGGGAACCACCAAGCTATGGCAAGCAACTGCCAGACTCCCTAACATACTAACTCCACACAATAAGGTTTAGCATTGGTTGATGACAGGTGCACCATCGACGTGCATTATGCCTTAGTACACAGTGTCACCATGCCCCCCCACAAGATTAAGGGCCCTGCCCAAGGACACAATGCAGTTACCCCTGGCGGGGATCGAACCATGGACCTCTTGGTTTGAAGTTCACTGCCATAACCACTGAGCCTACTTCAATTTAAAAATTAACCCTTTAGGCCCCACAAAGAAGATCTTGTTTCTCAAGCCATTTTTTATAAAATTACAAGTGGGCAGGCATTTTTTTATTTTAATTTTAATTTTTAGCATTATTTCTTTGCCATCAAAAGTATATGTTCTTGGTTTGTTTTATGTTTTGGTCCTGGTAATCTACATAGTATGGGTGGTGGTGTATTTCATCCCTTGAGTGCAGAAGGCTTTGCAATGCTAAAGTATTGCAAAGCCTTATTGTATTCAAGGGACAAATTTATTAATTTTATTAATTTGAGTAAAAAATATCAGACATAAACCATTTAATTTTAATTTTTTTAAGTTTGCATTGGTTATAAAAAAAGAGCATGCGGCAGCCAAAATGACCATGCAGGAGGGCCTGAGAAACAAATTTTTATCTTTTTTCTTTTTTAGGCCTTACCTAAAGAATTGGCTACATCTGCCAGCACAATTTACAATTTGAGCACTTGCAAAAAAAAAATATTTTTCAAAAAAATTTCAATAAAAGCTTATCATGTGACCCCTTCATTGGAACAAGCTTTAAATTTTTTTATCAATTTTGAAAAAAAGAATAATTAAGGCCTAAAAAAATAAAAAATCTGTTTCTCAGGCCCTCCCGCAAAGTCCTTTTAGCTGCCGCAAGCTCTCTTTTTATAACCAATTTAAACTTAAAAAAAATAACAATTAAATGGTTTATGTCTGATATTTTACCCAAGTTAAAAAAAAATTGATGAATTTGCCCCTTGAGTGCAAGAAGGCTTTGCAATGCTTTAGCATTGCAAAGCCTTCTTGCACTCAAGGGATGAAATACACCACCACCCATGCTATTCTGTAGATTATGAGGCCCAAAACTTGAACCCAGAACATGAACTTTTGATGGCAAAGAAGTAATTACTGACATAAAAAATAAAATAAAAAGTTAAAAAATTTATAGTAATTTATATATTTTTTATACTTACCAATGACCCAGACTTAGCTTAGCTGGTGCTAACTCTAACAAAACCAGGGCCAAACACAAATTTTGCCCCTCAATCCCCAAAATTTGCATCCAAAACAAAAAGAAATCATGTCCTAAAGGACCTCCATACTACGCCTCTACTGCGCATGCGCAGTGACGCAGACGTCCCGAAATTGGCGCCAATTATCATTCTTACTGGCAGTGCCTGGTCAGCGCTATGTACTCAGCGGGGAGGCAAGAGTTCCCAACTCCAGGGAGGGCCATCCCCGTCTGGGTCATTGGTAAGTATAAAAAATATATAAATTACTATAAATTGTTTAACATTTTTATACTGTACCAATGACCCAGACTTAGCTGAATAGTAAACAGGCTGGAGGGCCTAGGACATAGAGGAAAATCCAATAAGCTCAACTATATAGTAAAGAGGTAACCCCTTAAGGAGAAAAGGAGTATTAGGCTTTACATGTATCTTTCTTATTTAATATTAAATTAGAAAGATACACTACCCTTAATAATTGAGCACAATAACATTCATGTTCTCTATTAACATCCAGTATAACCCTTACCCTTATACTAATTATTTTTAAAGCAAGCCAATAAATAAAGTAGTCCAGAGAACTGAGACTCTTTATAGTCATTTAAAAGTGTCCGAGTATTGTATATTAAAGCCCGTTTGACACTTGACATATACAAATGCTTCACACCGAGCTACACTTTAAAAATAAGACATGAATGAATTTAACATTAATATTACACTTTAAAACCATCCCGGAAGCGACTCAGAAATACTGACTTGGAGGAGGCATTCCCTTGCTTTTCACTATAAAGCAGGTGACCTAAGGGAACACCCGCCCCCCCCCCCCCCACCCCTTCCCCTTGCCCTGGGTCAAATAGCCCAGAGCGAAGAGGGCAGCCGGACGGAGTCACTGCCGGAACAGAAAGCCTGCATAACTATAGTTGCAACTGTTTAGTGGACGACATTCTGAGCAACAGATAACGGACCTAAACAATGCAGGTCTCCAGAAATGGTCTCAATATTTCTGAGATAAAAATTCGTAAATGTGGATGGCTGAGACCAATAAGCAGCCTTCATTAAATCTGTAATTGCAACACTATTAGCATAAGCCCAGGAAGTAAAAAGAGCTCTTACTTCATGAGCAGAAATCTTAAGCACAGACTGCTGAGAAGAAGATAAATCTTCATAAGCAGTACGGATAGTTAATTGAATCCATCTAGCAATAGAATGGACTGAAATGTCCTTTCTATTAGGCATCAAAGACAGAAAGAAACGTTTCCGTCCCTTTCTGATAAACTGAGATCTCTGTTTATAGATACGTAATGCTCTAACAGGACAGAGTAAAGGCCTACGCCCGTCTGAAGACGGAAGAGCCTTAATAACAATAGGTTCCGGATATTTATTAGGAGCCTGATTCTTAGCTAAAAAACCCACATTAGTAGTGAAGGTGATAGTGTTCCCAACACTACGATAATGAGAATCATCCACCGATAGTGCATGAAGCTCACTGACTCTTCTAGCAGAAGAGAAAGCTAAGAGAAAAGCTGTCTTATAAGATAAGAATTTGAAATCTACTGTCCCAAGAGGTTCAAATGGCTTTTCCTTCAATTTAAGAAGAACCCAAGCTAAATTCCACTTAGGAATTAATCTAAGAGTTCTGGGTCTATTTATCGAAAAGTTTCTAACCAACTTAGATAAAGAGACATTAGATCCAATTTGTAAACTATCATGATGTGCATAGGTATCAGATAACATAGATCTATAACCCTTTATAGTAACAGGCTGCAGTTTGATTTCGTCAAACAAGTATACTAGAAAGTTTGCAATGTCTGGTATAGAGGGATCGAATATATCTACAGAATGATCCCTACACCAACGACGAAAAACCTTCCACTTAGCCGCATAGTTTAGCGAAGAGGAGGTCCTCCTACAGTTAGAAATCGCGTCCACTGCTCGTCCTGTAAAGTGTTTGCCATGCAAGAAGGACCGCACAACGGAAAAACGTGAAGGTTGAGACCTTGCGGGTTGTGATGGAGTTGGCGCGATTTCCCCTGCGAAAGAAGATCCTCCCGTGGAGGAAGCTTCCGCGGTAGGTCCCACAACAGACACCTGAGTAGATTTATCCACGGTCTCTGTGGCGACAGAGATGCTACCAACAGAATCTTGCATTGAGATTGTTTTATCTTTAGCAATACTTGTTGAATTAACGGCGCTGGAGGATACGCATATCCTATCATTCCGTCCCAAGGGATCGACAGAGCGTCTACTGCAAATGCTCTTGGATCCGGACACGGAGACACATACGTCTGCAACTGGTTGTTGAGATGTGTCGCAAATAAGTCTATCATTGGCCGTTCCCATTGGTAGCAAATCTGATTGAATACTTGTTTGTTGAGAGTCCACTCCGACGGCAACAAGCGACCCTTTCGTGAAAGGGAGTCTGCTAGAACATTCAGACGACCCGGTATGTGACGGACCAAAAGAAGAACGTGATGTTCTAGCGCAAACAGAAGGATTCTTTCCGTTAGATTGAACAACGGAACTGAATGAGTGCCTCCCTGATTCCGTATATATGCCACTACTGTCGTATTGTCGGATAGGATTTGGACATGAGCATCGTGAATAATGTCCATCCAGTGACGTAACGCAAGCCAAATTGACATCATTTCCTTGATGTTTATGTGCTTGCACAGGAATTGCGGATCCCAAAGACCCTGGCATCTCGAATCCGTTGGGATTAATGATGCACCCCAACCTGTTTGACTGGCATCCGTCATAACGGTAAAACTCGGATCCGGCAACTGCAGCGGAACTCCCTGAGTTTACCACTGAATGTTTGCCCAAGTCTGAATCTCTTGTTTCACTTGATCTGACAAGAGAACGTCTACATCGAGCGAATGAATTTTCACACTCCAATTCTGAGTCAAGAAAATTTGAAGAGGACGTGTGCGTAACCGCCCCATCGGAATGAGATCCGTGGCGGCTCCGCACAGACCTATCAGTCTCATAAATTCTCTCGCCGTGACTTTGTCTGCGTGCAGACAATAGCGAGCGTAACAACTGACTAATTTCGCTCTGGTTAACGGCAGACGAACGAGATTGTTGTGCATCTCGAAGCTCATTCCCAGATGAGTGAATGACTTGGACGGCACCAGATCCGACTTCTCCTCGTTTACTATAAAACCGAGACGTCGGAGCAATAGAAGAAGATTCTGAACATCGTTCTGAAGCGTTAACTCGTTGCCGTACCTCTGAAGAATGTCGTCCAGGTAGGCCGACATTACCGCAGACGAATGAGCTCGGAAGTAGATCATTACCGAGTTCATTACCCGAGTGAAAGCCCAGGGTGCTAGATTCAATCCGAAGCACATCGCCCGGAATTGATACACCACTCCTAGGACTGCGAAGCATAGATACTTTCGGAATGTCGGATGTACCATGACGTGAAAGTACGCATCTTTGAGATCTATGCTCGTTGCATAATCGTTCACCCGAATACTCGCTTTGACCGATCGAATCGTCTCCATATAAAACTTTGGAGCGACGATCAGCTTGTTTATCCAGCTCAAATCTATGACTGGACGGAACGAGCCGTCTGGTTTCGGAACCAGAAACAGATGGCTGTAGAATCCCGGAGATTCCTGGTTTTCTACGACCTCTACCACGTTCTTCATTAAAAGAGACTGCACCTCTGATAACAGAGCGTCTCTTTTCTGCGGATTTGACGGAAGATGAGTCCACTTTGGACTTCGAGTTAATGGAGGCTTTCGTTTGAAGGATATCTTTAGACCTTCCGAAGTCACTCCTCTCACCCAAGGGTCGTCCGTAATCGACGCCCATTCTTGTGAAAAGCTCGACAACCTTCTGCCAACTGGAACGCGATAGAGGTTTAAGCCATCACTTCCTGGACCTGCGAGGCCTGCGGTAGGAGAAACCACGTCTTCCACGGCCCGCACCTCGCCCCGTCGACCTCGGGGCGTCCGACCGATTGTCCCGGCCTGAAGGACGTCCCGAACGAGAGTCGCTATCCTGACGGTCTCTCGAATAAGACCAAGAGGACGCACCGGAACCTCTATAGGAACCTCTCTTGGGCGCATTAGACCCAGAAGTGCCTGTCTTATTCGTGTCTGCTGAATCCGACTTCTTAGGAGCAGATTTGAACAACAGAGAATCCTTAGCTTTCTTTGTAATTTTATCATAAATAGCGGAAAGCTTGCCGTCAAAGAGAAGTTCTCCTGAGACCGAAGCGACTCTAAGAGAGTTCTTCACCTTAGAATCCACTAGTATGGATGTAGCTAGGGCTGCGTCACGTCTAACCAACTCCAGATTTGCCACTGAAAGGGCGGAGTTACATGTGGAATAAGCTACTGCCCTTGAAAGAAGTCTTAAAGAGGATTGTATATCCTGAAACTCTTTCCCCTGAAGGCGCAGTGATAACGCCTTAGTAAGGTGATCTGCGTAAGATAAGGCATCTAAATTGGCTCTGTTAGACGCAATAGCTGTTTCCAACACCGCGGTTGGAATAGAAGCTGACGACGGTAATGATAGCTCTAAGTCTTCCGCCTCGTCGTCCATACGCAGAGGAACTCTCGGTATACCCTGTCCTGCCGTATCGAATTTATTCCTTGCATTAATGAAAGGCAGGTTGAGAGTATTAGCGGACAAGAAACCTGCTTTCCCCGTCCTGGAAGCAAGTTTAAATATAGCGTCGTTCAAAAGTTCAAATGTTCTTGCAACATTATTGGACTGCGACGGAAACTCGGGAGCGATGTCCCTGAACCGCTCAAAAAATTCAGAGTCCAATGACGCTATAATTCTCTTGTCCGGAAGCGCAGCAGTCTGGCCCGACAGAACAACTTGAGGGAGAAAGTGCCGAATGAAGTCCACGGCAGCTTTATGTTGTTCCGAAAGGGATAGCTCCAAGTCATCCGTATCCCTTTCACCATCCGGTCGAACTTCATGATGTTCCCGGTCGTCCGCCCCCGATGCTTCGGCGGAGCGTACCGACCCAGCGCCGTCGGATAATTCTCGATCCGACACCGTTTCTGTCGGCTGCTGGGATGCTGCGATAAGCTGTGCTATCTGCACAAGAATGTCCGGCGTCGAGACCTGCGGAGGCGCAGTCTTTCGCTGCTTCGCCGAGGGCAGCTCCGCATCAGATGGCTCCCGCATACTTTTCCTATGCGAACGTCCGGAGTCCATCGGTCTCGAATCCCTGGCTGCCGGATGGTGTGACCTGGTCGCCGAAGAATCCTTGATCGGCGAAGCTGGTAATATATCGGCGGTCACGCAGCCAAGGTGCGGTCGTGTGCGCTGACGAGAAGAGGAAGCCTTAATAGTCTCTGCGGACTGCTTATACAACGGAGCGTCCCGAGCGACGGACGTATGCTCCGCTAAAGACACATTTTGTACCACAACATCTGGTCCCAGATGTTGTTGTACGAGAGAGGGGCCTCTCTCGCTCGCGGCCCAGCTGGACCTGGACGAGCTAGGAACCGGACTCAAAGGCTTCCTCCGTTCTCGGTTACTATCCGCCATCACTGGGTGTGCATCTATTATATTTATAGTGCTCGCATCACCCAAAACTTCCTCTTGGACCGCATCGGACGAACCCGGCTGCCAAACCATTCGGTGAATGGACGCTACACCGGGCGAGCTAGCGGACGACATTTGTCTAATCTCCATGAGCACTTTTGCCGCTAGCTCTGAATTCATTTGTGACGACGGACGCACACTTGTAGAAGATAACATGGAAACATCACCCTGTTCTGGTTCCTCTGAAATAGAAACTGAGAGAGTAGAGTGACCTTGCGGAGAAAGAGCCGGCATCGCCCTTTCTCCAGAAACAACATATCGTGACACACGTTTCCAATGTTTCTCATCCCAATATTCACATATAGGACAGGGATTAATGCGAGAACACTGACTACAATTAATACAATGATCATGAAAGTCAGAGGAAGATTTCTTCCTATTACAATTTGAACAACGTCCCTTCATTGTGAAAGAACAACAATAAGTCCTAGTTCCTCGCAAAAACCCCTGACACAAAGATACATAATAACATGATCCATTAATAAATGAAAAAACAATTGCAAATCAAAATAATTTTGAAAAAATATTTTTTCAGCGAAGCCCAAGTTGCTGAAAAGTAACGTTGAGCCCCGATGGATCCGATGGCAAAGTGTGGTCAAAAATTTTAAATTTATATTAAATAATTAATGAGACACTTACGGATAATATAAATGTTTCTTATAGTGAGATAAACTACAGCAAAGGCAAACAGCCCCCCTCAAAAAAGGCTGTTGCCAATGTAAACAAACAGTGTAAAAACACCAGAAAACATGACTCCAGGCACTGAAAAAACTGGCCCGGAATCAGTCATCAAATTACACTCTATCTGATGCAAAACAGAGACTCCCAGGGGAGAATCTGCAGAACATCAGATGGAAGATGCAGAAAACAAACGTTATACACCCATGGGTGAAAACGTAACTATGGGGAAAATAACAGAAAACATTCTGTAACCAAGCAACTCTCCCAGGAAATTTTAGAAATGAAATTTCTCAAAAATATGCCAAAAGCATGGGAGAATTGCAAGGGGGGACTTTAGAAGGCTAGGGGAGAGGAAACACTGAATAAACAGTGCAACATTTAGCAAGAATGACAACAAGAGGCCCATGCCTTGAAAATAGGCAACTTAACATAATTTCATCAAAAAATTTTAAGTACAGCCCTGATTATTTTTTGTCACTTCTTTTTCCTCTACTCCTTCTATCCTCCTTAGAATCACATTTTCTCCAAAAATTACGTGTCTGGCATCCTTTAAACTGAGATTTACAAGCACAAAGATCAGTGAGATGTTGACTGATGAAGGGCCAAACAGAGAATGATAATTGGCGCCAATTTCGGGACGTCTGCGTCACTGCGCATGCGCAGAAGAGGCGTAGTATGGAGGTCCTTTAGGACATGATTTCTTTTTGTTTTGGATGCAAATTTTGGGGATTGGGGGGGCAAAATTTGTGTTTAGCCCTGGTTTTGTTAGAGTTAGCACCAGCTAAGCTAAGTCTGGGTCATTGGTACAGTATAAAAATACTGCTTGCCCGCATGTAATTTTACAAATAATGGCCTGAGAAACAGAAGGTCTACTTTGTGTGGCCTAAAACAAAAGATTTTGATATCCGGTGCACTGGGTAAATGGTTAAGAACACAATAAAGAAATTGCTCCAATTCATGGAGTTTATAGACAAGGATGAAGGCACAGGGATAATAATTTTATTCTATTTCAGCGACAAATGATCACTGTTAATTCTTCGTCTGCCAAGAATAAAATGCAATTAACCCTTTACCCAACGAATCGCTTGTACTCGCCTGCGTAATATGCAAATTCAGCAGTTGAAAAAATATTATTTTTCAAAAAATTTCAACAAAACCATATCATGTGACCCGTCGTTGGAAAGAGCTCGACGAGCTCGTTCCAACGAGGTGTCACGTGATATGGTTTCGTTGAAATTTTTTTTTAAATTTCAAAAAATTATATTTAAAATAATAAATTTTGATATCGTATGCGTTGGGTAAAGGGTTCAAAGGAATCTGGTAAATTTTTATTTTGGTGGTAAACTGAGTTTTTAATCTATATTATCCCATAAATGGACGTTTATTTGAACAATAAAAGTCTTGGATAAATTCTCCCTTAGCAGCTGCTAGCAGGATGATAAATTTTCCCCATAGATTTAGCACTGAAAGAATTTATTCATGTAGTAAAGATGTACTTGTTGACCTCTGACCTCTACCACATTCGTGTTGTCATGATCTGTTTTACGTTTGTGGGAGACATAATGAACCAACGTTTATCAAATGTTGACTGTCGCTGAAATGTTTAGTTTTAGAATATATGACACATTTCAACTCTGTCTAGCAATAAAACGAACAACAATTAACAAAGAAAACACAGAGTAAATCAATTGAAACCAAGCGTTGAAAAGCATACATGTTCAATTGTGAAAGGCGGAGACATGATGAGTGATGTTTCATTTTCCAAATTAGGAAGGTGTAAATAAACAAATGCACATGTTGTCTGCTTTGTTTATAAAACTCAACTTGAATCAATGACGAAAAAAACAACAAAAATAAGAAAGATAAACATTGTTCATTTAATGAAGTATTTTTGCAAGTTTAGCTCCAGTTTGTAGTGGAATTATTTTTAGACAGAAATGTATCACTGTGCCTTGTTTATTTTTGGCAGTTTTGCTTGTCGATCAAATTGGACCAATGTGCTCCTCACTTCTCACGGTATTTTGTCGCGAATAACAGCACATTTTCGCCACAACTGCCCAGTAAATGATTTATCGGATAAACAAAAAAAATGTACAGTGTTTTCAAGTAAGAAATTTATTCTACTTGTAGGATTAACCCTTTACCCAACGCAGACGATATCACAATTTATTATTTTAAATATCATTTTTTCAAATTTTTCAAAATATTTCAACAAAACCATATCATGTGACCCCTTGTTGGTACGAGCTCGGCAAGCTCGTTCCAATGTGGGGTCACATGATATGGTTTTGTTGAAATTGTTTGAAAAATAATATTTTTTCAACTGCTGAATTGGCATATTACGCGGCCGGATGCGGGCGATTCGTTAGGTAAAGGGTTAAGAATGAAACCGACTCACCAGAGGCTCAGCAGTTCCATTCTTTATCCTACTCGTAGAATAAATTTTTTTCTTGAAAACACTGTATGTTTATTCTATAAACATCTTGTTTCAGAGCTCATGAAGCAGTCAAACAAATTATAACAGATGAAATGTTTATATTAAAAGTACTGAGACCAAGAAGGTGTATAAACTTGAGGAGTGTCACGAATATTCAATTCAATTAAGCAACTATCAATGTATTTTTCTTAGTTGAAAAATCAGCAAATTTTCACTTACTTTTAAATGCTGAGAAGCTGAATAAACATTTGATAAAAAATAATATTATTTCTTAGATAGGAGTGTAACAAATATTTGATTAATTTACGATTGATCATTCATGGAAAAATCAGATGCGATGCACAACCTATGACCAAACATCGAAACGAGCTTCTTAGGTTCATTCCGATGTGGTTGTCACATACTGTGTTTCACGGTCAATAAGCCAATAATACTACCTATGCATTCAAAACTATCCTCATAATATATGCATTGCATGGATCGTTTTGTAAAACTCATCTGCATTTTCCCAAGTTAAGAAAAATTCCCCAAATTAATAACATGGATAAAAATACACCACTGCCCATGTTATTCTGCAGATTACAGCGCTTCACAGATTTGCTTGGATAAATTTCCCATTATCCCATGTTACTTGAAATTTTTGTACAGTAGAATCCTCTTAATTGAATATCCATTTTGCCAGTGAAAATTATTCAATTAACAGGAGTATACAATTAACAGGGATTTGGTCAGTTTCTGTGTTCTGGAGGTAAACTGAGCATTTATTCTATTATATCTTGTTTGACAGAGCTCATAGAGCTCTGTCAAACAAGATATAATAGAATAAATGCCTGTATTGGAGGTAGTGAGGCCAAAAAGGTTGATAAATAAGAGGAATTTGGTACATGTCATAGTAATTTTTTGGACTTATTACATAAATTTATATACAATTAACAGGAGTTTGCTCTATAACCCATATGCAATTAACAGATCAAATTTGTACTGAAGGTATGGTAAATGGTTTTGTGTTTGAAAATTATATTCAATTAACAGGGATATACAATTAAGAGATATCCAATTAATTGGGCTCCACTGCATTTTGAAATCAGTGTGCAAAAGGTTAAGCCTTTACTTTACGAAACGGAAGCAGCCACCAGCATAATTTCCAAATTAAACAGTTGAAAAAAAAAAAAATTTCCAAAAATTTCAATAAAACCATATCATCTGACCCCTCACTGGAACCAGTTCATTCCAATGAGGGGTCACATGATATCGTTTTGTGGAAATAATTTGAAAAAACAAAAATCAAATTAATATATTTTTATATCGTCTGTGTTGAGTAAAGGGTTAAAGGCTATTATCCTCGATGGGTATCTGGGTGGGATGGGGAAATCTCACCTGAGGGGCAAGATATTTGAGCCATACACATGGCTTGCCGAGTGTCTGGCTCAAATATCTTGCCCCTCAGGTGAGATTTCCCCATCCCACCCAGATACCCATCGAGGATGATTTTTCTCCCACCATTTTTGGAATGCAATGCCATTGATAAGAAAATACCATATTTTCCAGGAAAAAATAATTCTTAGTGTGTTCATTCAAGGAGAAAAACAATAAGATATTCGGAAAGCTAGCACCACATGTTTAGGGTTAATGCACTGAAGTGACCTCAAATGAAATCGATATATCTGTACACATCATTTCCAGACATGAACTTCAGCTTTACAAGGCATAATGATATCAGATGTATATTTCTCTCCGAAAAACTGATAGAGCAATTTGAGGCGTGCTGAAGTTTTTCTTAAGAGTGTTCTGGTTTCATTTTTCGTTTATAAAGTGAGTTGTATTTATGGAAGCAAAACGGCCTTCCATTTTGTTTGTTTATACATGTGCACATGTGATTTGCGATATTTAAATAGTTCTGACGCCAATTAAATATGCAAATAGGTTGGTCACGACTCACGTGGGTTGGGTGAGATACCTGTCACGTGGGTGGGGTGAGACAGGCATATCTCTCCCATCTGTCCCACATGACTTTATATATATCTCAGTACAGTGGAGCCCACTTAATTGGATATCTCTTAACTGAATAACCTTGTTAATTGAATATAATTTCCCGACACAAAACCATATACCATACCTCCAATACAAATTTGACCTGTTAATTGAATATAGGTTATAGAGTAAACTCCTGTTAATTGAATAAAAAAATGTTATAACCTGTCGAGAAATTACCCTGCCTCTCCCCCAGTTTTCCTTTGTTTATAGGCCTATTTGGCCTCAGTACATCCAATACTGGCATTTAATCTATTGTATCTTGTTTGACAGAGCTCATGGAGCTCTGTCAAACAAGATATAATAGAATAAATGCTAAGTTTATCTCTAGAATACAGAAAGGTGACATTCCCTGCTAACTGAATACCCCTGTTAATTGAATAATTTTTATTGTCAAAGTGGCTATTCAATTAACAGGGTTCAGCTGTACCTTAGTGTTGGGAGAAAAAATTTTCTCATTATTCTATGAAATATGAACTACCAAATATTCAGTATTTATTTACCTGTATGGATGACAAACTGTTCGTTCTTTGATGGAAGACAGCTTTGTTAACTGGCGTTGGTTCCTTTGTACCATTAACCTCGGGTCCAGGAACTGGAGTTGTTGAAATGCTCTGTCTGGTGAGCTCCTTTACATCTCTGAATTTCTCAATAAACTAACAAATTACAGAAAAAGATGCAAAATGTTACCAAATTATAATAAAAAGTAACCTTGCTCTAGTCATCGCTAATCCAACATAAAGAAGATGCGCTCTGACAACAGTTTGGGGGAACAACTCATGATGAACTTAAGAAATAATTAGAAACAAAAATATATTAACTCACTATATAAATGTATAGAACTATGAAAGTGTCACTGACACTGTAGCTTAACTTGACTGTGTGTAGTGTTTAATAGAAAGGATAATGTTCCATGTTTATGAAAGGATTATAAAACAAGAGCGCAGCATATGCCCCCTTCTGCAATATCATGGATAGAATTACATAAAAAAAAAAACAGGATCAGTCTTGCAGAACTTTAGTCATAGAGCTGAAACCAATTTCAAGTGAATTTAACACTGGAGGTCACTGTGACCCTGACCTTTGGCACACCATGGTCAAAATAAATAGACTTCTTCCATTCATCATACCTAACCCACATATGAAGTTTGGTAAAGAACCGGTTGGTAGAACTTTAGTTATAGAGCAGAAACCAATTTCAAGTGTATTTAACATTGGAGGTCACTGTGACCCTGACCTTTGGCACACCATGGTCAAAATAAATAGACTTCTTCCATTCATCATACCTAATCCTAACCCACATATGAAGTTTGGTAAAGAACCGGTTGGTAGAACTTTAGTTATAGAGCAGAAACCAATTTCAAGTGTATTTAACATTGGAGGTCACTGTGACCTTGACCTTTGACCCAACATGGGCATAGTAAATAGGCTTCTTCCACTTATCATACCGTACCCACATATGAATTTTGGTAAAGATCCGGTTGGTAGAACTTTAGTTAATTGGCGGAATGCAAAAAGTTAACAAAAGGACGGCAGACGTGGTGAAAACATAATGCCCTCGAGAAAATTTCTCGGGGGCATAAAAAGACAAGAAATATTTTAAGTTCTGTTCCCTCCTTGATATGTTTTCAATAAGAATATCAAACGCAAATGCACCAAACCTCTAAGCAAATTCGAGGAGTTTCAAGGAGGTTTTTAGTGCTTTTTCAAGGAATTTCAAGGAAAAAAACACAAAATTCAAGGATTTCCCAGGAAACATTTTCCACTTGCATCCAAGAGACAGAAAATATAACTCGACCCTTTACCTAAACTAACAGGAAAAAAATGGCCAGCGCTTTCCATGAAAATCACTGTTCAATCTTTTTATATTTTCATTTTTTGCTTCTGAAACATAGGTCATGACTCTCATTGGAACGAGCGTATCACGCTTGTTCCAATGAGAGGTCACAACCTATGTTTTGGAAAAAATGAAAATGTTCAAATGCACAGTAATTTTTTCACAAGTGTCGTCTGCTACTAGGTAAAAAGGTAAAAGAATGAACATCAGATATACAGTATTTTGAAATAGCACACTGTCCATGCATAGCCGACTCCATTTCCAGGAGTTTCCAGGATGGCCTTCAATATTCAAGGAGTTTCCAGGTCCTTGGGAGGGTGTTTTGAGATTCAAGGACTTTCAAGGAGGTGCGGGAACCCTGTATTGGTTGACCGATCGCGACCAAAATAAGACAGTCACAACTAGATATCATTCCGAGTCATCCTACCAACGTACAATGAAATCCTTTCATAAATACAACCTGCAGACAGCGGTAAAGGAATCTTGGTCACGCACCCAAGCGGCCCCTGTAGCTGTCACTGTTGACCGAACCTGACCAAAATAGGACATTCTCATCTAGACATTATACAGAGTCATCCTACCAAGGTACAATGAAATCCCTTCATAAATACAACCTGTAGACAGTGGTAAAGGAATCTAGGTCACGCACCCAAGTGGCCCCTGCGGCTGTCACTGTTGACCGAACCTGACCTAAATAGGCCATTCTCATCTAGACATTATACAGAGTCATCCTACCAAGTTACAACGAAATCCCTTGATAAATACAAACTGTAGACTGTGCTAAAGGCTTTTTGTCAAGTTAAGCTAAAAATTTCTTGTTTCTCACACACCTCGGTCATTGTTGAAAATCTGTCTCATCACCCCTTTATTAACTGGCAATCTTTTCAGTGATACTGTTTTGCACTTGTAGGACTAAAAATTTAACCAACTATATCTTGTTTGACAGAGCTCACTGAGCTCTGTTGAACAAGATATAGCTGGATAAATTTTCAATGCTGAAAGCACTAGTTTTCCACAGAATAGGCCACACAAAGTAGATGTTCTGTTTCTCAGGTCATTATTTGTAAAACTGCATGTGGGCAAGCGTTTTTTTTATTTTATTTTTTATTTCTGTAATTATTTCTTTGCCATCAAAAGTTCAGGTTCTTGGTTCAAGTTTTAGGCCTTTTACTCTACGGAATAGCATGGGTGGTGGTCGTGGGGGCACGATGACGCTGTGTACTAAGGCGTGCTGCACGTCGATGGTACGCATGTCTTCAACCACTCTAACCCTGCCTATGCTGCAGTGCGGAGTTACGATGTTGGGGAGCTGGCAGCTGCTCGTCGTTGCTCGGTGGTTCTCTCCAGGTACTCCGGCTTCCTCCACCCGTAAAACGTCATGGTCATGGTTAGCCATTGTGCATAAATATGTGACCTTAAACATCAATAAATAAATGGGTGGTGGTGTATTTCATCCTTTGAGTGCAAGAAGGCTTTGCAATGCTAAAGCATTGCAAAGCCTTCTTGCACTCAAGGGACAAATTTTTCAATTTTTTCAACTTGGGTAAAGTATCAGACATAAACCATTTAAATTTTATTTTTTTTAGCATACAATGGTTATAAAAAGAGAGCATGCGACAACCAAAAGTACCATGCAAGAGGGCCTGAGAAAGAGACTTTTAATTTTTTCAGGTCAAAGTGTAACAAGTTAAATTAATCATTTCAATAAATTTCAAAATAAGAAGCCTCCCTCCCTCATCATAAAACTGAGAGAAAATTTCCTGAGAAACGAGACATTTTTTTATTAGGCCAAACTCAGACATCTATATTAATAAGAGAGCACAAGGGTAACACTGAAAATTTAGGTCAATATTTTCATGTGACATGGAAGCAAAATACATTACCTTGGCTAAATCTGCTTCAGAAACAAAACCAAGACCATAAACTGTGTTTGCCCTGGAATCTGACCACTGTCCAAACTTCTGGGATGTCTTTGTAAATATCATGTTATGTGTAATGGTACTGTTGACAAGTGGCTAAAAAAGTTGAAAGTAAAAACATACTCAATTTGTAAATAATGTAAACTTTTTTTTTTAAAAATTTTTTATTAGGGTTTAACGACACATTAACAGCCAGGGTTATATCATGTCGGCGACAGTTTACGGGTGGAGGAAAGCGGAGTACCCAGAGAGACCCACTGAGCAACGATGAGCAGCTGTCAGCTCTCCAACATCGTAACTCTGAATTCTGCACGGCGGCACAGGCAGGGTTAGATTGGTTGAAGACATGCGCACCATCGGCGTGCAGCATGCCTTAGTACACAGCGTCATCGTGCCCCCATGCAGGCAATTGGGGTTAAGTGCCTTGCCCAAGGACACAATGCGGGAGCTCGAATCAGTCACTGAAAGGGTCACCCATCCAACTACTAACCGTGCTTGACGTTGCTTAACTTCTGTGATCTGTCGAGAACCGGTTACCGCGACGCCACCGCACCCCCCAATAATAATGTAAACTGATTGATTCATTCAATAACTTAGTGACAGTGACAAGTGAAAACAGTATGATGGGTACAGAGATGGGCAATATACCGAAAAACCGAACTGATAATATCATGGGGACAGGTACCAGCCGTGAGGGTGACTAGGACAATTATGTCACCCTTCAAACCCTCCAAGACCAATATTTATTTATTTATTGGTGTTTAACCCTTTACCTAAACCGGCCAGCGCGATTCTCAAAAATCGCCAATTAATTTTCATTATTTTTTAAATTTTTTATCTCAAAAACATAGATTATGACCCCTCATTGGAACGAGCTCATCGGGCTCGTTCCAACGAGGGGTCATAACCTATGTTTTTGAGACAAAAAATTAGTTATTCAAGAATTATTTTTGCAATGTCGTCTGCTTTTCAGTTCCTCGAATGCGATCAAATAAATGGTGTTAACAGATATAATGAAGTGGTATGAAGCCAAGTTTTTGTATGGTGAGGAATTAACCCCTTGCACACTGATGTCGAAATATTTATTTATTGGTGTTTAAGGTCACATATTTCTGAACAATGGCTAATCATGACCTCGACAGTTTTACCGGTGGAGGAAGCCGGAGTACCCGGAGAGAACCACCCACCGAGCAACGGCGATTAACTGTCAGCTCCCCAACATACTAACACCACACAAGCATGGTTAGCATTGGTTGAAGGCAGTGCACCATCGACGTGCACTACGCCTTAGTGCACAACATCACTGTGCCCCCACGTGGGCAATGGGGGTGAAGTGTCTTGCCCAAGGACACAACGTGGTTGCCGCAGGTGGGCTTCGAACTTCTAAGCCCAAAGTTGCCTAGAAAAATAGTCGGGCGATTAGAAGTCGCCCTCTAAAAATTGGCCAAAATGAGAAAAGTCTGAACTGAGTGATCCGAGGTTTACATAAAAATGATTACTTTCAAGAATGGAATGTGCTTGAATGTGATAAATGGGCATTTTCATTCGTCAAATAAGTGACCATTTATTTGAAATCACATGAGAATCAATTGTACATTGTTGCTTTTTGCAGATTTTTTATTTCTATTTTGTTCCGTTTCAGTCGGAGAGTACCTTCCAAACAACCTTCTTTCATCTAGTCTTGTTCACACTTTCAGACTTAGGAAATTATTAGCTTAGTAGACTTTGGTGAAAGGCAACCATAGGAGGGTGCTAGGGGGATTGGCACAAAGAATGGCAAAGATGCATTGTGGACAACTGGACCTGGATTAATCAGACGTTAATGGAGGACGACGAGCTGAAAATATGGAGGGGTGGCAGGGGGTGGTACATATATATTCTTAATTTTCCCCACTTGCCTATGAAGTCTCCCTACTTGACTTTGCAGTCTCCCTATTTTTTCTGGAGGGAGACATGAAGTCTCCCTAAAATTCCCCCCTAGGATGGTCCCTGCATGGTGATACCGAAAACAATGACCGAACCAATCATTGAATATCAAAACCGCCTGCATTTTCAAATTTTTCTACATTTGCTATTTATAAGGCCTTGTTGAGGCTTGATAGCAATTCAAGTATTCATTTTCTTGTAAGATGTGACTGATTTTCATTTCAGTTTTGTCAACCATTAAGGGTTTGGGCCATTGTCCGGAATTCCTGCAAAGCTACAACCGGTACATTCAAAGCTGCTGAGCAGTGATTCCTAGAAATCACCACCCTAGAACTGAAATGGTTAACCGGATAACTGGTTTGAAACCGGTTACATACCTAACTGATTTGAAAAAACATAAACCGGTTAACTGAAATATCAATAGTGATCGTCAATCCATGGTTAAAAGGTAGCAAATCTGCCGCTTTGCCTTTGTGATAGATTACACCCCGAAGCCTCGTTGTATATATTGAGAAATAATCGACTTTGGGGTTCAAGACTTCGTTAATGATTGGCAGTTTCCGTGAGTAATGAGTAATCGCAGAAACCATTCCGTAGTGTGTATACAAATGAACGTTGTCGAGTACTCGACAACCTTCGTTTGTATACACACTACGGAATAGTTTCTGAGAATACTGCTTTCCAATTCCTATAGTTTTGATTGTGAGAAATAATGGCTACGGATAACTGGATATTATCTGGTTATAGATTGCGCTGGGTTGGTTGTGAAAATGAGCTAACCATTTCAGCCCTACACCACTTAGGGCTGCACGGTATTACAGCATACCAGTTGTTACCGGTATTGAAATCGTCACCAGTTCAAAACAGTCCATCAAAAATGAATACCGGTATACCGTAACGGTATACAATTTTGGGGTCCGGTGTTATGATTTGAAATTCGCGTTTTCTTGAAATAAAAATATAAATAATGCACAAAAATATGGTAAACACATATTAAATACAAGGGATATCATGAATAAAAAAAGATATTTTTGGTGCAAAAGATAGAAGTATCACTTTCTACTCTGGGAAAATGAGTGATTTGAATGGAAGACGACAATAATCCATGTCTACAAAGTTATTGAACCTATTGTTTAATACGAAAATAAGCCATAAAATTATCATGGGTTTACTAGCTTTCATCTGAATCCAGGATACAAGTAAATTAGTCTTTGTCAATTTAATTCCTGTAAAAACATGGTCAACCTCTCTTGACTGATAAGCGTTTAATAACTGAGCAAGTCAAAAGTCACATTGTGTTAATTGCGTATTTGTGGCTTCATGAAAAACAGTGGCAAATAAAACTTTTTTATCAAAACAACGGGTATCCAGTTGATGGAATTCTGAGGGCCTGGTTACACAAAGAACCAGTAGTAGCTCCTCCCCTTCTCCTATTTTCCAGCAGTAAACTTCCTCAGACGACAATGTAAAATGTCATCTGTCACATGTCAGGCCAGTCAGTCTGTTGATATTAAGCATGCCTCCAAGACGTGGTCACCCTTCAATTTCCTGATAGTCTGCAGGTGTCAATCACCAGCCGACAATGTTTTCTCCCAGTGATGACGTCACACGTCTGTCATATTTGACAACAAGAGGGATGTTACATCCCAACGCTCACCTACATTCGCGCTTGATAATGTTGTTCCAATGTAACATGCCTAATATTTAGTTAATATAAATCATTAACTAGGCATCAAATGATTAATGTGGTTTATGTGATGGCTTTGGAAAGTCTATATTTCTGCATTTATTATATATCAATTCAACATAGAATCATTGGATATAAAAGCATTTTTTTCTTTTAGAAATGTTTATGATTAAGAATATGAATCGTGAGGCCAGATATTAAATCATAAATAAGAATTAGGAAAGGCTTTCATAAATCACTGAAATTGTAATTGAAGTACATTCATTGGTTAAAGAGGAGTTGCGGAAAAACATTCATTCAAGAAAGTGACTATAAGTCCCAACAAAAATAAGCCTTAATGTTACTAGTAACAAGTATGAGAAAGTATTAAAAAAAAAAAGTTAAACAAATTTTTTTTAAAGAAAGTGAATATAAGTCCCCAAAAAATCCCCCTCACCTTAACACAAACTTTTAGAACTTAAAATTGAGTAAGTCAGACAAAAACGTGAACATTGTGACTGAAAAAAAGAAAAGAAATCAGTTAAATTTCTGCATACAGTAGGGTTAATACCTACAGTTGTTATTGAAATGAGAAAATAAACAGTAATGAGAGATGAAGGCACCACAATCTGCACAAAAGCTGACTTTAACACAAATCCTTACAACACCTAAACGCTAATTCTTACAACAAGTTTTGGCAGAAAATCAGCCTCAAATTCCTCAAATATGCATGTAATGAGGGTTAAATATTACTGCAATGGAGTTCAGTAACCCAAGCGTAGAATATTAATCGCCTGGAAAGACACATAGAAACACAACTCACCTAAACACAAAGTTTACAAAGTTTTACAACTTAAAATTTACTAAGTCCGAGAAAAACTTGAAAATTTTGACTAAAAAAAAAGAAAATTTCCATTAAATTTCTGCATACAGTAGGGTTAATACCTACAGTTGTTAATGAAATATGAAAATCAACAGTACTGAGAAATTAAAGTAGCACAAGCTGCACAAAAGCTGACTTTAACGCAAATTCTTACAACACCTAAACGCAAATTCTTACAACAACTTTTTGGCAGAAAATTTAAGGTGAAATTTGGAAAAAAGTCGTAGTATCAGGGTTAAATACTGTTCTGATAGTCCCCTACAACCTACATATGCAATATCAAAGGCCTGAGCCCACTGATCTTTGAGAACTTAGCTTAACACCTCACCTTAACACAAACTTTTAGAACTTAAAATTTACTAAGTTCGAGAAAAACATGAAAATTTTGACTGAAAAAAAAAGAAAATTTCCGTTAAATTTCTGCATACAGTCGGGTTAATACCTACAGTTGTTATTGAAATATGAAAATCAACAGTAATGAGAAGTTAAAGCGCCACAATTTGCATAAAAGCTGACTTTAACGCAAATTCTTACAACACCTAAAAGCTAATTCTTACAACAAGTTTTGGCAGAAAATCAGCCTCAAATTCCTCAAATATGTATGTAATGAGGTTTAAATATTACTGCAATGGAGTTCAGTAACCCAAGTGTAGAATATTAATCACCTGGAAAGACACATAGAAACACAACTCACTTAAACACAAAGTTTTACAACTTAAAATTTACTAAGTCCGAGAAAAACATGAAAATTTCGAGTGAAAAAAAAGAAAATTTTCGTTAAATTTCTGCATACAGTAGGGTTAATACCTACAGTTGTTATTGAAATATGAAAATCAACAGTAATGAGAAGTTAAACCAGCACAATCTGCACAAAAGCTGACTTTAACACAAATTCTTACAACACCTAAACGCAAATTCTTACAACAACTTTTGGCAGAAAATTTTAGCTGAAATATGGAAAAAAGTCGTAGTTTCAGGGTTAAATACTGTTCTAATAGTCCCCTACAACCTACATATGCAATATCAAAGGCCTGAGCCTACTGATGCTTGAGAAATTCACCTTAACATTAAATCTTACAATATTGGACACTCCGGACGCCGACGCTGACGCCCGAAGTTATCACAATAGCTCACCACATCTTACAGATGTAGGTGAGCTAAAAACTGTTGCACATTTCACAATTGTGAATATGTGTGATTTGAAACATTTTTGTGTCAGATTGCTGACAAACAGCGAATTAATGAACTTCAAAATTCTTTTACAACAAAATAAACTCAAAACTTGGAATGTACCGAATTACATGAGTTGTTTTTCACCTGGGACCTTGTACATAACATTTATCAAGCACTTTCATAAAAGTACGGAGGTACATGTATTTCAGTTTTATTTTGTTTTCAATCTCAACTGTTTCACGGTATACCACGGTATTGTTTTCAATACCGTCGCCGGTACTAAAATCCGAATAACGTGCAGCCCTAACACCACCCAGATGATTTGTCTATTATCAACAGGATCTCCTAATTGTGGCATTTTAAGGGCACATGCTCTGAGATCATAAAGCCTGAACAGGCCTTTAAATTCTTCCCAACTAATGACGGTAAATGCTGCACCCAAATAAGATAATTGCACCCAAATTATGCAGAGTTTGAAACTTTTTCCAAAGTTTTGCAGTGTTTTGGCAATATACATGTATAGTTTGGTAAGGTTTCCATGATGCTTGTAATATAGCTTAGAGCTTACCTTTGAATCAAACAATACAATAGATAAATAATTTTGTAAAAAAACCCACAGAGTTCGCCACAGAAAAGCAATCATCGGCGTCGACAGTGTCATATACGACACTGTCGACGCCGATTGCTTTTCTGTGGCGAATTCTATATGATCATGTACTTAAAGCTTGAGATCTATTATATTCATGTTTGTGGCATTTCTCAGTAAACGCCATGCAAAATTTAGCTTAAATTCAAATAGGCCTTTAGCTTGACACTGGGAACTAAGAAGTCTTCTCGAGTTAGTCGAGTAAACTTACGTCAAAGGGTGGTTTGAACCAGTGATAATGGTGAAGACCTATAACAAGGGGTTGTAAATTCTCATTTTAAGACGGGGACCTAAAACCTAAAACAGCCGCCAAAAAGAAGAAAATACGGGTGCTTTTTATCCAACCATGCAAGCCACATCCATATTGCTGCTGTGCCCAAATTAGACTGATCTAAAGGTCTGGGCCTGAAATAGGCCATTTAAAAGTCAAGGTGTGTTTGAAACTAGTCACAAAATTACTGTAGATTTGATTTGTGTTGGCAAAAGAATGCAAATGTTGAGGTCATCGTCAGAGGTATTTGTGGTAGAATGAAACAAAAACAACTTAATCTGTATTTTCCTTTGGTACTACACTGGAACCCTGTTAATTGAATAGCCACTTTGCCAATGAAAATTATTCAATTAACAGGAGTATTTCATTAACAGGGTTTGCATCACTTTCCTGTATTCTAGAAGTAAACTTAGCATTTATTCTATTATATCTTGTTTGACAGAGCTCCATGATTAAATGCCTGTATTGGAGGTAGAGGCCAAATAGGTCTATAAACAAAGGAAAATTGGGGAGAGTCACAGTAATTTCTTGACAGGTTACAAGATTTTTTATTCAATTAACAGGAGTTTACTCTATAATCTATATTCAATTAACAGGTCAAATTTGTACTGGAGGAATGGTAAATGGCTTTGTGTTGGGAAATTATATTCAATTAACAGGGTTATACAATTAAGAGATATTCAGTTAAGTGGGTTCCTCTGTATCAGCATCCTCTGTATCAGGATATGGAATGAGTGTTTTTCTCATATAATATTTATGAAACGGGTCTAAGAATTTTCTGTTTTGGCGAGCCTCTGGCGAGCCCAAACGGAAAATTTGGACAAGTTTCATAAATATTATACGAGAAAAACACTCATTTCATATTCTTTTTATCATATGACACACACACGCACAAATTAGCTACTTACCTAACTTGAGTAAGACTTTTTAACCCATCACCTAACTTGAGTTGTAGACGGCACTTGGAAAAAAGATCCTCGAATAACTAAAAATTTTCATTTTTTGCTTCCAAAACACAGGTTATGACCCCTCATTGGAACAACCTCATTCCAATGAGGGGTCATAACCTATGTTTTGGAAGCAAAAAGTGAAAGTATAAAAAAAAATGAATGGCGTTTTTCTTGTAGGTAAAAGATTAATACAATATATAACCCGCCCTAAATAGGACAGATAACATAAATTCTCCCTACTGAAATTATGCAAATGTCACTCCGTTGTATTTTGTTTAGCCAATCAAATTGTCCAGTTTTGAAATTGACCAATGAAAGCTCCCAACTCTAATTATGCAACTTATGAAAATGTGGCCCAGTTTTATTTTGTTCAGCCAATCAAATTGTCTAGTTTTGAAATTGACCAATGAAATTGACAGAACGCTTTATTTATCACTGATCAATATGAACAAAATATCAAATGTTTTAAAGTGAACAAAACGGATGAGTCATATGATAAAATCAGATATCGAATACCAAACCCTCCATCCATCTAAAAATACTGAAACTGATACCGAACTCAAAATTCCAATACCACCCATTTCTAGTAGAGCTTAAACGGTTAAGGGGTTTTCTTGATCGATTAATTACATGGATTAACACCTTGGTTAACTGATTAATCATTTGTCCAAATAGATATCCGAATAATTGCCATATCATTGATGATTTACAGCATGAACCCTTTACCCAACGTAACAAACAAAACCGATATATATACAAAAATATCCATTTAAATTTATTATGTTTTCAATTTTTGTCTCAAAAACATAGCTTATGAGGTCCCCAGAGGGTGAATTTAGTGATGCTACCCTGCACAGCAGGGTAGCATCACTAAATTTACCCTCTGTGTACCTCAATCTGAACCAGGATCTCACAACTAAACAGAAAGAGGTACCCAGAGGATAAATTGGCCCACTGCATGGGATATTATCATCAGATTCACCCTCTGAGGACCTCATTTTGCAAATATCAGACTGATTATTTTCAGGCCACTTATGCGCTCATATAATTGATGTGAGTCAGTTTGACAATGTTTGCCTGATTTGGAGCAAGTTTGTTCCTTTGTTAACCCTCATAATACAGTAGTTCAAAAGTAACGGTTAATCGATCAATTACTTTTTGGATCGATCAAGATGTTGGTCATTGATTAATCGATTAATCGGTTTACCATTTCAGCTCCAATTTCTGGACTGGGAGTAATTTTTGTGAGTGCACAAATTCTCTCCCACAATATGTGGCCGGGTTTGGCCAAATAAAAAATTACATTTTGTTCTCAGGCAATTTATTTATTTTTTGGTGTTTAAGGTCACATATTTTTGCACAAAGGCTAATCATGACCACAACATGGAGACAAGCCAGAAAATAAGCAGACTGTCATCTGCAAAATGAGGTCCCAGAGGGCGAATTTAGTGATGCTACCCTGACCTGATGACAGGTAGACAGCCAATCTGCAAAATGGGGTCCCGAGAGGGTTAATTTAGTGATGCTACCCTGCACAGCAGGGTAGCATCACTAAATTTACCCTCTGTGAATCTTAATCTGAATCAGGGTCTCAAAACTGAACAGAAAGAGATACCCAGAGGATAAATTGGCCCACTGTATGGGATAGCATAAACAAATTCACCCTCAAGGGACCTCATTCTGCAAATGCTTATTTTCAGGTCTGCATGGAGACAAAGTAGAGGACTTCCAACCCAAGCATTGGGGACTGGGTAATATTTTACCAGTAAAACAGAGCTTGTTTACAACAGTAAACAGGCACTGATTCACTTTCTGGGGTTCCCACAGGGGACTCAAGCATTTCATTTTCCATAATATTGAGGGAGGGGGGAGTGGGGGTGGTATTTTTACTTTTTATTTTTGTTTTGTTTGTTAACTGTCTGAGCACCATTCACAAGAGCATGTTTCACAACTTGAAGGTTTCCTACTCTATGGATGTTGTTCACATTATCTTTGAAGTGGACTTATTTAGGAATTAACCCTTTACCTAACGTAACTGTCAAAACCGGCCAGCGTTGTTCTAAACAAGAGGCCACGGGGGCCAGCGGGTGCTCACCTGACATGGTAGTCTAAATATCAAACCAGGGACTTGAATAAGATGCATACGCCCCTCCTAAGAAAAGCATATACCAACTAGATGAAGCGATTGTGCCCACACAATACACAGGATTTTCCTTCTTTTTTCAGTTCCTGCACTTTTACGTCCCAAAATTGAGATAAACGCATCCATTAACATGAATAACAGGATGGAATGAGTGCCTCCATAATTCCAAAAATATGCCAATACCGTCGAGTTGTCGGACCGAATTAGCATATGAGCATTCTGAAATACGTTCATCAATAACGTAGTGCAAGCCAAAATGACATCATTCTTGATGTTTGTGTGCTTGATAAGGAACTACGGAAACAAAAGACCCTGGCACTTCAAATCCATTGGGTTTAATGAAACTACCCAAAATGTTTGATTGACATCCGTCAAAACTGTAAAACTCGGATCCGGCAATTTGCAGTAGAACTACTTGAGTTAAGCACTGAAAACATGCCCAAGTCTGAATCTCTTATTCACTTGATTTGACAAGAAGATGTCCGTATCGAGCGAAAGAATCTTCACCCTCCAATTCTGAATTAAAAGAAATTTGGAGATGACAAATGCGTAACTGCCCCATTGGAATAAAATCACGGCAGTTCCGCACAACGTATGAGTCACATGAGATCTCCTGCTGAGACCTTGTCTGAGCGAAGACAATAGCGAGTATAACAACTGATTAATTTCACTCTGGTTAACGGCAGACGAACGAGAATGTTATGCGCCTCGAAGCTCATCCCCTGGGGGGTAAATGACTTGGACGAAACCAGATCCGACTTCTCCTCGCTTACTTATGAAAACGAGACGTCGGGTCAATAGAAGCAGAATCTGCACATCGTTCTGCACTCTGGTTAACGGCAGGCGAACGAGAATGTTATGTGTCTCGAAGCTCATCCCCCGGTGGGTAAGTGACTTGGACGAAATCAGATCCGACTTCTCCTCATTTACTTTTGAAACCGAGACATCGGATCAATAGAAGCAGAATCTGTACATTGTTCTGAAGCGTTAACTTGTTGTGAAGAATGTCGTCCAGGTAGGCCGATGTTACCGCAGACGAATGAACTCGGAAATGAGTCATTACCGAGTTCGTTATTCGAGTGAAAGCCCAGGAACTAGATTCAAACCAAAACACATTGGTCAGTGCTGAAACACAATTCCTATGATAAAGAAGCAAAGATACTTTCTGAACGCCTGATTACCCTGTCGTGAAAGTATGCAACTAGAAATCTAGGCATGTTAGCGGGGGAGGAATTCGTCACATACAGGTGAATTGTGCACTTGGTGATACCTTCTTGAAATTTGGCACACTGTTAGTGTAGGCTATGAGGTTCTCAAAAACGATCGGCTACAAGTTGACACCGACCGGTGGCGACCAGTAGCGGCACAATCCAAAATGGCCGCCAGCGGCTGAAGGGAACCTCCTTTTCGACGGTCTACCGACTATACATCCGATTGTAAGGGCGCGAAAGTGAACTCTGATCCACGCACGTGTTGGAAACAGACGTGGGAGATGATGTAGAATAAAACGAGATTCTCTATACGGACGCATCAATTTCTTGGAACTTGAAAAGAGCGTTGTTTCTCCGGGATCAGCGTCATTCAGGCAAACCTGAATGACGCTGATCCCGGAGAAACAACGCTCTTTATGAAGCAGTCTCTTTGCCATACAATCTCTTGTTTGGCGTAATTCCGCAAGCAATTCTGATTTGTCTGTCGAAATTAATTCGAGAACGCGATTGTTCACAAAAATCATTCACAGAATGAGTGAGAATCCTCTTCGTGTACGGACTAGTACTGACTGGGAACGTTGTTGCTTTTGCCAGCAAGACAGTTCCAAGAAATTGATGCGTCCGTATAGAGAATCTCGTTTTCATGACGCCTATAAAGCTATTGAGGAAGACATAACGCGCTTCCTAGATAATGGCGTTGAGCTTCCATATAATTTGACCATTGATTGTTTGATGAGAGAGAGTGATGAGTGTATGTCGATGTCACTGTTGACGAATAAGGCAATATATCATAAGACATGCCGTGACAGTATTCGGACTCACATCGTACAGCGCGTGCTACACAAGCGAGAGCGAAATGAGGCAGTGGCATCCTGCTCCACGCTGAGTCCTAAAAGAACACGGACAAGTTTTGAATCTGGCTGTGACAGGAAACTGCCCCAGTGTGTTTATTGTCACAAACGCGAAGGTGACAGCAGTGAGCCTATTTGCAGATCAATGTCTGATAACAATAAACTCAAAATTATGGCAAAGGAAGCCGAGAACTGGGTTGTTTTTTCTCGGGTCAATGCAGCATTTGATTCCGCTGCTAGTGATCTTTACTATCACAAAACCTGTTATTGTAAGCTTGCCAATGAAGCACGAGCGGCTAAATCTAAAAAGTCGAAGAACGCCGAACATTCCGCGTCAGGCCTGCCCTATGACCCTCTCGTTATGGCAGAGCTCATAACATTTGTTGAACACAACGATTCCGCGATGAAGCTTGTCGATCTCAAGAATCTGTACAGTCGGAGGTTGAAGCAAGTCGGTTCTGATTGGCTTAGTGAAGAAATACATTCCACTCGATTCAAAGAACATTTGTTGCAGAAATTGGGCGATGGCTGGGACGCCTTCACACAGGGTAGAGATGTGTTTATTTCAAGTAGGTTTCGAGTTGGCTCCTTGTTGTCCGAATCTTTAACTCGTATAGTGTCTGAGGAAGAGGCAAAAAAGATAGTTGATGTGGGTCTTCTTCTGCGTAAACACATACTCATATCTCAAGCTCCTTTCACGGGATCATTTTCATCTTATTGCTTGAGCGAGCCTGTACCCAACTCACTCCTGACTCTTCTTAGAGTTCTACTTGAGGGCACATGTAGTATACAGAACTTAGGCGATGATGAGACTGTTAATGCCAAGACTCGAGTGGCTTGTACTATTTCACAGATGTTGATCAGCAATTCAGCGAAACGCTCCGAACATGCACAAAATGTTCACCAGAGACGTGACAGAGAAACTCCAATGCCTCTTTATGTGGGTTTGAAGTTGCATGCCCATGATCGTATGAAAAATCTTATCAGAGATTTTCATCAAATGGGACTCTCTGTCTCTTATGATCGCGTAATGGATGTTCGCAGGAGTTTCGCGAGAGCTGTTTCACTGCGGTTCAAGAACGAAGGTGTTGTAGTCCCAGCTAACTGCAAACGTAATGTTTTCTCGATAGGAACCACTGATAACATTGATGTATCTGGTAGATCTGATATGCATGGTACGTCCATCACACTCATTGGTCAACTGAGCAGGGACAATGTGGGTACTGATCCCCCACCACTGAGTTTAGATGTTCCAGAAGACACACAAATTGAACTCCCAGACGACTATGCATTTGTTCCTTTCGTTGAAGACTTTGGTGGGGACATCAGGCTTGAATCTCCAGATGAATGTAATGTACGGCCCAATGAATATGCAGATTTGAACGTGGGAGAGAATGACTGGTTGTCTCATGTGTCACAGATCAGCAATAAAGGGAAGGTTGATGGCAGCTGGCAGCTTGATGAAGTCCCTGTGACCTTTTCAGGCTTCTTTTCAAAACATGAAGATCAAGACAATGTCAAACCTCGTGCAGTTATTGGGGTATTCCCTGTTTTCAGTGAGCAGAAAGCGGACTCACTCAGTATGCAGAAGCATGCTATGTATGTGGTCAGGGAAGCTACTGCTTTCGTAAACCCCGGCCAGATACCTGTCATTGAAGGTGACTGTCCGTTGTATGCCAGGCAGAAAAAATGTCAATGGCTGTTCCCAGAGGAGATAGGTGAGGATCGAATGGTGTGTATGATTGGATTCCTGCATCTTGAAATGTGCACCCAAGAAGCTGGTGGTAAGCTTATGGGTGGTTCTGGTTGGGAGCGAATGTTTCACCTCGCAAAGATATTCACACCCGGTGTAGCATCATCCCTACTTGGTGGGAAACATGTCAAGAGGACGCGACAGGCATATCTTCTCACTCTAGCTTGGCTTGAGATCCTCAGAAAGAATGCTTATGAGATTTACTGTCAGCAGACTGGGCCCCATGAGTCATTTGAAATGTGGGAACAGAGGATTCTTTCACAATCTCCAACTGCGCGCTATTGGGGTGAAATCGTTCGGAACTTTCTCTTGACAAGCTGTCAATTCGTTCGGAACCAACGAATCGGTAACTGGCCTGGTACACTGTGTTCTATCGATGAGTTGTGCAGTTACTTTTTTGCCCTAGGACATACAAATTATTGTCGGTGGGTCCCCGTATTTCTGAGAGACATGTCTCAGCTACCCAGGCGGCATCCTTCAATCCACAACAAATTCATGGAAGGCCATTTTGTGGTCCAGCGTAGTGAGAGGAAGTTCAGTATGATGGGTTTAGATCAGAGCCAAGAACATAGTATCCAACTACTCAAAGAAGACAGTGGTCCAAAAGGTCTCTATGGCCAGGCTGAAGAGAAAGTCGTTATTGAGCTTTCAAGGTCAGAAGTTCTGCGTGTTATAGATGAGTATGAATATGCAAGTTTCCACACAACATCATCAGATAACACGGAACACCCGGAAAGTTCGGTATCAGAGCAGAAAAAATTTCTGAATCAATTGAAATCTCTCCTCGATCTGGTGAATCAGGGACTCATTATCAACCCTTATGATGAAACTAGTGGTCAGCTGGTGACATTAGATACTGGTGAATATATGGACCCCGAAGTTAGTAAGAGTTTACGGTCATTACCCGAAAGGGGCAAGCATTTATATTCCACTTTCTTGAAGGAAAGGCTTGTGGAATGCACCGTACCCCTGAATGATGTTATTCCCAAGGCAAATATATATACCTTCCTTAACCCACCCCCAGCCAACCTGGACAAAGGCCGAGACAAACTCATGTCAAGTAAAGCAACTGCCGCAATAGTTACCCAGATGTTCGTTTCACTGCAAGCCCGGCCTGATTCAAACATGGATGAGTTTTTCATGCACGAGAATGCACGTGATCCGCCAGCATTATCCGATAGAGGTAAGCTACGGAGTGGGACAAAATCTCAAATTCTCAATTGTTTACCAGCTATTCCTGCACAAGGGAAGAATTCAGCAGCTAGACAAGCTTCAGTTGTCATCTTGGATATGCCTGCTGTAGTCCATGTAATCAAACCACAGAAAGCGGATCTGTTTGGAGAATATGCTCGATTGCAATTATTGCCATACATCGAATCTCTGATTAACACGAACACCACAAGGGTTGATGCGATCTATGACTGTTACCCCGAAGGCAGTTTGAAGAATCAGACGCGAGCAAAACGCCTCGGTGAGACAGCAGTTAGGTTGATACGGGTGTCCGAGAACGTCCCTTTACCTAAAGGGAAGAATTGGCAGGCATTCTTGAAAGTTAGTGAGAATAAAGACGAATTTTTCAAGTTCCTGTCTGCTGAACTGCTGAAATTAACATCAACATCCGAGTACCAGTTGTTAACGACATCAGGAGAATATGTACTATGCAATAAGGATGTTAGCTTATGTGACATATCTCCATCGAACCACGAGGAAGCAGACACGCGCATGATGCTTCATCTCAACCATGCAGTCTCACAAGGTCACAAAATAGCTTTTCTTCGCACGGTTGATTCTGATGTCGTCATTCTGTCTTTGCACCATTTCGCAACATTCCGTGACCTTGGACTCAGTGAGCTGTGGATTGGGTTTGGAATTGGAAAGGCATATAAAGATATGCCAATTCATGAGATAGCTTCACAACTTGGACCTGATTACTGTAAGGCCCTGACTTTCTTCCACGCCTTCACAGGTTGTGATGTAACATCCAGCATGCTCGGCATTGGGAAGAAGACAGGATGGAATGCATGGATGAATTTTCCCGCATCAACTGAAATGATGATAGAATTGACTGAGAATCCGCAAGTCTTTTCAGAGGATTCCCCTCATATGCAGCATATCGAAAAACTCACCATACAGATGTACAGTAACAGTTGTGTCAGTACACGTGTCAATGATGCGAGACGGCATATGTTCACACATGGCCTTAAGTCTATGGAAAACATCCCGCCCACCAAAGCAGCTCTGTATCAACATGTAAAAAGGGTAATTCTTGTGTCATCTTTCATTTGGCATCGTGCTCTGCAGAAACACTTATGTGTGCCAGACCCATCACAGTACGGATGGGAGTGGAATCCACGTCTCAATATTCTGGTCCCATTTTGGACTCACCTAGGAGACGCAAGTGCTGCATGTGCACTGATGCTCCACTGTAGTTGTGCCAAGGCCTGCAAGGGCAATTGCAAATGCTTGAAAGCTGGATTAAGGTGCACACCTTTGTGTAAGTGTGAAGGTGGCTGTTGTAACAATATTGAGTAGTATACTGTCATGTTAGGACCAGTCATCTCCTATTCTGGTATTTTTTTTTCCATTTTCGGCCAGTTAACACATGTCATGTTTCTAGTTGAGTTGATTTTGCTAACAAATGTTCATCCCATGTGGCTTGCTACATTGTCCGGGGTATAGGAATACAGTTTTAGATTTCGGAAAATAGTCTGTTATTTACTGCACAAGACGGTGTTAATTCATGCATAGCATGATACAATATCCCCAACTATTTTGCCTCTGTACAACAGTTGATACCTTCGTTCACCCGTGTGTTCATCTATGGTATCCTTGTCTTTCTCTGGCCATAGGCCACATGTGACTAGTCAGTTCCTACTCCATAGCAAATCAACTTGGAAATCCTTCATCTTGTAGCGCACTCATGTCTCAATGAATCCATACCTGAGTTGATCTAATAAATCTAACGTAAGGTATCAAATTGCCATACCGGATCATATTTCGATAAGTTATTCGCTAAAACATTTCGACCACTCATCGACATCAAAGGTCATGTTTTGGCTCCCAGTGGTGGCTATATCTCTATATCCCTGGTAAAGTAGCATACCATGAGGGATGGGCATTAAGTGTCGGCAACATTAATCCTGACTTGGAACACACCACATCTTAACTGGCCGAAAATGAAGAATACTACTTGTAGTCAAAAAATATTCCTGTACCTCGAATGACTGCAAACATACACTCACCCCTTCTAGTCCCATTTTGCCAATGTTCTATACTGGCAAGATAACATTGTATAATTAACAACGGGAACTAATGCATCCCGAGTTCATTCCAGCACTGCCCTTGCTGGCAGACGTGTCGCTATGGTGTTGAGATTGAACCAGAACTCCTCTAGAAATTTGATAGTTTTATTTTCTTAGAAAATAAATCTATCGAAAATGCCGGAAGTTGAGAATAGACTGTCACTTTAATTGGATTATCAAATGTCCAAGTATCCCCACTGCTGCATACTATCGAGTACCCTTGTTCATGTGTTGACAGGAATCTCTCATACCATGTTCATTTGACCATTGCATTCCCGAGAAACATTCAACACTAATTTATCTACGGACGGACGATCATACTGACAGTCAGACACACAGACGCACACATCGACGGAAATTCTGATCCCATTATCCATTAATCTTCCCCCCAACTTGTTCCAAGGGCTTCACTCCATCATTCACATCAATTACAGCACATGTATGGTGTTAGGTTTGGAGCTTCAGTTGTGCGATCGGCGAAAATAGCTTTTTTTCGATCCGCTTGGCGGCCATTTTGGATTTCGCTGCTAGTGGTGGCTAGAGGATGGTGCCAACTTGTAGCCGATCGATTTTGAAATCTCTGATGCCTACCCTTACATCATGCCAAATTTCAGGAAGGTATCACCAAGTGCACAATTCTAGCGAATTCCTCCCCCGCTATGTAGCATAGTTGTACACCCGAATACTCCCTCTGACCGATCGGATGGACTCCATATAGAAACTTGGAGCCACGATCAGCTTGTTATCCAGCTCAGAATATGAGTGGACGGAACGAGACATCTGGCTTTGGAACCAGAAAAGGATGGTTGTAGAAGCCTGGAAATTCCTGGATTTCTACTATCTCTATCGTGATCATTCCAGAAGAGACTGGACATCTGATGGAAGCGAGCGTCTATCGTACTGACTGACGGAAGCTGAGTCCAACTTGGACTCCGAGTTAACAAAGGATTTCGTTTGAGGAACAATATAATCCTTCCGAAATCACCCCTTGAATCCAAGGTACGTCCGTAATCTAATCCCAAATCATTGAGAAACTCGACAGTCTTCCGCTCACTAGTACACGATAGAGGTTAAAACCATTAGCTCCTGGTCCTGCGAGGCTTGTGGCAGGAGAAGCCATGTCCTCCACTGCCTGCACCTTGCCTCGTCGACCTAGGGGCATCAGACCGGATGTCTCGGTCAGAATTACGGTCCTTATCTGAGTCGCTACCTTGACGGTCTCTAGAATAAGACCTAGAGGATGCATAGGAACAGCTATAGGAACTTCCCTTGGACGTATTCGTCCCAGAAGTGCCTGTCCTACTCTTCTCTGCTGAATCCGACTATATGGAAGTGAATTTTAATAGCAGAGAGCCTAAAGCTTTCTTAGTAAACTGATGATAAACTGCAGAAAGCTTGCCATTGAAGAAAACTCTCCGGAGACCGGAGCGATTCTGAGAGAGTTTTTCACCTTACTATCTACACGCGTGGATGTAGCCAGGGCCGCGTCATGTCTAACCAACTCCATATTGCCACTAAAGGACGAAGTTTTACGTGAGGCCCTTGAAAGAACTCTTAAGGATATTACCATCCTAGAATTCTTTTCCCTTTGAGACGTAATGATAACGTTCTGGTAAAGGTGATCTGCATACGATGATGCGTCTAAGCTGTCCCTGCTAGACGATATTGTTATTTCCAACATCGTGGATGGAATTGACATAGACGACAGTAAAACAATACTAGTTCCTGACCTAGTCGTCTAGACGCAGAGAACTCTCAGAATGCTCTGTCCTGCCATTTCAAAATATTCAATGAAATGATGAAAAGCAGATGTAGAGCATATTGCCGATAAGAAACCTGACCTGCCCATTTAGGTAGCAAGTTATATAAATATAGCGTCATTCAACAGATCAAATGTCCGTGAAACATATCTGGACTATGTCAGAAACTGAGGGATGATGTCCCTAAACCGATTAAGAATTCTATATCCAGTGGCGCTATCCGTTTCTTATCTGGCAACGCAGCATTTTGGTCCGGAGGAACAACGTCCGATGATAATGCCGGATGCACTCTACGGCAATCATGCTGTTCCGAAAATGGAAAATACAACTCATCCGTATCCCTTTCACCATCCTGTCGGACCACTTGAAATTCTTAGTCGTCCGTGCCTGAACCTGCAGCGGAACGTACCAACCCAGCATCGTCGGATAATTCCTGATCTGACAGAGTTACTGTCGGTTGCTGGGATGCTGCGAGAATTTGTGCTATCTGCGATAGCATATCTGCAACAGAGACCTGTGGAGCTGCGGTCTTAAAGGATATAGCCGCTGGAAGCTCCTTGGACGTTCACTCCTGCATACCTCTAATATGCAAACGTCCGGAGAATGAAGGCCTCGTATCCTTGGCTACAGGATGGCATGACCTGGTCGCCGTAGAATCCCTGATCGACGATGTTGATTGAATATCACAGGTCACATAGCCAAGGTGCGGTGTATCTGTCGTCACTGGGTGTGCACATTGTATTTTATAGTGCTCGCATCACCCACATCTCCTTCCTGGACCACAACGGACGAACCCGGGTGCTGAGCCATTCGGTGAATGGTCGCGACACCGGGCGAGCTTCCGGACGCCAACGCCATCTACAGTAAAACCTGTCTTGAGAGACCGCCCCTCGGTGCAGCCAAAAGCGGTCTCTCAAGACAGGTGGTCTCTCAAAAGAGGTGAAGAGTTTTTTGGAAGGCAAGCCATCAGTTGAGTTATACAATTCCTTGACAATGCTGTATATGGGTGAATTGAAACACTAAAACAATGATTTGCATTTATTATTATTTTATTAAATTAATTTGTTTTATTTATATTTCAGGTTCAAGTATTTTTATCATTTTATTTATTACATTAATAAACAATAAAATATCATGAAAATGTGTGCATGAGTACACTATGTAAAAACATGAACATATAAATTATAATAAATTACTGTTTTGTGTATTATGATCATATATTCTTATGTATATATATATTGTTATTCATATTTAAATTAATTTGTTTTATATTTCAGATTCAAGCATTTTTTATCATTTTATTCATTAAAATATCATGGAATGTGTGCATGAGTACACTATGTAAAAACATTGTTTTAGTTTTGTGTATTATGATCATTTTTCTTATGTAAATATAATATACATTTGCAATATATAAAGATTTTTGTAATTTTGAATAAAACATTCACGTACAAGTTTTGTTGTTATTCCTATTATTAGAATAAAAGTCATAAAGCTATTTTGTTGTCATTCATTCTTTCTTTAAACAACCCCAAATATTTTTATCCTTTTTTGTTTCAAGGGATGTGACCACAAAGCTGCGAGTTGAAAACCCCTTTAAAAATTTTCTCGTTGGGGTAATTCACTAATTGGGAGGGGAGAAGTTGAAGTGTTAACGAAAAGAGGTGACTTACGCTTTCAAATTCCTTGCCCATTTTAGTGGAATTTCTCAATGAAATGTAAGATGATTCACCTAGTTAAATTAAGTGATGCGTCGGTCATTATCAAGTTGCTACGTACCCATACATTGATAAAGGGTACAAATCAAAATTATACCATGTTTGTACACAACATTCACATGTGCACGAAAACGTGTGGAAAGCAACGACTCAAAAACAAAACACACCGGACAATAGTTTAAATGGCAGCTAACACTGTTTGTGTAAATTTGTAGCAGAGTACCCATTGCCGTAAAGTGAGGAAGGAATTGATCTCCACAGAAGTAATAAGTACGACCAATACCCAAATTTGTGTCGCAAAATATGATGTTGTAAAATACCGTGGTGTTTTATAACAATATATTTTAATCACGATTATATGAAGAACTACAGGGATGTAAACATGGGTCAACTTCACCCTGGGTCAACTCGCTCCATCAGGCGCAATTCCGTATTATAATTTTATGGATTTGTACAGCCATCTTGTGAAAGTACAAACCCATAAAATTATGTTACGAGTAGCATCCAAAAAATAACACTGCTGCCAACCCCCAACCCCCCCCCCCCCCCCACAGTTTTTCAACTGACCCGTATTGAACCACCCTTGGTGCAACTGCGTATTATAATTTTATGGATTTGTACAGCCTTCTCGTAAAAGAAGTACAAACCCATAAAATTATGTTACGAGTAGCATCTCGTCCACGAAAAAATAAACCTGTTTCATCAGCACTGAAAATGTCTTTCAGATCATATCCTTCTGTCACTGAGGGAAGGTGTTTGATCCAGTCATCAACGGTCACGTTATCAACATCAGCTAACTCTCCGCTTAACACACTCGCCTTAATGTTGTACTTGGACCTAAAGCTCTCCAGCCACCCATTCGATGCGGTGAAATCGTCGTGACCGATTTCCATGGAGCACACAATGGCTTTCTGTTGAATAAGTGTGCCAGTTATAGGGATATTCTTCTTTCTTGCCATGCAAAACCATTGCCAAATTACTTCATTTAGATCACCATATAATATTCTCCTGGCTACCTGTATTTTCTTCTTGAGCAGGCTCCATTTTCCCACTCCTGTCGTATCTTCTCTTTTTCTCTGATTATGTTTTGGACTTGTGTCTTCCCAACTGATAATTCTGACGCAATCTTTCTAGCACTGTCACCACGCTCAAACTTATCAATGACACCAACTCTTTCCTCCAAAGTCAAAACCTTTCTTTTTTTGGAAGGGGTGTCCAAATATACCATTTTTCTTTTCTTTGTTGCCGTATCCATCGTACAATTTGTTTCTCAATTTTCTAGAACTGGAAATGCTTGATCGAATTGATTGAGGGTCAGGGCCAACCATTTCATTTATATACATTTTCCAGAGTTTTTATAAATTATACAACAAGCTAATGGCTTTTCATTTCATGTTTTTTTTCGAATTGAAAGAGTCGCTTGTGATATCAGAGGGATGCCGACAGTTTAGCCTACTTGGACAGATAGCAGTGTTTTTACAGACAAGTTATACTTGATTGAACATCCCATGTTTTTACTAACAAAAGTGGTCCGGTGTCTGTGTACTGGTGTTGTGTTAAAGTGTATTGTGAAAAAAAATCACTGCTTGTTGTTTAAACACTTTCAATTACAAAAACACACTTCAAGACATGAAAAGGGCGGTCGCCGGTCGTTCAAGACAGGTGGTCATTCATAGCAGTGGTATTATAGAAGAAATCTCGTCGGGGACTCGGAAAACCGGTCGCTCAAGACAGGTGGTCGCTCAAAACAGTGGTCGTTCAAAACAGGTTTCACTGTATCGTACTAGGGAACTCCAGGCAATTGACGTATCTACATGAGCACTTTTGCCGCTAACTCTTCATTTGACTGTGACAACGGAAGCACACTTTAGGAAGACATCACGGTAACCATATCTAGTTCATGTTACCCTATGAGACCTGTGGAGCCGCGGTCCTACGTGAAATATCCGCTGGAAGCTCCCAGGACGTTCGTTCCAGCATTCATATAATATGCGAACGTCCCAACTGGAAAGGTCTCGTATCCTTGGCTAGCAGATGGAGTGACCTGGTCAATGTGTATTCCTTGGTCGGCGAAGCAAGGGCACCAGAGACGTTCAATCCTGCATTTATATAATATGCGAACGTCCCCTAGAAATCTGTGGTCACATAGCCAAGATGCGGTCGTGTGTGTTGACGAGGATGAGGAAGCCAATATAACAGCCGCGTCGGACTGTCATGCGACGGAGCGTCCCGAACAGGAGGAGTGGACGTAAGCTCCGACTAAGCGAACAACATACAACAACATCACAGTACAGATGTTGATGCAAGAGAGAGGGGGCCTTTCTCGCTCGTGGTCCAGGGGACCTGGACGAGCTAGCTATCGGACTGACAGGCTTCCTCCGTAGTATCCTCGGATCCGTCATTGCAGGGTGTGCACAGCTTAAGTTTTATAGTGCTCGCATCACCCAATCTGCTTCCCTGGACCGCAATGGACTAACCCGGGTGCTGTACCATTCTTCCCTGGTGAATGGACGCGACAACGGGTGGACTAGCAGGCGACAATGCCTTCGATAGAACTAGCTAACTCCCAGCAATTGTCGTAATACCTTGAGCACTTCCCGCTAGCCCTAATATTGCAACGACGGAAACACAGTAATTGAAGACATCACGGAAACATCACTCTGAGTTCTGAAAAAGAAACTGATAATATATAGTGACCCTACGGAGAGAGGACCGTAATGGACCTCTCACCGCAACAAAATACCGTGACACACGTCTCCAACGTTGTCATATCAATCAACACACACAGAGCAAGAATTAATGTGACTACACTGACTATAAGAAACACAATGAACTTGTGAATTAGAGGAAGATATCCTCGCATTACGACTGAATATTTTTTCAACCAGAAAAAATATACACCGTCATATTACTCGCACTAACTCTTGAAATAAATATACATAATATAATTATAATTCACTATAACATTTCAAAAGAAAATAATTTTCAAAAAAAATTTTTTCAGAAGAGCCCAAGTTCTCAATGGGAACCCTGAGCCCACAAAAGCCTAAGTGTGGACAAAAATTTCAATCATTTTGAAAAAATTAATGTAACACTTACGGACAATATTAATGTATCTTGATATGAACTAAATTAAGCAGAAGACAAGTAATCATCACAGTTGTCAACATAAGCAAAAGTGTCAACAAACCAGAAACATGACTCCAGGCACGGAAACAAACATGGCCCGAAATCAGTTACCAATTTAAACACTATCTGATGCAAAACAGAGGCTTCCAGAGAAGAAACTGTAGAGCATCAGATGGTAGATGCAGACAAAAACGCCTAAACAGCCCTATGACGTAAACATGGAGAAAAAACAGAAAATAATTCTGTTTCCAAGTCAAAACTCCAAAGAAATTTTAGTAATGAACATTACAAAAAATAAACCAAAAGAATGGGAGAATAGCTAGGGGGGAATAAAGGAAAGGGAGAGAGGAAACACTGATTAAACAATGGAACATTCATAGCAAGAATGACCACAATGCCATGCCACGAAAATAGGTAACATGTAACAATTTCATAAAATAATTATAAGTTACAGCCCTGAACATTTGTTTCCACTGTTTTCTCCTCTCCACCTTCTATTTCCACCATATATCCACCATTTCTCTCATAAATATGCGTCTGGCATCTTAAAAACTGAGATTTACAAGCACAAATAACAGTGAAGTGAAACTGTATTGAGGGCCAAACAAAGAATGACTTGGCGGCAGTTTCGAGACCTCCTTGACACTGCGCATGCACAATGGAGTAAAATTATGGAGGACCATATAGGACATGTAATTTTCGGTTTTAGATGCAAATTTGGGGGATTGGGGGGTAAAATTTTCGTTTGGTCCTAAATATTTTAGAGTTAGCACCAGCTAAGTCTGGGTCATTGGTACAGTATAAAAATATACAGTGTTAGAAAATATGTCCGTTGTATATACATTTTCGGCATCCTAAGCAAAGTAACCTACTTTCAAACTGGGTTATTTTGTTGAGTCGCGTAAGTCACCTATTTTCATTTAGACACTTGAAGCTCCGACTGAAGCGGACAAAATAAATAGAAATAAAAAATACGCAAAAAGCAACAATGGACAATTGATTGTTGTGTGATTTCAAATAAATGGTCACTTATTTGACGAATGAAAATGCCCATTTATCACATTCAAGCACATTCCATTCTTGAAAATAATTGTTTTTAGGTAAACCTCAGATCACTCGGTTCAGCCTTTTCTCATTTTGGCCAATTTTTAGAGGGCGACTTGTAATCACCCCAACTATTTTTCTAGCCGACTTTGGGTTTAGAAAGGCGACATCATCGCTCTAGTCGCCATCACGGCTGGTCCCTGAATTCGTAAAGCTAAATGGGACAGCATGTAAGAAGATATAAAGGCCTTACAAACAGAAGTAGAACAAGATAAAAACAATGATGCAGATATAAATATACTTTGGAACATCTTCAGGGAAGGGCTGAGCTCAAGTGTGGAAAAGCACATCCCACACAAGGCCTGCAAAACAAAAGATAAGCTTCCATGGATAACACAGGAAATTAAAGCATTAATGAGGTCAAGAGACAGAGCATATAAAAAGAAAAAGAAGTCAAACCATCCAAAAGACATCAAGAGATTCAAACAACTGAACAGGCCTGGCATTCTTTAGGAGCGGAGGAGTGATGCACACCTACCGCACGCCTAGAAAAAATTGAGGAGGGCAATTTTTTGCACCCCTTGAATTTCTAGAATGCCAAACCTGTTTGGGACTGCCTTTAAAATCTATTATCATTTCGTCCCCTCAGTTCCAATGTGTTCTATGTGCCTACTGGCACATAGAACACATTGGAACTCAGGGGCGATTTGTCAATGTTGCATTGATTCGCAATAATTCATGACCTATTCTGTGTTGCATTTCAATACATTTTGAGTACAGAAGACAGCCACATATGATTTGAATGCATCATTTTGAATAATGAGATGTGTGTGCCAATTTTTCTCACTGTGTAGCTGAATGTAGTACAATGTTTCAGTCCAAATATTGATACCTTGAAGTGAATAGAACTAAAATATCATACAAGTTTTTGCATTGAAAATTTCAGGTGCAATTGCATTCCCAAGCAATCTGAGGAGGGCAATTGTTTTGCACTCCTTGATTTTCTAGATTGCCAGGCCTGACTGAAACAAAGCATTCAAAGAAAAACAAGACAGACATACTGGACATACATCGAGGGCATCATAACACCTGGTCCAGATGAACAAGAAGACTTACACTCACTTTCAAAAAAATTCGGGACATACGTAGGGCTGAAACTGTTTGCACATTTTCACAACCGACTAACCGAGAGCTACAACTGGATAATATCCGGTTATTCATAGCCATTATTTCACCAAATCTGGGATCAAATCTGTAGGAATTGGAAAGCAGTATTCTCAGAAACTATTCCATAGTATGTATACAAATGAACGTTGTCGAGTACTCGACAACGTTCATTTGTATTCATACTACAGAAGGGTTTCTGTGGTTACTCTGTACTCACGGATATTGGCAATGATTAATGAAGTCTTGAATGCCAAAGTCGATTATGTCTCAATATATACATTCTGAAAATACGCCAATACCGTCGAGTTGTCGGACCGAATTAGCATATGAGCATTCTGAATAACGTTCATCAATAACGTAGTGCAAGCCAAAATGACATCATTCTTGATGTTTGTGTGCTTGATAAGGAACTACGGAAACAAAAGACTCTAGCACTTCAAATCCGTTGGGTTTAATGAAACTACCCAAAGTGTTTGACATCCGTCAAAACTGTAGGGAGAATCACTATTTTGGATGGACCAGCCCCCCACTGCTTCGAGGTGTAATCTATTCCAAAAGAAGTGGCAGATTTACTATGTTTTAACCGTGGAATGTCGATAACTATCGATATTTCGGCTAACTGGTTGACATTTTTTTCAAATCGGTTAGGTAGGAAACCAGTTTCAAACAGGTTATCCGGTCAACCATTCCAGAGTACTAAACATACATCATAACATCAAGTACAAAAAGAGTGATAAAAGTGGAGTTGCACCCCTATGAAAAAATGGGAGATTAGAATCCAACCCAATCAACAAGGCAAACATCCTAAATGACCAATTTCAATTAGTATTCTCGTCAGCTGAAGAAATTAGTAAGGAGGAATTCCAAAAACAAAAACGAAAACTCATGAACAACACAGAAAGCAAATATGCAGACAGCGGCGATATTGAAATCACAATAAACAGCGTGGAAAAACTTCTGAAGAATCTTAACCATCATAAGCCTGCAGGACCTGACAACATACGTCCAAAGGTACTAAAAGAGCTTGCTTGCTGTAGAAATTGCACCGATTCTATCCGTAAAAACACAATCTATCAACAGAAACTGGCGAAATCCCTGTGGATTGAAGATCTGCAGACATCACACCAGCTTTCAAAAAAGGCCAGAAATGTTAAAAAAACTACAGACCAATATCTCTGACATGTATATGCTGCAAACTCATTGAGCATATTGTTACTTGCCATATCATAAACCACGCAGAAAGTAACAACATTTTATATCCTCCACAACATGGATTCAGAAACAAACGTTACTGTGAAACACAACTATTAGAATACATCAATGACATCACCAAAAATCTGGAAAGTTAAAAAATTTATAGTAATTTATATATTTTTTATACTTACCAATGACCCAGACATAGCTGGTGCTAACTCTTAAAATATAGGGCCAAACACAAATTTTGCCCCCCAATCCCCAAAATTTGCATCTAAAACTAAAGAAAACATGTCCAGAAAGGCCCTCCACACCTCGCCCCCACTGCGCATGCGCAGTGTCAAGGACGTTCCGAAATTGGCGCCATTTATCATTCTAATAACCAGTGCCTGGTAAGCGCTATGTACTCAGCGGGGAGGCAAGAGTTCCCAACTCCTGGGAGGGCCATCCCCGTCTGGGTCATTGGTAAGTATAAAAAATATATAAATTACTATAAATTTTTTAACATTTTTATACTGTACCAATGACCCAGACATAGCTGAATAGTAAAAAGGCTGGAGGGCCAAGGACATAGAGCAAAATGGAATACGCTCAATAAAATAAAATAGAGTCATCCCCTGTAGGGAAAAGAAGTAATAGGCCTTACATGTATCTTTCTTATTTATGATAAATTAGAAAGATACAACACCTTCCAAAAATTGAGCTTCATACATCCATGTACTCTATTAATATCCAATAATCCTTATACTAATAATTTTTAAAGTAAGCCAATAATAAAGTAAGTATAGAGAATAGAGACTCTTATACTCCTAAAAGTGTGTGAGAATTGCATAATCATGTCCGTTGACATATGCAATATTCAAAAGCTATACTTTAAAAAATAAGACTTGAATGAATTTTATAAACTTAAACTTCTCACTAAACAACCATCCCAATAACAGCTCAGAATTACTAACTCCGGAGGAGGTATCCCCTTGTTTTCATAGTAAAAACAGGTGACCCAAGGGAACACCCTCCCCCCCCCCCTTTTCTTGCCCTGGGTCAAATAGCCCAGAGCGAAGAGGGCAGCCGAACGGAGACACTGCCGAAACAGACAGCCTACCTAGCTATAGTAGCAACTGTTAAGAGAATGATATTCTGAGCAGTAGATAATAGACCTAACAATAGAGGCCTCCAGAAATGGACTCGATATTTCTGAGATAAAATTCATGAATGGATGGCTGAGCGCAATGAGCAGCCTTCAAAAATCTATAATAGCAACACTATTAATGTAAGCCCAAGAAGTAGAAGAACTCTTACTTCATGAGCCGAAATCTTAAGCACAACTGCTAAGCCAATGATATACCATAAGCAGTACGCTAGTTAATAGAATCCATTAAAAATAAAATGGAGCGTAACGTCCTTCTACTAGACATCAAAGACAGAAGAAGCTTACGCCCTTGTAATAAACAGATATCTGTTTATAAATACATAAACTGTACCCGGAAAGAGTAAAGGTCTATGCCCATACGAAGACGGAAGGACCTTAAATAATAGGTTCCGGAAATAGGAGCCTAACTCTTATGCAACAATCCAACCTAAATAGTAACGGAAGTATTGACTCCGAAACTATGAAAGTGAAAATCATCCATCGATAGTGCATGAAACTCACTGACTCTACAGTAAAAGAGAAACCAACAGAATTACTGTCTAAAAGGTCAGAATTTGAAAACTACTGTTTCCAGAGGCTCAAATGATTACATAGCTAAATAAGAACCGAAGTTAAAATCCGTATAGGAATTTAATCTAAAGATTCTAAGTCTATTTATCAAAAAGTTACTAACTGACTTAGATAAAGAGACAAAAGACTCAATTGTAAACTATCGTAGAGTGCATAGGTATGAGGTAACATAAACCTATAACCTAAATAACAACAGGCTGCAGTAGATCTTGTGAAACAAGTATACTAAAAACTAGCAATGCGTAGTATGGAGGGATCAACCATATGAACATAATGATCCCTATACCACGACGGAAGAGCCTCCACTTTAGTCGCATAGAATAGCGAAGAAGAGGATCTCCTATAGTAAGAAATCGCGTCCAAAGCTCGTCCAGTACAGTGCTTACAATGCAATACGGACCACACAACGGAATACATGAAGGTTGCGACCTTGCTGGTTGTGATAAAGATGACACGATTTACCCAGTGAAAAAAGATCCTCACATAGAGGAAGATTTCACGTTAAGATCCACAGTAGACAAGAGAGTAAATTACTCATGATCTCTGTGAAGATAGAGATGCTATCAACAGAAATGTATTGTGGTTGTTTATCTTAGCAATACCTGCTAAAACAACAGCGCCGGAGGATACACGTATCCTATCATTCCATCCTATAGATCAATAGAGCGTTAAAAGTATTAGCTCAGAGATCTGGACAAGCCAACACATACGTCTGCAATTGATTAGCAAGCTGTGTCATAAATAAAACATCATTGGACGCTCCCATAGATAGCAAATCTGATTAAATACTTGTTTGTTGAGAGTCCATTCTGACAGCAACAAGCGACCCGTAAGAGAACGGGAGTGCGATAAAACAATCAGACGACCCAGAATATGACGGACCAAAACTGAACTTGGTGTACTATAACCAACAGACGGATTCTTTCCATTAAATTGAATAACGGAAACGAAAGAGTGCCTCCCTGGTTCCGGAGATACGCCACTACTGTCGAATTAAAGGACAGGAATTTGGGCATGCGTTTCTGAATAATGTTCATGCAATGACATAAAGCAAGCCTAAAAAACATTATTCCGCGGAAGTTAAACTGATAGCTAAAAGACTGCGGAACCCAAAGACCCTGGCACTTCGAATCCGTAGGGATCAGAATATCCCAATCTGTTTGACTGGCAACCGTCATAACAGCCACACTAGGGTCCGGCAACTGCGGCGGCACTCTCTGAGTCAACCACCGAATGTTTGCCCCAGTCTGAATCTCTTGTAACACTAGATAGACAAGAGAATGTATAAATCAAGCAATTCATGGATTGCCGGAAAGTTGCCGTCGAAGAGAAGCTCCTCCGAGAACGAAGCGACTCTGAGAGAGTTCTTAACCTACTATCCACGCGTGGATGTAGCTAGGGCTGCATCACGTCTAACCAACTCCAATCAGCCACTGAAGGGCGGAGTTATACGTGAACAAACTACTGCCCTCAAAAGAAATTACATTGAGAATAATATCCCGTAAATCTTTTCTTGAAGACGTAATGATAACGCCTCAGTAAGGCGGATTACGTATAATAAAGCGTCTAAGTTAAGTCTACTATACATAATGTCGTTTCCAACATTGAAGTTGGAAAAGACATAAACGGCGAAAAAGAATATATGCAGTCTTTAATCACACCGTCTAGACGCATATGAACTCTCGGTATGCCCTGCTCTGCCAAAATAAACTATATGTAAAAAAGATAAAATGGCAGAAATGAGCCACGCGGACAAGAAACTAAACTATCATGCTTAGTAGCAGGCTTGTATATATATATAATATATAGCGTCGAAAAATAAAACACATGTTGTAATGACAATATTGGACTGCGTCGGTAAGTCAGGGACAAAGTCCCTGTACCGATCGAAAAATCCGAGTCCAATGACGCTATAAGTCTCTTATCCAAGATCGCAGCAATGAAGTCCGAACAATAATCACTGGAAGAAATGCCAGAAGATATGAAAGGCATCTTCCGATACTACTAAAGGGAAAACTCGAAATCTTTCGAATCCCTTTCGCCATCCTGTCGGACCCTATAAAGCGTTCGGTCGTCCGTAGCTTGATGCAACCGCGGACCGCACCGACCCAGCGCCGTCGGATAATTCCTGATTCGACCGAGAAACCGTCAATTGCTGGGATGCTGCGAAACAACTGTGCTAACTCGGATAGCACGTCCGTCACTGAGGCCTGAGGAGCAGCGGTCTTACGATGCATTGCCGCAGGAAGCTCCGAGATCGTTACCCCGTGCATACTTCCAATATGCGAGCGAACGGAGTGTATAGGCCTCGTGTCCTTTGGCTACCGGATGGCGCGACCTATTCGCTGTGGAATCACTGAATGCCGAAACTGATCGGATACTCGAGGTCACGTAGCCAATGTGCGGTCGTGTGCCCTGCTGTGAGGATGAGGAAGCATTAAAGACAGTCTCTCGGACTGTCAATATAACGGAGCGTCCCGAGCATCGAACATATGCTCCGAATGTAAAATATCTGAACCACAACATGCGGTCCCCTATGTTGTTGGCTTCCTCCGATCCGTCCTCAATCTGCCGTCACTGGGTGAGTACTAAAGTAATTAAAGTGCTCGCATCACCCAAATCTCCTTCCTAGACCGCAACGGACGAACCCGGCAGCCGAACCATTCGATGAATGTACGCTACACCGGGTGAGCTAGCGAATGTCACTCCGTAAGCGATAGACATATTCCATGAGCACTTATTGCCGCTAACTCATCATTAACTATGACGACAGAGGCACACTTTTGAAGACATCTCCATAACTCTTCGAACAAGAAACCAGAAATGCTTGGATAGCAAGCATAAAATAATAATATATATAGCGTCGTTCAATAATTCGAAAGTTTGTGTGACATTATTGGACTATGTCGGAACTGAGGGACGATGTCCCTGAACCGAACCAAAAATTTCTAAGTCCACCGACGCTATCAGTTTCTTATCCGACATCGCAGCATATGTTGTTCCGAAAGGGAAAGCTTGAAATCCACCGAATCCCTTTCGGTATCCCGTCGGACCGGATGAAACTTTCGGACGTCCGTACCCGCTTCCGCGGAGCGTCCCGACCCAGCATCGTCGGATAAAATATATGCGACAGATTCAGTTGATGCTGGGATGCTACGATAAACTGTGCTATTAAGGAAAGCACGTCCGTTCCCGAGGCCTGTGCAGTAGCGGTCTTACGATGCATTGCCGCTGGAAGCTCCGTGTACGTTGACTCCCGCACACTTCCTATGCGAACGTCCGGAGTCTGCAGGCCTCGAGTCCCCGGCTACCGACCCAGCGCTGTCGGATAATTCTCGATCCGACGCCGTTTCTGTCGGCTGCTGGGATGCTGCGATAAGCTGTGCTATGTGCACAAGAATGTCCGGCGTCGAGACCTGCGGAGGCGCAGTCTATCGGTGCTTCGCCGAGGGCAGCTCCGCATCAGATGGCTCCCGCATACTTCCTATGCGAACGTCCGGAGTCCATCGGTCTCGAATCCCTGGCTGCCGGATGGTGTGACCTGGTCGCCAAAGAATCCTTGATCGGCGAAGCTGGTAATATATCGGCGGTCACGCAGCCAAGGTGCGGTCGTGTGCGCTGATGAGAAGAGGAAGCCTTAGCAGTCTCAGCGGACTGCCTATACAACGGAGCGTCCCGAGCGACGGACGTATGCTCCGCTAACGACACATTTGAACCACAACATCTGGGGCCAGATGTTGTTGAACGAGAGAGGGGCCTCTCTCGCTTGCCGTCCGGATGGACCGGAACGAGCTAAGAACCGGACTAAAAGGCTTCCTCCGTTCTCCCTCCGATCCGCCGTCACTGGGTGTGCATTAAGTTAATTTTATAGTGCTCGCATCACCCCAAAATTCCTTCTAGACCGCAACGGACGAACCCGGCTGCCGAACCATTCGGTGAATGGACGCTACACCGGGCGAGCTAGCGGACGTCAAAGGCCGTCGAACCTACTAGGGTCCTCTTAGGCAATTGGCGTATTACATGAGCACTTTTCCGCTAGCCCTTCATAATTGTGACGACGGAGGCACACTGTTGGAAGACATCACAGATACATCACCCTAATCTTGATCGTCTGAAATAGAAATTGATAAAGTAGAGTGACCCTGCGGGGAAAGGACCGGAGTGTCCAAATCCCCAACAACATACCGTGACATACGCTTCCCATATTGTCATCGAAATCATACGATACAGAACAGGAGTTAATGCGAGTACACTGACCACATATAGAATGAAAATAAGGTCAGAGGAAGACTTCCTCTTAAAACAATTGATCAATATCCTTTCCATGTGAAAAGAAAACAAGTCCTGGTACTCGCACTAACCCCTGGCAATCAAAATACATAATAATAATATGATCCATTAATATAGAAAAAATAATTGAAATCAAAATATTTTGAAAAAATATTTTTTCAGAACAGCCCAAGTTTCTGAAAAGTAACGTTGAGCCCCAATGGATCCCAAGCCTAAGTGTGGACAAAAATTTTAAAAATATTTTAAACAATTTATTCAACACTTACGAACAATAATAATGTATCTAGTTATGATTAAAATAACATAAAGATATTATTATTTAGAAATCCCCCCCTCACACAGAGGGCTGTTGTAAATGTAAACAATGAGTGTAAAAACACTAAAATAAGACTCCAGGCACCCAGGCCCGAAATCAGTTACCAAAAATACCCCATCTGATGCAAAACAGAGACTTCCAGGGAAGAAACTGCAGAACATCAGATGGTAGATGCAGAACACAACGCCTAACCACCCGTAGGTGAAGACGTAAACATGGGGAAAGAACAGAATTCATTCTGTTATTAAGCTAAAACTCCCAAGAAATTTTAGTAATAATAATTACAGAAACTATGCCAAAAGCATGGGAGAATAGCAAGGGGGAATTAAAGGACAGGGAGAGAGGAAAAACACTTGAAAACACAGTGTAACTAAATAATCAGAATGACAACAAAATGGCTGCTGCCTTGAAAATAGGTAACTTAACATAATTTCATTAAAAAATTTTAAGTTACAGCCCTGATAATATTCTGTCACACATTCTTTTCCTCTCCTCCTTTTCTATCCTCCTTAGAATCACCATTTCACTAATATTTATGTGTCTGGCATCATTTAAACTGAGATTTAAAAGCACAAAGATCAGTCAGATGTTAACTGATGAAGGGCCAAACTTAGAATGATAAATGGCGCCAATTTCGGAACGTCCTTGACACTGCGCATGCGCAGTGGGGGCGAGGTGTGGAGGGCCTTTCTGGACATGTTTTCTTTAGTTTTAGATGCAAATTTTGGGGATTGGGGGGCAAAATTTGTGTTTGGCCCTATATTTTAAGAGTTAGCACCAGCTATGTCTGGGTCATTGGTACAGTATAAAAATATGGACAACACACAGATATGCTCATTTTGGACTTGTCCATTTGATAAAGTTTGTCATAACCTTCTAATCCATAAACTACACCACTACGGGATAAAATGGAAAACAAACAAATGGATAAGGCCACACAAAGTAGATCTTCTGTTTCTCAGGCCATTATTTGTAAAATTTCATGTGGGCGAGCGGGTTTTTATTTTATTTTTTATTTCTGTAATTTTTTTTTTCCACCTAAAATTCATGTCCTTGGTATGTTTTTGGCCTCATAATCTACAGAGTAGCATGGGTGGTGGTGTATTTCGTCCCTTGAGAGTAAGAAGGCTTTGCAATGCTAAAGCATTGCAAAGCCTTCTTGCTCTCAAGGGACAAATTTATCAATTTTTTTTAACTTTGGTAAAATATCAGACATAAACCATTTAATTTTTATTTTTTTTTAAGTTCGCATTGGTTATAAAAAGAGAGCATGCGGCAGCCAAAAGGACCATGCGGGAGGGCCTGAGAAACAGATTTTTTATTTTTTTAGGCCTAAAGGCTTTCTTATCAGAACACAAGTAGGCGTGGTGGACGGGGAATCCTCAGAAAGAGATGATGTACAATCAGGAGTTCCTCAAGGATCCTTCCTGGGACCAAGCTTGTTTTTGTTCTACCTCAATAATATGCCACAAGGACTCAACTCAATTGTACGCCTTTTTGCAGACGACACCATAGTATACTTGACAATCTCCTCAAATACAGACACTGCCAAACTTCAAGCTGACCTCAACAAACTGGGTTTTTGGGAAAACTGGAAAAAGGAATTCCATCCTGAAAAGTGTACTGTCCTCACAGTCAGCAAAAAGAGGAATCCAATTCACCACGATTTCAAGCTACATGGACACACACTTGCTTACGAGAAATCAACTAAATATCTTGGCTGTACCATCGCCAATGATTTGAACTGGAGTGAACACATCAACGTCACAAGTAAAGCTAGCCGCAGTCTGGGGTTCCTACATCGAAACCTCCATATAAAATCAAAAACGATCAAGGAACAAGCATACAAGTCGCTAGTGACAGCTGAACTGGAATATGCGACAACTGTCTGGGATCCATACCATCAGATCCAAATAGACAACTTTGAAAAAGTACGATGACGAGCGGCAAGATATGTCACAAGTCGACATGGAAACGGTTCCAGTGTCAACAACATGCTGGATTTCTAAAGTGGAACCCACTTCAAACAAGAAGAAAAGAAGCCCACCTAATTATGATGTATAAAATAGTCAACAACATGGTAGCCATTGATAGCACCAACTATTTTACTGAACCAACAAAAAAATCTTGATACACTCAAAGCCATTCCTATGCCATACCATCTGCAACCAAAGATTATAGGAAATGGTCATTCTTCGTTAACGCCATAAAGGATTTGAACAACCTGCCACTTGATATCGCCACAGACAAGTCACTAGAGATATTTATATCCCAAGTGAACAAACTCCTGGAATAGGATTAATGTACAAGTTTTAACCAAAGATTATAGGAAATGGTCATTCTTCGTTAACGCCATAAAGGATTGGAACAACCTGCCACTTGATATCGCAACAGCCAAGTCACTAGAGATATTTATATCCCAAGTGAACAAACTCCTGGAATAGGATTAATGTACAAGTTTTTATCCAGATTTTAACCATGTGTTCACCTGTCAGAATATTCAATATGTTGAATGTGGACTGTTACAGAAGAAGAAGATGACCAAATTTATGTCCATTATTTGCTTAAGTGTAACAAAATCAAAGAGGATTAAGCAAACTAAAACACCCAGGTAAGCTTATTTTCACTCAGTGTGACTGAAATTATTTGATATTTAAAAAAGGAGGACAGACACAAAAACACAGACTTTTAACGGTATAACTGTAAATTACTATAAAAATAACTCATTTAAAAATATTAATAGAGAGAGAACACTTTGTTTGTATAAAGTAAGAAATTACTATTTTGGATGGACCCGCCCCTTCACATCATAATCTCAAGAAGTTTTTCAGTTTATGTACTTTTAACTGTACTTTATTAAACAATGTCTTTGTACTGGTATTAAAACTGAATTAAAATAAATCAATAATAAAAAAAAGTTGAAAAATCAATTCTTCTCCATTTCTGCAACAAATATTCTCTGGTTGGTCGTTCACTGACTAGCGAAAACTTTAAACCTGTAATGAGAGACCACTTTTGCTCGGCAAAAGGGGTAGTCTTTCAAGACAGGTTGCACTACTTTTTTCAAATTTTACCAAAAATTTATGAAAAACAATGTCATGTGACCGAGTGTTCAACTGATGATTGGAATCAGCCACCCCAATCGGCAGTTTGTGGGCAATCAGATGACAACAGCAATGGCTCCTGGAACATCGGTTCAACCGATTGTTCCCAAGTATTTTTTGTGATGATTCATTAACCACATTTGATTATCTTCTGCAATTGATTAATTGTTAATGTAAAATGATGTCAATGATACCATTCAATAAAGTTGAAAAACCATCACAATGTGTATTCTTAATCTCTCTAGACGCACCTTTATGGGATATACAAGTTAAAGGACATATAAAGCTTACAATGGAGCATACTTGCAGCAATCGCCAGTTCATACCGGAAAAGTGAAGGCTGCACTCCTTTGACTCAGCTCGCAGTAAATATTACCAGTTGTGCGCACCTGGGAGTCCCGTTTACCACCCTCGTGTGCGCGACTGGTAATTTTACTAGACCTGAGTCAACGGAGTTTAACACTGTGAAATATGCTCAATTTATTGTAGTTCTTTCGAGTCTTGACTTATACTGTAGTGAACGGACTGTAAACCCATAAAATATGTTCAATTTCATGTAGTTCTTTCGAGCCCCAACTTGTCTAGTAATGCACGGTATTACAATCATAATCGGCATCGGAATCAGATGATTGTGAGCTCAAACAACCTGTAATCGGTCAGCGGCCATTTTTGGTAATCAGTTTAACACTAATGTGACCCCCCCCCCCCCCTCACTAGAACAAGCTTGTTCCAATAAGGGGGTCACATGTTATGGTTTTGTTGAAATTATTTAACCCTTTACCTAACGTAACGGCCAAAACCGGCCGGCGCTATTCTCAAAAATCGTCAATTAATTTTCATTATTTTTTTCATTTTTTGTCTCAAAAACATAGGTTATGACCCCTTGTTGGAACGAGCTCGTTCCAACGAGGGGTCATAACCTATGTTTTTGAGACAAAAAATTAAAAAAAATTAGTTATTCAAGAATTATTTTTGCAAGTGTCGTCTGCTTTTCAGGTTAGGCAAAGGGTTAAAAAAAACCCCATTTTTTTCAGTCTTAATTTATAAATTACATGTATGCAGGTGGATGTGGCTGATTCATTACATAAAGGATTAAAGGATATTGTTTATCTTATCTACATGTATAACTCAATTTAGGCAAAGGGTTAAAATAAATAAAACATTAATATTGACCACCAATTAACTATATTTGTGTACTGGTTATCCATACCCCACATTATAGACTTACCCTGTTGCCATCAACACTAATAATTCTGAATGAATTCCTGGCTTTATCATGGTAAAATGAGACATCAACTGCCTGTTGACAAACTGCAATCCAGCTCTTCTTGGTTTCCGGATCAATTTGAAAGACATGGGCTCTCGTTGAAAATACTGTTTGCTCACTTTGAAAATAAAAGAGGATAAAAATATACTCTTGTGAACCAGATAAACTAGAGATGGTCTGTCGCCCTCTATACCACAACCATAGAATACCGCCGATGATACTGCCTAGTGTGGGTGGCTGAAAAGGGGCATTCAATTTTTCTAAGTAAAAAAAAAATCCAATATGGCCACTAGTCTGCCATCTTGAAACCGACCGGAAAAAAATTATCTCACACACTTCCCCTCATCCTGTTGATCATTTTTGTGAAGTTTCATCAAAATGCGGCTTAAAACTGTGGAAGTAGTTCACTCCACAGGTTTACATAAAAAAAATCCAATAGGGCCAGGGCTGAAAATAAGCAGTCTGACATTTGCAGAATGAGGTCCCCAGAGGGTGAATTTGATGATGCTATCCCATACAGTGAGCCAATTTATCCTCTGGGTACCTCTTTTTGTTTAGGTTTGAGACATTTAATTAGACTGAGGTTTGCAGGGGTAAATTTAGTGATGCTACCCTGCTGTGCAGGGTAGCAGCACTAAATTCACCCTCTGGGGTCACATTTTGCAGATGACAGTCTGCTTATTTTCTGGCTTGAATATGGCCACAGTTGGCCATCTTGAAACTGAGCGGGAAAAAAAATTATGTCACGCACTTCCCCTCATCATGTTAATCATTTTTGTGAAGTTTCATGAAAATGCAGCTGAAACTGTGGAAGTAGTTCGCTCCACAAGATTACATAAAAAAAGTTAAAAAATTTATAGTAATTTATATATTTTTTATACTTACCAATGACCCAGACATAGCTGGTGCTAACTCTTAAAATATAGGGCCAAACACAAATTTTGCCCCCCAATCCCCAAAATTTGCATCTAAAACTAAAGAAAACATGTCCTGAAAGGCCCTCCACACTTCGCCCCTACTGCGCATGCGCAGTGTCAAGGACGTTCCAAAATTGGCGCCATTAATCATTCTAATAACCAGTGCCTGGTAAGCGCTATGTACTCAGCGGGGAGGCAAGAGTTCCCAACTCCTGGGAGGGCCATCCCCGTCTGGGTCATTGGTAAGTATAAAAAATATATAAATTACTATAAATTTTTTAACATTTTTATACTGTACCAATGACCCAGACATAGCTGAATAGTAAAAAGGCTGGAGGGCCAAGGACATAGAGCAAAATAGAATACGCTCAATAAATAAAATAGAGTCATCCCCTGTAGGGAAAAAGAAGTAATAGGCCTTACATGTATCTTTCTTATTTATGATAAATTAGAAAGATACAACACCTTCCAAAATTGAGCTTCATACATCCATGTACTCTATTAATATCCAATATAATCCTTATACTAATAATTTTTAAAGTAAGCCAATAAATAAAGTAAGTCTAGAGAATAAAGACTCTTATACTCCTAAAAGTGTCTGAGGATTGCATAATCATGTCCGTTGACATATGCAATATTCAAAAGCTATACTTTAAAAACTAAGACTTGAATGAATTTTAAAAACCTAAACTTCTCACTAAACAACCATCCCAATAACAACTCAGAATTACTAACTCCGGAGGATGTATCCCCTTGTTTTCATAGTAAAACAGGTGACCCAAGGGAACACCCTCCCCCCCCCCTCTTTTTCTTGCCCTGGGTCAAATAGCCCAGAGCGAAGAGGGTAGCCGAACGGAGACACTGCCGAAACAGACAGCCTACCTAGCTATAGTAGCAACTGTTAAGTGAATGACATTCTGAGCAGTAGATAATAGACCTAACAATAGAGGCCTCCAGAAATGGACTCGATATTTCTGAGATAAAATTCATGAATGTGGATGGCTGAGCGCAATGAGCGGCCTTCAAAAATCTATAATAGCGACACTATTAATGTAAGCCCAAGAAGTAGAAGAACTCTTACTTCATGAGCCGAAATCTTAAGCACAACTGCTAAGTCAATGATATACCATAAGCAGTACCGATAGTTAATAGAATCCATTAACAATAAAATGGAGCGTAACGTCCTTCTACTAGACATCAAAGACAGAAGAAGCTTACGCCCTTTGTAATAAACAGATATCTGTTTATAAATACATAAACTGTACCCGGAAAGAGTAAAGGCCTATGCCCATACGAAGACGGAAGGACCTTAAAATAATAGGTTCCGGATAATAGGAGCCTAACTCTTATGCAACAATCCAACCTAAATAGTAATGGAAGTATTGATTCCGAAACTATGAAAGTGAAAATCATCCATCGATAGTGCATGAAACTCACTGACTCTATAGTAAAAGAGAAACCAACAGAATTACTGTCTAAAAGGTCAGAATTTGAAAACTACTGTTTCCAGAGGCTCAAATGATTACTTAGCTAAATAAGAACCGAAGTTAAAATCCGTGTAGGAATTTAATCTAATGATTCTAAGTCTATTTATCAAAAAGTTACTAACTGACTTAGATAAAGAGACAAAAGACTCAATTGTAAACTATCGTAGAGTGCATAGGTATGAGGTAACATAAACCTATAACCTAAATAATAACAGGCTGCAGTAGATCTTGTGAAACAAGTATACTAAAAAATAGCAATGAGTAGTATGGAGGGATCAACAATATGAACATAATGATCCCTACACCACGACGGAAGAGCCTCCACTTTAGCCGCATAGAATAGCGAAGAAGAGGATCTCCTATAGTAAGAAATCGCGTCCAAAGCTCGTCCAGTACAGTGCTTACAATGCAATACGGACCACACAACGGAATACATGAAGGTTGCGACCTTACTGGTTGTGATAAAGATGACACGATTTACCCAGTGAAAAAGATCCTCACATAGAGGAAGATTTCACGTTAAGACCCACAGTAGACAAGAGAGTAAATTACTCATGATCTCTGTGAAGACAGAGATGCTATCAACAGAAATGTATTGTGGTTGTTTATCTTAGCAATACCTGCTAAAACAACAGCGCCGGAGGATACACGTATCCTATCATTCCGTCCTATAGATCAATAGAGCGTTAACAATATTAGCTCAGAGATCTGGACAAGCCAACACATACGTCTGCAATTGATAAGCAAGCTGTGTCATAAATAAATCATCATTGGGCGCTCCCATAGATAGCAAAGCTGATTGAATACTTGTTTGTTGAGAGTCCATTCTGACAGCAACAAGCGACCCGTAAGAGAACGGGAGTCCGATAAAACAATCAGACGACCCGGAATATGACGGACCAAAACTGAACTTGGTGTACTATAACCAACAGACGGATTCTTTCCATTAAATTGAATAACGGAAACGAAAGAGTGCCTCCCTGGTTCCGGAGATACGCCACTACTGTCGAATTAAAGGACAGGAATTTGGGCATGCGTTTCTGAATAATGTTCATGCAATGACATAAAGCAAGCCTAAAAAACATTATTCCGCGGAAGAAAACTGATTGTTAAAAGACTGCGGAACCCAAAGACCCTGGCACTTCGAATCCGTAGGGATCAGTATTATATCCCAATCTGTTTGACTGGCAACCGTCATAACAGCCACACTCGGGTCCGGCAACTGCGGCGGCACTCTCTGAGTCAACCACCGAATGTTTGCCCCAGTCTGAATCTCTTGTAACACTAGATAGACAAGAGAACGTGAAAATCGAGCAATTCATGGATTGCCGAAAAGTTGCCGTCGAAGAGAAGCTCCTCCGAGAACGAAGCGACTCTGAGAGAGTTCTTAACCTTACTATCCACGCGTGTGGATGTAGCTAGGGCTGCGTCACGTCTAACTAACTCCAATCAGCCACTGAAGGGCAGAGTTATACGTGAACAAACTACTGCCCTCAAAAGAAATTACATTGAGAATAATATCCCGTAAATCTTTTCTTGAAGACGTAATGATAACGCCTCAGTAAGGCGGATTACGTATAATAAAGCGTCTAAGTTAAGTCTACTATACATAATGTCGTTCCCAACATTGAAATTGGAAAAGACATAAACGGCGAAAAAGAATATATGCAGTCTTTAATCACACCGTCTAGACGCATATGAACTCTCGGTATGCCCTGCTCTGCCAAAATAAACTATTTGTATAAATGATAAAATGGCAGAAATGAGCAACGCGGACAAGAAACTAAACTATCATGCTTAGTAGCAGGCTTGTATATATATATATATAGCGTCGAAAAATAAAACACATATTGTAATGACAATATTGGACTGCGTCGGTAAGTCAGGGACAATGTCCCTGAACCGATCGAAAAATCCGAGTCCAATGACGCTATAAGTCTCTTATCCAAGATCGCAGCAATGAAGTCCGAAATAATAATCACTGGAAGATAATGCCAGAAGATATGAAAGGCATCTTCCGATACTACTAAAGGGAAAACTCGAAATCTTTCGAATCCCTTTCGCCATCCTGTCGGACCCTATAAAGCGTTCGGTCGTCTGTACCTGATGCAACCGCGGACCGCACCGACCCAGCGCCGTCGGATAATTCCTGATTTGACCGAGAAACTGTCAATTGCTGGGATGCTGCGAAACAACTGTGCTAACTCGGAGAGCACGTCCGTCACTGAGGCCTGAGGAGAAGCGGTCTTACGATGCATTGCCGCTGGAAGCTCCGTGATCGTTACCCCGTGCATACTACCAATATGCGAGCGAACGGAGTGTATAGGCCTCGTGTCCCTTGGCTACCGGATGGCGCGACCTATTCGCCGTGGAATCACTGAATGCCGAAACTGATCGGATACTCGAGGTCACGTAGCCAATGTGCGGTCGTGTGCCCTGCTGTGAGGATGAGGAAGCATTAAAGACAGTCTCTCGGACTGTCAATATAACGGAGCGTCCCGACCAACGGACATATGCTCCGAATGTAAAATATCTGAACCACAACATGCGGTCCCCTATGTTGTTGGGCGAGAGAGGGACCTCTCTCGCTCACAGCCCGGACGGACCTGGACAAGCCAGGAACCGGACTAACAGGCTTCCTCCGATCTGTCCTCAATCTGCCGTCACTGGGTGAGTACTAAAGTAATTAAAGTGCTCGCATCACCCAAATCTCCTTCCTAGACCGCAACGGACGAACCCGGCAGCCGAACCATTCGATGAATGTACGCTACACCGGGTGAGCTAGCGAATGTCACTCCGTAGGCGATAGACATATTCCATGAGCACTTATTGCCGCTAACTCTTCATTAACTATGACGACAGAGGCACACTTTTGAAAGACATCTCCATAACTCTTCGAACAAGAAACCAGAAATGCTTGGTTAGCAAGCATAAAATAATAATATATATAGCGTCGTTCAATAATTCGAAAGTTTGTGTGACATTATTGGACTATGTCGGAACTGAGGGACGATGTCCCTGAACCGAACCAAAATTTTCTAAGTCCACCGACGCTATCAGTTTCTTATCCGGCATCGCAGCATTCTGGTCCGACGAAAGAAGCTGTAGAAGACCAAGTCAGATGACATACACAACAGCATATGTTGTTCCGAAAGGGAAAGCTCGAAATCCTCCGAATCTCTTTCGGTATCCCGTCGGACCGGATGAAACTTTCGGACGTACGTACCCGCTTCCGCGGAGCGTCCCGACCCAGCATCGTCGGATAAAATATATGCGACAGATTCAGTTGATGCTGGGATGCTGCGATAAACTGTGCTATTAAGGAAAGCACGTCCGTTCCCGAGGCCTGTGCAGTAGCGGTCTTACGATGCATTGCCGCCGGAAGCTCCGTGTACGTTGACTCCCGCACACTTCCTATGCGAACGTCCGGAGTCTGCAGGCCTCGTGTCCCTGGCTACCGGATGGTGTGACCTGGTCGCCGAAGAATCCTTGATCGGCGAAGCTGGTAATATATCGGCGGTCACGCAGCCAAGGTGCGGTCGTGTGCGCTGACGAGAAGAGGAAGCCTTAGCAGTCTCAGCGGACTGCCTATACAACGGAGCGTCCCGAGCGACGGACGTATGCTCCGCTTGCGACACATTTTGTACCACAACATCTGGGGCCAGATGTTGTTGAACGAGAGAGGGGCCTCTCTCGCTTGCCGTCCGGATGGACCGGAACGAGCTATGAACCGGACTAAAAGGCTTCCTGCGTTCTCCCTCCGATCTGCCGTCACTGGGTGTGCATTAGGTTAATTTATAGTGCTCGCATCACCCCAAAATTCCTTCTAGACCGCAACGGACGAACCCGGCTGCCGAACCATTCGGTGAATGGACGCTACACCGGGCGAGCTAGCGGACGTCAAAGGCCGTCGAACCTACTAGGGTCCTCTTAGGCAATTGGCGTATTTACATGAGCACTTTTCCGCTAGCCCTTCATTAATTGTGACGACAGAGGCACACTGTTGGAAGACATCACAGATACATCACCCTAATCTTGATCGTCTGAAATAGAAATTGATAAAGTAGAGTGACCCTGCGGGGAAAGGACCGGAGTGTCCAAATCCCCAACAACATACCGTGACATACGCTTCCCATATTGTCATCGAAATCATACGATACAGAACAGGAGTTAATGCGAGTACACTGACCACATATAGAATGATAATAAAGTCAGAGGAAGACTTCCTCTTAAAACAATTGATCAATATCCTTTCAATGTGAAAAGAAAACAAGTCCTGGTACTCGCACTAACCCCTGGCAATCAAAATACATAATAATAATATGATCCATTAATATAGAAAAAATAATTGAAATCAAAATATTTTGAAAAAATATTTTTTCAGAACAGCCCAAGTTTCTGAAAAGTAACGTTGAGCCCCAATGGATCCCAAGCCTAAGTGTGGACAAAAATTTAAAAAATATTTTAAACAATTTATTCAACACTTACGAACAATAATAATGTATCTAGTTATGATTAAAATAACATCAAGATATTATTTTTTAGAAATCCCCCCCTCACACAGAGGGCTGTTGTAAATGTAAACAATGAGTGTAAAAACACTAAAATAAGACTCCAGGCACCCAGGCCCGAAATCAGTTACCAAAAATACACTATCTGATGCAAAACAGAGACTTCCAGGGAAGAAACTGCAGAACATCAGATGGTAGATGCAGAACACAACGCCTAACCACCCGTAGGTGAAGACGTAAACATGGGGAAAGAACAGAATTCATTCTGTTATTCAGCTAAAACTCCCAAGAAAATTTAGTAATAATAATTACAAAAACTATGCCAAAAGCATGGGAGAATAGCAAGGGGGAACTTAAAGGACAGGGAGAGAGGAAAACACTTAAAAAACAGTGTAACTAAATAATCAGAATGACAACAAAATGGCTGCTGCCTTGAAAATAGGTAACTTAACATAATTTCATTAAAAATTTTTAAGTTACAGCCCTGATAATATTCTGTCACACATTCTTTTCCTCTCCTCCTTCTCTATCCTCCTTAGAATCACCATTTCACTAATATTTATGTGTCTGGCATCATTTAAACTGAGATTTATAAGCACAAAGATCAGTCAGATGTTAACTGATGAAGGGCCAAACTTAGAATGATTAATGGCGCCAATTTCGGAACGTCCTTGACACTGCGCATGCGCAGTAGGGGCGAAGTGTGGAGGGCCTTTCAGGACATGTTTTCTTTAGTTTTAGATGCAAATTTTGGGGATTGGGGGGCAAAATTTGTGTTTGGCCCTATATTTTAAGAGTTAGCACCAGCTATGTCTGGGTCATTGGTACAGTATAAAAATATCCAGTATGGCCACTGGTCGGCCATCCTTGAATCCATGGGGAAAAAAATTATGTCACGCTCTGCTCCTCATCATGATGATAATTTTTGTGATGTTTCAAGAAAATGCGGCTAAAACTGTGGAAGTAGTTCGCTCCACAAGTTTACATGTGCAACGGACTGACGACGGCCGACTGACCGACCAACGGACAAGCTGACTCCTATACACCCACGCTAAAACTTCGTTTTGTGGGGGTATAACAAAACCACCAAATGAAAGCATCATGTTTGGGAAAACTGAGGTATTAAATTGACAATAGTTTATCTTGTGTCCACAATCAGTTTGATCCACCATTGTATGTAGGTACATGTAGACAGATATTATTACTTGGTTACTGAGGACTGATATCTCAGTCGATATTAACCCTTTACCAAACACAGACAATATCAAAAATTTATTATTTTAAATATATTTTTTTTTTTTTAAATTGTCAACAAAACCATATCATGTGACCCCTCATTGGAACGAGCTCGACAAGCTCATTCCAAAGAGGGGTCACACGATATGGTTTTGTTTTCATTTTTCGAAAAATAATATTTTTTCTGCTGCTGAATTTGCATATTACGTGGGCGGATGCGGGCAATTCATTGGGTAAAGGGTTAAACTAACCAAGTAATAACCTCTTTATTTACTATGTCAAAACAAATAATTACAAAACATTCTCTGACCTATTACAGTTTTCTGATATATTTATTTATTGGGGTTTAATGACACTTTCACACCACACACCATGGTCACCATGTGTCAGACAGTTTAATGGGTGGAGAAAGCCAGAGTACCCGGTCAGGCCCATAGAGCAACAGCAAGCAACTGGCCATCGTGGCATCTCGACTTCAGCCATAATTTCTTGCTGTACTATTATGCTTACTTGACAACGAAAATAACCGTAGACTACACAATACGGATGGTGGGCATTTCATACCCTGGTCATTTGGTACCTGGCCATTTATACACATCTTTACGGTTTGTACTGGCCCCTGGACTACCAGTTGTTCTGTAATTTGTACTTTAATTTGCACCTACATAAGACACATTCAACTACTTTTCTGCCATTTTCGTCTAGGAGATTAAAATGTTTCCATACATCCAAAGTGCACTGTCGCTGATGTGAACTTTTTGAAGCCATTTTTGAAAATAATTTTTGTATGAGTATTGTCGTTTATGTATTCGATAAGGGGACGGTACGTGCTTGTGAAATTGAAATTTAGTTGAGTTAGAAAGATGTTAGAAGTATAGCAGACGGAAATTCTGATGAGGAAAAAGAATGGAAAAGTTTCCATTCCTTTGATTTCCTCACCGGGCTTTGAACCGGTATTTTGCTGTGATGTTGACACACATTGACACATTGATCATGAGTGCAGCACAAGGCCTACAGTGAACTGTGCATACGGAATCGTCTCATAGAATAGCTGACACTCTTATTTTGAAGACAAACATAAAACCAATGCAGTGCAGTTACATTGTTTCAATATTTTAGGTTATCTGTCTTAACCCTTTACCCAACGCAGACGATATCAAAATTTATTATTTTAAATATCATTTTTTTTATTTTTTCAAAAAATTTCAACAAAACCATATCATGTGACCCCTCATTGGAACGAGCTCAATGAGCTCGTTCCAATGAGAGGTCACATGATATGGTTTTGTTGAAATATTTTGAAAAATTTAAGTTTTTCAACTGCTCAATTTGCATATTAAGCGGGCGGATGCGGGCGATTCGTTAGGTAAAGGGTTAACACACACCCCTGTCTAAAAAACGTACCGATTAGTCAACTAGTACAGATTTTATCGCCGACTTTTGACAAAAAACGCACCGACGTCGATTAATTGATTCAACACTAGACGACATGTTTAAGGAAGTCTCTTCTTGCTACATATAGTTAAGGATAAGAATAACAAGATTGACCACATAATGTCCCTAGCAGTATTTCTAGGGAGATATGAACAGCATCTTAAGGTAGAATTGTACTTTCCACACAATGTTAAAATATTATTCTACATCCAACTGGCGGCATTACCAGAGAGTCACATACCACCTGCACCAGTACCATAAATGTGACAAAATCAGTGGCATAGCAGAAAATCTTGTGCCCCCCCTCCCTCCACGAGATAAAGACAGGGGCCCTTTCGTAATGTTACTGTGCACAGCATACAGGATTTCACGTAGTACATACGCCATAAATTAAATGAAGGTATAGCCTATAGGATCGATTCTAAAAGTACGACTCTGCAGATTTTTTCATTACATGTTTTAAGTTTCACCCCCACCATCCAACGATACACACATGCACGCCCAACATGTGTTACTTGAGAGGCACCATGTATGTATATTGTTCATTTCTCACCCCTATCAGTTACAATGATGTAGTGTTCACTTAACCCTTTACCTAACCTGAAAAGCAGACGACACTTGCAAAAATAATTCTTGAATAACTAATTTTTTTCATTTTTTGTCTCAAAAACATAGGTTATGCCCCCTCGTTGGAACGAGCTCGATGAGCTCGTTCCAACGAGGGGTCATAACCTATGTTTTTGAGACAAAAAATGAAAAAAATAATGAAAATTAATAAGAGATTTTTGAGAATAGCACTGGCCAGTTTTGGCCATTACGTCAGGTAAAGGGGTAAAAGAATAACACACAGACTACAAAGAGTACGTCGTGTGGAAGTGAGAGTTTGAAATTATGTGTATTTGGTACACAGTCTCGCTCTCTCTCTCTCTCTTTCCCTCTTTCTTCCAGCGTTGGGACGTCCTTCAAGATGGGGGCCCCCTTTCCAGCCGCCCCCCCCCCCCCTGCAATATGGGCCCTGCAGGCCCATCCCCTATGCCACTGGACAAAATGTTTGAACATGAAGACCAGTGGCGTCATTGAGTTTTATTCTTGAGCAAATTATATATTCCTTTTTGTCATACAGTAGAACCTGTCTTGAGAGACCACCCTTTCGGCCACACAAAAGTGGTCTCTCAAGATAGGTGGTCTCTCATAACAGGTTTTGGGTTTTCTCAAGTTAGTGAATAACCAACCACAAAATTCAGAAATGGCGAAGAATGGATTTTTGTAATTACTTTGTAGTTGTTCTTTTTTATGAAGTTTTTGTACCAAATTGAAATGGACTGTTATAAAAATTATAAAAATAAATTAGTGTTGAAAATCTTCATTGAAGATTTTCAACACTAATTTATTTTTATAATTTATAACAGTCCATTTCAATTTGTTACAAAAAGATTTTCAACACAAATTTATTTTTATTCCTGTCACATTTCAGGTATGTATGAAATTGTTTATTCAGCAATAATCCTAATCTTTTCACAGGGGTCTTATAAAAACATCTCAATCTTTAATGAGTTATGTAACTGAAGAGCAACTGAAATCCAATTAAGAGCTTTTAATTATGTTAGTATAGCCACAATGAATTTTCCAACTGCAGAACAGTTAAAATATGTTTGTCATGGTTTCAGTCTTCAAAGGGGCGGTCTCTCAAGACAGGTCCATTATGGCATAAAAATACAAGTTGGTACCAGGTCACAGTGGTCTCTCAAGACAGGTGGTCTCTCAAGACAGGTGGTCTCTCAAGACAGGTGGTCTCCCATAGCAGGTCCATTATAGAGTAAAACCAATCGGTGCCTGGCAGATGTGGTCTCTCAAGACAGGTGGTCTCTCAAGACAGGTTTTACTGTATTCATAAAGTGAGTCATAGAAATTGTGCACATAAAAAAGAAGTAGTACCGGGTAATGCAAAACAAATTGTGATGTGTTTAATTGGCTAAATGCAGGAGGGCTAAAAATACCCCTCCTAAAAAAAATTGCGAGGGCTCTAGGAGGGCAGCCCTCCATGAGAATGCCAGGCCTGCTAAAGTCTGCAAAGGAGTGACATCTCCCTAAATTTACTCCTAGACTGGTCACTGGTTGTAATGTATAGAACACGAAAAATATATGCATTCAAATCACCAGTTTGACATCAGGCATCAATGATTCCTGGAAGTCTGCTACCATATTCGTACAAGATCTGATAATCAAATAATATTTCACAATTACAACTCATGGCCAAATATGCTTCAGATATCCAAGAACAAGGCTAAGAAATAAAAATTGTTTGAAACTCAGCAACAGAGCTGGGTAAAGGTAAATTCCCAAACTATCGGCTTTGTTTTGTTTTCTGTTTACATTTAAGTCAAGGCTACAGTTGGGAGGTTGTGGGATTTACACTGCGGTTGTGGTTTCGGTTTTTTAAACAAGACGTCCCAAGGGGCCTTAATCGCTCATCTGCCAAAGTGGTTCAAAGAAGTATTTGGGGTCATATTCAGTTAGACATGGTTCATCAACACTACAAAGGAATGAAGTCATGAGAGGCAAATTTTATGGAAAAACACTAAGGAATGGATCTGAACAAACCTGAACCTAACATGCCCCCACCACCCCCCCCCCCCCTCCCCCCACCCATAGAGCCTAAATATTAAGCTAGGGGATCAAATTGAACAAACTAGAATCTGATCCCCCTTGAGATGTCATATACCAAATATGAAAGGATTCCGACTGGTGGATCTGAAGAAGATTTTTAAAGAAATTTCCTTATATTGCACCAAGTTGAAATTTGGGCTCCTTTCATGGAATGGCGTAATCATATTTCAGATGAGCCTATGGCTCTTGCAAAATATGACTACGTCATTCCAACTCATTATGTAAAACACCCACCGACTCAAACACACATCGCGTTCTGTCTACGAATGCTTAGTATTTTTCTTGGATATCTGAAGTACATTTGGCCATGAGTTGTTCTTCTGAAATATTATTTTATTATCAATTCTGGTACAAATAAGGACATTAGGTAGCAGAATTCCAGTAAACAATGGTACCTGCTGTCAACTCTGTGATTTGAATGCATATATTGGTTGTGTTCAATACATCACAACTTTCATTTTGATGTATAATTTGTGTATATTTAATCTGAATTTATGGAACATCAAAGGTGGGAAAATTCAAAGTTAAATTTTCCATACTCACATACAACCCAAAACTTGCTCAAGACTAAAGTACCGATAATTTACTATCTTTAAAAGTTTACAATACAAGTCAAATTAAGTTGTAGGATAACCACCATATGTAGCTTTCTCTTTGTACACTGTCACTGATCAGACCAGAATCTGACATCATTTTCTGGAAAGCTCTTAATGGGAGCTTTCCAGAAAATGGTGTCAGATTCTGAACTTAACAGGGCAGGAGCAGGAGTATACTTAGTTTACTGCGGTTATGTTACAACTCATTTTGACTTGTACTGTAGTGTAGTGTCCCTTAGTCTTACAGTACACTAAGTTACAGTACACACTTTGCACGCCCCCATCGAAATTCGAATGCACCGGTCCTGGCTCTTCATGTCGCCTTGGCTGTATTTTCTTAGTCCGAATCTTGGGATCTTTCTTTATAAATTACACGCTTCGGTCGCTTGCAGTCCCATGTGCAGTGGCTGTGAGGTGGGGTATGGATGCCTGTGACTGACTAATTCAACAACCCGCTGATTTTGGTGATTAGTATTAAATAAATTGCAGTTTCAGGAAATTCCCTTGGTACGCAAAAATTGTTAGTCTTCCCTACTAATTCATTCAATGCATTTTCTATTTCATTTTACCCGGCTGTGTCCATTTTAACATCATTCTTCTTCTGTTTATTTTACACATTCAATCTCCATTTCGACTCAGAGGAGGAATATGCTTCATCTGTTCTTTACTGATTCTGCACCAAGGCAGAGGCATACGAGTAATTGATATGATCAGGACAACACATATCAATGGAATTCCGTGCGACTGAACGGTCAATTTGCTTGTGTGGACGCACCGTGACTTCATTTCAGGTGTACTTTGAAGCATTCCACTTTTTATGATTTGGAAGTAAATGTTTTCCAATACATTCTGATATTTTCGTTAAAAGTTAGAGGGTGGTGTGAGGGGATAATAAGGACAATTTGGCCCTGGTCTCTGACTCTATCAAAATCCACCATTGATTTCGCAGATGTAATGGTGTGCGCGCCGAAGACGCACTGGAAAGATGTGAGGCAAGCCCCTTTGAATCCTCTCCTACTGTTTAGCGGCGTTTATGCCGCTTGCTTTTCTTTTTGTGTGTGGAGGTGGCTGTGATGGTGAGACTGTAGTGATTGTCTGTGTAGTCTTGACCCAAACCAGCCGCTAATGGACGCAAACCGTCCTCTAGTAAAAAATATTTATTTCCCTCTTTTTTTTAATATTTTAAACTGAATTTTTATTATTTTGAGTACATAATAAGTTATTTTCGAAAGTTTGAGAGTTTTTCAAAATCATTTTTCACGTTTGTTTTCGATAATTATCACTGAGTAAACATTATTTGAGTACATTTAATTAGTTGTGATTAATTGTAAAATGTTTGTTTATTAAGTTTAAAAACAATTGTTTCAGCCAAAAATCTAAATCATTTTCATTCAAATTCGTCACATCTTTCCAGCAAAATTTTTTTTTTAAAAATCCCGATGAGCCGAATTTAACCCATAAATCCGCGCTTCCTGGAATAGTATCGCCTTTGTGTGCACTTACTGTGAGATGGGTCGAACCAATATCAATATACAGGGAGGATAAAATAATAACTGCAGTCTGCAGCCGTGTGGCTGTAGACTGCAGTTATTATTTTATCATCAATGCCCCGTATATAGACCCTCTTCTAATAAGACAAAAATGGGGCGAAATTATGCCTTGGACGAAAAATGATTCTTTCGTGTTCAAGGGGTTAAGTTTCCAATAACAGTTTTGACTGCACCTCTGGAGACCAATTTGAGTCATTAGGCTATATGCTTACATCAGCTCACTGAATCAAAGACTGAGAGGTAAATACAATCAGAAATAATCAAAATAAAGAATCAATCAAAAGATACACATATGGGTCAAGATTTTACAGTGCGATTAGTTTGGGAATGTGGATCTGTTACCATTCTCTATCACTCTCTGATGCTCCTAGATCCTTAGAACGAGAACTTACTCCTTCCTCAAATTTCTCGTTCCATCTCGTGCACTTTACGATAAAGAGCGTTATTTTGGACAGCCATTAGATGAGGAAGAACGGCAGGGTGCCTCATCTTTTGTTAAAAATAGAACAAACTGTCAAACATTGTCACGATCTGAAGTATAACATTGGTAGTGTATCAGCGCGTTAATAATTTCAACAGAATATCAGGGTTAAATGGCAGCAACGTCAACAATATCTCCATCCAGTTCAGGTAATTCCTTCAGAACAATTTTCACACGGAATTTCGCAGATCTGGGCCAGCAACCCTAATCAGGCTAATGAAATGTCCGGTGCTTCACCGTGTTTTCCTGGTCTGCTGATCATCGGAAATTCAGAAAATAACAGACTAGAACAGAACGAATTGGTGAAACTGAAGAATAAGTGTTTCAAAATTTGACAAAAAACATTATACATTACTCATTAGAAGACTTGTGTATTTTCAACCCTTCGATTTTCTTTTCCAACTTCATGTTTTCTACAGTCATTCAGGAACTTACGGGGGTCAGGCGATGTTGAGGCTTAAAAAAACTGAATTTCAAGAGCATTTCAAACTAAAATTTTATTCCAGTTTTGTGAAGTAATATGTTGCCCGTCGTCTTTGAAAGTTTTGTGAGTTCATTGTTTTTTTGTTGACAAAAGCGATTTTTTTTAAAAAGACTGAATGTGCGCCGGAAGAAAATTTTGACATGCAAAACCGCAAAAAAGTTTTCGCCTCAACTACGGTGAGAGAAATATGAAGAGTGTGAATTTCAAGTATTATTATTTGAACAGGTGTGTCAACGCTTCAAATTCACGATAAAAAAATTGGGATAAATATCTGGCATCATGATATATTTATTCCGTTTCAACAGCGAGTCGAGTTGTCAATACCGGGTCACTGTCAGACATGCACAGTAAAACCTATTGAAACTTCTCAAGTTGAACTATTTTTAGAAAATTAACGCAAAACTACTGCATTTGATCCACTTCGTTTTCACTTCTTTCCACTGTAAAAGTTGTGACCAGTGTGGGAAATTATTTCAGAGAAGACCCAAAGGACTTTTTGTGTCCAATAAAAACATATAAAGTGAGAAAATAGATCGCCAGTGGGTGCCAAAGAGGGTGATTCTTTAGACACAAGCGACCCGTTACTGACCAAATTGCGACATTCAAAAGATCTAATTTTATAAAATGAACAGAAGCTTTATCTGAAGATTTCTGCTGCAATAAGCAGTGTCAGATACCTGTCTGTCAATAACTAAAAACAAAATTTGGATAACTTGTTTTACTTGAGAGAAATAAATGAAAATATGAAAGGTGACCCATTATACCCTGAATGACTGTATAAATTGAAACTGAAAAAAAAAAATATTGACGTATTTTGTTTACTTTACATAATTGTTTGCTACCAATACCGTTACCAAATTGACAGCAGTAGTACATAGTTTTCTCATATTGATATTGGTCAGATATTGATAAGATTTGTAGGCAGAATACAGGAAAACAGAATTGCTAAATATTGATGATGCGGAAATAGAATGTAGTTAAGGGGCTATATAAGTAATGGAATTTTGTTTATTTTGAAATTCTCACCTCTCATATTCCTTAAATTCAGATTAAATATACACAAATTATACATCAAAATGAAGGTTGGGATGTATAGAACACAAAACACATGTAATCAACTCATACAGTTGACAGCAGGCACCACTGGTTCCTGGAAGTCTGCTATCGCATTTGTACCAGAACTGATAATTAAATAATATTTTGCAAGAACAACTCGTGGCCGAATGTGCTTCAGATATTCAGTAACAAAGCTAGGCATTCAAAACACTTTCGAGTGCAGCGACAGGACTGCATTTTGGAAAAAGGACAAAAGTGTCTGCATTTTTTATTGAAGATGGTTTCCATGCTCGACAGACATGCGAAAATCACTCGATACCACAAATTTCCATCGAAAAACAAAATCGTAATTCTAAGAAATTTCAATGGGTATCATGATACCTTGCATTGAATATGAAAACTGTGCAATCTCTATCTAAATTATCTAATAACAGTATACTGTATTAAGGCAATCTGTCTGATTATTTGATTTGAATACAGGAGAAGTCAGCCCCAAACAAAGTCGGCCTACAATAGAAGTCTGCCCATGGGAGAAGTCGGCCCCAAACGAAGTCGGCCCATGAGAGAAGTCGGCCCACAAGAGAAGTCGGCCCCAAACGAAGTCGGTCCATGGGAGAAGTATTACAGAATAAATTTGATTAAGGTTGTACTCACTTTAACCCTTTACCCAGCACAGACGATATCAAAATTTATTATTTTAAATGTTATTTTTTAAATTTTTTCAAAAGATTTCAACAAAACTATATCATGTGACCCCTCTTTGGAACGAGCTCGTTCCAAAGAGGGGTCACATGATATGGTTTTGTTGAAATTTTTCAAAATATAATAATATTTTTTTCAGCTGTTGAATTTGCGTATTACGCTGACGGATGCGGCCGGTTCGTTGGGTTAAAGATTAACCCTCTGCACTCTGATGTGAAAATGGCAATGTTTTCAGTAGCAAATATTTCCCATAATGCAGCTTGATATTTAACAAAATATAGCTTGTTTGACATAGCTCACTGAGCTCTGTCAAACAAGATATAATTGGTTAAGTTCATAGTTGAAAAAGAGAAAAACTGGGAGATTGGAGAAAATTCTGTTGCCCTTCCAGAGTGCTAGCAGTTAAGTTAGAAATAAAAAAAATTGATGAGATTAAATAACTTATGCAACATTTTCAAACTAAACTTATCCAACATTGTTTTGAAGCATAAATCTTCCACAAACTTTCATGTCTACACAATACAGTATTATTTATTTATTTATTTATTTATTTATTTATTTATTTATGTTTAAGGTCACATATTTATGCACAATGGCTAATCATGACCGTGACAGTTTTACGGGTGGAGGAAGCCGGAGTACCCGGAGAGAACCACCGAGCAACGACGAGCAGCTGCCAGCTCCCCAACATCGTAACTCCGCACTGCAGCACAGGCAGGGTTAGATTGGTTGAAGACATGCGTACCATCAACGTGCAGTACGCCTTACTACACGGTGTCATCGTGCCCCCATGCGAGCAATGGAGATGAAGTGTCTTGCCCAAGGACACAACGCGGTTGCCGCAGGTGGGATTCGAACCGAGGACCCCTCGGCTTGCAGCCTGCACCTCTGCCAACTGAGCCACCGCGCTCCCTACACAATACAGTAGAATCCTCTTAATTGACTATCCATTTTGCCAGTGAAAATTATTCAATTAACAGGAGTATGCAATTAACAGGGATTTGGTCAGTTGTCTGTGTTCTGGAGGTAAACTGAGCATTTATTCTATTATATCTTGTTTGACAGAGCTCTGTCAAACAAGATATAATAGAATAAATGCCTGTATTGGATGTAGTGAGGCCAAAAAGGTTGATAAATAAGAGGAATTTGGTGCGTGTCACAGTAATTTTTTCGACATATTACAAAAATTTATATACAATTAACAGGAGTTTGCTCTACAACCCATATGCAATTAACTGATCAAATTTGTACTGAAGGTATAGTAAATGGTTTTGTGTTTGAAAATTATATTCAATTAACAGGGATATACAATTAAGAGATATCCAATTAAGTGGGCTCCTCTGTACAACGTTGTACACATTCTGATCACATATATTTTTAGCTGCGACTAGCAGCTCTATAAGTGGCAATGTTGGTCTGTCTGTGACCAACGAGTTTCAAAACTCAATAACTTTTGAAATACTTGATGGAATGACTTTATATTTGGCATGTAAGTGTATCTTATTGATGTCTAGCCACTGTTCAATGCATGTGTTGTTCCAAATATTTTTCTTGGAGTTATGGCCCTTGATGAACTTAGAATTTTGTGAGATTGCACTACCTGTCGCAGCTACAGCGTCAATGTCGCGATTTTTTAAAAGATGGGAATGTTATTGTTGTAGAAATAGATAAATGAGCTCTGTTTGTGACAAATATGCCATGATTCAAATATTGTTGTTAGAGTAATAACTCAGGAAGAGGTGTGATGCAGGCTTGGCATTCTTAAAAATGTAGGAGGGCTAAAAATCGCTCCCCTTGCATGGCCTAGGGGAGCGATTAGCTCTCCTTAAGCTTACAAAATCTAAAAGTGGCAAAATGGTGTTTTACTGTTAATGAATTCTGCCTTGTGGGCTTTGTACATTTTATTTAGTGTTGCTAACAAGGTATTCTCTGTGAGACGGCTACACTGCGCCTCCCACACCTCCGGGCCTCGGTAAGGCCCGGAGGTGTGGGAGGGGCAGTGTGGCCGTCTTACAGAGACCACTAACATAGCAGCAATCTATGTTAGTGGAGGTGTGGGAGGGGCAGTGTGGCCGTCTTACAGAGACCACTAACATAGCAGCAATCTGAAAAGGTGTGTGCTTTAGGAATAGGCTGTTATGGTAATCATCAATTTCTAAGGCCAGGAGGGCTAGTTTTTGCCCTCCATAATTTTTTTAAGGCGAGCGAATAAATCGCTCTCCTGAACATGCCAGGCCTGGTGACGGGCAATCCAAAATGGATGTTTTTGTAAAAATCACATCTGCTTTGCTTCAGATGGGAGGCAAATGACATCCTCTCAATCACTGAATTAATTGATTAATGAATTTTCATTCATTCATTAATTGATTCATCATTTGAGAAATGTTTATTTTGCGATTAGATTTGCCACCGGCGGTTTTTCAAAAAGCGGGTGTGTATGATTAGTAATTACAGGCATTTTGATCTTTTTATGTGTTTTCAGACTTTTTCACTATCAAAGTAAACCCAAGCTGAATTACAAAAACTACACTTTCTTCGATCATCTTATAAATATTGGGGCATGCACCATTTCAATTCATCCCTTCACCACTCCTTCAACACCACCAAAGGGGGTACACCAACTCAGCCACCTCCTCCTAAGAAAAGCAGACGAAATCATAGACGCCGCTAAGCATCTTAACACTTTCCTCCTTTACCACGGCCACCCCAGACAAATCGAATCACATACTGTTAAAGATGGTCGAAAGGGGCTTGCTCCCCAAACCGTCCCTGTGCGTCTTAGGCACATGAAACCTTTCGTTTGGAATTTCATTTCATAACCACCAAACTGCAGTTTCAGTATTACCATAAATTTTCCCACTTCTATTAGCAAACACGGAGCAGAACTCTTGTAATTATTCAAATTCCTCGCCATTTTCCAGCTCGAGGTTCTCAGGGATCTCAACCCACTGCCCTACTGCCAGTCACATACTCAAACTTGATATGATTATTGGCTCTCGCTCCCGACTCTCATGCATTTATAAGCAAATAAAGCTATAAAGCAAATAAAGTTATTAGGGTCGCAAGATATTTCAATCCCACATCGTCCCTGTGCGTCTTCGGCACGCAGAAACATTTCATTCATTCATTCATTTCTTTCAAAGCTCTGTAAAACAAATTCGAAGGTTGGCAATACAGAAATAGTGTATCCAACAGGCTTGGCAATTTCAGGAGAGCGATTTTTTAGCTCTCCTTACTGCCCTCCTGAAAGTATTAAGGAGAGCGAAAAATTGCCCTCCTAAATATTTTGGTCTGGGATGATTGAGATTACATGTATTATGGTCACATTAAATTTTTGATGTAAAGCAAAAATGTAATTTAACTTCGAAGTCACATAACATCACGTAATTTCATTTTGAAAGTGGTTTTGTGGTAAAAGGTAATGGCTGCAACCATACCCAAACACAGTTGCAATCATTTGAAGCAAAATGGGTCACAGCAATATTTTTTTTCTGTCAGTTTCAAGTTCAACAACTGACATCACAGTTTGAGGGGTAATTATTCAAGGAATATTGACAATATAATATACTACCATTACTACTATCCTGTCACTTGAAGCACTTGCACCAGGATGTGGCTGTAGATTCAAGCAGACCTGTTGTCCAAGAAAGTCATACGCCTACCACTACCACCTTCAACCCCCCTTGGGGGGTTGAAAGTGGTAGTGGTAGGCGTATGACTTTCTAGGACAACAGGTCTGGGTACACACACAGGTCTTGTCAAGTGTGTGTTCAGTTGTTGAGTGAGACATCTAGATGTCTAAGAGATTTCGCTTTACCTTTGTAAAGTTAATAAAATCACTGATGTAGTCTGTTGGTTTCAGTTTCAATGAGTTTGTTCAACTGGATATATAAAATACTGTGTAAAGCTAATTGCTCTCCTAAGCTGATTGAGGAGAGCGATTTTTTGCCCTCCTGCATTTTTCAGAATGCCAGGCCTGATCCAATTTTCAGTAAATAATAGGTGATAATGCTGTCTTGTTTTTTTTATCACTAATAATACCACTACCTAACATCAGTTCCTAGAAAACTCTGGGCTTTCTAGCATTTAATGTTACATACTGGTATTTTCAATGGTAAAAAACAAGACTACATTTAGTGTATCGAAATTGCAATAAATAATTGTCTCTGATAATACCATTAACTGCTACGTTTGTCTGTTTTCCTCTGTTAATACTGCTTATTTTTTATTATCTTAATTAAATAATGAAAAATGTTATTTTGTCATTTTTGCCAACCCGAAAAGGCGTGTTTTTGCCACTCAGCCGAAAGAAGCCATCTTATGTTTTGTCCACTTCCATCCTAATCCCCCCTCGCCCTCGGCCATTTGACAAAATAAAATGCTGAGCTAAACACTACTCTTATTAGTTTGTGGGACCGACGTCTCTCACGGCCCGACTTCTCCTAAATTTTTGGGCAGAGTTCTCCTGTAGTTTGCGGGGCCGAGTTCGCAATGGTCGACTTCTCTGCATACAGGTACCACTTGATTTTAGACTGCGTTGTTTACAATGCTTTTTCGGAGTTTTTCCGTCCGATGATGTCAACCGGTAATCAAAAGTAAATTAATTTGTAAACGAAAGCAAAGGCTTTGGAATTTACCCCCATGCAGCTCGGTCGATTCACCCTAGGCTAGGGTATTAAAATTCTTCAAAACTCGGCTGCATGGGGGTGAATTCCAAAGCCTTTGCTTTTGTTTACATATGAATTTACTTTCCCTAGCTTTGTTCTTGGATATGTAAAGCACATTTGGCCACAAGTTGTTTTCGGGAAATATTATTAAAATATCAGTTCTGGTGCGAATACAGCAGCAGACTTCCAGGAAGCAGTGGTGCCTACAGTCGACTCTAGATAGGAGTTCATTACACATGTGTTGGGGGTGCAGTGGCTCAGTTGGTAGAGGTGCAGGCTGCAAGCCGAGAGATCCTCGGTTCGAATCCCACCTGCGGCAACCGCGTTGTGTCCTTGACCAAGACACTTCACCCCGATTGCCTACATGGGGGCACGATGACGCTGTGTACTGAGACGTACTGCACGTCGATGGTGCGCATGTCTTCAACCAATCTAACCCTGCCTGTGCTGCGGCGCAGAGTTCAGAGTTACGATGTTGGAGAGCTGACAGCTGCTCGTCGTTGCTCGGTGGTTCTTTCCGCGTACTCTGGCTTCCTCCACCCGTAAAACTGTCACGGTCACGATTAGCCATTGTGCATAAGTATGTGACCTTAAACACCACTAAATAATTACACATGTGTTTCGTGTTCTATACATCTCAATCTTCATTTTGATGTTCATTTTGTTCATTTTGTGTATATTTAATTTGAATTGAAGGAATATCAGAGGTGAGAATTTTCAAAATAAACAAAATTCCATTACTTACATAGCCCCTTAAGGTGCTATATAAGTAATGGAATTTGTGTTTTGTTGAAATTCCCACCTCTGATATTCCTTAAATTCAAATTAAATATACACAAATTATACATCAAAATGAAGTTTTGGGAAGTATAGAACACAAAAAATACATGAAATGAACTTAATTAAAAATTACTGATCCAAAATGGTTACCAAGGAAAGTGGAACTGAAAGACCGAACTATACTGCTGTTGGTGCAATGTTACCAAGACTGAAATGAGTGTCAATGACTGAGAAAATTTTGTCAAAACCCTTATTAGTAGGCTTCACTGATCAGATGGGGTCCCCCTAAAATTCATCTTGTAGTCCAGGCACATTAGACATAAAAATGAGAAAGTAAGGAAAAAAATCGGAGAAAGCTGATTTTTTTATATGTTTCCGGGACACACATTGCGGATAAAGTGTGAAAAGTCCCCGCGAATCCGAGTTGAGCTTTTTTAGTTATAGCGTTTTTTTTTATGAAAAAAAAAATTTTAAAAAAAATTTGACCCAGCTCCATATTTCTCATTCTTATTCGCCTTAGTAGGGTGAGAATCATAAATATCGTGCTGAATTATAATGAGAATACATATCCCCAACAGAAAATGCCAACTTTGTACCAATCCTCACACTCATTGGTGAAATATTCACGAAAATGTACAAAATTACGAAAAAATTTTTATTATTTTCATACACACAACGGTACACAACGTCCATTAAATCAAATCTACGACTACTTTGGGAGTTAAATTATATATCAAAAATTGCAGAAAAGCAGTGGCTTTATAATGATATATAACAATAGTCATTTATTCCATAATGAACTGGTGAAACGTGTGAAATATTAACCATACCCCCTAAACTCAAATTCAAACGGCATCGACTTTTCTCAATACCGTATTATAGCATCATTGTTTCAATTTCCATGTTCGATTAAATCACATAATGTGGTGTTCGCCTACACTCAAGATGCATTGGCATGTAATGTGTACACGCCCTTGATGTGTATATATCAAAGCAGTGGAGATTGTGTCTTCGTCAGATAAGTTGACAAAAGTTTTCGTTAGACTCGGCGGCTTCCATATGATTATGTCATATTTAGGGGCAATTGGTTCGATCATGGCTGGTAGCGGCTTGGATGAACTTTGGGGGACTGTTTATGCTGGTGGGTCAATCCATCATTTGATCAGTGGTCATGCATATTCAAGAGCAGTTTGTGCCCATTTGCTAACACAAATTGCCATTACAAAACTTGTGTTTGAAGAAAGCCGAACACTAGATAACATAGACTGCACAGAAGTCAATGAAATATTCTGTGGACTTGCCAGAGGTGACTGTACAACAGCTGACGCTGTCAATCAAGAAAGTGTCAACCATCTACTGTCAAAATTACACGAACTGCACCAGAATGCGTCTGTAGGACGCACAGGAAAGCTTTGGGTACAATACTACGAGCAAATAGGTCTTCTCCAGTTGTTCTTGAGAGCAGAGCGCACAGGCGACTGGGAACTCCACACATATTGTGTTCGCAATATGATTCCAGTATTTCACGCAGGTGGTCATTTTGCATACGCAAAAAGTTCTCATCTCTATTTGCAGCAGATGAATGAGCTAACAGAAATAATGCAACAGGATGATTTGAAGTTGTTCACTGAGAAAGGTTACTTTACCATAAGGCGCTCAGATAAATTCTGGGACGGGATATATTCTGATCAGACCATAGAGCAGTGTTTAATGAGAATGTTCAAGCTCCCTGGTGGTCTCACACATGGCAGGGGAATAACCGATAGCACTGTTGCGAAATGGGTACATGGACTACCTCTTTGCCTTCCGATATGTAATGCTCTCGAAAATTTTGTTCATGTTCACACTGGTCATGGCGAACAACATCGGGATCTCCGTCAAAGTTCACAATTGACTGATACCAATGATATCACCAAATTATTGAACTGGCTCAGAGTGCATTCCCCCTTTCAGAATAGAGATCCACTACAATTAGTCTCTATAGCGACCAGGCTTGTGGCCGACGAAACTGTGAACTGTGACCAAGTTCGCAAAATTGGTGAATGTTGCGTATCGAATGTTGTAAGCAAAACGTTCAACAGCATCAAACTACGACGTGTTGACACTGTGAAGTCTTTCGCATCGATGGCAAATAGCATCAAAGTCCGTGGAAGTAAGGTAGTGATTGACCCCACAATTCTGTTCAACCGCATCACATGTGTTATTCAGTCACAAGCAGAGATGGAAGAGTATCTCAAATATGAACTCGCCCCGAAACCACCAGCATTGTTTGATTCTGCTGGAATGAGGAAGACACAGAAAAGCACGCTCGGTAAGATCCTCAAAACATACAGTTCTGAGCAAACTAAAATCCCAGAACATTCTCTGTTTGTTGTAGACGGTGGATTTTTATTGAGGGCAGTTGTCATATAAGGACATATGTACATCATATTCCAGTTATCTAGTGAGACATTTTGGGGCGACCGTCGTGGTTGTTTTTGATGATTATGCTTGTACAATGTCGACAAAGGGCATGGAACAAGCCCGTAGATCTAAAGACAGGTATTCCATTGATATCAATATCTCACCCGAGTTACCAGCCACCACACCCCAATCCGATTTCCTTGCAAATGCCAAGAACAAAACCCAACTGATCGATCTTCTAATGCAGGAGCTATCTGCTATCAATATTCAGTCCAAGCAGGCCGAGGCTGATGCTGATGTACTGATAGCCGAAACTGCACTTGACATCGCTCAAGATGACAACAATGTTGTCGTTGTGGGAACAGACACAGACTTGTTAGTCATTCTTACCTCTCGAGTTCAACCGGGATGTAATATTCACATGATGTATTCCATTACCCCAAACTTACTAGTTTCAGTTAGTGAAATAGCAACCAAAATGGGTGACCATAGAAGCAACCTCCTTGTAGCACATTCTTTAAGTGGTTGTGACACTACTTCTGCACTCTTTCGAGTTGGTAAGAAGAAAGTATTCAGTACAATTGTCTCCGATGTTACTAGCGACTCACAACAGTATGTCAACACAATTTTGGCGGATGACAGTACACCAAGTGCAGTAGCCGCTGCCGGGGAACAATTTTTCCTGATCTTATACGGGAGTAAAACTGTTTCCTCTCTCGACCAATATAGATATGTCACTTACAAGCGTTATGTAGCAAAATCTAAACTGAATAAACCCATCGACCTAGCCTCACTCCCACCAAGCAGCGATGCTGCACAACAACATGTCTACAGATGTTATCTCCAGGTCCAACAATGGCTGGGCACTTCGCTTCCTCCGACGGATTGGGGGTGGTCGCTGGACAATGGACTTCTTGTACCGACTGCAGCCACAAAGCCATGTGCCCCCGATAACCTACTGAATCTGATCAGTTGTGGTTGCAAGAGTGCTTGTACAAAAAGGTGTGGGTGTAAGAAGGCAGGACTCTCTTGCTCAGGTTTGTGTAATTGCAGTTCGGATTCTTGTAACAACCACAGAAACACTGTCCTGTCGGAAATTTCTGAGTTCGATGAATAATATGTATATAGGTCATGTCATTTCTGTATATAGCGTTGATAATAGTCAATGTAACTTAATCCATGTTGATTGATTTGTACATTCTGTAAATATTATTTATTGATTTTTGTACATTCTGTAAATATTATTTATTGATCTAATGCTGCCAGACACAGACGTGTCTGTTCGGTCCCAAGCCCGAAAATAGTTGAGTTCTCATGCTGACGAATTTTATGCCAAAAGGGGAACTCGGCCAGAAGCAGAGGGGGTCTTCCATAATGTCTATTTTGTAAGCAATGATAAAAGTCTTCAAATGGTGGTGGATTTTTTATCGTCTGTCCAACTAACATCCCGTTCTGTACTACGACCCTTTGGGCAAATCCGTTAGGAAAATCGTCATTTTTTGCGTAAATCCGATACTTTTTTGTGAATTTTCAATAATTTTTCGCAGAAATTGTCACAGAATGCACATTTTCCTCTAGGTAAATGTATATTAGACATTATGTAGCTCGAAATACGCGGAAACAAAAAATACAGTTGGATCAATTCGAGGTTACAAAGTTCGTGCGATTTTTTAAAAAATTTTTCAAACGCGTTTTCGAAAAATAGCTGTAGAAAAAAAAGCTCAACTGGGATTTTAGGGACTTTTGTCTAATCGTTCAGTGACATGTACTCGACATTCCCTGAAAAAATCAGCTTTCTCCGATTTTTTTCCCTAGTGAAACCTAATGTTCTTGGGCTATTGATTTTTATTTGAGATGGACGGTATTGGAATTTTGTGAAATTTATTACTTTTGTTTTGAATTTCAGGAATGCCAGATGGGAGTAATAAAGGCAGAAAAAGGAAAGGTTTACGAGAGTGAGTTTTATAAACACATGACTGCTGTTTAACCCTCTACCTAAAGCAGACAATTTCAAAATTTATTATTTGAAATATCATTTTTTTTTAAAAAATTTCAACAAAACAATATCATGTGACCCCTCTTTGGAACGAGTTTGACAAGCTCGTTTCAAAGAGGGGTCACATGATGTGGTTTTGTTGAAATTTTTTGAAAAATAATTTTTTTTCAGCTGCTGAATTTGCATATTACGTGGATGTGGGCGATTCGTTGGGTAAAGGGTTAATCTGTTTTTGATATATACATTACAGTGACCTGAACCGTGGTTAGCAAAGGACTGATTGGCAAAAGTGACCCTTAAACCTTTTCGCAATTGTGGAATCCCAAATTTTTACTACTTCTTTACATCCACTAGTCAGATTCTGACAAAGCTGATAGTGGTAAATTTTAGTTACACGTGAATGTGAGAATATGAGATTAACGTTTGCTGAAATGTCGCCCCCCCCCTCCCTTCCTCCCCAGGCCACTTGAGGCCTAGGGCTGCTGAGGGTGGGAGATTGTCACACTCCATTGCAGGTCAAGATTTTTTTCCTTGAGATGATTTGTTGTGGTAGTCGACGGTTTTTATTTTTAGTCAGTCGTCGTTCATTTTTAAAGTGGTACAAGTTGGATTAAAATTGTGCTGTGTTACGAGATAAATTAACAGATTGTTAACCTTCAAAATCTCTTGCCATAGTTACTTGTAATATCCCATGGTGTTATAGCCCCCATATTATATCGGGATTGATATATCCTTAGTTGATAATTCTACAAGATTGATGTTTTTCTGCATATTCTGGCTGGCCTGACTCATTTGCACTGAGTGACCTTTAAGTGTTTTACATCTTTGTTACACATAATCAATTTTTTAATCATTGTACAGGGGGCGCGGTGGCTCAGTAGGTAGAGGTGCAGGCTGCAAGCCGAGGGGTCCTCGGTTCGAATCCCACCTGCGGCAACCGCATTGTGTCCTTGGGCAAGACACTTCACCCCGATTGCCTACATGGGGGCACGATGACGCTGTGTACTGAGGCGTACTGCACGTCGATGGTGCGCATGTCTTCAACCAATCTAACCCTGCCTGTGCTGCGGTGCAGAGTTCAGAGTTACGATGTTGGAGAGCTGACAGCTGCTCGTCGTTGCTCGGTGGTTCTCTCCGGGTACTCCGGCTTCCTCCACCCGTAAAACTGTCACGGTCACGATTAGCCATTGTGCATAAGTATGTGACCTTAAACACCAATAAATAAATAAATAATCATTGTACATATAGCTGTTGATTGGTTAATTGTTTAAATAGGTCAAGGACCTTGTTTACATGAATTAAAACAGAATCACCTAGAAACTGATAGAAAACAGAACTTTGGAGAAACTTCATCTTCTAGGACATTCTATCTGGGTACTATATTAAGGTTTATCAACAGAATTCAGGACCTCTTTTTCAGAAACACTCTTTTCAGTTAAAATTGATATTCTATAACAGAGCAATTGTTTCCATTGGAGATTATTATTGTTCCAGAACAGTGCATTTATTAAAGAAGAAGTGCTTCTTTGTGAATTTGGAAGATTGATTCCAAAAGAGAATTTTGAAGAGAATTTGTTCATCTTGGAAAAGAGAATTTATACTTTCTGTGAAACCGAATATATTTTTGTGAAAAGCCAGGATTCTACTGGATTATTTGGAAATTACCTGTGGCGCCAATATTTATTGGATTTTTCACTCCATTTGAATTTTCCTGGTCATTTTATTGGAGACTGCTGAAATTTCTAAGTGAACATTTTGTTACAAATCTACGGGATACTGTTTCTGAAGACACAATCGTGCAGTTAATACTACCAGCTGGAAAATTTCGTAAAAAGATTCTTCACAACTGGATTACTGGATTCTGTCAAACTGTATTTTGGACTAATTCATTAATTGTTAAGTACCACTGTTTTTATTTTCTGTAAACCATTTAGGGTAAAAGATCTTTGTATCATTTTTTTTTATATTAATTTTTTTAAAAATAAATTTCAGAATGATTAAAATCTTAGTTATTGTTGCTGATTCTCATGTTGAGCTCGTTCCAACGAGGGGTCACATGATATGGTTTTGTTGAAATTTTTTGAAAAATTTGAAAAAATGATATTTAAAATAATAAATTTTGATATCGTCTGCGTTGGGTAAAGGGTTAATTGATAATACTATGAGATTGATATTTTTTTCTGCATTTTCTGACTGGTCTCACTCATTTGCACTCAGTGACCTTGTTTACATCTTTGTTACACTGATTTATTGTACATATAGCTGTTGATTGTTTAAGTAGGTCAAGGACCTTATTTACTTGGATTGTGATAGAATCACCTGGAAACTGATGCAGTAGAATCCTCTTAATTGAATATCCATTTTGCCAGTGAAAATTATTCAGTTAACAGGAGTATACATGTACAATTAACAGGGATTTGGTCAGTTTCCTGTGTTCTGGAGGTAAACTGAGCATTTCTTCTAGTATATCTTATTTGACAGAGCTCATAGAGCTCTGTCAAACAAGATATAATAGAATAAATGCCTGTTTTGGATGTAGTGAGGTCAAAAAGGTTGATAAATAAGAAGAATTTGGTGCGTGTCACAGTAATTTTTTCGACATATTACAAAAATTTCTATACAATTAACAGGAGTTTACTCTACAACCCATATGCAATTAACAGATCAAATTTGTACTGAACATATGGTAAATGGTTTTGTGTTTGAAAATTATATTCAATTAACAGGGATATATAATTAGGAGATATCCAATTAAGTGGGCTCCACTGTACAACTTTGGAGATTCTTCTAGGACATTCTATCTGGTTACTATATAAAAGTTTGTCAACAGAATTCAGAAACTCATTTTTAGAAAGCCATTTCAGAAAGACTCACTTCAGTTGTTTCCATTGGATATTATTATTGTTTCAGAACAGTGCATTTATTATAGAAGCAGTGCTTCTTTGTGAATTTGGAAGATTGATTCCAAAAGAGAATTTGTTCGTCTTGGAAAAGAGAATTTATACTTTCTGTGAAACCGAATATTATTTTGTGAAAAGCCAGGATTCTACTGGATTATTTGAAGTGAAAATTTTATTACAAATCTATGGGATACTGTTTCTGAAGAGACATTATTGGATTCAATACTACATGTACCAGCTGGTAACTTTCTTCTTCTTCACCACTGGATTACTGAATTCTGTCAAACTGAACTTTGGACTAATTCAATAATTGATAAGTACCACTGTTTTTATTTTCTGTAACCCAATTAGTGTGAAAGATCTTTGTATCATTTTTTTTTTATATTAATTTTTTTTAATTAAATTTTAGAATAGTTAAATTCATAGTTATTGTTGCTGATACTCAGATTTCTTTCTGTTACCAATATCAATAATATTTTCATACTGTAACAGTTACAAAGATTTTATTGATGCCATGAACAAAGACCCTTTCAGTGCTGTAGATGTATTTTTTCTGGTTCTTTGGAAAAAAATTGACCTGATTCCTGTATGAATATCTTTAATTTAACCCTCTCTTGACTTCAGTGTTTTTTTTTTTCCAAAAGATTTTATTTCGTGATGAACTCTTTCACTACTGTGCGCATATAAGTTATTTCATTGCTGGAAAACTTTTATCTGATTCCTGTGTGCATGTCTTTAATTTAACCCTCTCAAGACTTTAATGTGGGTTCCAAAAGATTTTTATTGATGCCATGAACAATTTTTTTTTTTGTGTGTGGGGTGGTAGAGAGAACCACAGTAGTTGAAAAACGAAAAACAAAAAATCACAGCAGAGCTTCCTAGAAATCTTTCTTAGAGCCAGCTGAAATGAATGGACAAAAAAGGTGCCTTTGGTTTTGTCATAGCAAATCAAAGAAATTGCTCTTGTTGTTGATCACTTACTGATACACTCATCTCTTTTGACAACTTGAGCCAGGTGAGCGTTTTTGGCTCACTTGAGCCTCTGGTTTCATTAAAAAGTCTGATGTACAAGTAGCGGCCCTATTTTTACTAAACAGTATTGTGTAACTGCCAGTCATTGCCAGATCTGCCGTCACATTTCATTCTCATTATGATGTGATGGTAGTTTATTGTCTTGTAAAAAATTCCCAATTCCGAGAACTGATTTACAAATGCACCATACTCCACTACAAGCATGAATATAAGCAACCTGTCATTTGCAAAATGGGGTCCCTAGAGGGTGAATTTGCTGATGCTATCCTGTACAGTGGGCCAATTTATCCTCTAATACATCTTTCTGTTTTGACTTAAGACCGTAATTCAGACTGAGGTTCACAGAGGTTAAATTTAGTGATGCCACCCTGCTGTGCAGGGTGGAATCACTAAATTCACCCTCTGGGAACTTCATTTTGCAGATTTTTGCAGATGACAGTCTGCTTATTTCCAGGCACGCAAACAGCCCATAAGAAGAAAGCCTCATCGGTCGAACGCCGATGATTTGAATGCACAATCAATCGGGTGAATTTGCTAAAGCTATCCCATACAGTGGGCCAATTTATCGTTTGTTTAGGCCTGAGATCTTCATTTAGACAGAGGTTAAAAGAGGATAAATTTAGTGATGCAGGGTAGCGTCACCAAATTCACCCTCTGGGAACCTCATTTTATAGATGACAGTCTGCTTATTTTCAGGCTTGCTCCACGCTTGTTCCACTGGATCACAAATTATAAAATTACATAGAGCAGAGAGTGATACCATGCTCACAAATTTGGCAAACTATACTTTTAATGTTCACTTTGGAAATGAACTGTCCTCTGGGCAAACTGTCCACCACAGTGTGACACAAAACATCCCTTCATATTTAGTCCAATCCATCTTCCAGGCAAATGACCAAAACCATTGCTTTAACCCTCAAAGGCCAGTGTCTGAGTTTTACGACCTCAGAACAGGTGCCCTCAACATGTAATCATGAGTAAATCCTGCTAACAATAGACATCGACCCTCGGCAGTGGTTTCTGTTCAAATCTTGGTTGCTAAATTTAACAGGTAGCCAAGAATTGACTAGAAATCACTGCTGAGCCACTGGATGTGTACAGGCTGTGGTTGTGTGAATTCAAGACAATTGTCTAGGTCCTTAAGGGCTAGAGAATAAAAAGAAATTCAGTCATTGGAATATGGTTTATTTTTTATTTTCAATATCCACAGCATTGATTTATGTTCACAACTCCCTAACTTGTCCTCTATTGAATCACGAGCCGAGTTCGATCTGTTTAGACTGTTGGACTTCAATGCTAGAGGTCATGAGTTCGATCCCCGTCCTGGATGACCCACGTTGTGTCCTAGGGCAAGACACTTTATCCCAGTTGCCTACATGGGGACACAATGATGCATGGTGCACGTCTTCAACCACTGTAACCCTGCTTTAGCGGAGCTTCAACAGAGTCAGAATGTTGAGGAGCTGACAGTTGCTCGTCGATGCTCGGTGGTTCTCTCCGGGTACTCCGGCTTCCTCCACCCATAAAAACTGTCACGATCACTATTAGCCATTGTGTGTAAGTATGTGACCTTAAACCCCAATAAATAAATAGTAAATCAACAATCACTAGTCTACACTTTATCCAAGAGCCCTGCTCCCCATTTGCCATAAGGAATGAGTCCCCTTTTGACCACAGCAGGTCTTTCGATTTGAGGCGAACTATGTTTAGGTTGCGTGGAGGTCACCTAAAATGAAAAACATGTGAACAACAAAATGGATCGCACTAAATTGTTGTCGGGTCACGCCAAATTTTTAACTGCAGTGGGGCCCATTTTATTGGGTATCTCTTAACTGAATAACCCTGTTAATTGAATATAATTTCCAAACACAAAACCATTTACCATACCTCAAGTACAAATTTGACCTGTTAATTGAATATAGGTTATAGAGTAAACTCCTGTTAATTGAATAAAAAAGCTTGTGACCTGTCAAAAAATTACCCTCACTTTCCCCAGTTTTCAATTTGTTTATAAACCTATTTGTCTTCAGTACATCCAGTACAGGCATTTAATCTATTATATCTTGTTTGACAGAGCTCAAGGAGGTCTGTCAAACAAGATATAACAGAACAGCTACATGTATTCTTCAGGCAGATGCAAACACCTATACATCTGATGATTGGTTGATGCTCAACATCATTTTAAACTGATCATCTTGAGATGTAGGCTTGGGACAAAATCAGGAAATGGCAATAATTCACGTCTCTGCCGCAAATAGGGCTGCGCGGTATTACGGTATACCGGTTGCTACCGGTATTGAAATCGTCACCGGTTCAAAACCGTCCATCAAAAATGAATACCGGTATACCGTGAGTAACGATATACAATTTTGGGGTCCGGCATTATGATTTGAAATTCGTGTTTTCTTGAAATAAAAATATAAATAATGCGCGAAAATATGGCAAACACATATTAAATGCAAGGGATATCATGAATAAAAAAGATACTTCTGGAGCAAAAGATAGAAGTATCACTTACTGCTCTGGGGAAATGAGTGATTTGAATGGAAGACGACAATAATCCATGTCTACAAAGTTATTGAACCTATTGTTTAATACGAAAATAAGCCATAAAATTATCATGGGTTTACTGGCTTTCATCTGAATCTGGGATACAAGTAAATTAGTCTTTGTCAATTTAATTCCTGTAAAAACATGGTCAACCTCTCTTGAATGATAAGCGTTTAATTTATTTATTTATTGGTGTTTAAGGTCACATACTTATGCACAATGGCTAATCGTGACCGTAACAGTTTTACGGGTGGAGGAAGCCGGAGTACCCGGAGAGAACCACCGAGCAACGACGAGCAACTGTCAGCTCCCCAACATCGTAACTCTGAACTCTGCACCGCAGCACAGGCAGGGTTAGATTGGTTGAAGACATGCGCACCATCGACGTGCAGTACGCCCCAGTACACAGCGTCATCGTGCCCCCATATAGGCAATCGGGGTGAAGTGTCTTGCCCAAGGACACAACGCGGTTGCCGCAGGTGGGATTCGAACCGAGGACCTCTCGGCTTGCAGCATGCACCTCTACCAACTGAGCTACCGCGCCCCCAAGCGTTTAATTACTGAGCCAGTCAATTGTCACATTGTGTTAATTGCGTATGTGTGGCTTCATGAAAAACAGTGGCAAACAAAACTTTTTTATCAAAACAACGGGTGTCCAATTGATGGAATTCCGAGGGCCTGGTTACACAAAGAACCAGTAGCAGCTCCTCCCCTTCTCCTATCTTCCAGCAGTAAACTTCCTCAGATGACAATGTCAAATGTCATCTGTCACATGCCATCTGTCACATGTCTGTTGATATTAAGCACGCCTCCAAGACGTGATCACCCTTCAGTTTCATGACAGTCTGCGGGTGTCTTTCACCAGCCGACAATGTTTTCTCCCAGTGATGGCGTCACACGTCTGTCATATTTGACAAAAATTGTTGCACATTTCGCAATTGTGAATATGTGTGATTTGAAACATTTTTGTGTCAGATTGGTGACAAACAAGGAATTGATGAACTTCGAAATTCTTTTACATCCAAAGTAAACTCAAAACTTAGAATGTACCGAATTACATGAGTTGTTTTTCACCTGGGACCTAGTACATAACTTTTATGAAGCATTTTCAGAAAAGTAAGGAGGTACATGTATTTCAGTTTTATTTTGTTTTCAATCTGAACTGTTTCACGGTATACCGGTATACCCCGGTATTGTTTTCAATACCGTCACCGGTACTAAAATCCGAATACCATGCAGCCCTAGCCGCAAATAGTACAAATAGTGATTATAGGTGCCATATTCCTCTGCAGCATGCTGGACCATGCCAAGATTAGGCTGTAAACTAATTTGTATCTGAATTGCTGAAACAGCCGCATTATTGCTCCTGAGGATTCATCTCTGTTCATCAGGATATTGCCCATTGGAGCACAGGATGTGCACATCCTTGAAAAGTCCTTGTATTTCAATCTTACTCCTTGAATGTTGAAAATTCAGAAAATGTATTTTAAAAGTACTTGAAAATCCATCAGGCTCCTTGAAAGTCCTTGAATTTTGCCCTATATCATTTTTAGCTGTGTAATAGTGGACAATTGAAACATCTCTTTTGCACCTTTTTTTGTTGAAAAACGGAAAAAAACGAACTTAAATAATAGATGATCGATGTTTAACAAAAATGAGGAATTAAAGTTCAGGCATTATTTAACTGGATGTCATTCTGTAAGCACCATAATTTGTTACAGTGCATTTTTGAAGCACCGTTTTTCCGGAATTTAGAAGGTTGAGGTAGAAGACATTTTTAACCCTTTACCCAATGCAGGGTTCCCACGCCTCCTTGAATTCCTTGAAAGTCCTTGAATTTCACCCCCCCCTCCCCCCCACACCCCCCCCCCCCCCCCCCCCAACGACCTGGAAACTCCTTGAATTTTTAAGCACCTCCTGTAAACTCCTGGAATTTTGGAAAAATCGAGTCGGTTGCTCCCTGGATTAATTCAACTCCTAACATTTTTATACTGTACCAATGACCCAGACATAGCTGGTGCTAACTCTTAAAATATAGGGCCAAACACAAATTTTGCCCCCCAATCCCCAAAATTTGCATCTAAAACTAAAGAAAACATGTCCTGAGAGGCCCTCCACACTTCGCCCCTACTGCGCATGCGCAGTGTCAAGGACGTTCCGAAATTGGCGCCATTTATCATTCTAAGTTTGGCCCTTCATCAGTTAACATCTGACTGATCTTTGTGCTTTTAAATCTCAGTTTAAATGATGCCAGACACATAAATATTAGTGAAATGGTGATTCTAAGGAGGATAGAAAAGGAGGAGAGGAAAAGAATGTGTGACAGAATATTATCAGGGCTGTAACTTAAAATTTTTTAATGAAATTATGTTAAGTTACCTATTTTCAAGGCAGCAGCCATTTTGTTGTCATTCTGATTATTTAGTTACACTGTTTTTTCAAGTGTTTTTCCTCTCTCCCTGTCCTTTAAGTTCCCCCTTGCTATTCTCCCATGCTTTTGGCATAATTTCTGTAATTATTATTACTAAAATTTCTTGGGAGTTTAGCTGAATAACAGAATGAATTCTGTTCTTTCCCCATGTTTACGTCTTCACCTACGGGTGGTTAGGCGTTGTGTTCTGCATCTACCATCTGATGTTCTGCAGTTTCTTCCCTGGAAGTCTCTGTTTTGCATCAGATGGTGTATTTTTGGTAACTGATTTCGGGCCTGGGTGCCTGGAGTCTTATTTTAGTGTTTTTACACTCATTGTTTACATTTACAACAGCCCTCTGTGTGAGGGGGGGATTTCTAAATAATATTATCTTTATGTTATTTCAATCATAACTAGATACATTATTATTGTTCGTAAGTGTTGAATAAATTGTTTAAAATATTTTTAAAATTTTTGTCCACACTTAGGCTTGGGATCCATTGGGGCTCAACGTTACTTTTCAGAAACTTGGGCTGTTCTGAAGAAATATTTTTTCAAAATATTTTGATTTCAATTATTTTTTCTATATTAATGGATCATATTATTATTATGTATTTTGATTGCCAGGGGTTAGTGCGAGTACCAGGACTTGTTTTCTTTTCACATTGAAAGGATATTGATCAATTGTTTTAAGAGGAAGTCTTCCTCTGACCTTATTATCATTCTATATGTGGTCAGTGTACTCGCATTAACTCCGGTTCTGTATCGTATGATTTCGATGACAATATGGGAAGCGTATGTCACGGTATGTTGTTGGGGATTTGGACACTCCGGTCCTTTCCCCGCAGGGTCACTCTACTTTATCAATTTCTATTTCAGACGATCAAGATTAGGGTGATGTATCTGTGATGTCTTCCAACAGTGTGCCTCCGTCGTCACAATTAATGAAGGGCTAGCGGAAAAGTGCTCATGTAATACGCCAATTGCCTAAGAGGACCCTAGTAGGTTCGACGGCCTTTGACGTCCGCTAGCTCGCCCGGTGTAGCGTCCATTCACCGAATGGTTCGGCAGCCGGGTTCGTCCGTTGCGGTCTAGAAGGAATTTTGGGGTGATGCGAGCACTATAAATTAACTTAATGCACACCCAGTGACGGCGGATCGGAGGGAGAACGGAGGAAGCCTTTTAGTCCGGTTCATAGCTCGTTCCGGTCCATCCGGACGGCAAGCGAGAGAGGCCCCTCTCTCGTTCAACAACATCTGGCCCCAGATGTTGTGGTACAAATGTGTCGTTAGCGGAGCATACGTCCGTCGCTCGGGACGCTCCGTTGTATAGGCAGTCCGCTGAGACTGCTAAGGCTTCCTCTTCTCGTCAGCGCACACGACCGCACCTTGGCTGCGTGACCGCCGATATATTACCAGCTTCGCCGATCAAGGATTCTTCGGCGACCAGGTCACACCATCCGGCAGCCAGGGATTCGAGACTGATGGACTCCGGACGTTCGCATAGGAAAAGTATGCGGGAGCCATCTGATGCGGAGCTGCCCTCGGCGAAGCAGCGATAGACTGCGCCTCCGCAGGTCTCGACGCCGGACATTCTTGTGCACATAGCACAGCTTATCGCAGCATCCCAGCAGCCGACAGAAACGGTGTCGGATCGAGAATTATCCGACAGCGCTGGGTCGGTAGCCGGGGACTCAAGGCCTGCAGACTCCGGACGTTCGCATAGGAAGTATGCGGGAGTCAACGTACACGGAGCTTCCAGCGGCAATGCATCGTAAGTCCGCTACTGCACAGGGCTCGGGAACGGACGTGCTTTCCTTAATAGCACAGTTTATCGCAGCATCCCAGCATCAACTGAATCTGTCGCATATATTTTATCCGACGATGCTGGGTCGGGACGCTCCGCGGAAGCGGGTACGGACGTCCGAAAGTTTCATCTGGTCCGACGGGATACCGAAAGGGATTCGGTGGATTTCAAGCTTTCCCTTTCGGAACAACATATGCTGCGATGCCGGATAAGAAACTGATAGCGTCGGTGGACTTAGAAATTTTTGGTTCGGTTCAGGGACATCGTCCCTCAGTTCCGACATAGTCCAATAATGTCACACAAACTTTCGAATTATTGAACGACGCTATATATATTATTATTTTATGCTTGCTATCCAAGCATTTCTGGTTTCTTGTTCGAAGAGTTATGGAGATGTCTTTCAAAAGTGTGCCTCTGTCGTCATAGTTAATGAAGAGTTAGCGGCAATAAGTGCTCATGGAATATGTCTATCGCTTACGGAGTGACATTCGCTAGCTCACCCGGTGTAGCGTACATTCATCGAATGGTTCGGCTGCCGGGTTCGTCCGTTGCGGTCTAGGAAGGAGATTTGGGTGATGCGAGCACTTTAATTACTTTAGTACTCACCCAGTGACGGCAGATTGAGGACAGATCGGAGGAAGCCAACAACATAGGGGACCGCATGTTGTGGTTCAGATATTTTACATTCGGAGCATATGTCCGTTGCTCGGGACGCTCCGTTATATTGACAGTCCGAGAGACTGTCTTTAATGCTTCCTCATCCTCACAGCAGGGCACACGACCGCACATTGGCTACGTGACCTCGAGTATCCGATCAGTTTCGGCATTCAGTGATTCCACAGCGAATAGGTCGCGCCATCCGGTAGCCAAGGGACACGAGGCCTATACACTCCGTTCGCTCGCATATTGGAAGTATGCACGGGGTAACGATCTCGGAGCTTCCTGTGGCAATGCATCGTAAGACCGCTGCTCCTCAGGCCTCAGTGACGGACGTGCTATCCGAGTTAGCACAGTTGTTTCGCAGCAGCCCAGCAATTGACGGTTTCTCGGTCGAATCAGGAATTATCCGACGGCGCTGGGTCGGTGCGGTCCGCGGTTGCATCAAGCTACGGACGACCGAACGCTTTATAGGGTCCGACAGGATGGCGAAAGGGATTCGAAAGATTTCGAGTTTTCCCTTTAGTAGTATCGGAAGATGCCTTTCATATCTTCTGGCATTTCTTCCAGTGATTATTTTTCGGACTTCATTGCTGCGATCTTGGATAAGAGACTTATAGCGTCATTGGACTCGGATTTTTCGATCGGTACAGGGACTTTGTCCCTGACTTACCGACGCAGTCCAATATTGTCATTACAACATGTGTTTTATTTTTCGACGCTATATATTTATATATATATACAAGCCTGCTACTAAGCATGATAGTTTAGTTTCTTGTCCGCGTGGCTCATTTCTGCCATTTTATCTTTTTTACATATAGTTTATTTTTGCAGAGTAGGGCATACCGAGAGTTCATATGCGTCTAGACGGTGTGATTAAAGACTGCATATATTCTTTTTCGCCGTTTATGTCTTTTCCAATTTCAATGTTGGGAACGACATTATGTATAGTAGACTTAACTTAGACGCTTTATTATACGTAATCCGCCTTACTGAGGCGTTATCATTACGTCTTCAAGAAAAGATTTACGGGATATTATTCTCAATGTAATTTCTTTTGAGGGCAGTAGTTTGTTCACGTATAACTTCGCCCTTCAGTGGCTGATTGGAGTTGGTTAGACGTGATGCAGCCCTAGCTACATCCACGCGTGGATAGTAGGTTAAGAACTCTCTCAGAGTCGCTTCGTTCTCGGAGGAGCTTCTCTTCGACGGCAACTTTCCGGCAATCCATGAATTGCTTGATTTATACATTCTCTTGTCTATCTAGTGTTACAAGAGATTCAGACTGGGGCAAACATTCGGTGGTTGACTCAGAGAGTGCCGCCGCAGTTGCCGGACCCGAGTGTGGCTGTTATGACGGTTGCCAGTCAAACAGATTGGGATATATACTGATCCCTACGGATTCGAAGTGCCAGGGTCTTTGGGTTCCGCAGTCTTTTAGCTATCAGTTTAACTTCCGCGGAATAATGTTTTTTAGGCTTGCTTTATGTCATTGCATGAACATGATTCAGAAACGCATGCCCAAATTCCTGTCCTTTAATTCGACAGTAGTGGCGTATCTCCGGAACCAGGGAGGCACTCTTTCGTTTCCGTTATTCAATTTAATGGAAAGAATCCGTCTGTTGGTTATAGTACACCAAGTTCAGTTTTGGTCCGTCATATTCTGGGTCGTCTGATTGTTTTATCGCACTCCCGTTCTCTTACGGGTCGCTTGTGGCTGTCAGAATGGACTCTCAACAAACAAGTATTCAATCAGATTTGCTATCTATGGGAGCGCCCAATGATGTTTTATTTATGACACAGCTTGCTAATCAATTGCAGACGTATGTGTTGGCTTGTCCAGATCTCTGAGCTAATACTGTTAACGCTCTATTGATCTATAGGACGGAATGATAGGATACGCGTATCCTCCGGCGCTGTTGTTTTAGCAGGTATTGCTAAGATAAACAACCACAATACATTTCTGTTGATAGCATCTCTATCTTCACAGAGATCATGAGTAATTTACTCTCTTGTCTACTGTGGATCTTAACGTGAAATCTTCCTCTATGTGAGGATCTTTTTTCACTGGGTAAATCGTGTCATCTTTATCACAACCAGCAAGGTCGCAACCTTCATGTATTCCGTTGTGTGGTCCGTATTGCATTGTAAGCACTGTACTGGACGAGCTTTGGACGCGATTTCTTACTATAGGAGATCCTCTTCTTCGCTATTCTATGCGACTAAAGTGGAGGCTCTTCCGTCATGGTGTAGGGATCATTATGTTCATATGGTTGATCCCTCCATACTACTCATTGCTATTTTTTAGTATACTTGTTTCACAAGATCTACTGCAGCCTGTTGTTATTTAGGTTATAGGTTTATGTTACCTCATACCTATGCACTCTACGATAGTTTACAATTGAGTCTTTTGTCTCTTTATCTAAGTCAGTTAGTAACTTTTTGATAAATAGACTTAGAATCTTTAGATTAAATTCCTATACGGATTTTAACTTCAGGTTCTTATTTAGCTAAGTAATCATTTGAGCCTCTGGAAACAGTAGTTTTCAAATTCTGACCTTTTAGACAGTAATTCTGTTGGTTTCTCTTTTACTGTAGAGTCAGTGAGTTTCATGCACTATCGATGGATGATTTTCACTTTCATAGTTTCGGAATCTATACTTCCGTTACTATTTAGGTTGGATTGTTGCATAAGAGTTAGGCTCCTATTATCCGGAACCTATTATTTTAAGGTCCTTCCGTCTTCGTATGGGCATAGGCCTTTACTCTTTCCGGGTACAGTTTATGTATTTATAAACAGATATCTGTTTATTACAAGGGCGTAAGCTTCTTCTGTCTTTGATGTCTAGTAGAAGGACGTTACGCTCCATTTTATTGTTAATGGATTCTATTAACTAGCGTACTGCTTATGGTATATCATTGGCTTAGCAGTTGTGCTTAAGATTTCGGCTCATGAAGTAAGAGTTCTTCTACTTCTTGGGCTTACATTAATAGTGTTGCTATTATAGATTTTTGAAGGCTGCTCATTGCGCTCAGCCATCCATTCATGAATTTTATCTCAGAAATATCGAGTCCATTTCTGGAGGCCTCTATTGTTAGGTCTATTATCTACTGCTCAGAATGTCATTCACTTAACAGTTGCTACTATAGCTAGGTAGGCTGTCTGTTTCGGCAGTGTCTCCGTTCGGCTGCCCTCTTCGCTCTGGGCTATTTGACCCAGGGCAAGAAAAGGGGGGGGGGGGGGGGGGGGGGAGGGTGTTCCCTTGGGTCACCTGTTTTTACTATGAAAACAAGGGGATACCTCCTCCGGAGTTAGTAATTCTGAGCTGTTATTGGGATGGTTGTTTAGTGAGAAGTTTAAGTTTATAAAATTCATTCAAGTCTTAGTTTTTAAAGTATAGCTTTTGAATATTGCATATGTCAACGGACATGATTATGCAATTCTCACACACTTTTAGGAGTATAAGAGTCTCTATTCTCTAGACTTACTTTATTATTGGCTTACTTTAAAAATTATTAGTATAAGGATTATTGGATATTAATAGAGTACATGGATGTATGAAGCTCAATTTTTGGAAGGTGTTGTATCTTTCTAATTTATCATAAATAAGAAAGATACATGTAAGGCCTATTACTTCTTTTCCCTACAGGGGATGACTCTATTTTATTTTATTGAGCGTATTCCATTTTGCTCTATGTCCTTGGCCCTCCAGCCTTTTTACTATTCAGCTATGTCTGGGTCATTGGTACAGTATAAAAATGTTAAAAAATTTATAGTAATTTATATATTTTTTATACTTACCAATGACCCAGACGGGGATGGCCCTCCCAGGAGTTGGGAACTCTTGCCTCCCCGCTGAGTACATAGCGCTTACCAGGCACTGGTTATTAGAATGATAAATGGCGCCAATTTCGGAACGTCCTTGACACTGCGCATGCGCAGTAGGGGCGAAGTGTGGAGGGCCTCTCAGAAAATGTTTTCTTTAGTTTTAGATGCAAATTTTGGGGATTGGGGGGCAAAATTTGTGTTTGGCCCTATATTTTAAGAGTTAGCACCAGCTATGTCTGGGTCATTGGTAAGTATAAAAAATATATAAATTACTATAAATTTTTTAACATTTTTCCTTCTTCCCAACACATGGTCGCTTTATACTCCTTGAAAACCCTTGAATTTCACCCAGCTGACTCCTGGAAACACCTTGAACAATTGATCTGAACCTCCTGGAAACTCCTGAAATTCACTTCTCAATTTGCTGCAGAAACCATGCAACATAACAGCCAAAACCAGTCAGCGCTATTCTCAAAAATGGCCAATTAATTTCAATTATTTTTTTCTGAAAAAACAAAGGTTATGACCCCTCATTGGAACGAGCTCATCGAGCTCGTTCCAATGAGGGGTTATAAACTATGTTTTTGAGACAAAAATGAGTTATTCAAGAATTTTTTTGCAAGTGTCGTCTGCTTTTCATGTTAGGTAAAGGGTCAAAGTTGGTAAGGCTTCTAAAAAAGGTTATATTCCAAATGTACATTTTAAAAAAAACACTCTTGGAAAATGCTGATATGTCCTTGAAAAGCCCTTGATTTTTTTTGTTCCTTGACTGTAAGAACCCTGGAGCAACAACTTGGCTATGATACAACAGTTCATATATCTGCATAGTTGCGATACATTTATATATCTAGGTTACCTAATGGGTTACCTGAATCAAGTTCAGAGGGAAGAACAATAAGTTACCAAAGCTCAGACCAGGTGAACTATAAATGGGTTATGCAAAATTTTGAAAACAGCTGGCCTGCCCTATATCTGCACTGTTGTAGGGTGTTTGATAAAACACTTGGTTCTGCTTTTTATTTAGATCTGATGATGATGATGACAGTGAACCAGGAACATCTTTTGGTTCAGGTCAAGAACAGGTTGACAAAGAACGTTTTGCAAGGTAAGTACATTGTATCAGTGAGTATGTATAGCTACTGGTATGTATGGCTGAAAATTCTCATCCATAATCAAAGAATCAGTGTCACGATCCACTTGGAAATGTATTGAAGTATTTATCTCAATTTGGGAATCATTATTTGTAGCCAGAGTGAGACAGTTTTTGTAAGACTCTGTCCCACCCAAGGCCTCTCTGGTTTTCTTGCTCCATTGGGCCTAGAGCAGAGTCAGAGTCTTGAAGTGTTTTAAATTTTTATGATTTTATGGTCTTATCCAGTTATCAGAGCTTTAGAATTTTTTTTTTCCATTAACCCTTTACCTAACGAATCGCCCACATCCGCCCGCGTAAAATGAAAATTGAGGAGTTGAAAAAATTTATTTTTCAAAATATTTCAACAAAACCATATCACGTGACCCCTCATTGGAACGAGCTCAATGAGCTCGTTCCAATGAGGGGTCACATGATATGGTTTTGTTGAAATTTTTTGAAAAATTTAAAAAAATTATTTTGAAAATAATAAAATTTGATATCGCCTGCATTGGGTAAAGGGTTAATCAATTTAGTGCTAGGTCAGGACTTGCATTTTGTTAGGGCTGAGATTGAAAACTCTCCAGATTAGCCCCAAAAAGAGTTTTTCCTCCAGTAGGCTCAGAAAAAAAATATTTTGCAATAAGTTTTAAAAAAATAGTCATTGATGACACCACAGTAGGTCTTTAAGTACATCCCACTAGGCCTATTGATAGGCCCTAATGGTATTTCAATGCACCAGGTCTTAGTTATGGGATTGTGAACTTGCAACTGGTAATTGGAAAGTCCCTGTGAAGAATATTTAGGCTATTGTTTTAATGGCTTATATTTTGACGAGATTCACGCAATGAAGCCAGAGAGAATCCATGTTGATGGGATTTGCGTGAAAAGAATTGAGTCAATTTAGCCCTTTACCTCACATAGCAGCAGCAGCAAATTAATCGTTGAGCCAGTTCCAATGGCATCCATATTTGTAAGGTTTTTTTGGTCAAAATTGCTTATTATTTAAAAAGTGATCAAATTCAGTTTATGTTGTAAAATTTAGAAAGCTGTGTTCGGTTAATCTTTTACCTAACGTGAAAAGCAGACGACACTTGCAAAAACTTTTTTTGAATAACTAATTTTTTTCATTTTTGTCTCAAAAACATAGGTTTAGGTTATGACCCCTCATTGGAACGAGCTCGATGAGCTCGTTCCAACAAGGGGGTCATAACCTATGTTTTTGAGACAAAAAATGAAAATATAATGAAAATTAATTGACGATTTTTGAGAATAGCGCTGGCCAGTTTTGGCCATTACGTTGGGTAAAGGGTTAAAGGTTAAATTATGTTATCAGTATACATCGGGGGTTCAGCCATGGAGGCCTCATGGAATCCTGGGACACTCATAGTGGGTATGGATTCTCGCAACCATTTTCATGAGAATCTCAGAATCCAAATGGATTCTCCCAAATTTAGATGTAATATAACCCCTGCATTAAACTTTCAATTTTCTAAGCTTTGTCCTTCCCAACTTTCCCATCATCAAAATTCAGAAACTTTATTACAGAAAATTTATTAATTTTCATATTTTTATAATAAAACGTGGTCCCCGTGGGAACCCCGGGAAGTAAGCAGCACTTGTTTACTGTGGTAAACCAGTTCCGCTTTACTAGTAAAATAGGACCCAGTCACCAATGCTTGGGGTGAAAGTCCTCTAAAATGGGCAACATGTTGATCAACGATTGACTAAACTTGACTTCATCTCCATGTTGTGTCACGATTAGCCATAGTGCATAAATATGTGACGTTAACCACCAACAAACAAACAAACAATAAAACGTGGGAAATCTCCTGATACAAGAGATTATATACCTAATCTGGCAATCAAACAAACTTAATATGATATTAAAGGTTTTAGAAGTAATTGATAAGTTAATAGTGTTTATTTATCCACTCATGTGTGTTTGTATTGATGAGAAATCCTTTATCTACAGCTTATAATGGTAGTTGGTTGGGGAATACATGTATGTTGAACTCTGGGAGCACAGTACCATCCAAAATAATGTTCACTCAGCAGCTAAAAATTGATTTTTATGCTCCCCCCCCCCCCCCCCCCCCCCCAATAGGGTGGATTTCCATGAAACTTCACACAATGATAAAGACCAATGGAAGGCCTTTTACACAGCAATACCATTTCTCAGGTGACTAAGATCCATGTCACAGGAATGGGAAAACTAAATTCTCTCACACACTGAATTTGTCCATCCGGAGCCATAATTCTATACTGCTTGACTGACAAAGTTGTCGTCTGCTTATACACTTTTGTCATTTACAATCCCTTGTTCAGGGGTTCATTGTAGGTTAATCTATATCAGTTAACCCTTTATCAGGGACACAACTAGAGGTTTCCGATTGGGGGGGGGGGTAGTGAATTTCCAACTTGGGGGAGGGACTGGGTGGGGGTTTCCCCATCCCAGTCCCTCTCCCAGTTGGAAATTCACTACCGAGAAAGATTTTTAAAATGAAGCCATGAAAGGGGGCATAAAATTGATTCTAGTAACTAAAATTCCAGCACGTTTATGATAGAATTATCAGGTTATTATTATGTGGTATTATTCTGGGAATTGAATATGTGCTAAACAAATGCTCAAGCTGAGAACTTTGAGCAATTCACACTGTCCTAACATTAAATCAGATCTTATGCAGGAATGATCAATTTTCGATGTTTCATCATTTTGTAACTGTGACTGATGGAATTAACTCAAGATAACGATTTTAAATGATGTGATTTTCTTGAAGTGCATTTCGAGGATTCTTTTTAATACGATAAGTAAACATACTGTAGAAATCTTGTACCGACTGACATTATGTTTGCTTATGAAGCTTGATATTGCGTACACTGTAGTTGTAAGTAGTAACATTTAGCATTTTTGCCGGTTTGAAACTTAGTTGGAATTTTGGGAAGTAAAGGAGACATCAGCATCGCCAAAGAAGCTCTAAAATCCTGATAGATGGAATTTCCAACTACCCATGACTTGCCCTTGGAATTTCCAGGGGGGGGGGGGGGGGAAGGGGTCAGTGTGATTGTACTCGATGTATAACAAGGAACTAATCGTTGTGGCCAGTAGCACATGGCAGAGGTTGGGGGTTGAGGGGTCTATTTCTTGCCTGGTTTATATCAACAGAGAATAAAATCTTATTTTGAGATAACCTATTTACTGTACATCTGGATATAATGAGATGATCTGCTATGACAAACAACTTTTCGGTTATCTGTTTTTTCATAACCACCAGAGAAATGATAAAATCATTCCTCTCAAATTTTATGGCTTGTATCAGCAGAGATTGGCCTCATATCTGCTGTGTTTGAAGTCATATCAGCCAAGCTTGATAATGGGGGAATTCTGGGAAAGAAAATTATATCTAATAAATAAATCAATAAGGCCTAAAAAAGTTCTGAGGCCCTCCCACATGGTCCTTTTGGCTACCGCATGCTCTCTTTTTATCACCAGTGCAAACTTCAAAAAATAAAAATTAAATGGTTTATGTCTGATATTTTAGCCAAGTTAATAAAATTGATAAATTTCTACCTTGAGTGGAACAAGGGATGAAATACACCAGCACCCATGCTGTTCTGGACTGTAGATTATGAGGCCTAGGACTAAAATAACCAAGAACATGAACTTTTGATGGTAAAGAAATAATTACAAAAAATAAAAAACTGCCTGCCCAAATGCAATTTTACAAAAAATGGCCTGAGAAACAAAGTCTGTTTTATGAGGCCTAATAATAATAACATGCAAGAGATCTTGTAACAAAATAATGAATATCACCCCCCACCCCCACCCCCACCCCAAGATAAAAATATAATAAATAATAATAGAAAAGAAGCTGAAATGTATTAACCCTTTACCCAACGCAGACGATATCAAAATTTATTATTTTAAATATCATTTTTTTAAATTTTTCAAAAAATTTCAACAAAACCATATCATGTGACCCCTCGTTAGTAAACAAGCACTGCTTCACTTCATGGGGTTCCCATAAGGAACCGCAACATGAATATAAAGTAAAGCCCAGCCTATGATTTATACCCATGTTGCCCATTTTAGAGGACTTCCACCAAAGGCATTAGCTTCTTGGTCTTATTTCGCCACAACTTGTTTAGGACAGCATAAATGCACTGCTTCACTTCCCAGGGTTCCCACAGAGAAATAGGTAAAGGGTTAATGTGTATCCTGTATGTAACAGTACATGAAGTACTTGAGGCTCTTTACGACTAAGTTTAGCACTTAACACTTTACCTAACGCAGACGATATCAAAATTTATTATTTTAAATAGGGCTGTCGCGACTATCATTTTTTGTAATCGACTAATCGTGACCAGTAATCGACGGTTAGTCGATTAATAGTCGCTTCCCATGATTTTTTAGCAAATCATTCTTCTGTTCGTAAAACTCTGAAAATGACAATGGCACCAGTGTGTTCAGACGAAGTTGGGTTGTGGGAACAACAAATCGGTCCCGACTGAAGCTACATGTAGTCCAATCTTGGACCCACAGTCCGTAATATAATTTTTGGGGTTTGTACGTCCTGTAGGACGTACCAACCCCCAAAATAATATTACTGACTGCGGGTCCAAGTTTGAACTAGATTGAAGCCGATGAATTAAAATGAATTTACCAAAGAACGTTCCTGCATATGTTTCCTTTCTGCAATAAGTTTCTCGAAATTTTGAACATTGAGATCTATGCATTCTCTCGTCAGTTGTTAAAATTGGATCTTAGTCTGAAGTTCCGAACTTTGAGAAGTGATCTGACGTTCTGACTTTCGTCATACTTTTGTCACTTCCGCGCTTTGGGTTTTCCAATGGGAGCATTCGTGTGTACAAGACTGGAGAAATTCAGAAGAATCTATTCTTCTCGAGTAACTGTGAGTGTTCTTTCTTACACAGTCAGTGAGTCGTACAGTCTTCCGGATATGAATGTTAACTATGGTTAGATATTTAAAGTTATTCACCTTCATTGATCATTCACCTCACAAAACAATGCAATTTTGCCCCGACGTGTAGTAGACGTGTACCACCTTGAAAATGAACGACGATCGACTAAAAATAAAAAAACGTCGACTACTTCAATAGTCGACGGTTAGTCGACTAATCGAATAATCGCGACAGCCCTAATTTTAAATATAGTTTTTTTTAAATTTTCAAAAAATTTCTACAAAACCATATCACGTGACCCCTCATTGGAACGAGCTCAATAAGCTCGTTCCAATGAGGGGTCACATGATATGGTTTTGTTGAAATTTTTTGAAAAATAATATTTTTTCAACTGCTGAATTTGCATATTACGCACCCGGATGCGGCCGATTCGTTGGGTAAAGGGTTAAGGTTCTCTTGAACTTATTATGCCCCCGACTTATAAAGTCGAAGAGGTATCTATTGGAGACCTCCGTCCATCTGTTCGTCCATCCATCCATCCATCCGTACCAACATTTTCCCTTGTACCTCAGCCATTGCTACTCTGATTTGAATGCTGTTTGGTGTTGTGATAGAGCATAACCTGAGAATGATACCTGTATAACATGAGCATTGCCCCTCTTGGTTTTGACATTTCTTTCACCATACAGATTTCAGAATTAGTCCTGGCAATAGGCAATGCCTTGGTGGGGGCCTCATCCCATAGCAGCTGGATTTTGCTACAAAAGATAAATGCTGTTTTAAAACTTCACAACACTTGAGTCGACTAAATTGTGTAGCGCTTTATGGAATAAATACATCCTTTCTTATAACTTTCAAATGCCAAACTATTTATAATACCTTCAGTACAAATTTAGCATATTGTCAATTGTATATAGGTTCTTGAGTAAACTTCTGTCTTTTGAATAAAAAAACAACTTATCACCTGTCGGTCAGTATATCCCATTAACCATAAAATTTACCATACTTGCAAAACCCATTTGACCTCAGTTCTTCCTGTATTAACTTTTTGTTGTTCAGACAGCTCCATGAGCTCTGTCAAGCCAGATATTATAGAGAAAAAATGGTCAATTTTGAATACAGGAAACTTAAATTATCTGACCCCTACCAGTGATTATCAGCTCAACAGTCATTAGTGACCCAAGGACTAGGGCTGCACGGTATATCGATAAACCGATATATACCTGTATTCAAACCAATATCGATTGAATACCGGTGTAATTACAAAAATATCAGTTTATCGTCATTATTTATTTACCCACAATTTAATTTTCAAGATGTGTTGAGTTTTTTAACTGTAGCCCCGAATGAATAATATTTTCCCTTTATCCAAGGAATCGTCTGCTTGTGCCCTCGTAATATACAAATTCAGCAGTTGAAAAAATAATTTTCAAAAATTTCGACAAAACTTTCTCATGTGACCCCTCATTGGAACGAGCTCATTGAGCTCATTCCAGTGAGGGGTCACATGATATAGTTTTGTTGAAATCTTTGGGGAAAATCTGATAAACTAATTTTGAAAATAATAAATTTTGATATGTCATCTGCGTTGGGTAAAGGTTTTTCGAACTGCATCATCAAAGCATGCTAATTCGTTCTGACTGTGATGCCTCGAGTCTCGATTGTGGTACTTGAGTTCATATATCTGAACAGTTTTTGATATACTGGTATACCGCGGTATTTTTTTGAATACCGATACCGGTATTCAGTTTTGAATATTGTGCAGTCCTACAACTCCCTAATGGAGGTCTGATAACGAATTGTAACTCTGTTGAAAATCCTGTTATTTTAAACCCTTATTCATGTAGTCAGTGGCGTATTCGAGTGATGGATGCTGTTCAGCCCTGTTGTGTAAGTCTGTCTGCACAACTAGGACGGCACGGTATTTGAAACTGAATATTGGTATCAGTTTAACCCTTTACCCAACACAGACAATATCAAAATTTATTATTTCAAATAACATTTTTTCCAATTTTTCAAAATATTTCAACAAAACCATATCATGTGATCCCTCGTTGGAACGAGGTCGTTCCAACAAGGGGGTCACATGATATGGTTTTGTTGAAATTTTTTGAAAAATAATATTTTTTCAACTGCTGTATTTGCATATTACACTGGCGGATGCAGCCAATTTGTTGGGTAAAGGGTTAAAAGAAACACTGTGCTGTACTGGTATAACAATATATCTGAACATAGGTACCGTAATTGGAGGGGTCACATGATATTTTGTTTTGCTGAATTTTTTTAAAAATAAAAATTTTTTTAATTGCTCAGTTTACATTTTACAGGTGGACAATTCATGAGGTAAATGGATAATATTATTCATGCGGGACTGCAGTTCAAAAAAATCAAAACATCTTGAAAATTTAATTCTGGGTAATAAATAACGATGATAGCCCGATATTTTTGTAATTACACAGAGCCCGATATTTTTGTAATTGCTCTGGTATTCAATCGATACTGGATTCAATACCGGTATGTATTGGTTTATCATGCAGCTCAGTGGGAACAACTTCCTCCCTATCGTTTTAGTAGCTATAGTGTGAATAGGTATTTCAGAGTTATCTCCTAATGATCTTTTGTAACGACATAATATATACATGTACATGTAATTGCAGATTAGTGGATGGTTAGACAACTTTTAGTTGATCTCTTTCAAAGTGAATATTGATGATTTCTTTATGTTGATGGGTGTATTTCTTCTTTACAATTTATAATTATCAATGAGCATAACTGTTTAATTACTGAATAATTATATATAGTCAGGCCTTCAAGTCCTTCTATATTTCCAATAAAATTATTGGGTTTTTTTGTATTTAACTCAACCTAACATGACTAGGTTACGGCCCTTGCTAGAGATGGGCAGTATACTGATATCATCGTGATACCCAAAAAATGAACCAAACCAATCATTGAATACCGAAACCATGTGTATTTTAAATTCTTCCCATAATCGCATTTATAAGGCCTTGTTGAGGCTTGAAAGCAGTTGAAGTGTTGATTTTCATGAAAAAAGTGACTGATTTTTCTTCAGTTTTGTTATCCCTTAACCCTTTACCCAACGAATCGGCCACATCCGCCCACGTAATATGCAAATCCAGCAGCTAAAAAAATATTTTTCAAAAGCTTTCAACAAAACCATATCATGTGACCCCTCTTTGGACCCCTCTTTGGAACGAGCTCGGCAAGCTTGTTCCAATGAGGGGTAACGTGATATGGTTTGGTTGGTATTTTTTTAAACATTAAAAAAAAATGATATTTAAAATAATAAATTTTGATATCAGCTGCATTGGGTAAAAGGTTAAGGGCCTCTGCAGTTGTCCTGAATTCCCACTTAACTGCAACCTATACATGTCAGGTTGCTTAGCAGTTGTTCCTAGTCAAGTCTTCGCTTGACTAGAAATCGCTGCCCAAGTGATTTGTCTATTTTCAGCAGTACCTCCCTATCAGTCTTTCGATTTTGTAATGCAGATTCGTCAAGTGTGGCGCGGGCCATTTCACGCTGGGAATACAAACAAGAATAATATGGAATGAACCAATTTTATCATGTTTAAAATGGGACGTTCTGTGGCATCGATTGTTGATGTGTCAGCTTGTTTGAAGTTGCGACATAGTTTCCGGACATCTTTTGAAAGTGAAATCTACACCTCGACTGTGCCATGTAGTTGTATATTACGGCATAAGGCCATGCACATGTGCTTTTGCTGCTTGATGAGCATTAGCCCCGCTTATGTTAAGGTAATTCGAACATTCAAACAGACGATCATATATATGTAGCGCGCTGCTGCTTTTTGCCAATGTGCGGCATTAGTGGCACAGAGCTTTTCAAAATTGTGTGCGCGATGGTGCGCAAGCGTGATGACGTACCTCAAAATTGAAAGACTGCTCCCCAGGCTTGGCAATTTCAGAAGAGCAATTTTTTTAGCTCTCCTTACTGCCCTCCTGAAAGAATTAAGGAGAGCGAAAAATTGCCCTCCTAAATATTTTGGTCTGGGATGATTGAGATTACATGTATTATGCTCACATTAAATTTTTGTTGTAAAGCAAAAATGTAATTTAACTTCGAAGTCACATAACATCACGTAATTTCATTTTGAAAGTGGTTTAGTGGTAAAAGGTAATGGCTGCAAGATACCCAAACACAGCTGCAATCATTTGAAGCAAAATGGGTCACAGCAATATTTTTTTTTCTGTCAGTTTCAAGTTCAACAACTGACATCACAGTTGAGGGGTAATTATTCAAGGAATATTGACACTATAATATACTACCATTACTACTATCCTGTCACTTGAAGCACTTGCACCAGGATGTGACTGTAGATTCAAGCAGACCTGTTATCCAAGAAAGTCATACGCCTACCACTACCACCTTCAACCCCCTTGGGGGGTTGAAGGTGGTAGTGGTAGGCGTATGACTTTCTTGGACAACAGGTCTGGGAACACACACAGGTCTTGTCAAGTGTGTGTTCGGTTGTTGAGTGAGACATCTTGATGTCTAAGAGATTTCGCTTTACCTTAGTAAAGTTAATAAAATCACTGATGTAATCTGTTGGTTTCAGTTTCAATGAGTTCGTTCAATTGGATACTTAAAATGCTGTGTAAAGCTAATTGCTCTCCTAAGCTGATTGAGGAGAGCGATTTTTTGCCCTCCTGCATTTTTCAGAATGCCAGGCCTGGCTCCCTATGGTGGCATGTTTAGGGCATATGCTCTGAGATCGCAAAAGCCTGAAATAGCACTTGATAAAGGTTAAGGTGTGTTTGGGACAAGCCACAAAATTAATGTAGATATGATTTGTGCCAATTTTGAGCTCATTGGCAGTGGCATTTGTGGTGCTGTGGTAGAATGATACACAAACAAATTATTCTGTATGTTCCTTGTGTGAATTCCCCTTTGGTTCTATCGGCAAATCTCAAGTCTAGATACCGAATACTGAACCAACACTGCAGTATACCCCTGTAAAAATACCGAAACTGATATTGAACTAAAAATTTCAATACTACCCATCTTTAACATTTGCCAAAATATTTCATTGAATAAAGAAGAAAATATTTTGACTCAAGAATATAGCTTCTGGCCCTCATTGGAAATGCTTGATGTGCTTATTCCATTGAAGGGTCATAAGCTATGTTTTCATTGCGAACATTGAAAAAATAGTAAATTTGTAGTGCTATCAAGATATGACGTTAGGTAAAGTGTTAATCCTTAAGTGCCTGGAGATATTTTTCAATTTTTGGAACACTTTGTCTTCATCCTGTGGCTTGCAGCTGTGTTAAGGCAAGTCTTGGCTGCCTTTATAGGCTGCCAAGACTTACCTGAAACAATTTCCAAGGTAGGGGTGTCACGATTGATCGATTGGTCACGCCAAAATCAATTACTATTTTTCGTTGTCGAAGAATCGGTAAATTTTACACCGTTTTAGACGTTTAATCATTAAAAAAGAATTTGATGAAAAAACTAGTGTTTCTAAAGGTAAAAGGTCAAGAACCTCGACGTCAAGAAGCCGTTACAAGCATTTGTCTTTTACGTACATTCAAAGCTTTGATGTTCTGAACATTTGAACCCGTTAGTGTAATAATCAATTCCTCAACTGACGACTGGTTTTGATTATTACACTGACAGTTCAAAAGTTCAGAACATCAAAGCTTTGAATGTACCTAAAAGAGGATTGTCTTTGTTGTTTACTTGAGGTAGGTCAACTGACTTGAACTTAATTTTTTAATGACTTCAAACAGAGGGAGAGAGAGGGTCAACTAGGTACGATTAATCAATTATTATCAATTATTTGCAACAATTAATCGATTCCTAAATTAAAAAATCGTGACAGCCCTATTCGAAGGTACTAAGATTTTAAACAGATATGCTCTTGAAGGCCTGTATGTTAGAACTTTTATATATAATGTAGTGATCTGTGAAATATCTTGAATATTTTTAACTTTAGGAAGAAGTATTCTCAATCAACACAGAATTTGGCTGGAAATAATCGAATTGCACAACTGTACGTTAGTCACTGATATTGGTTGCTGTTAAAATAAGTAGTGTTTTGTTGCCATTTGTGGCGTGTTTTATAAACTCTCGTAATTCCATGAATGCACGTTGACAAAGTCATTTTGGGGAGAGTGGATTATTACTCAAACATGGAATGGAGTTTACAGTCGATAATTATTTGCTAAAAAAAAATTCACAGGAAGCATACCCAAAATTTCTACTGTTACATCTTAGGCTTAATCCTCTGCACACAGGTCAATATATCAAAATTATAACCAGCAAATTTTTCCCATAATGCAAGTAGGAATTTAATTAGTTCCAGGTCCATATCCACAAATAATTTGGGGCCACCGTAAGCATATCCGAAGGTACTAGGTCTGTGGTAGATGTGGGGGTCTGAGGAGAAATTTTTGAAAATTTAATCTCTGAGAGCGAATCTGGAGGCTTATGGTTCTTGAGTTTGAAATTTTCCAGGTCAGTTTGGTCCATAATTCACACACAAATTATGAAATTCGATTCACGGAAATGATGAGAATATTTTTTTCATACCAATCGTATTCTCATATAGAGGCAGGGAGACATGCATGCAAGTAAATACCACTTCATTGAAACTGTTCAATCTTCAGAATGAATGAAAATACCATGGACAGGGCTCTACGTATAATAGGACCACCGCCCATCGCGAGACATGAATGTATTTCAACATAAATGTAACAAATCAGAAATTGCCGCGTTTGGAACAGAGAGTGAAAGTGGGAATTACTGTAATGTTCTGCACATTTTATCATCAGAGTACATTAGGCATAATTTTAGTCAACTTTGGCGTCCTATTAAGGGAATCAAATGATTAACATGGTGTTGTATTAAATTGTGTATGCTTTTCCTGAACAAACTTTTCCGAGCATTTTTCCAATCTACAGATGGAAATTATTACTCTGGAGTGTGCTAAATTTGGGTGTGAGGAGATTGGGTACCCAAACTGGTATACTGTTACCAAAAATGTCTTAGATATGGCCCTGAGTTCAGTCTTGTTTGACAGAGCTCATCATTGGTTTTCCAGTTGCATCATGGGAATAAAATACTATTTTAAATTTTGGTATTTCGACATCAGTGTTAAGGGGTTAAATTCCATGAAATTAGCCAGTTACTTATTTTTAAAGCAACATGCATGCCAGAGTACTGTGGTTTCCAAAGTTGTCTGTTTCTCAATCATATCGTGATCTGGTTGCGGCAGTTACACCAATGGGGAGAGATTCATTAATGAAATATTGTGAAATTGATATCGACTCAAGATAAACAAAAGAAAAATAAGCATTGTGGAGCTTGTTTGTTATACAGAAGACCTGGCTTTTTGAAAAAAATCAGAGGCAGAAAGTCGCTTTCCTGAGAGCAACTTGGGTGAGCAACATGCTCTCTAAACAATTTTTCATTATTTTGCTTCACAAACATCTGAATGCTAAATAAATTGTGTATATTCTCCATGTAATGCATTTAAGCCAGTCTGTGGTAATAAATTTTTTCTGAACCTGTGTTCACTTTTTACAAACCCCCCTACCCCAGTGTGGGCAGATTAAGTAGAAGTTTAGCCTGGATTCCATGCAGAACTTCTTGCTCAATCAGCCTATACTGGGTTGGTCTATACAGTGGAGCCCTCTTAATTGGATATCTCTTAATTGTATATCCCTGTTAAATGAATATAATTTTCAAGCACAAAACCATTTACCATACCTTCAGTACAAATTTGATCTGTTGATTGAATATAGGTTATAGAGTAAACTCCTGTTAATTGAATAAAAAATCTTGTAACCTGTCGAGAAATTTCCCTGACTTGCCCCAGTTTTCCCTTGTTTATAGACCTATTTGATTTCTGTACATCGAATACAGACATTTAATCTATTATATCTTGTTTGACAGAGCTCATGGAGCTCTGTCAAACAAGATATAATAGAATAATGCCAAGTTTATTTCTAGAATACAGGAAAGTGACCCATCCCTGTTAATTGAATACTCCTGTTAATTGAATAATTTCCATTTGCAAAGTGGCCATTCAATCAACAGGGTTCCACTGTATTGGGATAATGGAGGTAGAGGAGTTTGTAAAATTTCAAACAATTCTCCTCGTGAGAACAATACTGCTGTATGCAAAACTGAAATAAAATTATTATTAATAAGGCCTCACAAAGTTGATCTTCTGTTTCTCAGACCATTTTTAGCTTAACTTGACAAAGTCAAGATAAGCTATTGCTATCACATGTGCGGAAGTCTATGAGTCTGTAGTATGTGAGTCTATTTACATTTTAGCACAGGTTACACCCTGTAGTTCTGGTCCGATCATCACGAAATTTCATATGCAGTTTTGGGGGCACGTCTAGACGAGAACGTCCTCTTTTGGTCACGATCGGTCAACCGCGATGACTGCCAAAACCCGAAAACCTTTAGCACAGTCTTCTGGTCGTATTTATGGAGGGATTTCATTGTAACTTGGTAGGTTGACTTCGTATAATGTCTAGATGAGATCATCCCCTTTTGGTCGCGATTGGTCAACTGTGATGGCTACAGGGGCCCCCGAAGCCCGAAAATCTTTAGCACAGTCTACAGGTTATATTTATGAAGGGATTTCATTGTAACTTGGTAGGATGACCCCAAATAATGTCGAGATGAGAACGTCCCCTTTTGGTCGCGATCATTCAGTCGTGACACTTAAAACTGGGATGTGATTTTTATCCCCCGATAAAATTTTGGGAGGATATAGCTGTGGTGCTATCTGTCCATCAATCCATATTATTTTAGCCACATAAACTCTGATTCATTAGAACACCGTCCATCTTGCAGTCTGTCTGAAAATGGGGTTTGTTTCCACTCTCAAATTGAAATTTCCCTAAGCCAATCAAAACCAAACTTGACATGTGAGATGGGTATGATGGGAGGAAGAACCCTATTTATTTTGGGAGAATTGTGCCAAAGGTCAAGATCATAGTGACCTTGAACTTGTAAGTTTGCCATGCGTTGGTTTCCACTATCTGATTAAAATTTTGGTGTACCAAAATTTTAATCAGATAGTGGAAACCAACTCCTGGCAAACTTTCAAGTTCAAGGTCACTGAACTAGAAAGTTTGCCAGGAGTTGGATAATGAGCAGAACTCTGTTTATTTTGAAGTCATTGCAGTGAAGGTCAAGGCCACAATGACATTTAACTTACAAATTTCACTGGTTTCCACTCTCTAAAGTTTCGCTGGGCTGATCAAACCAACAGGTGTTGGGTATGATGAGAGGAGGAACCTTATTTATTTTGTGATCATTTTCCCAAGGGTAGGGGTCGCTGTGACCTTCACTTAAATTTTGGGGGATTTCCTTCTTGTCCTGTACCTGAAAATTTTAAAGGCTGTCTAAAACTTTATTCATGCTTCTTGTGCATTTTCAGAGAATTTAAAATTCACTGCCTGTGTTGAAAACTCAACTACCACTCTGCAGGTGGTTTAGTAGTATTCCACTCTCTGCATAGTGTGTATTTTGTACTGTGTGGTTCGGTGATCAATAAATATTTAATACTGTATTGTTTCATGTCAGAGTAAATAATTCCTAGATCATCACCCTTTCCCTCTTATTTTTGAAGCCCACTCTGATTATTTTTATATGCCCATTTGAAAAACGATCATATTATGTAATCAGTCTGTCTGTACGTTCGTCTGTCCTCTGTCTCTCCATCCGTTAAAATTTTTGGTTTCCGACCGATAACTCCAGTTTGATTTATTTGATCTGAACCAAAGTTGGCATGTGGATTACCCAGCTAATAATACAGGCCATGTTTGAATATGGGTTACAGCCAATTATATTTACATGAGTTATGGCTCTTTTTCAACTTAGAATTTGACCATCTATTAACATTTTTTGTTTCCAACTGTTAACTCCAGTTTGGAGTATTTGTTCTCAATCAAAGTTGGTATGTGTATTACCCAGCCAGTAAAGCAGGCCAAGTTCGAATATGAGTTCTGTCCATTTATTTTTATGTGAGTTACAGCCCTTTTTCGACTTAGTATTCAACCATCTATTAACATTTTGGGTTTCCGACCAATAACTCCAGTTTAGATCATTTGCTCTGAACCAAAGCGGGTACAATTCAAAATGGCTAACAGGCATATTTAGCCATGCCTGGCAGTGCTCTTGTTATTTGTAAGGATATATGTATTTCCTGCAACAGGAGCAGAATATTGGTAGCATGAGATTGCAAAAAGATGTTAAAAGTGACCTTAACACTTTACTTAACATGAAAAGCAGACGACACTTGCAAAAATAATTCTTGAATAACTAATTTTTTTCATTTTTTGTCTCAAAAACATAGGTTATGACTCCTCGTTGGAACGAGCTCGACGCGCTCGTTCCAACGAGAAAATTAATAGGCGATTTTTGAGAATAGCGCTGGCCGGTTTTGGCCGTTACGTTAGGTAAAGGGTTAACACTTTACCCAACGAATCGCCCGCATCTGCCCACGTAATATGCAAATTCAGCAGCTGAAAAAATATTATATTTCGCAACGTTTCAACAAAACCATATCATGTGACCCCTCTTTGGAACGAGCTTTACAAGCTTGTTCCAAAGAGGGGTCACATGAAAGAGTTTTGTTGGAAATGTTTTGAAAAAATTTAAAAAATGATATTTAAAATAATAAATTTTGAAATTGTCTGCGTTGGGTAAAGGGTTAACACTTTACTTAATGCAGACAATATCAAAATTTCTTATTTTAATTATTGCTTTAAAAAAATATTTCAACAAAACCATATTCATGTGACCTTCATCGGAACAAGCTCATTCCAGTGAGGGGGTCACATGATAAGGTTTTGTCAAATTTTTCGGAAAATATATGTTTTTTGAACTGCTAAATTTATAAATTACGTTGGCACTTACGACTGAATCGTTAGGTAAAGGGTTAAACGCTGATAAATAAATGTAACGCATACAAATGGAACAAATATAAAAATTATGATGCCTTTTGGTAATTTATGTTTGGCTTTCTGCACACTCTTGAAATATCAAAATTTTAAGCTGTAAATTTTACCCATAATGCCACAATTAATTTAACCAATTCAGCTCTGCCAGACAAGATTTAATTGATTAAATTCCTTGTTGCATTATCAGAAAAAAATGCAGCTTGGAATTTTGACATCACTGTGAAGAGGGTTAACCCTTTACCCAACGAATTGGCCGCATCCGTCTGCGTAATATGCAAATTCAGCACTCATAAAAATATTATTTTTTCAAAAAATTTCGACAAAACCATATCATGTGACCCCTCGTTGGAACGAGCTCGTCGAGCTCGTTCCAACGAGGGGTCACATGATATAGTTTTGTTGAAATTTTTTTTTAAATTTGAAAAAATGATATTTAAAATAATAAATTTTGATATCGTCTGTGTTGGGTGAAGGGTTAAAGTTCTGGGTGATTTTGGCTGATACAATATATTCGCCGTGGGCCAGTCGTAATCCACAAATGGGCAGTGATGTTCACGTATGTATTTACCAGATAATAAAAATCATCAGCAAAATTTGTTCCCGTGCTTCATTAATTATATTTTTGATGATTATCCCTATAATTAGTGTTTGGAATCTTAAATATTGCATCCGTGGAAATGTTGCCAACCCGGCCATCCTGTATGTTGCATCAAGGAAAGAAATATTTCAGGGATGGGGTTTCATTGTGTAACATGAATTTTGAGACTTCCAGCTAGCCAATCTGTTAATAACCAATAACATACAACTTATTTTAACAGTAATTTAATTTCATGTAGTCAGACTGTAGTAGAAACTGCTTTTATTGTACATTGGAAGGCTTGTAGTGATTTTTTATTAAAGGGCAAAATGCAGAAAATTAAAAAAAAAAAATTTTTTCTGTTGATAATTCCCATACACAACCATATCATGTGAATTCTCACTGGAATGATCTCGATCTAATGAGGGACCACATGATATTGCTTCTGTGAAATTTTGTGAAAAAATTTAATTAACCTTTCACCCAATGCACAGGGTATCAAATTTTACCACAGTAACCTTCAACAAAACCATATCCTGTTACCCCTCATAGGAACTAGCAAGACAGTTTGTTCCAATGAGGGGTCCCATAAAATAGTTTTGTTGAATTTTTTTGAAAAATGTATTTTTTTTTCAAACTGCTTAATTTGTAAATTACACAAACAGAATCGTTCAATTCATTAACCTTTTACCCAACGCAGACGATATCAGACTTTATTATTTTAAATATAATTTTTTCAAAAAATTTCAACAAAACCATATCATGTGACCCCTCATTGGAACGAGCTCGACGAGCTCGTTCCAACGAGGGGTCACACGATATGGTTTTGTTGAAATTTTTTTGAAAAATAATATTTTTTCAACTACTGAATTTACATATTACGCGGGCGGATACGGCCGATTCATTGGGTAAAGGGTTAAAGTGTTAAACAGGGTTCCCGTGGGGGCCTTGAATTTTATCAGTCCCTACCTGCAGGAACCCTGTTAACCCTTTACCCAATGCAGACGATATCAAAATTTATTAAATATTATTTTTAAAAAGTTTTCAAAAAATTTGAACAAAACCATATCATGTGACCCCTCATTGGAACGAGCTCAATGAGCTCGTTCCAATGAGGGGTCACATGATATGGTTTTGATGAAATATTTTTAAAAATTTAATTTTTTCAACTGCTCAATTCACATATTACGTGGGCGGATGCGAGCGATTCAGTAGGTAAAGGGTTAAAATAACAATTTTTTTTTATCATGTGCATTGTGTGACTGATTAAATCCATGCAAATGATTACAGCTCAATGATAAATGAAACAAATTTTTTTTTGCATACAGTATTACTGATTCTATCAGTTGAACAAGAAAATTTTAAAAATACCTTTCTGGCATAGTGTCCTTTTGAACAGCATGCATGCTTTTTGATATTTGATATTTGTTTATTTTTGGCACAGCTTTATCAATATTGTTTTTCAAAGCTGTTTTCTCAACTTATTACAGCTTTGAATCTGGTGAAATATCTGATGAATGTTTTATCTTATTCCACGTCTACCTTTTACATGTACATGTATATATTTTTATTATATCTATATATATATAATATTATTGTTTCTGTTGATGATTTTGTTTGTATTTTGAAAATCTGTTTTGCATGATATTTATACAGTGTTGGAAAACTTGTTCAGCTGGGGCTGTCAAACAAAGTTGCCGTGGACTGGTAGGGCTTATATTTCGATCAGAAACCATTCACCAATGATTCGCGCAACAAAGCCAGCAAGAGTTGCGTCAACAGAAACATTCAATTAATTTTTGATGCTGGGAAATTTTTAATCACTCACAATTTGATGCATTTAAAGTACAATTCCAAACAATTTCCTTTTCGTCGTTATGAACATTACACACATTATGCATTCACACACAACACGCTAACAGAAAGAGGGCTGTACATTGACAACTCTCCCAGACCTTACTCCTGCCAGAAAACGAACACGCATGTTCAGATATAAAAAAACGGTGGTCATTCTGAGATCTGAGAAACATTTTAATACTTCCGTATTTTTATTACTGGCGACACCAGCAACAGAGTAGGTCTAGTAACCGCGCGACTCCGTCCATCAGTCCATCCGAAACACTTCTTCCGTCAAAGTTTTCTTGGCTTCTATGAAAGCGAATGATTTTATATTTGGTCTACTGCTTCATAATGATGAGGTGTATCGTGTATCTAATTTTCAGATCTGCGGTGCAGCCACTTCCTGTTTGCCGATACTTTGAAGTCTGTTGAAGTCTGTTCATCTCTGTAATCAATTGCATGCAGCGATGCAGGTCCAGACCCGGTATTGTTCTTGGCTTGTTTTTATCAAAGACATGCGCAATGTTGCCCCATTCCTTATCTTCATTTAACATGTGACACCTGTCACTCCACGAATTAATGTGCCTGATTTGGAATTTACACATCCATTTTCCACGATTTTAATAATTTGCCATTGAAAATCCAGAACTAATTTTAGTGGGTTACATATATTTTCACTGTCAAAATTTCCATCCGTGTTCAGTTGTATTCATACATTAGTTTCGAACGATGCTTGTCAATGGAAATTGCAAAGTAAATTTTTGTACATGCCATAATATATGTTTCACTTCAGATTATCTAAAAGTTCATTTCAGGAATTCTGGTAATGCATTTAATAAACAAACACTAGATTTCAAGCTTGCAATTTTATTCTGAATCACAGGCAAACAATAACATTAACTTAACTTAATTTGGAAAAAAAATACACTTTGAAAGTACAATTCAACAGCATTAAAAAAATGAAGATAAACATTGAATCAATATTTTTCACTCTCGCAAACTTGATTTGAGGTGAGCGATTTTCCACTCGCCTCCATTTTGCTCCCATTCGTCACTGTTGTGTTGTATTTAGCTTCCCCTAAAAACAGTGATCCTAAGTGGCACTGCCTTGTGGAGGCCTCTTGTTAGCTCACCTGACTGAAAGTCAGGGTGAGCTTTTCTGATCACTTTTCGTCCGTCGTCCGTCGTCCGGCGTCCGTCGTCCGGCGTCCGGCGTGAAGGTGGTGTTTGGGTCTTTTTCTTCCAAACCACTGGCCGCATGTTAATGAAATTTCATGTGAGTAGGGGTTATATAGCGGCATTTTGATTTTTGGGCAAATTAGGTTTCGGCTCATATTGAGCAGAGGGGTGGGGCAAAAATGCTCCAATTCTTAAAAAATCTTCTTCTCAAGAACCAGCAATAGCAGAGACTTGATATTTGGTATGCAGCTTCCTTTTGAGGTGTAGACTCAAGTTTGTTCAAGAGAAGTTTGTAGGTCTATACTTGGCGATGTTATGGGAGGAGCAAAAATTTTGGCCCCACCCCAAATTTCTATTTTTTAAACCGAGAGGCCAATTTGAACCAAATTTTATGTGAGGGCTTATTGGGTCATAAGTACCTAATTTATGCAGAAATTTTTTTTCCTGTAGCCCCGTGGGAACCACAGGAGCTAAAAATAGAAAAAAATTAAAACGCCTATATCTCAAAAACTGCACGGCAGTGAGAATTTTTATTTGGTGTGAAGCTTTCTTGGGACCAACAGAAAGGATTGGTAAAAAAAAATTGCTATCGGTTTTATCATAGGGTACTTTTTCGGGACTCTGAAAAAGTGCTGAGTCAGTATTTTTTAACACAGTAGGCAATGGGAAAAAAATAAAGAATTGTTTTCTTCCAAACCACTGCTCTAAAAGCTTTCATATTTTACATATAACATCTTTGGAACATTGATTCACATATTTGTAGAAATCAAATTCCTCGGTCCATATTTGGGTTCCCTATGGGAACCCAAATGTTCAAATTAGTGCAATATGAGGGATATATTTTAAAAATCTTCTTCTTCGGATCCACAAATCAGAATCTTTTGATATTTGCTATGCATCATCCTTAGGGGGGTGAGATTGATGTTTGTTCAAGCCAAGTCCCTGAGTTCATATTTGGACTCCCTTTGGGAACCCAAATTGTAACTTAGTGCAATACGAGGTATATTCTTTTAAAATCTTCTTCTTCGCATCCACCGGTCAGAATCTTTTGATATTTGGTATACAGTATGCTTAGGGAGGTGAGATTCAAGTTTGTTCAAGTCAAGTCCTTCGGCTCATATTTGGTCTCCCTGTGGGAGCCCAAATTATAACTTAGTTCAATATGAGGAATATTCTTTAAAAAAAATTTTTTTTTCAGATCCACCAGTCAAAATGTTTTGATATTTGATGTACAGCATTCTTAGGGGCTGAGAGTGAAGTTTGGTAAAGCCAAGTACCTGGGTTCATATTTGGGCTCACTGTGGGAGCCCAAATTATACCAAAATTTTTATTTTCCAAACCAAAAAGTCGATTTGAACCAAATTTGATATGAGGGCTTATTGGGTCATAAGTACCTAATTTATGCCGAAAATTGTTTTCCTGTCCCCCACGGGAACTGCAGGAGCTAAAAAATTTTTTTCTTTTTAAATGCCCATATCTCCAGAACTACATGGCACTGAGAATTTTTATATGGTGTGAAGCTTCCTTAGGACCGGAAGAAAAAAATGGTAAAAATTTTATCATAAGGTTCTTTTCTAGGACTAAAAGTGCCGAGTCATCATTTTTTAACAGTGTAGCTAATGGGAATAATGTTGAAGAATCTTCTTCTCCCAAAACACTGCTTCAGAAGCTTTTATTTTTGGGCTCCCTATGGGAGCCCATGTATAACTTAGTTCAGTATGAGAAATATTCTTAAAAAATCTTTTTTTTCTGTTACTCCTGTCAGAATCTTTTGATATTTGATTTTTGATTTTCTTAGAAGTGGCAAATTGAAGTTTGTTCAAGTTCTGCTTTATTGATAAAATTGGGCCCAGTAGTAACCAATTCCTGCATTGAAAGCCCTGTAAAGTGGGCAGTGATAGGCATAAACGATTGACCAAACTTGATATTATAATTACGCCTCTGTAAGATGTAGCCTTAGATGCTGAAAGTGACCTTAAATGGGAATAACGTTGAATAATCTTCTTCTCCCAAACCACTGCTTCAGAAGCTTTTGTTTTTGGGTTCCCTATGGGAGCCCAATGTATAACTTAATTCAGTATGAGAAATATTCTTAAAAAATCTTTTTTTTCTGATACTCCTCTCAGAATCTTTTGATATTTGATTTTTAGTTTTCTTAGAAGCGGCAAATTGAAATTTGTTCAAGTTCTGGTTTATTGATAAAATTGGGCCCAGTAACCAATTCCTGCATTGAAAGCCCTGTAAAGTGGGCAGTAATAGGCATAAACGATTGACCAAACCTGATATTATAATTATGCCTCTGTAATGATGTAGCCTTAGAAAGTGACCTTAAATTCCAATAAATAAATAGATAAATTATTGAGTACCCAATATGGGGATCTAACATATGAACACTCTGGGTTACTAAGTAGAGAAAACACTTTTATGTTGAAAAACTGATAATAACCACAAGGCAGAATCCCTTGCTATTTTGGTGATATGACTCGGCCAGTATCAGGTGAGCGCCCTCAGGCCCCGTGGGGCCTCTTGTTCTGTAGTCCTAACTAGGACCCACAGGTCATTATCTTCTCTGGCCACTTCCCTTTGGGGAAGTGGCAGGAGAAGGTGATGACTGCTGGATTCTAGCTTGGACTACAATTTCTGGAACCTAACCTCAGTTATGGTGAGGGCCATATGATCAACAATTTTGTTTTAAGGTCAGTCTTGGTGCCAAGTTCTTAAAGTCATATTTAATTGTTGTTATTGATTTTAAGGTTACATTCATCACCGTATTGATTGGTAGTTACTGTTGGGTGATTTCCAGTCCACAGAAGTTGACATTCAAGTTCAGTGGGGACTTATTGGGTTGGTAGGTGAATAAGGTGATAATAGAGAATGAAAGTTTCTGTAAATTCATCTCGTACCATTGTGTACTTAAGAGGTGGATAACTTATTGTGTGTGAAAATGGCTGGCCATTTCAGAATATTGATCCAATGTGTTGACGCTTCTAAAATGTCTCCATGCGTATGTTGGTGACTGGGGTGGATGTAATTACTGGGGTTCACCAGTTGAACTTGGTTCACTTTTTCAAGTTTTATGAATCAAGAGCCACGAATAATAACACTTGATGGGTGGGCTTTTTTATTGGCAAACTCATTAACCATGACACCAGTGTACAGAGATTAGGGCTGCATTGTATATCGATAAACTGACTCATACTGGTATTCAAACCAGTATCGATTGAATACCGGTGTAATTACAAAAATATCAGTTTATTGTCATTATTTATTTACCCACAATTTAATTTTCAAGATGTCTCGAGTTTTAACTGTAGTCCCGAATGAATAAGATTACCTTTTGCTCAACGAAGCAAGCACCCACAGCGGCCCATGTAATATACAAATTCAACAATTGAAAAAATCTAAAAAAAATCAACTAAACCATATCATGTGACCCCTCATTGGAACGAGCTCGTCAATCCTGTTCCAATGAGGGGGTCACATGATATTGTTTCGTTGAAATTTGTGGAAAAGTTTGATAAACTAATATTTAAAATAATAAATGTTGATATCGTCAATGTTGAGTAAAGGGTTATTCAAACAACATCATCAAAGCATGTTAATTCATTTCACCATGATGGCTCAAGTCCTAATTGTGGTACGTATGTTCAGATATCTGAACAATCTTTCGATGTACCGGTATATCGTGATATCTTTTTGAATGCCAATACCGTATGCAGTTTGGAATATTGTGCAGCTCTAACAGAGAAGCGATTCTGGAAGGGACGAGGCATCCTTATTTTCACGCTCATTGTGATTTAGTGATTGAGAGAGGCATACAAAACATGTGCAGATGAGATCGCACACCTCAGAATCCTAGGCACTTGACAGAATGTTGACAAGATCAGGGCTGCATCATGATCTGGTCAAAATTCTCTTGTAAAGTTTCCTTTCTGCATCACGAGAAACTCACTCATTGAGAAAGAAATGTGAAAACTTTGATTCTGGTATGCTGTTTTCATTGGTTTTTCCTGATGGGTTCTTACAGTAGTGAGTTGAATGGTTGTACCCAGTGCTTCATTAATTGAATTTATGATGATTACTCCTATAATTAGTGTTTCTAATCTCGAATTATTTTGCATCCGTGAAAATATTGCCCACCCGTGGAAAGTGACCAGTTCACAGCGACTGTACTGTAATTTCTAGTTACAGTCTTGGCTGCCTGTTATGGCTGCCTGTTAAGGCAGCCAAGACTTGACTAAAAATCACTGCTGAGCCACTTGGACTTTTAAGGCTGTGGGCGGGTGAGAATTCAGGATACTTGTACAGGCCCTTTAGGGTTTGCAGTGTGATGCCTCTTGCAGGGGCATTGGTGTAATTTCATAGTATTTTTAAAGAAATGTTGATTCGTTTGTGTTTGTCAACATTGACTCCCGATCTAATTGAGAAAGTGGCTACTTTTGTGATATCATTGCTGTCTGTTAAATTTGTCTTCATGCTGTCTTGGATAAGACTCTTAACCCTTTACCCAACGAATCGGCCGCATCTGCCCGCGTAATATGCAAATTCAGCAGTTTAAAAATTATTATTTTTCAAAAAATTTCAACAAAACCATATCATGTGACCCCTTGTTGGAACGAGCTCATTCCAACGAAGGATCACATGATATGGTTTTGTTGAAATTTTTTGAAAAATTTTAAAAAATGATATTTAAAATAGTAAATTTTGATATCGTCTGCATTGGGTAAAGGGTTAACGGCCTATTTCCAACTTTCACAACCTCAAAACAGGTGCTCTTAACATACCATCATGAGGAGGTTCTGCTGACAATAGGCAAATTATCTAGGCAGTGGTTTCTAGTTACAGTCTTGGCTGTCTGCTAAGGCATCCAAGACTTGACAAGAAATCATTGCTAAGCCACTTAGACTTTTAGGGGCTGGTGGGAATTCAGGATACATGTACAGGCCCTTTAGGGTTGCAGTGTGATGCCTCTTGCAGGAGCCTTGGTGTAGAACAAATTCAGAAATTTAATTACACTTGGCCTTGACTTAGGCTGGTGGGGCAAACTGAAATAAAAGATCAATAATTTATAATATATAAAATCAATGATTATAATTTATAATATATAAAATCAATGATTATAATTTATAATATATAAAATCAATGATTATAATTTATAATATATAAAATCAATGATTATAATTTATAATATGTAAAATCAATGATTATAATTTATAATATGTAAAATCAATGATTCTAATTTATAATATGTAAAATCAATGATTCTAATTTATAATATGTAAAATCAATGATTATAATTTATAATATATAAAATCAATGATTATAATTTATAATATATAAAATCAATGATTACGATTTATAATATATAAAATTAATGATTATAATTTATAATATATAAAATCAATGATTATAATTTATAATATATAAAATCAATGATTCTAATTTATAATATATAAAATCAATGATTATAATTTATAATATATAAAATCAATGATTATAATTTATAATATATAAAATCAATGATTATAATTTATAATATATAAAATCAATGATTATAATTTATAATATATAAAATCAATGATTATAATTATAAAATCACTGATTGGAGGTTTCACTTTGGATATGGTCTCGGTTCCATTAATTATTGTCATTGTTGTTCAGCGAGGTGTAAATTATGGTCATTGCTCTTTGACAAAATTGCAAGCTGAGATTACAAGTTGTTATGTATTAGTTTATCGCAGTGCTTGGTAAAGTGAATGCTTTTTTTGTTTTTCTGGTTTGGTTCAGATTTTTGTGGCAAACTGAAAACCAAACCACAAGATCGTGTAAAAATTGGCTGGCAGTTTTATTAAGCTTTTCACAAAATGTTTCAAAATGAGATATGTAACCTTGTTCACAATATATGGCCCAAAAATCTGAATTGCTGAATATAAAATAATTGTAACGTACAGGGTGAATGCAAACAAGGTATATATTTTGTTAAATATCAAACTGCATTGTGGGAAATATTTGCTGCTGAAAACTTTTAACCCCCTGCACACCTGTGTCAGAATTACCAAAATTTCAAGCAGCAATTTAACCAATTCATCACATTTGACAGAGCTGGATGAGTTCGGCCAGACAAGATTGAAGTGGGTAAATGCCTTGTTGCATTATGGGAAAAACATGCAGGTTGATATTTTGACATGACTTTTTAGGGCGTTAATCATCAGTAGAAAAATTTGAGGTGAATTTGATTGTCCTAAAATTAATTCCTCTGTTTTTTTTTTTCCAAAATTATGTATGATTTAACCCTTTGGACATGAGAGGCTGCTTTTCCAGCCCTGGAACATGGTACATGATATTTTCATTAACCCTTTACTTAACCTGAAAAGCAGACGACACTTGCAAAAAAATTCTTGAATAACTATTTTTTTTCATTTTTTGTCTCAAAAACATAGGCTATGACCCCTCGTTGGAACGAGCTCGTTGAGCTCGTTCCAATGAGGGGTCATAACCTATGTGTTTGAGACAAAAAATGAACAAATAATGAAAATTCATTGGCGATTTTTTTAGATTAGTGCTGGCCGGTTTTGCCTGTTATGATGGGTAAAGGGTTAAGTAAGATGGCTGTTATATGAACATGTGGGAGTAGACTCAATTAATATTTCCAATGTGCAACCTCAAGGCTGCATGTTCAGAATATTAATTGGTCTCCCCTGAATAATAAATATGGACTCTTCCAATTGCTACCATTGAACTGACATGGAATATACCACCAGGATTCAAAGGGATAATGCATGTTATCTCATTGGAAGCTTAATGATTGTTGAAACAATTTGATCTGTTTTGCATTCCTTGGTTTAGCCAACACATTAATAGCTTTGATATTTTAGTGACTGTCATTCTCTGTGTAAATTGAGGCAGTGCTTCTTTTACTGTGATACATGTAAATAAGCTTAGGTTTACTGATAAAATAGGACCCATTTACCACTGCTTGCTGTGTAAGTTCTCAAAAAAGGGCAGCATGGGTACAAACGATTGACTAAGCTTGACTTTATATCCATGTTGCAGTCATGATTAGCCATTGTGCAGAGATATGTGACCAGTAAATAATAAATAAATAGTGACAGTCGTGTTCCTGAAGAATGTAAATTACTGTCCTAAAAGTTTTTCGCCTAGAGCCTTAGCATTACAGGAAGATTGCCACCCTAATGTTGAGTAGAATGTACACCCAATCGGACCAGCCTAGGGGATAATTTTAGGGAGACTTCATGTCTCCCTTTAGAAAAAATAGGGAGACTGCAGAGTCAAGTAGGGAGACTTCATAGGCAAGTGGGGAAAATTAAGAATATTTATGTACCAACCCCCTGCCGCCACTTCATATTTTCAGCTCATGGTCCTCCATTAACGTCCGATTAATCCATGTCCAGTTGTCTAGGTATGATGCATCTTTGCCAGGTTAAAAAATCACAAAGTAATTATTGATTAAAAATCCCCCACTGCTCCCCTCTCCTTCATGACCCCTCCCCTCTACTTCGTGCAAATCCCACAGCACCCTCCTGTGGTTGCCTTTCACCAAAGTCTACTAAGCTAATAATTTCCTAAGTCTGAAGGTGTGAACAGGCCCAAATGTAAGAAGGTTGCTTGGAAGGTATACATTTTCAGCAGAGAATTTTCGGCATCCTAAGCGACATAACCTGCTTTCAAACTGGGTTATTTTGTTGAGCCTCAAAAGTCACCTATTTTCATTAAATCCCCATTTATAACACTCATGTATATTCAATTCTTGAAAATAATCGTTTTTATGTAAACCTCGGATCACTCAGTTCAGCCTTTCCTCGTTTTGGCCAATTTTTAGAGGGCGACTTGTAATCGCCCTGACTATTTTTCTAGGCGACTTTGGGCTTAGAAGGGCGACATAATCACCCTAGTCGCTCTCATGGCTGGTCCCTGCACCCAATCAAATCAAAACATTAAATGCTGACAGCTGCTGTGGGCTAATTTTCTTCTTAATTAACTTTTTATCCAACTCACCTGGTAGATGACACTTGCAAAGGAATGACTAAAAAGTTTCATTTCATTGCCCCAAATGCATAGCTTATCACCCTCCTCATTGGAATGAGTTGCAATAAGGAGTCATAAGCTATGTCTCTTACGCAAAAATTTAAAAAAATCAGAGAATAAAAAAATAGTGATTTTAAATAGTACTGGTTATATATGACTTTTACGTTGGGCATAAGGTTAAAACATCAGATACCTTTGCAATATTCTGGACTGTTACAAGTATTATTTTGTGCTGTAATATCTTTATTGAGCCACTTGTGGACAATTTATGTTATTTTAGGGAAAGCCACTGTGAGATTGAAAGACGAAGGAGGAATAAAATGACAACTTATATAAATGAATTATGTGATATGGTTCCTACCTGTAGCACACTAGCAAGAAAACCAGATAAACTGACAATATTAAGAATGGCCGTCTCTCACATGAAAACTCTACGAGGTAGGTATTACATCACATGCTAATGTCATTTGTTTTGTACTGGTCACTCTTGGCTAGAGTAGGATGGTATATACTGTATCAGTTATGAATCGACGGGCACAGTGGTGCTCAAGGGAACTTGCACATCAGTAGCACACTTGTTTTCAACCAAAGATAACCCTGCTTGTGTGGAGTTTGAGTGTTGGGGAGTTTGGCAATTGCTCGCCATTGCTTGGTGTTTCTCTCCGGGTACTCTGGCTTCCTCAACTCATAAAACTTTCTGACACGAGGTAGGCCTTCAACAATTAATCATGAAATTAATGCATCACAATTCATTCTCTGATGATACATATCATGAAATGCTTGTACTGAATCATGATACACGTGAACCAGAAATTTCCTGAATATTTTGTTAATGACAATTCTAAAAGGGTTACATTAACCCCCTGCACACTGATGTTGAAATATCTAAAGTTGAAGGTGCAAATTTTTCTCATAATGCAACTAGAAATTTAACCAATTCAATCTTGTTTGACAGAGCTCATTGAGCTCTGTCAAACAAGACCGAATTGGTTAAATTCCCAGTTGCATTATGGGAAAAATGGCTACTTGAAATTCGGATATTTTGACATCAGAGTGAAGGGAGTTAATGACCACTGGCATATCTGTTACATGAAATTTCCTTTTGAAATCAGGTTTGAATTTGCATTGTTTTCGAGTAATTGTTTGCATTGAACAGTGCAAACCATTAACCTCACTCTTAAATCTTTATATAAAACTAACAGGAAACAAGTGGGCACGGTGGCTCAGTTGGTAGAGGTGCAGGCTGCAAGCCGAGAGGTCCTCGGTTCAAATCCCACCTGCGGCAACCATGTTGTGTCCTTGGGCAAGACACTTCACCCCCATTGCCCACGTGGGGGTACGGTGACGCGGTGTACTAAGGTGTACTGCACGTCGATGGTGCACCTGTCTTCAATCAATGGTAACCCTGCTTGTGTGGAGTTGGTATGTTGAGGAACTGACAGTTGCTCGCCGTTGCTCGGTGGTTCTCTCCGGGTACTCCGGCTTCCTCCACCCATAAAACTGTCACGGTCATGGTTAGCCATTGTGCAGAAATATGTGACCTTAAACACCAATAAATAAATAAATAACAGGAAACAAATAAAGAATTCTAGAAAAATAGAAGAGTGTGTCATAATGCATTGCATTAAAAAAGATTGGAGAAATCGAATTTCATTGCAAGGAATTTACTTGATCCCCACTGTATGATGATTGTTATTCAGCTAATGTGTGGGTGGATGTCAGACTTTTCCTTCCACGCACCAGACCAAAGAAATGTGAGGACACAAGAAGCAAATCTGCTGTTATGGACCACCGGGTTACCTGGTGGTCCATAACTGCAGAATTGCTAATGAAGTCCTCACATTTCTACTGGACTAGCAAAAATAAGTAATAGAAAGATCCAACCACACAGTGGCAAGAATCAAATCACTTTTAGTGGTAGTGTATCATGATACATATCGTATTGTGGGGATAGTATCGTGATACAAATCATATTGTGAGAAAGCCTATCGTTGCAGCTCTAACACGAGGTGTCCTTGGCTGTCGAAAGTTTTGTTAAATCCCAATAAATAAATAATGGTTTTGAGTCAAGCAATGTGATACCTCCTTCCATTAAAGATGTTTGATGATGTGATAACTGTCATTCTGAAGTCACAGCATAACCGCTTTCACTTCATCAAGTGCCATACTGTTTACCGAGGATGAAAATGGTTTAGTTGCATGGTATCAACTTTCCAATCTTGGCACCTCTTTGTTGTCAATAATTAGTCAAATATGTTGTAAATATTCAATTTGTATTCGGCCTAAAAAAGTTAAAAATCTGTTTCTCAGGCCCTCCCCCATGGTCCTTTTGGCTGCCGCATACTCTCTTTTTATAACCAATGCAAACTTCAAAAAATAGAAATTAAATTGTTTATGTCTGATATTTTACACAAGTTAATAAAATTGATCAATTTGTCCCTTGAGTGCAAGAAGGCTTTGCAATGTTTTAGCCCACATGCAATTTTACATAAAATGGCCTGAGAAACAGAAAATCTACTTTATGAGGTTTTACCAAAAAAAAATGTGTTCTCCATCGATCAATATATTCATTTTTAGCTCACCTGGCCCAAAGGGCAATGTGAGCTATTGCCATCACTCAGCATCCACAACCGTCGTCTGTAAACATTTCACATTTTTATCTTCTTCTCTGGAACTACTGAGCCGATGTGAAGCAAACTTGGCAGGAATGGTCTTTGGGAGGTCCTCTACAAACGATCCTCATTTTGTTCCCGTCAGATGAAAAAACATGGCCACCAGGGGCATTCTTTGATTCTAATGGGGGATTTTCAAAAATCTTCTCTGAAACTTCAAGGTCAAATGTTTTGAAACTTTACATGCTTGATGCCTGGTACGCCCTCTACCAACAATCATCATTTAATGTTGCTTGGGTTGCAAACATGGCTGCAATTGCAGCTTATAGTTACAAATAGAAACCCTATGGGAAATCACATGTTATTCTTCTTCTCTGTAACTACTAAGCCGATGTAAACCAAACTTGGCAGGATTGGTCTATGGGACGTTCTCCACAACTGTTTCTAATTTTGTTGCTGTTGGATGGAAAACATGGCCGTCAGAGGCATTCTTTGATTTTGATTGGTCAGTGTTGAAAAAACTACTCCTTTGAAACTACAAGGCCAAATGTTTTGAAACTTCACATGATGGATGCCTAGGAACCCTCTACCAACATTCCTCATGTAATGTTGATCAGATTGCAAACATGGCCGTAATTGCAGCTAAGAGTTACCATTGAAATCTTGTGAGAAATCACATTTTTATCCTCTGTTCTGCCAGGTCAGCAATTACAGGCTCTTTAGCCCTTTACCTAACATGAAAAGCAGACGACACTTGAAAAAAATATTCTTCAATAAGTAATTTTTTTCAATTTTTGTCTCAAAAATATAGGTTATGACCCCTTGTTGGAACGAGCTCGTCGTAACGTGTTTTTGAGACAAAAATGAAAAAAATAATGAAAATTAATTGGAGATTTTTGTGAATAGTGCTGGCCTGTTTTGGCTGTTACATTGGGTAAAGGGTTAGAGCCTCATGTTCAGTAACATCAAAGTATTTTCTCTTAACTCCTTACATGCTGCTGGCAGATATTCATGACCAGGACAGGAAATCACCTGCCACTAAAACAAGTAAAATTATAGCATACCAAACAAAATTTTCACGAACAAATTGTACCAACATTTTGAACAGTGATTCCTTGAGCCCAGCTTTAATGAATTTTTCATCAAATGTGGCCATGGCTCTTTCACAGCAGCAATGACTAGATTTGATGAAAATATATTTTAAAAAATACTATTACAGTGGAGCCCACTTAATTGGATATCTCTTAACTGAATAACCCTGTTAATTGCATATAATTTCCCAACACAAAACCATTTACAATACCTCCAGTACAAATTTGACCTGTTAATTGAATATTGGTTATAGAGTAAACTCTTGTTAATTGAATAAAAAAATCTTGTAACCTGTCAAGAAATTACCCTGACTCTCCCTAGTTTTCCTTTGTCAGACCTATTTGGCCCCAGTACATCCAATACAGGCATTTAATCTATTATATCTTGTTTGACAGAGCTCATGGATCTCTGTCAAACAAGATATAATGGATTAAATGCAAAGTGTATCTCTAGAATACAGGAAAGTGACACAATCCCTGTTAATTAAATACTCCTGTTAATTGAATAATTTTCATTGTCAAAGTGGCTATTCAATTAACAGGGTTCCTCTGTATTGAAAAAAAAAAGTAGGTTGAGAGTTAAAACACGACTAGTGATTGCAGGGTGTCGGAAAATTGAAAACCCTTGAGAAAAGTTTTGTTGTTCATGATGTTTATTTATATCAACTTCTGCCCCCCTCCCTCCTCCACCCTAAGATGGTGTCGATGGAGACTGGAGACACTTTTCCAGCAATCCAGTAGTATAGAAATCAGAAAACTGGTTGACTCAAAAGGTAGAACTTCAGTTCCAGCCTCCCAGTAATAGACGATGTTCTTATTATACCCCCGCTTCGAAGAAGTGGGGGCTATATAGGAATCGCCCTGTACGTCCGTACGTCCGTCCGTCCGTACGTCCGTACGTCCGTCCGTACGTCTTTCCGGACATGAAATTCTTGTGTGCGCAACTCCTCCTACATTTATCAATCAATTTGGACAAAACTTTTCAGACATCATCACTACTAAGTGAACATGCGCATATTCCAAGATTTTTGATCTGCGACAATTTTAACCAGGTTTTCTCCCTTTGACTTAGATTTATTGTGTCTTTCCATCCGAACAAATTCTTGTGTGCGCAACTCCTCCTACATTAATGAACCGATTTTGATGAAACCTTTCAAACATCATCTCTACTAAGTGAACATGTGCATATTCCAAACTTTTTAATCTGCGACAATTTTAACCAGGTTATCTCTCTTGAACTTTGATTTAATATGGGTTTCTACATGAAATTCTTGTGTGCGCAACTCCTCCTACATTTATCAATCAATTTGGACAAAACTTTTCAGACATCATCACTACTAAGTGAACATGCGCATATTCCAAGATTTTTGATCTGCGACAATTTTAACCAGGTTATCTCCCTTTGACTTAGATTTATTATGTCTTTCCGTTCGAACAAATTCTTGTGTGCGCAACTCCTCCTACATTAATGAACCGATTTTGATGAAACCTTTCAAACATCATCTCTACTAAGTGAACATGTGCATATTCCAAACTTTTTGATCTGCGACAATTTTAACCAGGTTATCTCTCTTGAACTTTGATTTAATATGGGTTTCTGCATGAAATTCTTGTGTGCGCAACTCCTCCTACATTTGTCAATCAATTTGGACGAAAGTTTACAGACATCATCACTACTAAGTGAACATGCGCATATTCCAAAATTTTTGAGCTGTGGCAATTTTAACTAGGTTATCTCCCTTTAATTTAGATTTATTATGGGTTTCTACATGAAATTCTTGTGCGTGCAACTCTTCCTACATTTATCAATCAATTTTGACGAAACCTTTCAAACATTATCACAACTAAGTGAACATACGCATATTCCCAAATTTTTGATCTGCGACAATTTTAACCAGGTTATCTCCCTTTAACTTGGATTTATTATGGGTTTTCAAATGGGATTCTTGTGTGTGCAACTCCTCCTACATTAATGAACCGATTTTGAATACATGTTGCACATTGTAAATGTGTTTTTCCAAATGTAAACCATATATGTGTGGGCTCTTTAAGTATTCAGTGCTGTTCTGTGGAAGGCCACATGCAAATACAAATTTCAACAACAAAAAATGATCTTTATGTATACATTTCCTTATGGCCTTCGCCTACATGATCAGAAGTGCATTCCTCTAAAAACCCAAAGCGGGGGTATTAATCACCTTCAGTGATAGTTCTAGTTTTTTCAGGAACAGGAAATACCAGTGCAGATGGTTCATATAAGCCTTCCTTCCTTACAGACCAGGAATTGAAACATCTCATTTTGGAGGTAATATATGTGATGCTTATTCATTTATACCATGATTACCTATTCTACTAAATATAAAAAACCTATGACATAAATTTTAGCTTTACACACAAACTGTGGTAAACATGTGTGACTGTGGTGAACATGCCAGCAGTGGGATTTTCAATAGTTAAAATTTACACCAGCAGTGGAACTACATCCAAGTTGACCTTTGGTGACCTCGACCTGAATGCAAACTTGTCAAAATTTATTTCTTGTCGCCTCACGAAGAGTGAAATGAAAGTGGCAATTATTATGACCCCGACTTGGTCGGAGGGGGTATCAAGTGGAGAGCTGCATACGTTCATGCGTAACTCAAATGTGTCCGTCCAACATATTTGTTGCTCTAGCACGGTCATTATATGTTGGATTCAAATAATTTTTTGCCATGCTTGTAGGAATGGATCCTACAGCAGAATTAACATCTTCGCATAAACATTTACAGAGTTATTTTCCCTTGTTTTACCTAGGGGATGATTGAAAAATGTGTCCGTCCAACATATTTACTTCTCTTGCTCTGTCATCATACTTTGAATTCAAATAATTTTTACCATGCTTGTTCCTCAGCATGGGGAAACGGATCCTACAGTAGAATTAATATCTTCGCATGAGCATTTACAGTGTTATTTGCCCTTGTTTAACTTAGGGGATGATTGAAAAATGTGTCCGTCCAACATATTTGCTGCTCTAGCTCTGTCATCATACGTCGGATTGAAATAATTTTTGCCATGCTTGTTTATATTAGTACAGATTGCTGCAGGCACATGTCATGCTTTTGATGGCATAATACTATCCATGGTATTGGAGGAGGGGGCATATGCCTCGCTTCGCATTGCTCTTGTTTTTAAATGAGAGTTTACCTCAGAAGAACTAACATGCATTGTCACATGTTAATAAAGCATCCATAACTCGAAATAGTATGTTATTATGTTATTAAAATGAAAAAGGCCCTGTGAGTTTCTTTTTCCATTTCGTTTCGGTGATAAAATTGGCAGCGGAAGTATCTCCCACCGGCACTCATGTCAACAAGAACAGATTCACATGTGTTAATATTGAATATTGTATTATTTAACATTCAAACTCTTAATAATCTGACGATCATGATATAAATAAAATATACCCAAAGTAGTTTGGTGTACCAAATGTTCACCACTCGTGGTGAACATTTACTGCACCAAGCTACTATGGGTATATTCTATATGTACCCAAATGCTTAACCCTTTACCTTATAACTGGCTACCGATATGAGGTGACTGTGGCTGTCGAATGTGTCATTAATCCCCAATAAATAAATAAATATAAATGAACTGTCCGCATCTGCCCACATTATTTATAAATTGAGCAATTAAAAAAAATAATTTTAATAATTCTTCAAAAAAATTCTATCGAACAATATCTTTTGACCCTTCATTGAAATGAGCTTGTTCCAGTAAGGGGGGGGGGGGGGGGGGGGGGGGGGGGGGGGGGGCATATGATATGGTTTTGTTGAAATAATAAATTAAATTAAAAAAAATTCTGATATTGTGTGTGTTGGGTGAAGTGTTAACCAAACACATCTCAGCTCGATGACGACGGTTAAAAAATTATTTTTGCTTAACTTGACAAAGATAAGTTAAGTTATTCCCATCACACATTTGTAAGTCTGTGAGTCTGTTCACATTTTCTTTTGCACAGGCTACACCCCATAGTTCTTGTCCGATAATCATGAAATTTCATATGCAGGTTCGAGGTTATATTTAGATGAGAACGTCCCCTTTGGGTCGCAATTGGTCAACCATGATGGCTTCGTTAGTCCGAAACCCAAAAACCTTTAGCACAGTCTAGAGGTCATATTTATGAAGGGATTTCATTGTAACTTGGTAGAATGAATCCGTATAATGTCTAAATGAGACACCCCTTTTGGTTGCGATCATTCAACCATGATGGGTACGTGAGTCCAAAACCCAAAAACCTTTAGCACAGACTACAGGTCATATTTATGAAGGGACTTCATTGTAACTTGGTGGGATGACTGTATAAGGTCTAGATGAGAACGTCCCCTTTTGGTCACGATCGGATGTCGATGACGGCTACGCAGGCCTGAAGCCCAAAAATCTTTAGCACAGTCTACAGGTCAACTTGGTAGAATGAATCCGTATAATGTCAAAATGAGACACCCCTTTTGGTTGCAATCAGTCAACCATGATGGGTACGTGAGTCCAAAACCCAAAAACCTTTAGCACAGTCTACAGGTCATATTTATGAAGGGACTTCATTGTAACTTGGTGGGATGACTGTATAAGGTCTAGATGAGAACGTCCCCTTTTGGTCACGATCGGATGTCGATGACGGCTGCGCAGACCTGAAGCCCAAAAATCTTTAGCACAGTCTACAGGTCATATTTATGAAGGGATTTTATTGTAACTTCATAGGTTGACTCTGTGTAATGTCTATATGTGATCACCCTATTTTGGTTGGGTTCAGTCAACTGTGATGGCCGCAGGGGCACATTACCTAGATTCCTTTTGCACAGTCCACAGCTTGCATTTATGAAGGGATTTCATTGCAAATTTGTCGGATGACTCAATATAATGTCTAGATGAGAACGTCCTATTTTGGCTGGATCATCCAACCATGATGGCCACACAGGCACATGAACTAGATTTGTTTAGCACAGGCTACAGTTCATATTTTTGAAGCGATTTTATTGTAACTTGGAAGGATAACTCGGTATGATGTCTGGATGAGACTGTCATATTTTGGTCACGATCAGTCAGCTGTTACTGTTGCCTGGTCACAAGCCCTAGGTTTCTTCAGCACTGTCTACAGGTAGTTTTTTTGAAAGGATTTCATTGTAACTTGGTTGGATAACTTAGAATGATATCTAGATGAGACTCTCCAATTTTGGTCATAATCGGTCAACCGTAACTGCCAAACAGTCATGTGATCTAGATTCCTTTAGCAAAGTCTACAAATTATATTTATGAAGGGATTTCATTATAACTTGGTAGGATGACTCGTTTTGGAATAATTTTACTGCAACTTGGTAACTTTGGTTGACATTACATAAACTGTGAGAGCCACATTAACCCAGGCCTCAGATCACTGGTACAGTCTACACCTCAAATTATTCTTATTGAAAACATAGCATGCAGGGAAGAGAAATTAACATATTCTCAATTATCGCAATTCTTATCTTATTTCATAATCCTTTCATAAACATTGAAAATTATCCTTTTCATCAAACACAACACTCAGTCAAGTTAAGCTACAGTGTCATTGACACTTTCATTTTGAATTCAGCTCAGTGTTCTCTCTCCAAAACATAGCTTTATAAACCCTCAATGGAAGAGCTTAGCAAGCTTGTTCCGATGAAGGAGTCATAAGCTATGTTTTGGAAAAAAATAGAAAAATCTATGCTGATATAGCTCACCTCAGCAAAGCACAAGGGAGCTTCAGTGATCACTTCCCATCTGTCATCTGGCGTAACCTTTACAGTTTCGACTTCTCAAGAACTGCTGGGCTCAATTGAACCAAATTTGATATGCATGTGCCACATCATACGTCAGTTCAATTCAATTTAGTTGCCAGCCCACAGGGGGCACCAGACGGTCTCTCACCCTTGTTAGCACCCCAATTCTCCAGATCCACCAATCAGAATCTTTTGATATTTGATATACAGCATTCTTATGGGGGTCAGATACAAGTTTGTTCAAGTGAAGTCCCTGGATTCATATATAGGGCTCCCTTTGGGAGCCCAATATGAGAAATGTTCTTTGATCATCGTCTTCACATCCACCTGTCAGAATCATTTGATATACAAGCCTGTAAATAAGTAATCTGTCACTTGCAGAATGAGGTCCCCAGAGGGTGAATGTACTGATGCTATTCCATACAGTGGGCCAATGTATCCTCTGGGTACCTTTTACAGCTTAGGTTTGAGACCTTGATTCAGATTGAGGTTCACAGAGTGTAAATTTTGTAATGCTACCCTGCTGTGCAGGGTAGTATCACCAAATTCACCATCTGGGGGACCTCATTTTGCAGATGACAGTTTGCTTATATTTTTATACTGTACCAATGACCCAGACTTAGCTGGTGCTAACTCTAACAAAACCAGTGCCAAACACAAATTTTGCCCCCCAATCCCCAAAATTTGCATCCAAAACAAAAAGAAATCATGTCCTAAAGGACCTCCATACTACGCCCCCACTGAGCATGCGCAGTGTCACGGACGTCCCGAATTTGGCGCCAAATATCATTCTCTGTTTGGCCCTTCATCAGTCAACATCTCACTGATCTTTGTGCTTGTAAATCTCAGTTTAAAGGATGCCAGACACGTAATTTTTGGAGAAATGGTGATTCTAAGGAGGATAGAAGGAGGAGAGGAAAAAAGAAGTGACAAAAAATAATCAGGGCTGTACTTCAAATTTTTTGATGAAATTATGTTAAGTTGCCTATTTTCGAGGCATGGGCCTCTTGTTGTCATTTTTGCTAAATGTTGCACTGCTTATTCAGTGTTTCCTCTCCCCTAGCCTTCTAAAGTCCCCCCTTGCAATTCTCCCATGCTTTTGGCATATTTTTGAGAAAGTTCATTTCTAAAATTTTCCTGGGAGAGTTGCTTGGATACAGAATGTTTTCTGTTATTTTCCCCATAGTTACGTTTTCACCCAGGGGTGTATAAACGTTGTGTTCTGCATCTTCCATCTGATGTTCTGCAGATTCTCCCCTGGGAGTCTCTGTTTTGCATCAGATAGAGTGTAATTTTGATGACTGATTCCGGGCCAGTTTTTTCAGTGCCTGGAGTCATGTTTTCTGGTGTTTTACACTGTTTGTTTACATTGGCAACAGCCTTTTTTGAGGGGGGCTGTTTGCCTTTGGTGTAGTTTATCTCACTATAAGATACATTTATATTATCCGTAAGTGTCTCATTAATTATTTAATATAAATTTAAAATTTTTGACCACACTTTTGCCATCGGATCCATCGGGGCTCAACGTTACTTTTCAGCAACTTGGGCTTCGCTGAAAACATATTTTTTCAAAATTATTTTGATTTGCAATTGTTTTTTCATTTATTAATGGATCATGTTATTATGTATCTTTGTGTCAGGGGTTTGTGCGAGTAACTAGGACTTGTTGTTGACTTTTCACAATGAAAGGATATTGTTCAAATTGTAATGGGAAGAAATCTTCCTCTGACTTTCATGATCATTGTATTAATTGTAGTCAGTGTTCTCGCACTAATCCCTGTCCTATATGTCAATATTGGGATGATAAACATTGTAAACGTGTGTCACGGTATGTTGTTTCTGGAGAAAGGGCTATGCCGGCTCTTTCTCCGCAAGCTCTCTCAGTTTCTATTTCAGAGGAACAAGAACAGGGTGATGTTTCCATGTTATCTTCTACAAGTGTGCGTCCGTTGTCACAAATGAATTCAGAGCTAGCGGCAAAAGTGCTCATGGAGATTAGACAAATGTCGTCCGCTAGCTCGCCCGGTGTAGCGTCCATTCACCGAATGGTTCGGCAGCCGGGTTCGTCCGATGCGGTCCAGGAGGAAATTTTGGGTGATGCGAGCACTATAAACATACAAGGTGCACACCCAGTGACGGCGGATAGTAAGCGAGAACGGAGGAAGCCTTTGAGTCCGGTTCCTAGCTCGTCCAGGTCCAGCCGGGCCGCGAGCGAGAGAGGCCCCTCTCTCGTACAACAACATCTGGGACCAGATGTTGTGGTACAAAATGTGTCGCAAGCGGAGCATACGTCCGTCGCTCGGGACGCTCCGTTGTATAGGCAGTCCGCGGAGACTGCTAAGGCTTCTTCTTCTCGTCAGCGCACACGACCACACCTTGGCTGCGTGACCGCCGATATATTACCAGCTTCGCCGATCAAGGATTCTTCGGCGACCAGGTCACACCATCCGGCAGCCAGGGATTCGAGACCGATGGACTCCGGACGTTCGCATAGAAAAAGTATGCGGGAGCCATCTGATGCGGAGCTGCCCTCGGCGAAGCAGCGAAAGACTGCGCCTCCGCAGGTCTCGAAGCCGGACATTCTTGTGCAGATAGCACAGCTTATCGCAGCATCCCAGCAGCCGACAGAAACGGTGTCGGATCGAGAATTATCCGACGGCGCTGGGTCGGTACGCTCCGCCGAAGCATCGGGGGCGGACGACCGGGAACATCATGAGGTCCGACCGGATGGTGAAAGGGATACGGATGATTTGGAGCTATCCCTTTCGGAACAACATAAAGCTGCCGTGGACTTCCGGCACTTTCTCCCTCAAGTTGTTCCGTCGGGCCAGACTGCTGCGGTTCCGGACAAGAGGATTATAGCGTCATTGGACTCTGAATTTTTTGAGCGGTTCAGGGACATCGCTCCCGAGTTTCCGTCGCAGTCCAATAATGTTGCAAGAACATTTGAATTATTGAACGACGCTATATTTAAACTTGCTTCCAGGACGGGGAAAGCAGGTTTCTTGTCCGCTAATACTCTCAACCTGCCTTTCATTAATGCAAGGAATAAATTTGATACGGCAGGACAGGGTATCCCGAGAGTTCCTCTGCGTATGGACGACGAGGCGGAAGAATTAGAGCTATCATTACCGTCGTCGGCTTCTATTCCAACCGCGGTGTTGGAAACAGCTATTGCGTCTAACAGAGCCAATTTAGATGCCTTATCTTACGCAGATCACCTTACTAAGGCGTTATCACTGCGCCTTCAAGGGAAAGAGTATCAGGATATACAATCCTCTTTAAGACTTCTTTCAAGGGCAGTAGCTTATTCCACGTGTAACTCCGCCCTTTCAGTGGCAAATCTGGAGTTGGTTAGACGTGACGCAGCCCTAGCTACATCCACACTTGTGGATTCTAAGGTGAAGAACTCTCTTAGAGTCGCTTCGGTCTCCGGAGAACTTCTCTTTGATGGCAAGCTTTCTGCTATTTATGATAAAATTACAAAGAAAGCTTCGGATTCTCTGTTGTTCAAATCTGCTTCTAAGAAGCCGGATACAGCAGACAAGAATAAGACAGGCACTTCTGGGTCTAATGCGCCCAAGAGAGGTTCCTATAGAGGTTCCGGTGCGTCCTCTTGGTCTTATTCGAGAGACCGTCAGGGTAGCGACTCTCGTTCGGGACGTCCTTCGGGCGGGGACAATCGGTCGGACGCCCCGAGGTCAACGGGACGAGGTGCGGGTCGTGGAGGACGTGGTTTCTCCTACCGCAGGCCTCGCAGGTCCAGGAGGTGATGGCTTAAACCTCTATCGCGTACCGGTTGGCGGAAGGTTGTTGAGCTTTTCACAAGAATGGGCGTCGATTACGGACGACCCTTGGGTGAGAGGAGTGACTTCGGAAGGTCTAAAGATATCCTTCAAACGAAAGCCTCCATTAACTCGAAGTCCAAAGTGGACTCAACTTCCGTCAAATCCGCAGAAAAGAGACGCTCTGTTATCAGAGGTGCAGTCTCTTTTAAGGAAGAACGCGGTAGAGGTCGTAGAAAACCAGGAAACTCCGGGATTCTACAGCCATCTGTTTCTGGTTCCGAAACCAGACGGCTCGTTCCGTCCAGTCATAGATTTGAGCTGGATAAACAAGCTGATCGTCGCTCCGAAATTTTATATGGAGACGATTCGGTCGGTCAGAGCGAGTATTCGGGTGAACGATTATGCAACAAGCATAGATCTCAAAGATGCGTACTTTCACGTCATGGTACATCCGACATTCCGAAAGTATCTACGCTTCGCAGTCCTTGGAGTGGTGTATCAATTCCGGGCGATGTGCTTCGGATTGAATCTAGCACCCTGGGCTTTCACTCGGGTAATGAACTCGGTAATGATCTATTTCCGAGCTCATTCGTCTGCGGTAACGTCGGCCTACCTGGACGACATTCTTCAGAGGTACGGCAACGAGTTAACGCTTCAGAACGATGTTCAGAATCTACTTCTATTGCTCCGACGTCTCGGTTTTATAGTAAACGAGGAGAAGTCGGATCTGGTGCCGTCCAAGTCATTCACTCATCTGGGAATGAGCTTCGAGACGCACAACAATCTCGTTCGTCTGCCGTTAACCAGAGCGAAATTAGTCAGTTGTTATGCTCGCTATTGTCTGCACGCAGACAAAGTCACAGCGAGAGAATTTATGAGACTGATAGGTCTGTGCGGAGCCGCGGCGGATCTCATTCCGATGGGGCAGTTACGCACACGTCCTCTTCAAATTTTCTTGACTCAGAATTGGAGTGTGAAAATTCATTCGCTCGACATAGACGTTCTCTTGTCAGATCAAGTGAAACAAGAGATTCAGACTTGGGCAAACATTCAGGGAGTTCCGCTGCAGTTGCCGGATCCGAGTTTTACCATTATGACGGATGCCAGTCAAACAGGTTGGGGTGCATCATTAATCCCAACGGATTCAAGATGCCAGGGTCTTTGGGATCCGCAATTCCTGTGCAAGCACATAAACATCAAGGAAATGATGTTAATTTGGCTTGCGTTACGTCACTGGATGGACATTATTCACAATGCTCATGTCCAAAATCCTATCCGACAATACGACAGTAGTGGCGTATATACGGAATCAGGGAGGCACTCATTCAGTTCCGTTGTTCAATCTAACGGAAAGAATCCTTCTGTTTGCGCTAGAACATCACGTTCTTCTTTCGGGCCGTCACATACCGGGTCGTCTGAATGTGCTAGCAGACTCCCTTTCACGAAAGGGTCGCTTGTTGCCGTCGGAATGGACTCTCAACAAACAAGTATTCAGTCAGATTTGCTACCAATGGGAACGGCCAATGATAGACTTATTTGCGACACATCTCAACAATCAGTTGCAGACGTATGTGTCTCCGTGTCCGGATCCAAGAGCATTTGCAGTAGACGCTCTGTCGATCCCTTGGGACGGAATGATAGGATATGCGTATCCTCCAGCGCCGTTAATTCAACAAGTATTGCTAAAGATAAAACAATCTCAATGCAAGATTCTGTTGGTAGCATCTCTGTCGCCACAGAGACCGTCGATAAATCTACTCAGGTGTCTGTTGTGGGACCTACCGCGAAAGCTTCCTCCACGGGAGGATCTTCTTTCGCAGGGGAAATCGCGCCAACTCCATCACAACCCGCAAGGTCTCAACCTTCACGTTTTTCCGTTGTGCGGTCCTTCTTGCATGGCAAGCACTTTACAGGACGAGCAGTGGACGCGATTTCTAACTGTAGGAGGACCTCCTCTTCGCTAAACTATGCGGCTAAGTGGAAGGTTTTTCGTCGTTGGTGTAGGGATCATTCGGTAGATATATTCGATCCCTCTATACCAGACATTGCAAACTTTCTAGTATACTTGTTTGACGAAATCAAACTGCAGCCTGTTACTATTAAGGGTTATAGGTCTATGTTATCTGATACCTATGCACATCATGATAGTTTACAAATTGGATCTAATGTCTCTTTATCTAAGTTGGTTAGAAACTTTTCGATAAATAGACTCAGAACTCTTAGATTAATTCCTAAATGGAATTTAGCTTGGGTTCTTCTTAAATTGAAGGAAAAGCCTTTTGAACATCTTGGGACAGTAGATTTCAAATTCTTATCTTATAAGACAGCTTTTCTCTTAGCTTTCTCTTCTGCTAGAAGAGTCAGTGAGCTTCATGCACTGTCGGTGGATGATTCTCACTATCGAAGTGTCGGGAACACTATCACCTTCACTACTAATGTGGGTTTTTTAGCTAAGAATCAGGCTCCTAATAAATATCCGGAACCTATTGTTATTAAGGCTCTTCCGTCTTCAGACGGGCGTAGGCCTTTACTCTGTCCTGTTAGAGCGTTACGTATCTATAAACAGAGATCTCAGTTTATCAGAAAGGGACGGAAACGTTTCTTTCTGTCTTTGATGCCTAATAGAAAGGACATTTCGGTCCATTCTATTGCTAGATGGATTCAATTAACTATCCGTACTGCTTATGAGAGTTTATCTTCTTCTCAGCAGTCTGTGCTTAAGATTTCCACTCATAAAGTAAGAGCTCTTGCTACTTCCTGGGCTTATGCTAATAGTGTTGCTTTTACAGATTTAATGAAGGCTGCTTATTGGTCTCAGCCATCCACATTTACGAATTTTTATCTCAGAAATATTGAGTCCATTTCTGGAGACCTGCATTGTTTAGGTCCGTTATCTGTTGCTCAGAATGTTGTCCACTAAACAGTTGCAACTATAGTTATGCAGGCTTTCTGTTCCGGCAGTGACTCCGTCCGGCTGCCCTCATCGCTCTGGGCTATTTGACCCAGGGCAAGGGGAAGGGGGGGGGGGGGGGGGGGGGGCGGGTGTTCCCTTAGGTCACCTGCTTTATAGTGAAAAGCAAGGGAATGCCTCCTCCAAGTCAGTATTTCTGAGTCGCTTCCGGGATGGTTTTAAAGTGTAATATTAATGTTAAAATTCATTCATGTCTTATTTTTAAAGTGTAGCTCGGTGTGAAGCATTTGTATATGTCAAGTGTCAAACGGGCTTTAATATACAATACTCAGACACTTTTAAATGACTATAAAGAGTCTCAATTCTCTGGACTACTTTATTTATTGGCTTACTTTAAAAATAATTAGTATAAGGGATATACTGGATGTTAATAGAGAACATGAATGTTATTGTGCTCAATTATTAAGGGTAGTGTATCTTTCTAATTTAATATTAAATAAGAAAGATACATGTAAAGCCTAATACTCCTTTTCTCCTTAAGGGGTTACCTCTTTACTATATAGTTGAGCTTATTGGATTTTCCTCTATGTCCTAGGCCCTCCAGCCTGTTTACTATTCAGCTAAGTCTGGGTCATTGGTACAGTATAAAAATGTGAAAAAATTTATAGTAATTTATATATTTTTTATACTTACCAATGACCCAGACGATGATGGCCCTCCCTGGAGTTGGGAACTCTTGCCTCCCCGCTGAGTACATAGCGCTGACCAGGCACTGCCAGTAAGAATGATATTTGGTGCCAATTTCGGGACGTCCGTGACACTGCGCATGCGCAGTGGGGGGCGTAGTATGGAGGTCCTTTAGGACATGATTTCTTTTTGTTTTGGATGCAAATTTTGGGGATTGGGGGGCAAAATTTGTGTTTGGCCCTGGTTTTGTTAGAGTTAGCACCAGCTAAGTCTGGGTCATTGGTAAGTATAAAAAATATATAAATTACTATAAACTTTTTAACTTTCTGGCTTGTTGATATATGGTATAAAACATCATTGTGTGCTGTAGGTGATTCAAGTTTTTTTTTTATTGAAGTCATTCGGTCCATATTTTAGCTTTTTATGTGAACTTGAATTTTAACTTTGTGCAATATGAGGAATATTTTTTTTAAATTTCAAAACTGCCTTGTTTATATCAACAAGTCAGTATCCTGTGGTATTTGGTATAGGATGGTAAGATTCAAGCTTGTATAAATGAAGTGCATGGGTTCATGATTTGACTCAGTAGCGTAGAGCTTCAAGGTATATTGATAAACCAATGCATACCGGTATTCAAACCAGTATCGATTGAATACCGGTGTAATTACAAAAATATCGATTTATCATCATTATTTATTTAGCCATAACTTGATTTTCAAAATGTCTGTAGTTTTTTAACTGTAGTCCCAAATGAATAATATTATCCTTGTATCTAACGAATTAGCCACATTTGCCCGGGTAATACACAAATTGTGCAGGTGAAAAATATTATTTAAAACATGCACCAGGTAAAGTTAGTTTCAATAGCACCAACAAATCTTAAGTGGGACAACAATTTGAAAACAATTTGCACTGTAACCTGCGCATTTGTTGTATTTTTATTGGTTTTTCCGGAACGTTCTCACATTCCGGAAAAACCAACTTAATCACAACAACTGCGCAGGTTACGGCACAAATGGTGCTCTGATTCTGAAACTATGAAATGAGTGTTGGATTTTCTTGACAGGGATGAAGACATTGGGGTGATAAACAACGAAAAACAAATAAATGCGAGTATTTTTTAAATCTTAAATAATAATTTTCCTTTATTCTTTTATCTTACTCACCACGTGGTAACTCGTGAAAACTTACCTATTTCCGTTGCATCTCAAACTGCCCCAAATTGGCAAAACATAACTTACAACTAATTCTTTTTGACTGGATATATTTAAAGATGGGGGTGCGACTTACACATAGGTTTTAGGCAAAAGGGAGGAATTCCAAGTTGAGTTTGGGGTGCGACTTATACACGGGGGTGACTTATACACAGATATATACGGTAGTGCATTGCACAGACTTATTTGGTAAGCTAACACACTGGCTAACCACAGGCATTGCATAGGACTAGTTGATAGACTGCCATATCACACACTATACGAAAACTAATGACTAATTAACTCCTTGCATGCTGCTGGCGGTTATTCCTGCCAGACAGGATTTCTCTTGCTACTGAAATAAGTATAATTTGGGCATATTTAGTCCATTTGTTTCTCTGTAAAGTAGACTTTTTCCCCAATGATTTCTTCAGTTAAATTTAGATGAATTTTTCATCAAATCTAGTCATGGCTGCTGTGAAGCAGCCATGACTAGATTTGATGAAAAATATTTTTAAAATACCCAGCAGGTTAAGAGTTAAGGCTGTATGCATCACATACTGCATGAAAATGTGCACTAGCCAAAGGTGTAGAAATGTACATGGTTAGTTGGGTACCTGTTACGTTGGGTGCAGGATTCAAGGAACTAATAGAAATACTTATTTTGGATTGTGGGAAATTTTTTAAAGTGGATTGAGGTAATTTTTGTAAAGTGAATTCTAAAAATAAAAACATATTCTATTTTCAATTTATAGCTTGTTTTTGATTGAATTGTGTTAACAACTGAGACCTATTGTTTGGTGACGGTCAGTGTGCGTCCGGGCGTTCCTCACTCTGTTAGCACAATAACTTTAACAAACATTCTCCGATTTTACTAATATATGTCATTCAGATCTTTTGCAATAAAATCTTGTGCAAGTTCGAAAACTGGCCCGACCCGATTTTTTCATTACAGATCGTTAACGCAATAACTTGAACAAACGTTCTCCAACTAATATTTATCATACAGGTCTTTTGCAATAATATCTCGAGCAAGTTTGAAAACTGTCCTGCCCCAATTTTTGTTACAGAGTCTTAATTAGTCAATTTTTATAAATTTTGAGCTTGTTGGCGCAATAACTTGAACAAACATTCTCCGATTTTTAAATGATTGTTTTATATTTTCAGGCAGCAGATGGTTTTCTGACAGTTATACAGTGTGATACTGGGCGAGTAATTTATGTTTCAGACTCTGTGATGCCGGTTCTGCATAGGGCTCAGGTAAATCATGATGATTATAATTGGTGATTGCTTGTCCCTTTCGGCAGAGTGGGACTGGGCAACAAATTACAAGTAGTGTTCATACCGTTCATTTGGCACCAACAGTACAGCAGTCGGTGCCAAAATTTTGCACCAAAAATATACTTTTAACCCAACGCAGATGATTTCAAAATTTATTATTTTAAATGGAATTTTTTTAAATTTTTCAAAAAATTTCAACAAAACCATATCATGTGACCACTCATTGGAATGAGCTCAGTGAGCTCGTTCCAATGAGGGGTCACATGATATGGTTTTGTTGAAATATTTTGAAAAATTTAATTTTTTCAACTGCTCAATTTGCATATTACAAGGGCGGATGAGGGCGATTCGTTAGGTAAATTGGTCTTAACCCTTTACCTAACACGAAAAGCAGACGACACTTCCAAATAAAATTCTTGAAGCACTAATTTTTTTTTATTTTTTGCATCAAAAACATAGCTTATGACCACTCATTGGAACGAGCTTGTTGAGCTCATTCCAATGAGAGGTCATAAGCTATGTTTTTCTGACCAAAAATGAAAAAGTAATAAAAATTGAATGGTGAATTTTGTGAATAGTACTGGCCGGTTTTTGCCCTTACGTTGGGTCAAGGGTTAAAGGCTTTGTAGTTTATTATACACCCGTGTTGAAAAACGGGATGTATTATGTGAATAGTCTCGCAGTCTGTTCATCTGTTCATCCGACTGTGGACACATTTAGTTTTCCGGATGATAATTTTAGTTGTAATGGTTTGAGCTGAGTTAAATTTGGCATGTGGATTTAGTATAACAAAATACAGGGTGGATTTAATTTCCGTTTTGCAGTAGAGTTATGGCCCTTTATGAGAATTGGGTTTTAACCCAAGTTCTCGTTTCCGGTTGTTAACTTAAGATGTTATACACGGAGTGGAAAGAAATTTGGTATGTGAGTTTATTACAACAAGATACAGGATGAGTTTCATTTCGGGTTTTGAAAGCCCATTTGCAGTAGAGTTATGGCCCTTTGTTTATGAGAATTTATTTAGACTTGCAATTTTGTCAGTATTGTTAACATTTTCATTTTGATCAATAAAATGATGATAATTAGGGGTATAACAGATATTCTTTATAAGGTAAAATTTTTGTATTTTTAGAAGTACAATTCAAAGTGGCTAATGGGCATATTTAGTCATGCCTGGCAGTGCTCTTGTTATTTCAGTGCATCATTTTTTATGACACGGGCAACACACAATTCATGCCTGTAAAATAATCTAAAGGCAGCAACTATAATTATGGCTCCTTGTTGTGGGTCAACAGAATTAACTGTTTATCCATATAATCAGATTCTCATCAAAAGATTTCTTTGTTACTTAATCTTTATTATTACACGCCTGTTCAATGTAATCCCCATCTACATCAACACTAAACCACACGAAAATTGAACATATGTGCGGAACGGAAATTGTTGATGGACCATTTTTAAATAGAAGCGAAATTTCACTAGAATTTTCTAAAAATCATGCAATGCAATCACAATTTGAATCACTGGCGATAGCTAAAATCATGCCCTGAGTTCCGATGTTTTCTACGTGCCGGTAGGCTGCCAGCAGGCCAGTAGGCTGCCAGTAGGCTGCCGGTAAGCACATAGAACACATTGGAACTCAGGGGAGGAAATAGTATCATGGATTCCCTTCCCAAATTTGGTTGGTGATAAAATGTGTTGTTTTTGTTTGTAGTTATCAACTGAATTGCTGAGTGTCCTTCTAGTAATTGTTGTTATAGACCTAAAGGCATGTAATAAACACAGAACGACACACGTGTGTGAATGGGTTAATCGATATGGCACGAGTGCCAGTGCAGAAGGATTAAACGAGAGGCCACAGGCCTCGAGTTTTATCCTTCTGCGATGGCACAATTGTTTGTGTACTGGGCAAAAAGAAGGGTGAACCTCACCAAGCGCTACAGGTAGATATAAGCAATGAGAATTTGTACTCATTGTTACCAAGGTCAATGTCAAATCACAATCATATCTCCAATGCTGCTTTATTACATGCCTCAACTACAGCAACACTAAACTGTGCGGAAAATGAAAATCTTTTCTGCACATGTGTACGGAGTGGAAATCGTTGTCAGACTATTTTTAAATAGAGGCGAAATTTCACTGGAAATTTCTACAAATCGTGCAATACAATTACAGTTTGAATCACTAGCGATAGCTGGAAATCGTCCCCTGGACTCCAAGGTGTTCTATGTGCCAGTAGGCACATAGAACACATTGGAGCTCAGGGAACGAAATAGTAACACAGGTTCCCCTCACAAATTTGGTTGGTGATAAAATGTGTTGTTTTTTTTTACCTGCGTTGCCAGTGGCAGAGCAGGTCTAGTAACCGCTTGACTCCGTCCGTCAGTCCGTCCGTCCATCAGTCTGTCCGAAACACTTCTTCCGCCAAAGTTTTCTTGGCTTCTATGAAAGGGAATGATTTTATATTTGGTCTGCTGTTTCATAATGCTGAGTTGTATCGTGTATCTAATTTTCAGATCTGCCGTGCAGCCACTTCCTGTTTGCCGATACTTTGAAGTCTGTTCATCTCTGTAATCAATTGCATGCAGCGACGCAAGTCCAGACCCGGCATTGGTCTTGGCTTGTTATAGTTATCAACTGAATTGCTGAGTGTCCTTCTAGTAATTGTTATAGATGTGAAGGCATGTAATAAACACAGAGTGACACGCATGTGTGAATGGGTTAGCGATATGTCACTTGTTCCATCGCAGCCTCTAGTTCTATCCTTCTGCGCTGGCACTCATGCCATGTCGATTAACCCATTCATGCATGTTTGTCGTTCTGTTGTTTTTTATAATCATTCTGAAAGATGAAGTACATGCTACTTGTTCATTTGGAGTGAATAAACTGGGTTTTAATAATTATGAAATTGTTTTGTCAACATTAATAATAGCCTTTTTATACACCCGCTGCGAAGAAGTGGGAGCTATATAGGAATTGCCCTGTACGTCCGTCCGTTCGGCTTTCCGTCCGAACAAATTCTTGTGTGCGCAACTCCTCCTACATTAAAGAACCGATTTTGAAGAAACCTTTCAAACATCATCACTACTAAGTGAACATGCACATATTCCACAATTTTTGATCTGCGACAATTTTAACCAGGTTATCTCTCTTGAACTTTTGATTTAATATGGGTTTCTACATGAAATTCTTGTGTGTGCAACTCCTCCTACATTTATCAATCAATTTCCTTATGGCCTTTGCCTACATGATCAGAAGTGCATTCCTCTAAAAACCCAAAGCGGGGGTATTAATCACCTTCAGTGATAGTTCTAGTTCTTTTCATTAACCCTCTGCACTCTAATGTCGAAATACCGAAATTTCAATCTGGAAGTTTTTTCCATAATGCAACTAGGAATTTAACCAATTCAGTCTTGTTTGACAGAGCTCATTGAGCTCTGTCAAACAAGACTGAATTGGTTCAAATCCTAGTTGCATTATGGGAAAATTTGTTGCTTGAAATTTTGTTATTTTGACATCAGTGTTCAGAGGGTAAAACAATACTTTGGAACATCTTCTTCTGCAGGTGTGAAATTTCTAGAAAAATGAAGGTGACAAAATCATTTCAAATATTTTGTGTGGTTTTGACATCAGTGCGCAGAGAGTTAATAATAGCCTTATTGCCGTAAACTTTTCACATTTTCATCCTCTTCTCGGGAACTTCTGAGCCGATGTGAACCAAACTCAGGAGTAATTGTGTATGGGAAGTCCTCTACAAACGATCCTCATTTTGTTCCCGTCGGATGAAAAACATGGCCACCTGAGACATTCTTTGATTCTGTTTGGTCGATTTTCAAAAATCTTCTCTGAAACTACAATGCCAAAATGTTTTGAAACTTCACATGGTTGATGACTGGGACCCCCCTCTACCAACTATTCTCATTTAATGTTGATCGGCGTGTAAACATGGCCGGAATGGTTGCTCATAGTTACCATGGAAACCCTATGGGAAACCACATTTTCGTCATCTTATCTGAAACTGTTTGGCCAATATGACTCGAACTTGGCATGAATCTTGTATTCAAGGTTCTCTACAAACGATCTCATTTTGTTCCGGTTGGATGAAAAACTTGGCCACAAGAGGCATTCTTCAATTCTGATTTGCCAGTCTGAAACTACAAGGCCAAATGTTTTTGAAACTTCATAGGATTGATGACTGGAAATCCCTCGACCAGTGATCCTAATTTAATGCTGATATGTTGGCAAATTTAAACATGGTGGCTATAGCATCACATAATGCCCATTGAAACCCTTTTGGAAATCATGTTTCCATTTCTCTGAAACTGCTTGTTCAGTGTGAACCAAACATGGCACAAATAATGTATGGAAAGTTCTCTGAAAACAGTCCTCATTTTGTTTCGATTAGATGAAGGAGCATGGCAGTCAGCTGCATTCTTTTTTTCTGATTGGAATAATTGAGGGATATGTAGTTCTACCAGGTGAGCGATCAGAGACTTTATAGAGCCTCTAGTTTAGGCCTAAAAAGTTAAAAATCTGTTTCTCGGGCCCTCCCACATGTTCCTTTTGGCATCTGCATGCTCTCTTTTTTATAACCGGTGCAAACTTAAAAAAAAAAAAAAAAAATTAAGTGGTTTATGTCTGATATTTGACCCAAATTAATGAAATTGCTGAATTTTTCTTTGAGTGCAATAAGGCTCAAGGGATGAAATACACTACAATCAATGCTATTCTGTAGATTACAAGGCCTAAAACAAACCAAGAACATGAACTTTTGATGACAAAGAAATGGTTACAAAAATAAAAAATAAAATACAAAAATGCACGCCCGCATGCAGTTTTGCAAAAAATGGCCTGAGAAACAGAAAATCTACTTTGTGGGGCCTTAGTATTTATAGTTTTATCATTTGTGGGTTTTTTGCAGCTAAAATTCTTAAATACTGAATCAAAATATCATATTTTGTCTGCAACAAGGCACCATCTGCAATGCTTTAACATTGCAAATGATGCCTTGTTGCACTCGAAGGACTCAAAAGGACAATACATCATAAATTTGTTTTCATTTACAGTGAGATTCCATTTGGCACTGAAGTCTCTCATTTTGCATCAATAAGATTTATTTGGCACTGGACAAAAATCCCACTTGGTACCAAAACATTTTGAGTCCGCGTGAACACCGTTTACATGCCCAGTTGCTTCCGACTAAATATTACTTAGTGATAATCATGTCTTGTAACCTTTGTAGAAAAGACCATGTAATATTGTTTGACATGATGTCATATTCATAACACAAGACTTTAGTGATGAACCGATTATCAGAACTTGCTATCAACTTGCGATTGCTCGAGAATTAAAGCAATTTTTTTTTCTTTTGTCTAATGCCCTATTTTTTTTCTCAGGCTGATTGGTTTGGAAGCTGTATATATGACTTGATACACCCAGATGATATTGAGAAAGTTAGAGAACAGTTATCCACAACTGAATCTCAGAATACAGGCAGAATATTAGATCTTAAAAGTAAGTTATTGTGTATTAACCCTTCGAACCTCAGAGGCTGTTTTTCCAGCAGGGTCGCAAGCTACCTCATAATGTCATTAAGAGGGATGGCTACAAGGTAAATGTGTGGTGCAGACCAATCAATATTTTCAGCATGCAGCCCCAAGGCTGCACGTTGAAAATATTAATTGGTCTACCCCTAAATAATGAATATGGACTCTTCCAACTGCTGTCATTGAACTGACATGGGAGGTACCACCAGGGTTCAAATGGTTAAAACAAATGCCTTCTTGTGTGTATCAAAACACAGACATGGAGCAGAACACATACAATATTTTATCCACATATTGATAGGAGGTAAATTATCTCTTGAGAGAAGTATTATTTTTATACTCACTCTCAAAGAGAATGGGGTGTGTACTGGTATTACATGCATCCATCCATCTGTATATCAATTTGTCTGCACCTCCGTCCATCTGTACATCCATGCATCCATCCCTCCGTCCGAGTGTTGTAATATTTTCCAGTGAGAGAATGGATTTCAATGAAATTTAGTGTGAGGAATCTTATCACAAACCATTCCTGCACAAGTTATAAAAAAGTTGGATGCATCTTTTCAACAGAATTATGGTCCTTACATTGTTTTTAATTTATTTATGTGTCGTCAGTCCGGCACTGCAGTGGAGATATAATTGCCTTCAGCAATAGTTCTTGTTAAGTTTATTGTGGATTACCTAGTAACCTAACACTTTGATCATATCTGGCCAGTGCTTTTCACAGAAATCTCCAATCAAATTTCTTCATTTTTTGCCTCCAAAACATATCTCATGATGCCCTCAATGGAACAAGTTCGACAAACTAATTCCAGTAAGGGGTTATAAAATTGTGTTTTGAGGACAAAAATTGAATAATTTTATTAATGAGAAAAATAGGTTTTTTGCAAGTGTCATCTGGCCGTCATGTTGGGTTAAAGATTACAAGCACTTCCTTGCAAGCATTCATACTATATTTTACTACAATAACAGATCTAATTAATACCTGTGATGTCGTGTCTTGAGTGCAACGAAGTGCCATCTGCAACACTAAAGCATTGTAGAGGGCACCTTGTTCCACTAAAAGGATGACATATATCTGATGGGGTGACCCACGTTGTGTCCTTGGGCAAGGCACTATTTGATGTTTTCATTGATGTCCTCGATAATGAAAATATCAAAGCTAGAAACAACTTGTGAAATCCAAAGGCTGTGGTTTCTATTAGCAGTTTCTTATTTTTCAGCATTTTGAGATAAATCCCATTAACTGGTAGAATGCAACATTATTTTTCAAAGGTGATTTGCAACATGAGTATTTTTTTTTAGCTCATCTTGACAAAGCCAAGCTGAGCTAATCCCATCACTCTCAGTCCGTTGTCCGTCTGTCATCTGTCCATCATCCATCAACGCCATGTTTTGGTTTTCTCCTCCAAAACCACTGGGCTGATTCAAGTGAAAGTTTGTGAGAGTGATGGTCCCGAAGGGGCATTGCAGTTTTGTTCAACTCAACATGCCCAGCCCCATAGGGAGGGAGTGGGGAAAAATGCTCCAGAATATTTTTAAAATCTTCTTCTCATGAACCAGTGTGTCCAATGACTTGATATTTGTTATGGAGCTTCCTTTTGAGGTGTAGAATCAAGTTTGTTCAAACGAAGAAGCAATATTTGGCTTTGTAATGGGAGGGGTAAGATTTTTGGTCCCGCCCAAAATTTCTATTTTCTGAACCGATGGTCTGGTTTGAACCAAATTTGGTGTGTGGTATTATTGGGTCATAAGCACTTGACTCATGCAAAAAAAAAAAAAAATCCTGCATCCCCATGGGAACCCTGGGAGCTAAAAATATAAATATTTTCAAACGCCCATATTTCCCAAACCATTTATTATTTGGTATGAAGTATCCTTAGGACCAGTAGAATTGAATTGTAAAAAAAAATTGCCGTTGGTTATGTTAGGGTGTTCTGTAATGGGCATTGAAAAAATGCTGAGTCAGCATATTTGCAAAAATTTTAAAAAAATCTTTTCTCCTGAATCAATCATCAGAATCTTTTGATATTTGGTATACAACATTCATAGGGGGATGGGGGTCAGATACAAGTTTGTTAAAATAAAGCCCATCGGTTCATATTTGGGCTCAATACAGGAGCCCAAATGTTAACTTAGGGTAGTATGTGGAATTTTCTTTAAAAATCTTCTTCTTCAGAACCACCAGTCATAATCTGTTAATGTTTGGTATACATCATTGTTATCAGGGTCAGATTCAAGATTGTTCAAACCAAGTCTCTAGTTTAATATTTGGGCTTCCTACGGAAGCCCAAAATTTAACTTTGTTCAATATGGGGGATAATTTTTCAAAATCATCTTCCTCAGATCCACCAGTCAGAATGGTTTCATATTTGGTATTCAACATCTCTAGTGGGGTCAGATTCAAATTTATTGAAATCAGATCCGTAGGTTAATATTTGGGCTCGCTATGGTAGCCCAAATTTTAACTTAGTGCAATATGAAGAAAGTTCTTTAAAATTTACCTTCTTCAGATCCAACAGTCAGAATGCTTTCATATTTAGTACACAACATCTCAAGGGAAGTCAGATTGAAGTTTGTTCAAATCGAGTGCCTGGGTTAATATTTGGGCTCCAAAATTGGCCATGTTGCTAAAGAATTAAAAATTTTGTATTCAGTACCCTCTAGAGGTGTGTAACTAAGATTAAACCAAGATTAATTAGGTTGTATCAAGGGGCTTCATAGGGGAGCTCTAAATTTTACATTATGATCAACTGAAGAAAAGGCATGATGCCCGGATTATTTCTGTCGCTCCTGAGGGACTGAAGGCTTGAGAGTGTAGCCTATGGAGATGGATTGCTTAATGTAGACTCATTCTTGGACTGTTTATATTGTGTTCTGTTCAAGATGAGTGCTTCATACTCTGTGCGGCCTCTTGTTTTAAAAAATACCACACTACCAGCAAAAGGAACCTTAGTTTAGCAGGATGTGCTTCATAAATAATTGTTTTGCTGCTATTAATTGGAACATTTTTTTTCTACTACTGCACAAATAACAAGGTTATACATACAGTGTAAAGCCACTATAGTGGCTTTTAGCACTTTTCAGTAGAGCCATGATAGTGGCTTCCAGCACTCGGCCAGTTAACTCTTAACCCGCTGAATATTTTCAAGATATTTTTATCTAAATATAACTCAAGGCACCATTGCTGAAAATAACCATAAAATTTTGGGGCTCAGTGGGTAGAGGTGCAGGCTGCAAGACGAGAGGTCCGTGGTTCGAATCACACCTGCCGAAACCGCATTGTGTCCTTGGCCAAGACACTTTACCCCCATTGCCCATGTGGGGGCATGGTGACGTTGTGTACTAAGGCATACTCCACATTAACTGTGCACCTGTCTTCATCCAGTGCTAACCCTGCTTGTGTGGAGTTTAGAGCTGTGCGGTATTGAAATTTCAGGTTCAGTATCAGTATTTTTGGGGTAAATACCTCGGTTTCGGTACGGTATTCGGTATATGCATAAACACTGAAAATAGTTGCAAACTGACCCAATTTCCCAACATTCAACCATATAGTAACTTAACAGGTTCATGAACTTGATAAGTTGCTGTGATAACTGATTAGTCTAGCAAGTTATTTAATGAATCACTCAATTCATTGTGAATCATCACTGCATTGAATGATTCATTAAGTAACTTGCCAAGCTAATCAGTTGGCCTCTCTGTCCTTCGTACATGTACTATGCCCCTCCCCCACCCATGGGTCAGATTCAAGTTTGTTTAAATCAGGTCTCTGGGTTAATATTTGGGGTCCCTATGGGTGCCTGAAATTTAGCTCCGTGCAATATGAGGAATTTCTTTAAAAATCGTCTTCTTCAGATTCATCAGTCAGAATGCTTTCATATTTGGTATACAACATCTTTCAGGGTGTCAGATTCAAATTTGTTCAAATTGAGTCCCTGAGTTAATACTTGGGCTCCATGTGGGAGCCTGAATTTTCACTTTGTGCAATATGAGAGAATTTCTTTAAAAATCATCTCCACATCCACCAGTCAAAATGCTTATGTGTTTGGTATACAACATCTCCAGGGAGGTGAGGTTCAATTTTTTTCAAATCAGGTCCCTGGATTAATATTTGGGCTCCCTATGGTAGCCCAAATTTCAGCTTGGTGCAATACGAGGAAATTTCTTTAAAAATCTTCTTCAGATCCACCAGTCGGAATGCTGGTTGATATTTGGACTCCCTAGTTTTGCATTACTGGAAATCTGCGCATTATTTCTGTCGTTGCATCCCAGTACCAGAGAAAAATTATCTGGCATAGACAACAAGAGTTATAAATAATTAAATAACTTCATTCCGATGTAGTGTTAACTAGCTGTAAGGGAGCACTTGTGAAGCGAGACTGGTTCTCATTAGATCACCGAAGTTAAGCAACGTCGAGCCCGGTTAACCCCTGGATGGGTGACCACTCAGTGATTGATTCGGATGCTACCTGTAACAGTGGCCAGTGTGCGATCAACGGAGTTTGAGCGTGTGACTCAGCGATGTTGAATAATCACGTGCCAGCTGTGAATGTTCGGAATGTTCACCAGTACTACGCAATCACCACCATACCTAGGTGTAAAGTAGGGACCTGTTGAGGCACTTGCCTTGTGTGCCTGTCTGTGCAATACAGGTAGTATGCTCCATTGAGTTGAGCTGAGAATGTCAAGGAACGATCAAAGGGTGTGTACACCTATGATGCAGGGTGATAATGCTGGTCAAAGAGCACTGTGGTGGATTCTGGATGTTAACATTGCATTATTATTATTAGCTTAACTTGACAAAGTTAACCCTTTACCTAACGAATCGCCAGCATCCGCCCGCTTTATATGCAAATTGAGCAGTTGAAAAAATTAAATTTTTCAAAATATTTCAACAAAACCAAATCATGTGACCCCTCATTGGAACGAGCTCACTGAGCTCGTTCCAATGAGGGGGTCACATGATCTGGTTTTGTTGGAATTTGTTTTTAAATTTAAAAAATTAAATTTAAAATAATAAATTTTGATATCGTCTGCGTTGGGTAAAGGGTTTAGATATGCTATTGCCATCATACGTGCGGAAGTCTGTGACGTCTGTTCACATTTTCCTTTAGTACAGGCTACACCCAGTAGTTCTTATCCGATCGTCACAAAATTTCATATGCAGGTTTGTGGTCATGTCTAGATGAGAACTTCCCCTTTTGGTCACGATTAGTCAACTGAGATGGCTGCCTGAGCCATAAACCCAAAAACCTTTAGCACAGTCTACAGGTTGTATTTATGAAGGAATTTCATTGTAACTTGGTAGGATGCCTCTGTATTATATCTAGATGAGAACGTCCCCTTTGGTCATGATCTGTGAACCGTGACAGCTGCCCAAGCCCGAAACCCAAAAACTTTTAGCACAGTCTGCAGGTCATATTTAATATGGAGGGATTTCATTGTAACTTGGTAGGATTACTCCGTATGATGTCTAGATGAAAACTTCCCCATTTGGTCACGATCTGTCAGCCCTGATGACTGCCCGAGTCCAAAACCTTGAGCACAGTCTACAGGTCATATTTATAGAAGGATTTCATTGTAACTTGGTAGGTTGACTCCATATAATGTCTAGATGAGAACATCCTCTTTTGGTCACGATTGTTCAGCTGTGATGGCTACATGGGCCCGAAGCCCAAAAACCTTGAGCACAGTCTATATGTCATATTTATGAATGGATTTAATTGTAACATGGTAGGATGACTCCCAATAATGTCTAGATGAGAATGTCCCCTTATGGTTACGATTTCATAATCCTTTCATAAAAATTGAACATTTTCCTTTTCCTCAAACATAATACACAGACAATTTAAGCTACAGTGTCATTGACACTTTCATTATTATTATTATAGATGCTAATTAAATCCTTTAAACAATTATTGTCAGGTGAGTGCCACAGGCCCCATGGTGCCTCATTTTTATTTCAGCAATAATATTAAATAAAATCTCAATGTTGACCATGTTCATGTAGAAATAAACCTGTAATATTTCACAATGTAGTACTCATTGATTTATCAAATATCTTTATTTTTGTAGCTGGAACAGTCAAGAAAGAAGGCCATCAATGTGAGTATAGAATTCAGAAATGGAAGATCTCTTGTGAATCGCGATTTCACATGTAATTTCTGTACCCAATTCATTAGAATTGATCTGAGCTGAGGTTTGCTGAGGCTCAGATGAATTTAGTGAATGAGGTTCAGAAATTTCACATCAAATCCGGACGAATGGGAGGTTGTTTTTATCACATAATGTATAATTTAAACTTTATGTTAACATAACAACTAAAGCTGGCCAGCACTGTTCACAAAAACACCATCCAAATATTATAATGTTTAAAAGCAAATTTGCCTCAAAAACATAGCTTTTGATAACCCCCATTGGAACAAGCTTTTTGAGGCAAAAATTGAGACTAGTTATTCAGGAAATGCTTTCTACAAATGTCATCTGCTATTTGTGTAGACAGTTAATGAAAAATAGGAGAAGATTAATGCAATTCTACTTCCGAAACCAACTCAACTTACAACATTACCACCTCAACTTCTGATGTCATTTCTGTATTAGACGTGTTGTGAATGATGTTTTCTGAAATTGGTGGTAATTATATGCTAAAGTGTTTCGTTATCACCTTGAAGAGGGGGCGCGGTGGCGACGAGGTAACCGGTTCTCGTCAGATCGCCGAAGTTAAGCAACATCAAGCGCAGTTAGTAGTTGGATGGGTGACCATTTCAGCGACTGATTCGCGCTCCTGCGTTGTGTCCTTGGGCAAGGCACTTAAACCCGATTGTCCACATAGGGGCACGGCGATGTTGTACACTGAGACGTACTGCATGGCACGCATGTCTTCAACCAATCTAACCCTGCCTGTGCTGAGGTGTGGAGTTACAATGTTGGGGAGTTGACTCCTGCTCGTCATTGCTCAGTTGTTCTCTCTGAGTTCTCCGACTTCCTCCACCCATAGAACTGTCACCTTGGTGATATAACCTTGGCTCTTAAATTAATCCTTAATAAATAAGTTGTTGAGTGCTAGATGCCACTATCATGGCTCTACTGAAAAGTGCTGAAAGCCATTTTAGTGGCTTTACACAGTATTCATTACCTCGCTTGCTCAACAGTTGAAACCAAAAAAAAAATTGAGCAAATTGTTTTATTACAATTTATTGGAGAGTGCCAAGAGAGTATATGTTGGGGAGTCTGACAGTTGATCACCATTGCTCGATGGTTCTCTCCGGCTTCCTCCACCTGTAAAGCTGTCTGGCACTAGGTGACCCTGGCTGCAAAAGTGTGGTTAACCCTTTTCCCAACATAACAGCCAAAACTGGCCAGCGCTATTCACAAAATTCACCATTCAGTTTTTAGTATTTTTTCATTTTTGTCACAAAAATGTAGCTTATGACCCCTCATTGGAATGAGTTCGATGAGCTCATTCTATAGAGGGGTCATAAGCTATGTTTTTGAGGAAACAAATCAGAAAAATTAGTGTTTCAAGAATTTTATTTGCAGGTGTCGTCTGCTTTTTGTGTTAGGCTTAGGGTTAAAACAGTAAATAAATAGATATTGTACTGCTTCATATTATCATAGTTATACCATAACTAACATGAGGACACAATTATCCAGATGTGCTGCTATTACCTCAGGGAAGATCAAGTCGCATGGTGAGATTTACGTTGTTTACATAGTGTTAAACTGCTGTATGCCTCTATGTAAATAAAGAAAATCCTCTGTGAATGCAACTTACAACATCCTTGTTCATTCTTGAATGATATTATTTCCAAAATGAACAAAGAACTATTTAACAGATGTTGTTGCAGCATATAGATTTATAGTGACTAGGGAGGTGACTGTGGAACAAAAAATTTTTTCACCAGCCCTACATCAGACTTTGTTTTGATTAGGGTTTAACGTCACATTAACAGCCAAGGTCATATCGTGTCAGTGACAGTTTTACAGGTGGAGGCAGCTGGAGTACCCGGAGAGAACCACCGAGCAACGACAAGCATCTGCCAGCTCCCCAACATCGTAACTCCGCACTGCAGCACAGACAGGGTTAGATTGGTTGAAGACATGTGCACCATCGACATCTAGTACGTCCTAGTACACGGTGCCATTGTGCCCCCATGTGGACAATTGGGGTAAAGTGCCTTGCCCAAGGACACAACGCAGGAGTCCAAATCGATCGCTCAGACGGTCACCCATCCGAGGACTAATCGGGCTCCACGTTGCTTAACTTCGGTGATCTGACGAGAACTGGTTACCACAATGCCACCATGCCCTCCTTACTTCAGACTAGTTATCCATATGATAAACAGCTATTTACAAGAGATGATTGGGGGCGTGGTGGCATTGCGATAACCAGTTCTCGTCAGATCACCAAAGTTAAGCAACGTCAATCCTGGTTAGTCCTTGGATGGGTGACCGTCTGAGTGATCGATTTGTACTCCTGCTTTGTGTCCTTAGGCAAGGCTCTTAACTCTGATTATCCACATGGGGCACGATGACGCCGTGTACTAATGCATACTGCACATCGATGGTGTGCATGTCTTCAACCAATCTATCCCTGCCTGTGCTGCAGTGCGGAGTCATGATGATGGGGAGCTGGCAGCTGCTCATTGTTGCTCGGTGGTTCTCTCCGGGTACTCCGGCTAACTCCACCCTTAAAACTCTCACCGACACAATATGACCTTGGCTGTTAAAGAGTCATTAAACCTTAATAAATAAATAAATGAGAGATGAGTATTATATCTCCACTTCAAAGAAGGGGTGGGGGTGTTGACACCCCAACCATCTGTCTTTCCATTTCAAAATTGTTTTATGTGCAACTCGATCATGACCACCAACTATTGAACATGTTCCTATTCCCAAGTTTTCAATCTGCAGTGTTTATAAGTAGGTTGCCTCCCTTTGAACTTTGAAAATTTAATATAGATTTGTGAATAAGATTTTTGTGTGTGTGAGGCCTAAAAAAGTTAAAACTCTTGTTTCTCCTGGTCGTGTTGCTGCTGCATGCTTTCTTGTTATAACCAATGCAAACTTAAAAAAATAAGATTTATATGGTTTGTATCTGATGTTTTACCCAAGTTAATAAAATTGATAAATTTGTCCCTTGAGTGCAACAAGGCTTTGCAATGCTTTAGCATTGCAAAGCCTTCTTGCACTCAGGGGACAAAATACACCACCACCACCCATGTTATTCTGGAGATTATGAGGCCTAAAGCATAAAACAACCAAAAATATGAACTTTTGATGGGCACGAAATAATTACAAAAATAAAAAAATTAAATTAAAAAAAAAAATGCCTGTCCGCATGCAATTTTACAAAATATGGCATGAGAAAGAGAATATCTACTTTGTGGGGCCTAACTCCTTGTACATTAATAGACCATTTGGACCAATAATAAGTGAGCATCACCAATTTCCGACTTTTCAATCTGCAATAATTTTTACCAGGTTATCTCCCTTGCAGCTTAAAAGATTTAATTTAGATTTTTATGAGATTTCTTGCGTACGTAACTCTTACATTTATGAATGGAATTGAATGAAACTTCTCAAACATGACCAGTAATAAGTGAACATCCGCATACTTCAGAATTGTCATTCTATGATGCTTTTAACCAAGTTATGGGGAACGCGGTGGCTTAGTAGGTAGAGGTGCAGGCTGCAAACCGAGAGGCCCTCGGTTCGAATCCCACCTGTGGCAACCGTGTTGTGTCCTTGGGCAAGACACTTCATCTCCATTGCCCGCGTGGGGGCACGGTGGCGTTGTGTACTAAGGCGTACTGCACGTTGATGGTGCACTTGTCTTCAACCAATGTTAACCCTGCTTGTGTGGAGTTAGTATGTTGGGGAGCTGACAGTTGCTCGCCATTGCTCTGTGGTTCTCTCCGGGTACTCCAGCTTCCTCCACCCGTAAAACTGTCACGGTCATGATTAGCCATTGTGCAGAAATATGTGACCTTAACCCTCTGCACACTGATGTCGAAATATCGAAAGTTCAAGGTGCAAATTTTTCCCATAATGCAACTAGAAATTTACACAATTCAATCTTGTTTGACAGAGCTCATTGAGCTCTGTCAAACAAGATTGAATTGGTTAAATTCCCAGTTGCATTATGGGAAAAATGGCTACTTGAAATTTGGATATTTTGACATCAGAGTGAAGGGAGTTAAAATAAATAAATAAATAAATAAATATAACCAAGTTATAGTCCCTTGAACTTAGACTTATTATGGATTTCTATGTAAAATTCTGATGTGTGCAACTCTTCATACATTTATGACCGGATTTCGATGAAACTTCTCCAACATGAACACAAACAAGTGAACATGCATATTCCCAAATTCTCATTCTGCGATGATTTCAACTAAATTATCTACCCTTATTTTCCCTGTCAGCTTTTAAAGTTTCCATTTCTTAATTTTATTACAATTTAGCATATTTCATCGAATTGAGTTCACTTTTAACTCCTTGCATTCTGCTGGCGGATATTCCCACACAGGACAGAATTTCATTTGCTACTGAAATTTGTATAATTTTGGCACACTTAATCCCATTTCCACCCTGAAAATTGAAATAGATGTTTTTCACCAATGATTTCTTGAGTTAAATACAGACAAATGTTTTCATCAAATCCAGTCATGGCTGCTTCACAGCTGCCATGACTAGATCTGATGAAAAATATCTTAAAACTTCTCAGCAGGTTAAGAGTTAAAGGCCTGCATTTGACCTCACCATACTGTATGGCCCCAGAAGTACTTTTACATATCAAGACGTCCTGCAGAAAGTAATTAAATTGCTATTGCTTTGGTTTCTTGTCCAGTATTGACCACCTTCACTGACTGTCAAGACTTGTCTTGATATCCATTGCTCAAAATAACTTTTTATCTTTGCGTAGCAAAATGCTACTCATTTCCAAAAAATGAATAGCATTTTGTAAAAATTACATAGCTAGTTTTGTATATCGGAGTTATGTTATGCTGTTTTGTATTGAATTCTTCTAAGTAGATAGAATAGTTTCCATCCATTTCTGGGCATTTCCAAATGATCTGCAACACATGAAACATTTACTATGTTTTTTTTTAACTGAACTGCCTTTAAAGGTTGCATGGACTTGGATATTTTCAAATGGCGTCTTGGTTGTTCTCAAAATGGAAGTTGGGATTTTTAATTTGATGGGCTTGAAGTTATTTTTAATGGACATTTTATGCAAAATGTTGTAAAAACAGGAAGAATTTAAACCAATAGAATTCATCTTACATATGAAGTTGCTAATGATGCTTGATGGAGAGTTAATCTGAGTTATGCCTGGAATGTTCCACAATCAAAAGTAAAGCATCAGTGAACTAGTTTTCAAATTTGTTTGCAAATTTTCATTCATATTTTACGATACAAGATAATCAACTGCACCCTAATAGGCTGCAGTTGATCATCTTGTATCGCGAAATGCTAAACATATTTGAACATTATGTAGCTTTTTGCAAGTTTTGCATAGCAAAAAGCGATGCGACACCGCTTATTTTGAGCCCTGTTGATATCACTGCCTAGCCTCTTGACTGAGATTATTGTGTAGTAGAAGGTTTGGCCAAATGCCCAGACCCTAAAGGGTCAGAATGAAATGTGCCATCATTGATCTTTTGAGTACTGCAGAGATTTATCTCTTGAGGAGTTTTTTTTTATTTAATGAACTTTGAATTGGTTTCATTTTTCCCATCAATTGCAGCATAGATGCAAACTCAGTTTTTGTTCAGTGGAGTAGAGATGCAAAATATGCCGAAAAACCAAACCGATATCATGGGCATACTGAAATACAGAACCAAACCAATCATTTAATACCGAAACTGTCTGAATTTTCAAATTTTCATACATTCACTATTTTTAAGGCCCTGTTGAGGCTTGATAGCAATTGAAGGGTTCATTTTCATGAAAGAAGTGGCTGATTTTCTTTTCAGTTAGCTCAATGGACTGGGCAACTATCCTGAATTCCCACTAGACTACAACCTGTACATGTCCAATTGCTTGGCAGTGAATTCTAGTCAAGTCTTCGGCAGCCACGACCTGACTAGAAATCACTGCCCAGATGCTTTGTCTATTGTCAACAGGACCTCTTGAAGATGGCATGGTCAGGGCACATGCTCTGAGATTGCATATGTCTGAAAAGGGGGGGTTTAAAGGTTAACCCTTTACCCAACGAATCGGCCGCATCCGCCTGCGTAATATGCAAATTCAGCAGTTGAAAAAATATTATTTTTCAAACAATTTCAACAAAACCATATCGTGACCCCTCGTTGGAACGAGCTCGTCGAGCTCGTTCCAACGAGGGGTCACATGATATGGTTTTGTTGAAATTTTTTGAAAAATTTGAAAAAATGATATTTAAAATAATAAATTCTGATATTTGTCTGCGTTGGGTAAAGGGTTAAGGTGAGTTTAGAACAAGTCACAAAATTACTGTCAATATGATTTGTTCTCATAAGAGAATGCCACTGTTGAGCTTATTGACAGTGGCATTTGTGGTGCTGTGGTAGAATGATACAAGAACAACTTATTCTGTATTTTCCTCATGTGAATGCCTCTTTGGAACTATCAGCAAATCATAGTCAAGTCAGATACTAAATACCTAGGTATACTGCCTTAAAGTGTGCAGAATTTGTAAAAAGACTCTAACCGACTGACCTTTAACGTGTGTTGGAGATGGCTAACCAAGCATTTGGCTATGTAAAAAGTCTTGGAGAACTGCATTTGTAACATTAACAAGTATTCATATATTGTATGGAACTGAAATATATATAGCCTCTCAAAGTAAAAATATAAAAAATCTATCAAGACACAAGAATGTCTGCTTCACCCCCTGCACACTGATGTAAAAATCTCAAAAGTTCAGGCTGCTAATTTTTCCCATAATGCAACTAGAAATTTAATCAATTCAGTCTTGTTTGACAGAGCTCATTGAGCTCTGTCAAACAAGACTGAATTGATTAATTTTCTAGTTGCATTATGGGAATAATGGCTACTTGAAATTTTGGTATTTTGACAACAGTGTGCAGGGGGTTAATTGGTAGCATGCTAGAAGCCCATATTTGGGCCTGATTCTGAACTGCAGGTACCTAAAATTAAAAACATCATATTCTGTGAATGTCCTTCATATTATCTTGTAAGAAAAATTACTTCATCTCCGTTGATTTGCATTGTTATAATTTATGGGAGAGTCCTATAGGCACATACACAGGCACCCTATAGGCACTCTCCCATGAATTGTAACAAGACAAAACGTGAGAACAAATCCTGAGGCTAAGAAAAACTTTAGCACTCTACAAGTTAAGTGACTCAGACTTTGCCATTCAGAATGCAAGTTTTGGCTAACCATTCATCCGTTCGCGTAGATATAAAATTGCGTAACCTCCATGCGAAACAAAACAAGCATTCTCGTCAAATTTATCACACTGCATTATGTCATTCCATGTACATGTAGGCAGCCAAGACAATGACTAGAAATCGGTGTCTCCAGGTGTTTTGTCTATATCATCAGCTGGACCTTCTAAAGATGGCATGGTCAGCACACATGCAAAAGCCTTAAATAGGTTTTTAAACATTAAGGTGCATTTAGAACAAGTCACAAAATTACTGTCGATATGATTTGTTCTTGTAATAGAATGCCACTGTTGAGCACATTGGCAGTGGCATTTGTGGCAGAATGATACAAGAACAACTTATACTGTATTTTCCTGATGTGCATTCCCCTTTGGTACTATCAGCAAATAATCAACCACAATGTTTTTGAGACCTTCCAGAAGAATATTTGTTGTGCAAACTTTTGGTGCCAAATGCTCATACCAGAAAATAAGTGGTCAGACAAGGACAATGTCAGGTACAGAAAGGCCAACGTCAAACTGAGGTTTAAAATCATCAGTCAAAATGTCTGATGCCAAAATTATCAATGAGGTTCTGTGATCAGAACATCATGCATGCTGGAAATCATGTACATAACTAGCAAGCCTAAAATTAATGATTATTGTGATTTCTGGTCCTGGCAAGTTGGGAAGTGTGAAGAAAGCGACTGTACATCTCATCAGTATTAACAGCATGTGAAGAAATACGATCTGACATGGCCATACATGTATCTAAATTATGTCTGAAGGTAATTCCATTCCCCATTCAGAATGAAACCAATCATAACTTGTTTGGCAGGGCTCATTGAGCCCTGCCAAACAAGGTATGGTTGGATGAATTCTTGGCAGTTTTAAGATGAAGGTCCATGTACACCCAAAACACATTATTTTGAATACTCAAACTCCATTTTATATGTCAGATGTCATTCTCAAATGACAGACTTGATTTGTTTGGTGTCTGACATTTTGTCTGGAAGTGAAATGAAAATTATTTTCAGGCTTGCAAATGCTGTATTTTTGGTGCTAAATATTTTTTTTTAATTGCCCCCCCCCCCCCCCCCCCACCCCTACAGCACAAAGACTGGTCCCTTTTTGTACCATTTCATTGTGTTGTCTCATTGTTAGATATATATATATATATTGAAAAACTGAACTGATACTGATGTGGGGATACCGAAAAACCGAACCGAACAAATAGTTGAATACCTAACAAAGCCATCTGTATTTTAAAATTTTCCTACATTCACTATTTATAAGTCCCTGTTGAGGCTTGATAACAGTTGAAAGGTTCATTTTCATAAAAGAAGTGACTGATTTTCTTTTCAGTTTTGTTAACCCTCAATGGACTGGGCAACTGTCCTGAATTCCCACTAGAGTACAACCTGTACATGTCCAATTGCTTAGCAGTGATTTCTAGCCAAGACCTGACTAGAAATCACTGCCCAGGTCTTTTGTCTATTGTCTGTAGGACCTCTTAAAGATGGCATGGTCAGGGCACCTGTCTGAGATCCCAAAAGCCTGAAATAGGACTTTAAACATTAAGATGTGTTCAGAACAAGTCACAAAATTACTGAAGATATGATTTGTGGTTGTAAAAGAATTCCACTGTTGAGCTCATTGGCAGTGTCATTTATACAGTGGAGCCCACTTAATTAGATATCTCTTAATTGTATATCCCTGTTAATTGAATATAATTTTCAAACACAAAACTTTTTACCATACCTTCGGTACAACTTTGATCTGTTAACTGCGTATGGGTTGTAGAGTAAACTCCTGTTAATTGTATATAAATTTTTATATGTCGAAAAAATTACTGTGCCACGCACCAAATTCCCCTTATTTATCAACCTTTTTGGCCTCACTACATCCAATACACGCATTTATTCTGTTATATCTTGTTTGACAGAGCTCTATGAGCTCTGTCAAACAAGATATAATAGAATAAATGCACAGTTTTCCTCCAGAACACAGGAAACTGACCAAATCCCTGTTAATTGTTTACTCCTGTTAATTGAATAATTTTCACTGGCAAAATGGATATTCAGTTAAGAGGATTCTACTGTACTAGCATGTGGTAGAATGATTATTTATTTATTTATTTATTGGTGTTTAAGGTCACATATGTCTGCACAATGGCTAACCATGACCGTGACAGTCAATGATACTACAACAACTTATTCTGCTTTTCCTGATGTGAATTCCCTTTTGGTTCCATCAGCAAATCTCAGTCAAGTCAGATACTGAATACTGAACCGATACCAAGGCATACTGCCTTAAAAATACAGAAACCTATACCGAACTCAAAATTCCAATACCGAATATCTCTACAATGGAGTGTTGTTAGTACACGATATAGAGTTGAGTCTGTGAACACGATGACTCATTGATCAGCACATTGGACTTCAGCTTGAATTGTTGGTGGATCCTCTTTCCTCAAATATGCATTTTGAACTATTTACAGTCACTACATGCGGAACCTTTTTTTAAACTCACGTAACACCCCCCCCCCCCCCCCACCCCGGGGTAAAAAAGGGGGGGGGGGTGGGCAATTAGGCACTTTTTTTTTCTTTCATCAAAAATGCTTTTTTACAGTTTTCGTTAATGTTTGTGGTAAAAACCCAGACAAACACCACCACCCACCCCCACCCCCATGGTGCCAGTTAGGTATTTTTTTTTTCTCTGCTCAAAATGCATTCTGAAGGATTCAGATCGACCACATGTGGAAAAAAAAAGGACTCCCCTAACACACCCCCACTCTCCCCCACCCCACCTCCTCCTCACCCAGGGCCATTCATACAATATTTTTTTTTTGGTACAAAATGCATTTTTAGCCTGACTGTAGTCAGGGCTATAGTCATGACTTTCGTCCGTCCATCTGTCTTTAAACAATTGGTTTCTGACTGATAACTCCAGTTTGGATTATTTGCTTTCAACCAAAGTTGATATGTGTATTTTCCAGCTAGTAATACCGGCCAGGTTTCAATATCGGTTCCACACCCCCCTCCCCCCACCCCCCACCCCCACACACCCCACACACAAATTGTCACTTAGGCAATTATTCCCAAAATGCATTTTGAAGGATTGGGAGTTATTACATGCAAAAAAGAAAATTAACTCATATAGCCCAGCATTGCTTTATGTTCTGCATCTTTAATTCTTTACCTTACTCAAGTTGAAGCCAACAGTACAAATTATTTTTCTGATACCTCAGACTTTTTCATTCTTTATTTGCTTCTAACCATGGCTTATTACTCCTTATTGGAACAAGCTCATCAAGTTTGTTCCATTAATAGGTCATGAGGTATGTTTTGAAGTAGAGAAATGAAAAAATAAAATTTGAATAGCAAATTTTGTATATCACGAGTGCAGATATGGCAGATTCGTTAGGTAAGCTGTTAACAAAAAATGGCTCTGACTATTTTGCGTCTAAGCGTTGCCTTTCCTGGGACAATCGGGCTGCATGCGTGACATCACTCGAGTTATTATTATTAATATTATTTTGGGTTTGTCAAGAAGTTTTCTCTGTAATTAAAGAATTTTTATGCCCCTCGACTTAAGTCAGGTGGCATATAGGATTGAAATGTGCGTGTGTCTGTCTGTCCGTCCATCAGTCAGTCCGTCCATCTGTCAATCCATGTGTGTGTGTGTGTCCGAGCCAATAACTCGAAAACTGTTAGGGCCACAGTCATAAAACTTCACACAATTATAAAGGACCATGGGAGGTTGTGTTACACACCATAGCCGGGTTCGTACCTTCAAGGTCAAGGTCACATTTAAAGGTCACACTAAAAATCAGTCAATATTCGTGTCTCAGCCATAACTCAGAAACGTATCATAGTACAATTGTTAAACTTTTTACAAATGTTAAGGACAGTCAGAAGGTGTGTTGCGTATAATAGTTCCTGCCGCATCTGCAAGGTGAAGGTCACAAGGGGGGTGGGGGGGAGGTGGGGGGGGGGCTTGTGTTACCTTAGTAACATTCTTCTTGGTTTGTTTTTTTAACAGCTTCCATTCGTCTCTGTATGGGTTCACGGAGAGGATTTATTTGTCGCATGAAAATGGGTAACTTACGTGTTGATCCAATGACAGCCAATCATACAGTTAGAATACGACAGAGAAACACACTTGGACCTTCTCAAGAAGAAAATCAATATGCTGTTGTACATGTCACAGGTTACATAAAAAATTGGCCTCCTTCAGGTGAGTTAAATAATTGCTTCTTGAAAAGGAATGAAGTAGCTCTGGCATTCATAAAAATTTACCTCGGTCAAAAAATGGCTGCGGCAATTTGATTTATCCTTGGGGACTATGCATTTTGCTTCGGCAGTTTATGGAGCCCATTTAAATCAAAATTTCAGATTCCCAGTTAAATTTTGTGAATAAAAACATGCATGTATATACTATGACTTCTGACTGGAACCAGGATTACATCAACAGTATCGTTTTTTATTCAAATATAATCTGCGGTTTGAAATTAGAATTTTAGTTATTAATGCTCTTGTTCATTCTAATTCTAATTCCAGCATTCTGATTTGACAAACTAACTTTGAAGCATAATAAATATATTTTACAGTCAAATAATTGTAAACATCTTTAATATTGTATTGGTCCAAACATTCTTTACATGAGGATTTGTATGACTGTATTGTCACATCTACTATTTCTAGGTGTTCAGATAGACCATTCAGATGGTGATGAACGTGGCAATAGTCACTGTTGCCTGGTGGCAATTGGTCGACTCCAGGTAACCAGTACTCCAAACTGCAGTGATATGTTGGGACCAAATTCTGCCTCCGAGTTTATCTCCAGACACAGCATAGATGGAAAATTTACATTTGTAGACCAAAGGTAAGACCCTGTTTGCTCTTTATCTTTTGATTGTCACTCATGTCGTCTCTTCAAAACTCACTGACATAAACAGTTTTGTCTGACTATACTGCATACAGTACAGGTCAAAATAAGTTGTAGCATAGCTGCAATAAACTAAGTATACTGCTGCTCCTGCACTGATAAGATCAGAATCTGACATCCTTTTCTGGAAAGCTCTCAGTGAGAGCTTTCCAAAAAATGATGTCAGCTTCTGATCTTATTAGTATAGGAAGAGAAAGATACATAGTTTGTCGTGGTTTTCCAACAACTTATTATGCCCCCGACTTAGTCAGAGGGGGTATCTAGTGCAGAGCTGCGTTCGTTTATGCATCACGCAAATGTGTCCATCCAACATATTTGCTGCTCTAGCATGGTCATTAATTGTCGAATTCAAATAATTTTTGCCATGCTTGTCCATCAACATGGGGGAATGGATCCTACAGCAGAATTAACATCTTCGCATAAACATTTACAGAGTTATTTTCCCTTGTTTAAATTTGGGGATTATAATTGAAAAATGATTGAATAATGTGTCTGTCCAACATATTTGCTGCTCTAGCTCTTGTCATCATACATTGAATTCAAATAATTTTTACCATGCTTGTTCCTCAGCATGGGGGAACGGATCCTACAGTAGAATTAATATCTTCGCATGAGCATTTACTGTGTTATTTGCCCTTGTTTAACTTGGGGGATGATTGAAAAATGTGTCCATCCAACATATTTGCTGCTCTAGCTCTGTCATCATACGTCGGATTGAAATAATTTTTGCCATGCTTGTTTATTTTAGTACAGATTGCTGCAGGCACATGTCGTGCCGTGTCGTGCTTTTGATGGCATAATGCTGTCCATGGTATTGCAGGAGGGGGCATATGGCACACTTCGCATTGCTCTTGTTTTGACTTGTACTGTAGTTGGGCTTTAATTTCTGGATACAGCCATGATTTTTAAATTTGAATCTTTTTATTATAAAGCACATGGGATACCACAGAATGAAAATTGATCAAACTGTTGTTCAAGTGTAAAAAGAAACCGAAAAATACTCGAGAGTTCATTTTGCAAAGTACGGGAATTCTACACGCCTATTTTGGGTAAGGGTCTGGGCAAGCCTGGAAATAAGTAATCTGTCATTTGCAGAATGCGATCCCCAAAGGATGAATTTGAATTTGCTGATGCTATCCAGTACAGTGGGCTAGAATCCCCCAATTTACGCTCTAGGTATCTCTTTCTGTTTAGGCCTGAGATCATGATAAAGATTGAGGTTCACAGAGGGGAAACTTAGTGATGCAACCCTGCTGTACAGGGTAGCATCAGCAAATACACCCTCTGGGGACCTCATTTTGCAGACGACAGTCTCTGTCTTTCCAGGCTTGGGCCAGGTTTCTTCCTGTTGGGAAATTTTATGACATAACGACCCAAATGGAGGTTCCAGTCCCCCTTACTCCACCCTCAATGAGCTTGTTCCAATGAGGTAGCATTATCATGTTATGGAGCCCAAAAATAATATTTGAACAACGATTTCTGTGAATAGTTCTGACAGTTCTGTCTGTTTAAGTTTGGTGAAAGATTAACCCTTTACCCAATGTAACGGCCAAAACCGTCCAGCGCTATTCTAAAAAATCGCTAATTAATTTTCATTATTTTTTTCATTTCTTGTCTCCAAAACATAGGTTATAGCCCCTCATTGGAACGAGCTCGATGAGCTCGTTCCAACGAGGGGTCATAACCTATGTTTTTGAGACAAAAAATGAAAAACATTAGTTATTCAAGAATTATTTTTACAAGTGTCGTCTGCTTTTCAGGTTAGGTAAAGGGTTAAACAAAAATATTATTTGGTGCTCTGTTGCCATGCTGAAAGATCTTGACATGTATTGAATTGATGTGGCTTTCTCCTCACCTTTGTGTATTTTAGTTCGAATATATAATTTTCTTCCAGGGTAACAGCTGTTCTTGGTTATCAGCCTCAAGAATTACTTGGAAAGTCAGCATTTGACTTGTATCACCCAGAGGATCAGGCTCCGATGAAAGATACATTTGAGCAAGGTGAGATAATGTCCATTTTTGTTTATAAACTGCCTCAGAAATGGATGCTTGTACAGTGGAACTCTGTTAATTGAATAGCCATTTTGCTGAAGAAAACTATTCAGTTATGAGTATTCTATTAACAGGGATATTGTCACTTTGCTGTATTCTAGAGATAACCTGAGCATTTATCTATTTTTCAGTGGAGCCCCCTTAATTGGATATCTCTTAACTGAATAACCCTGTTAATTGAATATAATTTCCCAACACAAAGCCATTTACCAGTACAAATTTGACCTGTTAACCCTTTACCTAACATGAAAAGCAGACAACACTTGAAAACAAAATTCTTGACTAATTTTTTTCATTTTTTGTCTCAAAAACATATGACCCCCTCTTTGGAACGAGCTCAATGAGCTCGTCCCAAAGAGGGGTCATAACCTATGCTTTTGAGACAAAAAATGAAAAAAAATTATGAAAATTAATTGGCGATTTTTGTGAAAAGCGCTGGCCGGTTTTGGCCGCTATGTTGGGTAAAGGGTTAATTGAATATAGATTATAGAGTGAACTCCCCCCTCTCCCCCCCCCCCTCCCCCCACTGTGGTAAACAAGCTCAATTTCACTGGTAAAATAGGACCCACTTGATAATGCTTGGGGTGCGAGTCCTCTAGAATAGGCAACATGGAGTATAAATGATTGACAGACCTTGCCTTCATCTCCATGTTGTGGTCATGATTAGCCATTGTGCAGAAGTATGTGACCTTAAATACCAATAAATAAATAATTATAAAGTGAACTTCTTCTAATTGAATAAAAAATCTGACCTTAAATACCAATAAATAAATAAATAATTATAGAGTGAACTCCTGTTACCTGAATAAAAAATCTTGTAACCTGTCGAGAAATTACCTTGACTCTCCCCAGTTTTCCTTTGTTTATAGACCTATTTGGCAGCAGTATATCCAATACAGGCATTTTATCTATTATATCTTGTTTGACAGAGCTCATGGAGCTCTGTCAAACAAGATATAATAGAATAAATGCTAAGTTTATCTCCATTATTCTGGAAAGTGTCACATTTTCTGTTAATTGAATACTCCTGTTAATTGAATAATTTGTTATCAACTTACTCACAATTGTTTACTTCAGGCTTGCACTACAGTGGAAGTCCCTAACTCGGATAAAATACTCTCTATTTTCGTCTTTCCCAAACAAGTTGGGAAAGAAAAGTGTTGCAAAAGCACCAATAAAAAATAAGCCAAAACTGGGTCGAGTGCAACCGGCGCAGACCCAGTACGGGACGCTCTCTCCCAAGTACAACTGCACGACTTCCATTGCCGGTGCGCATGTACCATCTCTAAAGACTCATTCTTTTTATAATCCGCTTCGTGTCGAGACGTTTTTGCACGCTTATCAGTGTTTATCCAGCTCGATGTTTGATGATTCCTGATTCATTGTGCATCAGTGTATCCTTTGTATTCTCAGGAACAGTGTTTTTTATATTCTCTTCTATATTATATATCCATAATGTATATTTAATTGTTCTCTCTCGAGTCGCGCGCGAATTTCGTGTGCCATGTGGTTCGGACTTATATTATTTCACAATTATTGTTAATGCTTTTTTTGCTAAATTTTCTAATTGTGTTAGAGTTAGGTGTCAGTGGGGTACCACTCCTACAGTTTTTCTTCTTTCTTTTGAGAGTAGTCATCCTGTTGTGTGGTTCCCGGTCGACCGTCTGGGGTCTTTGTTTCTGTCACCTTTCTCTCTTCTTTGGGGGTGTTCTTCTGTTTTCTGATTTCACCTTCTCTGCTCCTCTCACCTCTATCATGCCCAGGACAATTCCTTGTGGGCAATGTCTGCTGCCAAAGCATGTGGACGATTTACATTCGTCTTGTTCCTCCTGTAATGGGTGTTCGGCCGAGCGGCCATGTGGTGTCTGTGGATCATGGTCATCCACTTTCTGGGCGTCAGTTAACCGTGTCGTTCGTTCTCGTGGCCGTGCCTCCCGCTCCCGCGGGAAAGGAGAACATGGTCGTTCGGGGCCGCCCGAGCTGACCTTGTCTGGTGAGAGTTATTCCTCCTCCGTGGGGGATGTGCAGTCTTTTCCTGTGGTGGATACTGCGGGAGCCGTTGAGTGTTCTGGTGAAGAGGTGCCTGGTTCCGGGACATCTGAGGCTGTCACTAGGGTTGTGACTCCTCCTTCGGAGCCGAGCCGGTGTGCTCTCTCCACTATTTCACCAGCCTCAAGACTCTCGACGTATCTACTACTACTGCTGGTCCATCTGCTTCGTCGTCAGTTTCAGCCGGCCTCGGCTTTTCGCTGCAGGGGACTGCAGGAATGTCCGGTACTGTAGACTTGGGATATCGGCCTCAGGCTTCCCTGACTTCAACTCGGCGAAGTCGGAAGGGGCTGCCGGCCGAACCCATCTCTGTGGTCTCTACGCCGTCGAGCACCACAGTTGTGTCTTTGGATTCGGATGTTCTTAGTGGAAACACTACGAACTCCGTGGCGTTTCCGTCTACTCATTCTGGCCTCACGACCAGTTTTGGGGGACCAACGCCTTTTGTGCAGCCTGGACCTTCTGCCCCGCAGAGGTCCGTGGTGACTCTCATGAGTTCTCGCCATATTGATCCTCGGGGTGCCTCGTACCCCTATACACGTCTGCCTTCAGATGTTTCGGCTGCCGCCCGTCGTCCCGCGTCGGGTGTTTTGGAGGATCGTGACCCTTTGCTGGTTAAGAGGGTCAGAGGTGAGGTCACTTTGCCGGTTCGCTCCCCTGTCGTACCGGTCGGTACGGGCAGTGAGCTTAGGGAGGCCCTCTCCTTACTCACTCAGGTTCTTTCTAAGAGCCTTCCTGTTGCTTCCAGCGAGGCTATGAGTGGTTTCCAGGCGCCTCCTATGGCGCCGCCTCCCGGGATTGGAAACAGGCCGGTTTCTGATTCCCCTGGTGTCCCGACACCATGGGAGGCATCGGCTGGTTTGCCCACGATGGGCTATGTGTCTTCCGACTCTGGGGAGGAGTCCGACATGCTTGAGGTCGAGGGCCAGCAGTCTTCAGACTTGGGGGCGGCTCTTGACTTTGTGTTTGGGTTTCTGCCTGATCTCAAACCTGCTAACCAGCCGACAGTGTCAGCCTGGCCGCGATCATTGGTCGCGCGCCAACAGCCTATGGAGCAACCTGCTTCTGGGCGCCTTCGACCGTGCCATTCGGTACAGGTGATTGAAGCAGACCATTGGGCCACCATCACATCCGATCCGTGGGTGTTAGATGTTGTTCGGTCCGGGCTGCGAATATCCTTCCGACGGCACCCCACTCTGTCAAAGGTGCCTCTTCCAACCACAGTTCCTTCAGACGTTTTACGTCGGGAACTTTTGTCCACGGAGATTGCCAATCTCCTGGCAAAGGGGGTGATCGAGGTCGTCAAGAAGATTCAGTCAGTGGGTTTCTATTCCCGCCTGTTCTTGGTGCCGAAGAAGGACGGCCGACTCCGACCGGTTATCGATCTGAGTATCCTGAACCAGTCTATCATTGCTCCCAAGTTCAGCATGGAGACTTTCAGGTCGGTCCGCCAATCAATTCACCAGGGAGATTTCGCAGCCAGCATCGACCTGCGAGACGCTTACTTCCACGTTCCGATGCATCGGGCGTCACGGAAGTATCTCAGGTTCGCTTTTCTGGGGCGAGTTTACCAGTTCAAGGCCATGCCTTTCGGCCTCAACCTGGCTCCTTGGGCGTTCACAAGACTGATGTCACATGTGATAGCGTTCCATCGCACACAGTCCAGGGTGACTACTTCGGCATATCTGGACGATATCCTCCAGAGGCATTCCAATGCTGCCTTACTGGAGTCTGATGTCGCCACTCTGTTGAGCTTGCTCACGTCGCTAGGATTCAGAGTCAACGAGGAGAAGTCGGACCTGGTCCCTTCACAGTCGTTTTGTCATCTGGGGATGTCTTTCCACACCAAATTCAATTTGGTAGCGGTTCCCCAGGCCAAGGCTGTGATTCTCTCAGCTTTTGCTCTGTCTCTGTCCCAGTCCATGTCCGCGACCGCTCGGAGTTTTCTCCGGCTGATCGGTCTCTGCGGTTCGGTGACGGATCTCATTCCTCTAGGTCGGCTGCGTGTCAGACCTCTCCAACACTTTCTGCTCAGTCGTTGGAGGCCGAATGTAGATTCTCTGGATCAGGTGCTTCCGTTTCCGGACTCTCTGTATCCTCGCCTTCTTCCCTGGACAGATGTTCAGTGGATTACGCAGGGTGTTCCACTGGACTTACCCACGTCCGATCGCGTTCTGATGGCAGATGCCAGCGATCTCGGATGGGGTGCGACGTTGGATCCTCTCGGTCTTTCCCTACACGGGATGTGGGACCAGGATCAAGCAGCTCTACACATCAACCAGAAGGAGCTTCTTGCTCTTCTTCTGAGTTTCAGGCAGTGGATCCCTCACCTGTCGAATCGCCAGGTCCTTCTACTATCCGACAATTCGACAGTGGTTGCTTACATTCGGAATCAGGGCGGCACGCACTCGGTTCCGATGTACGAATTAGCTCGGGATCTTCTACTGCTCGCTCAGGATGTTCACGCCGGAGTGGTTGTTCATCACATTCCCGGTCGTCTGAACGTCCTAGCTGACTCCCTGTCCCGACAGGGCAGGGTTATTTCCACCGAGTGGATGCTTCACAGGGCAGTGTTCCAGTCGCTTTGCGATCTCTGGGGACGTCCCCACATCGACCTCTTTGCGACTCGTTGGAACCATCAGGTGGACACTTTCGTGTCCCCGTGTCCAGATCCTCTGGCTTTTGCCGTGGACGCTCTGTCACTCGATTGGAACGGTCTAGTCGGCTATGCCTTCCCACCGGTTCCGATTCTTCCTCAGGTTCTCGCCAAAATTCGAACCTGCAATTGTCGAATCATTCTGATCGCTCCCCTGTCACCTCAGCGGGTGTGGATCAATCAGCTCCGCTCGCTGATGGCGGCGGTTCCGGCCTGTCTCCCGCTACGTCGCGATCTTCTTTGTCAAGGTCGCCCGAGGAGGTTTCACGTCGACCCGACTTCATTGTGCCTTCACGCATATCTTTTGTCAGGTCCTGTCTCCTCCATAGAGGTTTTTTGAGACGAGCAGTGGAGTGTATTTCTTCTTCAAGGAGGCACTCCACTGGTTTAGCTTATGCAGCTAAATGGAAGGTCTTCTGTCGATGGTGTGCTGATCACTCTGTTGATTATGCCAATCCTTTGATTTCACAGATTGCGGAGTTTCTGGTATATCTGTTTGATTCTCGGGGTCTCCAGCCTGTTACCATCAAGGGTTACAGCTCTATGCTTTCAGAGACTTTTTCTTATGTGGGGAAGCGTCGTATCGGCACTAATCCTTACCTCTCCAAGCTTGTTCGGCACTTTTCTTTGAAAAGGCCTCGGACTTTGCAGCTTACTCCACGATGGAATCTTTCGTGGGTGCTGCTTTGCTTGTGGGGTGGGGGGGGGGGGGGGGCCGTTCGAACCTTTATCCCAGGTGGATATGCATTTTCTCACATATAAGACGGCTTTTCTGATGGCATTTGCTTCGGCCAGACGGGTTAGTGAGCTTCACGCCCTCTCGGTTGACCCGGCCTTTTTTAGGAGCTCTCCCAACAGTGTTACTTTTATCACTGATTGCTCCTTTTTGGCCAAGAATCAGTTACCAGATACTACTCCTCCTCCTATCTGTATCAGGGCTCTTCCTTCTGTTGAGGGTAATCGCCCTTTGCTCTGTCCGGTCCGAGCTATTCGCATTTATCTTGATCGGACACGCTTCATACAGAAAGGCAGGAAACGTTTTTGTCTGTCTCTCATTCCGGGTCGACAGAAGATCTCTCCTCAATCCATTTCTCGATGGATTTGTCTTGCTATTTGTACGGCTTATGGTCGTTTAGCAGCTGGCGATTGTATTGCCAGTCGTATTTCTGCCCACGAGGTGCGGGCACTGTCCACCTCTTGGGCTTATTCTAACTCCGTCAAGTTGTCGGATGTTATGCAGGCAGCCTACTGGAGAAATGCTTCTACTTTCTCCACCTTTTATTTGCGCCAGTTGCAGGAGCAGTTGGAGGACCTTTTTGCCCTGGGTCCTCTTTCTTCTGCTCAGGCTGTTGTCTGCCATAGCCATTAGGCTTCTTGAAGGTCAGTTTCAGCCTTGTGCTGTTACTGCCCTTTTTCTGTCTGTGTGTCACACAGGCTCATATGTCTCTTTTCATTGTCCTTTACCAATGATTGCGACATTATGGTTGATAAGCCTCAGGACCTCTTCCTTCTGCTTCACGGTTCCAGTGCACTGGGGTTATGTGTGGGTTGGTTATGCGATTCCCTCCAGCCTTTTGTCTATTCAGCCTGAAGTAAACAATTGTGAGTAGGTTGATAAGAAATCTAAATTTTATAGTAAATTTCCTTTCTTATTATACCTACCACAATTGTTTACATGGAGGCCCTCCTGTCTTTTTTACAGGTGAAGAATCTTTCTCCCCGCTGATCACATAACTCTAACGTTGACAGATTCAAAAAGAATGAGTCATTAGAGACGGTACATGTGCACTGGCAACGGAAATCGTGGTGTTGTACTTGGGATAGAGCGTCCCATACTGGGTCTGCGCCGGTTGCACTCGACCCAGTTTTGGCTTATTTTTTATTGGTGCTTTTGCACCACTTTTCTTTCCCAACTTTCTTGGGAAAGACAAAAATAGAGAGTATTTTATCCGAGTTAGGGACTTCCACTGTAGTGCAAGCCTGAAGTAAAGAGGTAGGTATAATAAGAAAGGAAATTTACTATAAAATTTAGATTTTCATTGGCAAAATGGCTATTCAATCAACAGGGTTCCACTGTATCTTGTTTGGCAAAGCTATGATGGGTATACTGTGGCAAAATAGGTCTATAAAAAGGGGAATTTGGTGATTGTCAGGGTAATTTCTCGACGTATAACAACAATTTTTAGTTAGTGCATGAACAGGTCAGATTTGTATTGATGGCATTGTAGATGGATTTATGTTTGGAAATTATATTCAACAGACTTATTCAATTAGGAGATATTCAACTAGGAGATATTCAATTAAGTGCACTCCACTGTATTATGGCTGTTATGATATGTTCTGGTACCATGTTGAAAGCTTTATATTCTTGTAATTGTATTTTAGGCCCTACAAAGTAGATAGATCTTCTGTTTCTCAGGCCATTTTTTGTAAAATTGCATGTGGTCAGGCTGGTTTTCTTTTTTATTTGTAATTATTTCTTTGCCATCAAAAGTTTTACGTTCTCAGTTTGTTTTATGTTTTAGGCCTCATAATCTACAGAATAGCATTGGTGGTGGTGTATTTTGTCCCTTGAGTGCAAGAAGGGGACAAATTTATCAATTTTATTAACTTGGGCAAAATATCAGACATAAACCATTTAATTTTAATTATTATTTTTTTAGGTTTGCATTGGTTATAAAAAGAGAGCATGTGGGAGGGCCTGAGAAACAGATTTTTAACTTTTTTAGGCCTTATATTCCAAAAATATCACAGGGGTATTGCTATATACTATTCCAATGAAGCAGGACTCATTGGAATATTAACCCCCCGCCATATACTGGGAGGGGGCTACAGGAATTGTTCCCTCTGTCCACCATTCTGAGCAGCATTATGTCCAACATTCTGTTTGTCCTTCCTTCCACATGTCCATCAATCCTGCCCCATTTCTTGTAATCACTGTTTAACCCTTTACACACCATGAAAAGCAGACAACACTTGCAAAAATAATTCTTGAATAACTAATTTTTTTCATTTTTTGTCTCAAAAACATAGGTTATGACCCCTCTTTGGAACGAGCTGGATGAGATCATTCCGCAGAGGGGTCATAACCTATGTTTTGAAGACAAAAGGTAAAAAAAACCTGAAAAATATTTGGCGATTTTTATGAATAGCGTAGGCTGGTTTTGGCTGTTAAGATGGGTAAAGGGTTCAAATATTTTGCCCAAATGGAAAAATGCATTTAATGATGTGTATAATATGATGATTTGAGGGTGGTGGGGGAGGTAGATGTGTAAAATCAGTGTAAAGTTAACGGGCAGTATTTATATCTTGAAATTTTATAAGTACAGTGATCTGACAATTAGGGAGTGCGGTGGCTCTGGTAGACTGTTGGCCTTTTATGCTAGAGGTCCCAAGTTTGATCCCCGTCCGGGATGACCCCCTTTATGTCCTTGGGCAAGGAATTTCTCCAGGTTGCCTACATGGGGGCACGAAGACGCTGTGTACTAAGGCACACTGCACGTCGATGGTGCACATGTCTTCAACCGCTTTAAGACGGTTGAGCGGAACTTGAACAGAGTTCGAATGTTGAGGAGCTGACAGTTGCTCGTCAATGCTCAGTGGTTCTCTCTGGGTACTCCGGCTTCCTCCACCTGTAAAACTGTCACGGTCACGCTTAGCCATTGTGCAGAAGTATTTAACCTTAAACACCAATAAATAAATAAATATATAATCTGACCATCATACTTAATTGAGATCTACATTATCTCTATCATAAAGGACACTTGAAGAGATAAATAACATTTCCAGTTTCTAAAGAAATTGAAAATTAGGCATAAAAAAAATAAAAATCTGCTTCTCAGGCCCTCCCGCATGGTCCTTTTGGCTGCCGCATGCTCTCTTTTTGTAACCAATGTAAACTTAAACAAAAAAAAATTAAATGGTTTATGTCTGATATTTTACCCAAGTTAAAAAAAAATGATGAACTTGTTCCTTGAGTGCAAGAAGGTTTTGCAGTGCTGAAGCATTGCAAAGCTTTCTTGCACTCAAGGGACGAAATACACCACCACCCACTATTACGTAAATTCTGAGGCCTAAAACATAAACCAAGAACATGAACGGTGGAAAAGATGTAATTGCACAAATAAAAAATAAAATAAAAAAACGCACGCCCACATGGAATTTTACAAAGAATGGCCCTAGAAACAGAAGATCAACTTTGTGTGGCCTTACCTCACTTTATTGTTTGTCTTTTTCAGTACTGAAGTTGAAAGGTCAGGTCATGTCAATCATGTACCGTTTTCGAGCTTCAAACAGAGAATGGGTCTGGTTGCGGACAAGTAGTTTTAGTTTCCAGAATCCTTATACAGATGAAGTAGAATATATTGTTTGCACAAACACATTAGCAAAGTAAGATGATTTTTCTTGTGATTCTTTTACTTATTTCTCATTTCATTTTATAATATGTAAAATTTGTTTTTTTGTAGTTGCCTAGGATTTGTATGAAGCCTTGAAAGTGCTTAAATTTTAAGACTAAATTTGAGGTCCTTAACCCTTTACCCAGCGCAGACGATTTCAAAATTTATTATTTTAAATATAATTTTTTAAATTTTTTCAAAAAATTTCAACAAAACCATATCATGTGACCCCTCTTTGGAACGAGCTCGTCGAACTCGTTCCAAAGAGGGGGTCACATGATATGGTTTTATTGAAATTTTTCAAAAAATAATATTTTTTCAGCTACTGAGTTTGCATATTACGTGGGCGGATGCGGGCGATTCGTTGGGTAAAAGGTTAGAATGCTTAAAAACCATACTTTCTTGGAAAAAATCCTTGAAAAATTTATTTAGGAAGTAAAAAAAAAATTTGTTGATTCTGTGGCAATCCCTCAATGAAATTGAACCTCGTCATTGGACGTTTTTATTGCCCTGCCCAATATTACTACAAAATCCGGAGACTCAAAACTTTTTCACATTTTTTTCATTGGTGTATGTAACTGAAATTTGAAAAGCATAACTAAAGACAGTCGTCATCAATCGACTTTGCAGTTGTTTCTAGGCAAGTCTTGGCTGCCCATATAGGCAGCCAAGATTTGTTTAGAAATGGCTGCTAAGACTAATGTAACTTGCAAATTTTCCTAGAGACAACATGTTGGGGCACCTGTTCTGTAGAAATAAAAAGTGATCAGTTAGAATTGGGTTCGTGATGGTTAAATAAAATGATATAACAGGGCTCAAAATACCTTTTTTTCTCTGCATAGCAAAATGCTACACATTTCCGAAAAATTAATAGCATTTTGTTTAAATTGCATAGCAGTTCTTGTATACCGGAGTTATGCCATACTGGTTTGTATTGAACTTTTCTGAGCAGATAGAATAATGTCCATCAATTTCTGTGCTTTTTCAAATGAGCTGCAACACATGAAGCACTAGCTATGTTTTGTCAGCTGAACTGCCTTTAACAACTGCATGGACTTAGATATTTCCAAATGCGTAACATCTCTTAATTTGATGGGCTTAAAGTTATTGTGACTGGGTATTTCATGCAAAATGCAGAAACAATGCAGGATGAATTTAAACCAATAAAAATTCATGTTACATCTGAAGTTGCTAATGGGAGATGGAGAGTGAATCGTATATCAGGAGTAAAGCATCAGTGAACTAGCTTGCAAAGTTTCATTTTTACATTTTGCAATACAAGATATTCAACTGCAGCCTATTAGGCTGCAGTTGAATATATTGTATCGCAAAATGCTATACATAATTGAAAATTGCGTAGCTTTTAGCATGTTTTGCATAGCAAATAGCGATGCGAAACCACTTATTTTGAGTCCTGTGAGATAATTTAAGCATGCACTCAATTTTTATATATTCTGTGTGTGAAAAGAAAAGCCACTTAATTCAAGCTCAGTGTATGAAAAAAAATTAAAAATAAAACCCTGCCTGCCTCACTGATTTGCCATATTTTGCAATGTTCTGTGAGAACTTTGATGACAATTAACAAAACATGTGATATAGTTACATTTCGATGCAAGGTGACCCTGGCAGTAGGCAGTAAAAAATGTCATTAAACCCAAAGTTGCATGTCGATTCAAAAAATGCAATCAGTCAGTTTGAAAAAATCACACTTGAATGTGAAAAGCAATACAGATTTTCAGGACCAATCACTGAGCCGAGTACTAGGGTTTGTGATATAATCTACACTTAGTACTGTGTCATTTTCAGTTAAACTTCACATGCTGTTTGTATTTAAATGGGATTTTGTGTTACTGGGGTGGGGGAAGGGGAATAACCCTTTGTGAGTGAGCAGTAAGTAAACGGGAAAGCTTCGTTAAGAAAAACAGAGTATCACAAACACATTCCAAAAAGATGAAAATATCTGTATTTTTTCTCCCACTTGACAAGACCATTGTCAGTGGTGTGTTGGTCTTATGTGTGCAATAGACAAATCTATGGCTTATGTGTTTTCATCATGAAATGTACGGGTAGACAAGTTACTGAGAAGTGCATTGAGGGGGGACCCAAAACATTGAGAAAAGTTTGAATTTTAGACATGAAAGAATTCTGCTTCCATGCATTTGAGCAATCATTGGCAGTGTATTTTGTATCATCTTTTGTCACTCCTTTGAGGTCCCCAGAGAGTGAATTTGGTGATGCTACCCTGCACAGCAGGGTAGCATCACAAAATTTACCCTCTGCAAACCTCAGTCTGAATCAAGGTCTCAAGTTAAAACAGAAAGTTGTACCTAGAGGATAAATTGGCCCACTGTATGGGATAGCATCAGCAAATTCTCCCTCTGGGGACCTCATTTTGCAAAGACAGATTGCTTATATTCAGGCTTGGTTGTACCACATAGATATAACGATATAACGACAGTCTTTCCAATCCGATCCATTTCACTTTTTTGGTCATTTTCATGAAATTTCATGCATCAACAGGTGTGGGAATGCATCAGTTTTGGAGTTCCCAATGGGAGTTGGGGGATGGGCACCAGGAAGATTCTCGGACCATATGCTCAGTCTGGCAGTAAATTGTTAGAAACTTTACTTTTTTAGATGTTTTTCACTCTCCACATACTGAACCTTCAACCTATTAGTACTGAAATGGTTAACTGGATAACCAGTTTGAAACTGGTTACCTGCCTAACCGATTTGAAAAAATGTCAACCGGTTATCCGAAATATGGATAGTGATCACCATTCCACGCTTAAAACGTAGTAAATCTGCCTCTTTTCCTTTGGGATAGATACACCTTGAACCTGCGTTTTATATATTGAGAAACAATGGACTTTGGCTTCAAGACTTCGTTAATGATCGGCAATTTCCGTGAGTACTGAGTTACCTCAGAAACTATTCAGTAGTATGTATACAAACGAACATTGTCGAGTACTCGACAACGTTCATTTGTGTATACACTACGGAATAGTTTCTGAGAATACTGCTTTCCATTTCCTATATTTTTGATCCCAGATTCAGTGAAATAATGACTACGGATAACTGGATATTAACCAGTTATAGCTCTTGGTTAGTCGGTTGTGAAAATGAGCTAACTGTTTCAGCCCTACAACCTATACTGGTTTTTTGGAAATTTAGAGTTTATTATGAGAAAGGTACTCCATCTCGAAACCTATTGGAACCTCTTCTGTAAGTCTTGACTCCACCCCTCCTCCTCCTTCCGCCTCTCCCCTGACTACCTGAGTCCTTCATAGACTTTTAGTTGTAGAGTTTTACAGAAACTACAGTCAGTCCAGAATCTCATGATTTCATGACCCACCATTTTAACAGAGCGATTGAATTTTTTTTTGCTAGGATCAGACCCTGTAAACATGTAGACTGCTAGAAAAATCCCTTTTGTCTGTTCAAGTTTTAATTAATATTTTGTCTTCTCTTAGGAGTTCTCAAGCCGGATCAAATTCAAGTGTACAGAACCCAGTTGATCCAACTACAGATCCTGGTGCAGCATTGAACCCCGCGTATGGTGCTCAACGAATGTCAGACATAGGGATGCCTACAGCATCTAAACCAGACTATCGTGATCCCTCCTATCAGCGCATGTACTCAGGAGGATCTGTAAATGTTCTTCCACAACAAGAAATGTACGGTTATAATTCACAATCTACCATCAAGTATCCACCACATTCAGTGCCTGTTTCTATGTCAATAACTCAACCTAACTCATCATTAGGCACATTAGTTCAGCGAAGCCCCAATCACAGCTCGGGATGGAGTGCACATGGTTCCTTCACACAGCAAGCGGTAAGTATATATGTTACCTCAGACCAAACAGAGCAGATCTTCTGTTTTCTGGCAATTTTTTTTTTAATGGGGGCAGGCGTTTTTATTTTATATTACATTTTTAGCTCAACTTTGGCGAAGCCAAATTTGAGCTTTTGTCATGGCCCGTCATCCGTCTGTCCTTCTGTCCATCTGTCCGTACGTCAACAATTGGATACGGCTCGGGCTAGAGGCCGTATTTATGAACCGATCTTTACGAAACTTCTTGGGTACCTTTGTTATGACCATGGGACGAGAACGAGTGTTTTGGGGTGCGGTCCGAAATTCAAGATGGCTGCCAGCCGCCATTTTGTACCGACGATGCAGAAATCTGTTTTTTGAACAGAACTTCCATATGAAAGCTCTGATTTGAATAATTTTTTGTATGAATGTTTAGTACCATGGGATACATCACATATAATACGTGTTTTTGTCTCGTGCATAAATTGTGCAAATTAGACTAATTTTGATGTTTTTTGGTGTTACTTTCAGCACTGTAAGTGCAAATGCCAATACGGCTCGGGCTAGAGGCCGTATTTATGAACCGATCTTTACAAAACTTCTTGGGTACCTTTGGAATCACCGTGGGACGAGAAAGAGTGTTTTTGGGTCCGGTCCAAAATTCAAGATGGCCGAAGGCAGTCATTTTGTACAAAATTAGATGCAATCAGATTTTTGCACAGAACTTCCATACGAAAGCGCTGATTTGAATAATTTTTGGTGTGAATGTTTAGTACCATGGGATACATCACATATAATACGGGTTTTTTTCTCGTGCAGAAATTATGCAAATTAGATGAACTTTGATTTTTTCAGTGCGACTTACACACAGAAAGTACACATGTCAATACGGCTCAGACTGGAGTCTGTATTTATGAACTGATCTTCACGAAATGTCTTGGGTACCTTTGTTATCACCTTGGGACGAGAACGAGTGTTTCTGGGTGCGGTCTAAAATTCAAGATGGCTGCCAGTGGCCATTTTGTACCGAAATTAGGTCTAATCAGTTTTTTGTACACAACTTCTATACAGCTCAGACTAGAGGCCATATTTATGAACCAATCTTTACGAAACTTCTTGGGTACCTTTGTTATCACCGTGGGATGAGAGCGAGTGTTTTGGGGTGTGGTCCGAAATTCAAGATGGCCACCAGCAGCCATTTTGTACCAAAATTAGTGCAATCAGTCTTTTGTACAGAACTTCTGTATGAAAGTTCTGATTTTAATAAATTTTTGTATGAATGTTTAGTAACATGGAATACATCACATATTGTAACGGGGTTTTTTTCGTGCAGAAATTATGTAAATTAGATGAACTTTGATTTATTCAGTGCAACTTACACAATGTGAGCACACATGTCAATACGGCTCAGGGTAGAGGCTGTATTTATGAACCGATCTTCACAAAACTTCTTGGGTACCTTTGTTATCACCTTGGGACGAGAATGAGTGTTTCTGGGTACGGTCCAAAATTCAAGATGGCTGCCAGTGGCCATTTTGTACCAAAATTAGATCCAATCAGTTTTTTGTCACAAGTTCTATACAGCTCGTATTTATGAACTGATCTTCACAAAACTTCTTGAGTACCTTTGTTTTCACCTTGGGACAGGAACGAGTGTGTTTTGGGGTGCCTTTGTTATCACTGTGCTATGAGAACAAATATTTTGGGGTTCAGTCAGACCCACTCTGGGACTCTAAAGATTTTTTTCTAGTTTAGCATCTGACTGTCACCCACCTTTACAATACTTTACCTATACATTTCTTACAGGCAACGGTCAGTATTTATGTACAGACCGTTACAATACTTTATATGTACCTTTGTTATCAGGTCATTATCTAGATGTTTGTCATTGCTGTGTCACATACTATACATGTGCATGTTTCTGTCTTGACAAGTTGAGCTACAGTGTCATTGACACTTTCATTTAATCTAATTACCCAAATAGACCCAACAATTTCCTCAAATCTTAAAAAACACACCTCATTTCACCTAAACGGGTTCGGATGTCCCCAGAAGTCACGTTTTTTTCCAATAATAGGCTCGTACTTTGTATAAAAGTATATCTAATTACCACAACCATTCCAACAGGTGTTTATATGGCTCGGATTTCTCATTAAATCCTCGGTTTCTGCCTGTTTAGTTGGTTGGGATTCCTGCATAATATTCCTTGTAAGAGTAGCATGTAGTGCTATAGAACCGAAAGGTATCATGGAGCTGCGTTCGATTGTTCTGGAGTATACTTCAGCAGCACTGAAGAACCTTTAAGTTTGAACAGTTTTAGATTATGGGTTACTATTTTTAGCTTCCTGGTCCGTTCCGGCCAATTCTAAATAATGGTATTACTTCATTTTGTAATTTTGGGGTACTCTCTTGTGGTGGAAGAACCTTTAACCCTTTACCTAACATGGAAAGCAGACGACACTTGCAAAAAAAGTCTTGAATAACTTATATTTTTCATTTTTTGTCTCAAAAACATAGGTTATGACCCCTCATTGGAACAAGCTCGATGAGCTCGTTCCAAAGAGGGTTCATAACCTATGTTTTTGAGACAAAAAATTAACAAATCATGAAAATTAATTGGCGATTTGTTAGAATAGAGCACTGGCCGGTTTTGGCGTTACGCTGGGTAAAGGGTTAAATTAATGTTTAATTATTTCTTTTACCTCAGAGGCTCTTGCACTTAGTTTGTTTCAAGTTTTTGGCAACACAATCTGCAGATTAACATGAGTAGTTGTTTTTTATGTTTTATTAACTTGGGGGGGGGGGATGCATGGTGGCTCAGTGGTAGACTGTTTGACTTCTACGCTAGAGGTCCCAAGTTCGATTCCTGTCTGGGACGACCTGTGTTGTGTCCTTGGGCAAGGTACTTTATCCCGTTGCCAACACGGGGGCATGGTGACACAGTGTACTAAGGTGTCCTCCATGTCGATGGTGCACATGTCTTCAACCACTGTAACCCTGCTTGAGTGGACCGTGAACTGAGTTAGAATGTTGAGGAGCTGACTGTTGCTCGTTGATGCTCGATGGTTCTCCGGTTTCCTCTACCCGTAAAATTGTCATGGTCATGATTAGCCATTGTGCATAAGTATGTGACCTTAAACACCAATAAATAAATATATTAACTTGGGGAATTTATCAGACAAAATAAACCAGGTAACCCATTGCCTAACAAATCAGCTATATCTGCCAACATAATTCACAAATTAAGCAGCTGAAAAAATTTTTCTAAAAATTTCATCAAAAGCATATCATGTGACCCTCTCCCAACCCATGGTGCTCAAAAATTGCTAAGATCACCTCGCACCCAAAAACATTTCCCTCTGCCTAATTAATCTGGTTTGGCATCCAGCACCTTCCACAGTGAAATTTGTGAAGGTGATGTTTACCAGCACAGTTTTCATATCTCATGACACGATTCTTCTCTGATGATCATCGCTCCTCTAATTTCAATCCCGTATCTGACCTTTGAACAGAAACTTGTCCCAACACGTTATTAGTTTTATCCTATGTCAGTGTCAAACTTATAATTTTATTTTTCAGAGTAATCCTGACTATGCAGGTGCTGCTCCTGGATACAGTCAAATAAGTCCAAATAACAGCTCACCAGGTAAGTTATTAATGATAATTATTGCATACTAGATATACAGGGAGGAGGCGCGCGGTGGCATCGCGGTAACCAGTTCTCATCAGATCGCCGAAGTTAACTCTTATCAGCCGGGGAATCGGAATGAATTTATTGAACATGACATACCGCGAAAAACTTGCAGTAAAGCAGGTGCTTCTAGTCAAGTGTTGTCTGCCTATTCAGGCAGACAACACTTGACTAGAAGCACCTTCTCAGTGTTTATTTCTCCCCCAGCCCAAAGATAGCCAAACCGTCACAGCCAAATTACATCACAGGCAAGAAAACTCGACTCCCGGCTTCTAAGAGTTAAGCAACATTGAGCGCGGCTAGTAGTTGGATGGGTGACCATTTCAGTGACTGATTCGCGCTCCCGCGTTGTATCTTTGGGCAAGGCACTTAACTCTGATTGCCTACGTGGGGGCACGATGACGCTGTGTACTAAGGTGTACTGCACTTAGATGGTGCGCATGTCTTCAAGCAATCTAACCCTGCCTGTGCTGCGGTGTTGAGTTCAGAGTTATGATGTTGGAGAGCTGACAGCTGCTCGATGTTGCTCGGTGGTTCTCTCCGGGTACTCCGGCTTCCTCCATTTTTTATATAAATTTACATGAAAATGGTCTTTGACAAAGTTATACCTTAACTTTATGTCCCGTTAATCTCTGAGGAAACTCTGTATTCACCAGTTTTCAGGTTGAAATATGGGCTCTTTAAGTTTTATTTTGTTGTCTTCAGCACTCATCCATGCATTTTAGGGCACTGATCACACACGTCATCTATTTCAGATAACGCTGGCATATGGAGCCAATGGCAAGATGGAGCTAGTGATGGAGCTACACAGCCTTCCCAGCAGGCATCACAAGCACAACAATCCACCGAAGAATTCACAGATGTATTTGGAATGTTGAACCAACAGAATGCAGAATTTGGAGACTTGTCGGGCATGTTCAACACATTTACTGAATGAAAATTGAAGTGTTGTTCATTTGCCTTTTATTGGTGTAAAACCAGCAATCTGGTCTGTTCTTGTGCAGTTGCTCCAAGCAAAAGATGTATCAAGACGATTCATCATACCCTGTGCATTGATAAATATGTGGAGGAAAGCCCTTGTTTCCTGTCTCTGTTTATTAGTCCTTAACTACAGAATGTGCACTTGCTTGTTTCGTGTCGATGGTGAATTTAACAACAGCACAGTGCAGGAATTCTTCTGCCTTCTTTGGGAAAGGGTCCACAGTGCGCAAAATTTGACGAGAACGCTTGTTTCATTTGTGTGGTGGTTACACAAATTTAAATCTACGCGAACGGATTACCGGTTAACCAAAAGTTGCATCTTGAATGGTAAAGCCTGAGTACCTTTACTGGTAAGAGTGCGAAATTTTTCTCAGCCGCAAAATTTGTTCACACATTTTTGTCTTGTTACAATTTATGGGAGAGTGCCAATAGGCACTCTCCCAAAATTGTAACAATGCAAATCGATGGAGATAAAGAATTTTACTTCAAAGGACATCCACAGAATATGAAGTCTTCAACTTTAGATACCTGCAGTTCAGAATAAAGCCCAAATATGGACTTCTAACACTCTAGCAGTTAACCAGCCTTTCTTGTGTCGAGATAGATTTTTCGACTTTTGCCTCGAGAGTCCACATATATTTCAATCCCATGCAATATATGAATACTTGTTAATGATTACAAAAACAGTTTTTACTTCGCAGAGTGTTCGGTTAGTCATCTCCAAACAGCATGTACGGTCCGTCGGTTAGAGTTATTTTTGAAATTTTGCACACTGGGTCCGGGGCCCATGCAATTTGGACAGTTCACTCCGTGAAGGCTACAATTGGGAATTTGTTTGAGACAAGAAACACAGAAAGAATAAGAAATGTTACCTTCATATTGAACTGAGAACATTTAATACAGAAACTACTACATGTATAGTGCATGTAGTACTTTTTATAACAACCAGTTGCATGAAATAATAAACAGTCTCTGTAATCTCTATCAAATAAAATGTTCTTACACTATTAAATGAGGGGTGCACGGTGGCTCAGTAGGTAGAGGTGCAGGCTGCAAGCCGAGAGGTCCTCAGTTCGAATCCCACCTGCGGCAACCATGTTATGTCCTTGGGCAAGACACTTAATCTCCATTGCCCACGTGGGGGCATGGTGGCATTGTGTACTAAGCCGTACTGCACGTCGATGATGCACTTGTCTTCAACCAATGCTAACCCTGCTTTTGTGGAGTTAGTATGTTGGGGAGCTGTCAGTTGCTCGGTGGTTCTCTCTGGGTACTCCGGCTTCCTCCACCCGTAAAACTGTCGCGGTCATGATTAGCCATTGTGCATAAATATGTGACCTTAAACACCAATAAATAAATAAATAATACTATTAAATGATAAAGATAATTACGTGATAGTGGCTTCGCAGTTGTGTCTAGGCAAGTCCTGGCTGCCTATGTAGGCAGCCAAGACTTGCCTAGAAACAACTGACAATGTTCCTTGGATTTAATTTGCAAACATATCTAAAAACTGTCTTTTGGGGAGCCTATTTTTGTTGCCGTTAAAAGTGATGAAATCTCAAAATTAGACCTTCAAGAATTAAAGAAGAATTAGGCTTAACAAAATTAAAAATCTGTTTCTCAGGCCCCCCCGCATGATCCTTTTGGCTGCCGCATGCTCTCTTTTTATGACCAATGCAAACTTGAAAAAATAAAAATTAAATGGTTTATGTCTGATATTTTACACAAGTTAATAAAATTGATCAATTTGTCCCTTGAGTGCAACAAGGATTTGCAATGCTTTAGCATTGCAAAGCCTTGTTGCACCCAAGGGACGAAATACACCACCACCCTTGCTATTCTGTAGATTATGAGGCCTAAAACATAAACCAAGAATATGAACTTCTGATGGCAAAAAAATAATTACAAAAATAAAATATAAAATAAAAAACCGCCCACCCGCTCGCCTGCATGCATGCAATTTTACAAAACTTGGCCTGAGAAACAGAACATCTACTTTGTGTGGCCTTAAATTTTTATTTGAATGAGGACTGAGACTGGGAAATTTTGGGTTTGAATTGGGAAAAATCATGCCAAAATACCATTGAGAAAGGGGCTCATATTCAGCCCTTGTGGACATAAAAGAGAACCCCTGCAGTGCTAAACGTTATGGGGGAAGGGGAGGGACTGTGGTATTGGTATGGTATGATCAGGCCTGTAGTAGTTTTAAAGCGAGCGATCGTCCTCCCTTTGTGGCATGGTGGCTCATTGACCCACGTCCATCTGTATTGTGTCTAGAGACGGCGGTATCGGCATTTTGAGTTCAGTATTGGGTTGGGTATTTTTAGGGGGGTATACCTCAGTATTGGTTCAGTATTCGGTATCTGACTTGATTGAGATTTGCTGACAGTACCAAAGAGGAATTCACATCAGGAAAAACAGAATAACTTGTTTTAGTATCATTCTACCACAATGCTATAAATGACACTGCCAATGAGCTCAACAGTGGCATTCTTTTGCGACCATAAATCATAACTACAGTAATTTTGTGACTTGTTCTGAATGCATCTTAATGTTAAAGACCTATTTTAGGCTTTTGCTATCCCAGTCATTCCATCTTTAGGAGGTCCTGCTGACAGTAGTCAAAAATCTGGGCAATGATATAACAGGCCACCAAGACCTGACTAGAAATCACTGCTAAGCAGTTGGACGTGTACAGGTTGTAGTCTAGTGGGAATTCAGGACAGTTGCCCAGTCCATTGAGGGTTAACAAAACCGTTATCAAGCCTCAACAGGAACTTATAAATAGTGAATGTAGGAAAATTTTGACAGTTTTGGTATTCAACGATTGGTTCGGTTTGGTTTCTTGGTATTCCCATGATATCGGTATCGGTTTTGTTTCTTGGTTTATTGCCCATCTCTGATTCTGTTCTTTGGAAAGGCCTGTAATCTAAACTGCCTAGGTGGGAGCTCATTGGCTCAGTGTGCTGATGCATACTGCATGTTGATGGTACACCTTGCCTTCAACAAATTAAGTTGCTTGTGTACATCTTAACCCTTTACCTAACAGAATGGCCAAAACCGGCCAGCGCTATTCACAAAATCGCCAATTAATTTTCATTATTTTTTTCATTTTTTGTCTCAAAAACATAGGTTATGACCCCTCGTTGGAACGAGCTCATCGAGCTCGTTCCAACGAGGGGTCATAACCTATGTTTTTGAGACAAAAAATGAAAAAAAATTAGTTATTCAAGAATTATTTTTGCAAGTGTCGTCTGCTTTTCAGGTTAGGTAAAGGGTTAATGAGAAACGGATACAAGACAATAATACTTTTGTCTACTATGATCTTGTTACAACAGTGTCAGGTCCACTGAAGAAATTTTAGAGTCCCACTGTACAAACCAAGATGAATTGAAGAGTGTATATCGCCCAATTTTATCCAAAATTTGTATCCAACTCCCCCCACCCCCACCATATTCCAAGGAGCTTCTTTACTCAACGTAACAGTATAAATTTATTTAAGCTAACTGGTACATTTACTGCATTATAGCTGTCAACAGTCAACACTGTGTGTAAATGTAACAGTTAATTTAACCCTTCACCTAACATGAAAAGCAGACGACACTTGCAAACAAAATTCTTGAATAACTAATTTTTTTCATATTTTGTTTCAAAAACATAGGTTAAGACCCCTCTTTGGAACGAGCTCGTCGAACCTTGCTGCCTGTATGTATTCAACATTACATGATAGAATATAGGCATTGAACAGAAAAAATGTTTTGGGATAAACCACACATGCAGTCCAGGTTACAACATTTAAAAATAGTACTCAAACGATTAGTCGACTAGTCGATGTTGACTCTGGGCACACCAGTAGTCGACTCTCAATTGTGCAGTCGACTAGTCGGAGGAGTTCAAGCTTTTAGGTAAATAGTATCCCTTCTGAGCCACTGTCAGACAGTTTGAACAGCAATATTGGGCAATCAATGTATACATCTATTGCCATCTAATAGTAGTGACAGTAGTGTGTTTTAACTGGTACTAATAGAGTGCTGAATTATTTTGGGCTATCAGGATATGTTATTAATTTGCCTTGTTGCAATTTATGGGAGAGTGCCTATAGGCACTCTCCCATAAATCGCAACAAGGCAAATTAAATAAGACTATATAATTTCACTCTTAGCATAATTAGAAGCACATTAACAGAATAATGTTCCAGTAAGTTGCTGTATATGAATGCCGAAGTGAAGCCAAATTTGGACCTTCAGCACTCTACCGGAACACCAACACTGTTATAAGGAGACAGGTTATCACCAATGACTAGTCGAAGTCGACTTGACTTTTGGGTATTGACTAGTCGACTTTGGAATTCACTAGTCATTTGAGCACTATTTAAGAATACATCTTGATTGGTCATTCCAAATTATTGGGTGTTCCCGTTGATGAGGCAGGGATTCATGCGAGCAAATGGAATGCTACTTAAAGCCAGTGAAATAATTCGACACAGCATATGATGGCAAGTATCGTGTTGTAACTGATGTTAGGTAACTGATGTTAGGTAACTGATGTTAGGTAACCTGTTTATCTGCGATGTTCTGTAAATACTGTTCGGTATCAGTATTGAGGCAATACCGATTTACCGTACTGATCTAATCTCAATATACCGAAATTTTGCTTGGAATATCTGTAGCATAAATTTTAAAAATAAAAGGGCAAACAATAGACAATTATGCAAAATTTCCATCAAGAAGACCCCTTGGACTACAATTTCTAAATGCATTCACCACCGGTCATTTTAGAAAGAAAAAATCTGGGGGAAAATACCTGAGTTGGGGAGGAGGGGATTGTGTTTTTCTCTACCTTTTTGTTGCATCAAATGACCAGGGACTAGCACCCTTGTTCCTGCCAACATTTTGACAGTTCTGCGGCTTTGGGAAACGCGGTGGTTCAGTGGAAGACAGTTGGACTTCTTTGCTAGAGGTCCCGAGTTTGATCCCCGTCCGGGATGACCCTCGTTGTGTCCTTGGGCAAGGCACTTTATCCTGGTTGGCTACTTGGGAGCACGATGACGCCGTGTACAGCACGTCGATGGTACACATGTCTTTAGCTGCTGTAACCCTGCTTGAGCGAAGCTTGAACAGAGTTAGAATGTTGAGGAGCGGACAGTTGCTCATCGTTGATTGATGGTTCTCTCCGGGTACTCTGGCTTCCTCCACCCGTAAAACTGTCACAGTCACGATTAGCCATTGTGCATAAGTATGTGACCTTAAACACCAATAAATATTTAAATATCTGTGGCTTTGCTGTAAATGGTGATCTTCACCTGGGGTGTTTTCCCAAAATACCATTCGATATTGGTGTTGCATGGTGTGCGTACAATTATGCTGTTGACATCGAATACCGTACCGACCCCTGAGATAAATCACTCTAAAAATACCGATACTGAAAACAAACTTTAAATTTCAATAACACCCAGCAGTACATGGCAGTATAATTCTTACAGTTCTTAGAATCCATATATTTTTGAGCAGTATTGTCTTCAGATGCTGAAAGTAACTTTGATTCCATCATATTCATTCATAAAATTCATTTTCACTATTGTGTATACATAACCAGATATTTTTTATTGTGTTAAATGGCATCTCTCATCATAGCAAATCCTACCAATCATTGTTTTTCTTTTGTTTTTTTTTTTAATATCTTTTTTTATAGCGTTCCGGCCATTCCTGAAAACCATGAAGCTTTATTTTAACCCTTTACCTAACGAATCACCCGCATCCGCCTGCGTAATATGCAAATTGAGCAGTTGAAAAAATTAAATTTTTCAAAATATTTCAACAAAACCATATCATGTGACCCCATTGAGGGTCACATGATATGGTTTTGTTGAAATTTTTTGAAAATTTTTAAAAAATTGTATTCAAAATAATAAATTTTGATATCATCTGCATTGGGTAAAGGGTTAACATGTCTGGAAAACCCAAGATTTTCAGTTTTCTTTGTGTTAAATATTCGCAAATCATGAAAGTTTGATAATTTAAATAGTAGCATGCTATATTAATTTTGGTTGTCATAATTTGTTGATATGAATTGTTTTCCTTCATTTTACAATAAATTGTAACAAGATAAATTTGTGAAGGCAAAATATTTTTACATGTAACTGAATACCAAACACATCCTCCATGGCAGGTATATAAAGCTTTTTGACCAGCTGATCTTTTACCTAATGTAATGTATCCGGCTTGCACCATTAACCCCTTGAACTCGAGTGGTCTCTTTTGTGGCCTAGGAACACAATAACTTCATAATTTCATTAAGTAGAAAGACTGCTAAACGGATGTTCAGGATCGACCAATTAATATTTTCAGCACATCAATGAACCCTTTGAACCTAAGAGGTCACTTTTCTGGGCTACGAACATGATACGTCATAATTTTATGAAGTAGAATGACAGCGAAGTGAATGCAGGGTTCATACAGCTCTTGAAAAACCCTTGAAAATGAGTTTTTTCTTGAAAAACCCTGGAATTTGAAATTAGTCCTTGAGAAACCCTGGAACTTTCAAAAATCTCTTGAAAAACCGTTGAATACCAAGCTATTTCCTGGGCATTGTAAATATATGTGTACTCGCCTTTTACTTGTTTGTTGCGCTCGTGTCGCTCCGTGAAAAAAAAACATAAAAAAGTATGGAACTTTTTACCAAGATTACTGTAACACAGATCACACTTTGGGTACCAGCACTTCCTGACTTCCAAAGTCAGATCTGTGTCACATGAATCTTAGATTTTTAGAGCTCATACAACAAGCTGAATAGTATATGTAGCCCTTGAAGAAAAAAAAGAAGCCCTTGAAAAACCCTTGAACTTTGTGAGCAAATTTTTGTATGAACCCTGGAATTTGTGGAGTAGACCAATCAATATTTTCAACGTGCAGCCTCCAAGGCTGCACGTTGAAAATATTAATTGGCCTACTCCCAAATAATGAATGTGGACTCTTCCACTTGCTGCCATTGGTCTGACATAGTAAATATCCCCAGTGCTCAAATGGTTAACTAAAATTGCTATTCAGTTTTTAATCCTTTTTATAACAAATCGGCAGCATCTGCCAGGCATGAGAGTGACCAACCACAAAATTATCTGAAAATTTCTGTGAATGTAAAGATAGTGCTATTAGTCTATGGGGCAGCCCCCAGAAGCCAAAGGGTAAATGAAGCAATTTCCTGCAATCTGAGCAGTTTTCTGGCACTTCAATCAGCTTGAACTAACCTTCATTTCTTGTTCATATATTTTTATGCCCCCGACTTAAGTCGGTTGGCATATAGTGATTGACGTGTGCGTGTGTCCATCCGTCCGTGTGTGTGTGTCCGAGCCAATAGCCCGAAAACTATTAGGACCACAGTCATCAAACTTCACACAATTATAGGGGACCATGGTGGGAGGATATGTCACACACCATAGCCGGGTTCGTACCTTCAAAGTCAAGGTCACATTTCAAGGTCACACTAAATATCAGTCAATATTCGTGTCTCAGCCATAACTCAAAAACGAATCATAGTACAATTGTTGAACTTTTTACAAATGTTAAGGACAGTCAGAAGGTGTGTCGTGTATAATTGTTTCCGCCGCATCTGCAAGGTGAAGGTCACGGTGGGGGGGGGGGGGGGCATATGTTACCTTAGTAACATACTTGTTTTTTTTTTTATTTATTGGTGCTTAAGGTCACCTTTTTGCACTCAAGTAACCTATAATAAACAAATACTTTTTTGGACTTCAGTGGCGAGTATTGAGAGATATTTGGCATTTGTGAAGTTCTGTACCGTTTCTATGTCACTCTTTGTGGTAATTCGACGCAATGCGTTTTGCCCAATGTTTTGTATGTGCACCAAACAGTATGCTTTTCCAGGCTGTTTGACTTTACGAATAAAGTTCTAATGTGATGTCTTGATCGTTTTCAGAAGCCATTCCATTTGAAAGCAGGGGGCGCAGAGGCGTTGCGGTAACCGGTTCTTGTCCGATGACCGAAGTTAAGCAATATCGAGGCCGGTTAGTCCTCGGATGGGTGACCGTCTGAGCGATCGATTCGGTCTCCCGTGTTGTGTCCTTGGGCAAGGCACTTAATCCTGATTGTCCACGTGGGGGCACGATGACGCCGTGTACTAAGGCGTACTGCACGTCGATGGTGCGCATGTCTTCAACCAATCTAACCCTGCCAGTGCTGCAGTGCAGAGTTACGATGTTGGGGAGCTGGCAGCTGCTCGTCATTGCTCCATGGTTCTCTCCAGGTACTCTGGCTTCCTCCACCCATAAAACTGTCACAGTCATGATTAGACATTGTGCATAAGTATGTGACCTTAAAAACACCAATAAATAAATAAATTTGAAAGCATTTTTAACGCCTTTGTCGGTCTCTTTCTTTGAATCAGTCTTTTTATCCACAAATTGTATGCTGTTCATTGTTCTCTTTGTATTCACCTGAATGGTGAAGAAACAATCACAAAAGACGGACAGATTATTTCTGAAATTCTAAATCTCCATTTAATTGGCTAGCATACTGAAATGGACCAATAGTAACTGGTTTGTTAAAATCCTGATAAATTTCAGCGGGAAAACTGAAAAAGTTGGTAAGTGGAAGTAACAGAAAACATGGAACTGGCTCTGGTGGAACCGATATGTGGAATTAGCGAAAACAGTAGAAAAAGGAAATTATGAAATGAAGAGCGGAATTCCACGAATTTGCAGGAAACTCTCTTGCTCGATTTGCCTGTGCAGTATCCAAATTGAGCAGTTGAAAAAAATTATTTTTCAAAAAATTTCTACCAAACCACATCATGTGACCCTGCATTGAGCTCATTCCAGTGAGTGGTCACATGATATGGTTGCATTGAAATGTTTTGAAAAATTTGAAAAAATAATATTTAATATAATGAATTTTGATATCATCTGCATTGGATAAGGGTTAAATGTTTTTCAGTTTTTGCCTTCCAATTGTAGTTTTTTATCATATCCTATTGGAACACGCTCAACTAGCTAAAAATTTCATTTCTGACTGAAAAAAACAAAACTTATGACACTTCATTGGAACGAGCTAGTTCATCTTGTACCAGTTGTGGGTCATAAACGATGTTTTGAAGTAAACATTGAAAACATAAAAACAATTAATGGTGACTTTTATGAATAGCATTGACTCCCAAAAGCCATTTCGTAAATTGCAAATGATAAAAACTTACATTCATGAAAGAAAACAAAACACCCTTCACTTACAATCATTTTTTTTGCTTTATCATAGTTAGAAACTCAAATCAAAAAATATTTTTATTTTTGTACCAAATTATTATTTAGCCGAACTGTACTTAGTTTTTGCTTGGTAGAGATATGATGAGACCAAGTATCTCTTAACTAGTTACCTAGAATTTCTGAACAGATTTTGTGAAAGTCGACAGGCCAGTGCAATTACCACAAGCAATACTCTCACTGCCATGATAAAATCAGTAGGCATAAACAGTCATTTTACCCATGTGATGAATATAGAATAAACGTATAGTGTTTTCAAGTAAAAAATTTATTCTACTACTAGAATTAAGAATGAAACCGACTCGCCAGAGGCTCGTCAGTTTCATTCTTAATTCTACAAGTAGAATAAATTTTTTACTTGAAAACACTATATGTTTATTTTGTTTATCCCATAAATCTCCTACAGGGCAGTCGCGGCAAAATCGTGCTATAATTCGCTACAAAACACAGCGAGAAGTGAGGAGCACATTGGTCCAATTCAATCGACCTGCAAAATTGGACAAAATAAACAAGGCGCAGTAACACATTTCTGTCTAAAAATAATTCCCCTACAAACTTGAGCTAAACTTGCAAAAATACTTTATTATATGAGCAGTGTGTGGTGTTTTCTACTGGCATTGTATAATACCTTCAAAAAGATTTAAAGAAATCAACAATCAAACTATTAATTATGCTAGACAAACGTGGTAGAGGCCAAAGGTCAACAAATCCGTCGCTACTAGGTTTATGGCTCCTTGTGGGTACCCCAGGAAGTGGAGCAGTGTTTGTTTACTGTGGTAGACAAGTCCTGCTTTACTGGTAAAATAACCACCCCTTTGGGTAGAAGTTCTCAAAAGTAGGCAGCATAGATGTCAATAATTTGCCTATACTTGACTTCATTCTTATGTTGCAGTCAGGGTAAAGCCATAGATGCTGAAAGTGGCATTAAACACCAATAAAAAAATAAATAAATTGGATTCTGCAGGTGTCTATAAAAGTGGACAATTTAGATCATGTTAACCCTTTGAAGCTGAGAGGCCGCTTTTCCGTGCAGGAACGTGATACATCATAACGCCATTAAATAGGATGGCTGTTCAGTAAATGTGTGGGGTAGGCCAATCAGTATTTTCAACGTGCAGCCCCGAGGTTGCACGCTGATAATATTGATTGGTCTATCCCAAATAATGAATATGGACTCTTCCAAGTGCTTCCATTAAACTGGCATGGAAGATACCACCAAAGTTCAAAGGGTAAAAGAAATTCTTTCTGAGATCACGAGATCTTTTACTCGAGAGGTTTACTCTGTAACCTTTATGCTGTTAACACGTCTAGTTAGTTTGGCAGTATGGTAAATGGTTTGGTGTCTGGATATTATATGCAATTCACAGGCATATTCGATGAAGAAATATCCTGTTGAGTGGTTCCACTGTATTTGACCACTCAGGGATAATGTAGAAGGTCAGATATACAATAATTGATTATAACTGATGCAACTAATTGATGTAACAAAATTATAGTCAGTTTCATATTTCAGCGCACAGATTTGACAGTAAACAAGGTTTGTCTTTGTTTTATGGCATTTCAAGCATTGCTGATACTATATTGTCGCAAGCTAATTTTTTACATTTTTATTGGTGCTTAATTACACTTTTGACAGCAAGGTGTCAGCCAGTTTTTATGGATGGAGGACACCCGAAGAGAACAACCCATTAGAAGCTGGCATCTGTCAGACTCAACAATGTTCTAACTATTTACGGACAGGGTTACAGTTGGTTGAAGACAGGTGCTCCATCAATGCAAAGGACGCTTTAGTACACTATGACACCATGCTTCCACATGGGCAATTGGGATTGAATGCTCAAGGACACTACCCAGCTATCCCTGGTGGGGATCGAATCATGGACCTTTTGGTCTGAAATCCAGTGCCTCAACCACTGTGTCACCACGCTCCCTTCACAAGCTGAAAGGACACTAATCGTTGATCATGCTTAACTCTCTGCTGAGCGATATCAAAGTTTCATGACATTATTTCCCATAATGCAATGGGAAATTTAATCAATTCAATCGTGTTTGACAGAGCTCATTGAGCTCTGTCAAACATGATTGAATGGGAGTGCGGTGGCTCAGTAGGTAGAGGTGCAGGCTGCAAGCCGAGAGGTCCTCGGTTTGAATCCCACCTGCAGCAACCGTATTGTGTCCTTGGGCAAGACACTTCACCCCCATTGCCCACGTGGGAGCACGGTGACGTTGTGAACTAACGCGTACTGCACGTTGATGGTGCACTTGTCTTCAACCAATGCTAACCCTGTTTGTGTGGAGTTGGTATGTTGGGGAGCTGACAGTTGCTCGCCGTTCCCCGGTGGTTCTCTCTGGGTACTCCAGCTTCCTCCACCCGTAAAACTGTCATGGTCATGATTAGCCATTATGCATAAATATGTGACCTTAAACACCAATAAATAAATAACACGATTGAATTGGTTAAATTCCTTGTTGCATTGTGGGAAAAACTTGGTGCTTGAAATTTTTGTAATTTGACACCAGTCTGCAGAGTGTTTACCCTTTACCGGCCAGCGCTATTCACAAAAATCGTCAATTAATTTTCATTATTTTTTTCATTTTTGTCTCAAAAACATAGGTTATGACCCCTCGTTGGAATGAGCTCAACGAGCTTGTTCCAACGAGGGGTCATAATCTATGTTTTTGAGACAAAAAATGAAAACAATCAGTTATTCAAGAATTTTGTTTGCAAGTGTCGTCTGCTTTTCAGGTTGGGTAAAGGATTAAGGAAATATTCACATCACTTGCAGCGCATACAGGTGCAAGGCCTCTCCTGGATTTTCACTTAATCTGGCGTGTGCTGTGTACAGGTGCAGCCACCTCTAGTGTACATATATATCAAGTTTTCCACTGCCATCATACACCACTGTGAATGTTGACGTTTTGTTTCGAAGTGCTGGATGTTTTGAAACAGATGACATAGTATTTATAATTGAAATATATATTTTATCTGCCAGTGTTTTAGTGATGTAATGTAATATACTAGATTTGTTTTGTATATTATTGATAAGAAAACTTTTAACATGTAATTCACTTGTCTTAACTAGAGCTGTAGGTTTTTAAATTTCTTGTTCAGTTTCTGTTTTGGTTTTTCAGGTGGAGTAAAACCTCGGTTCGGTTCGGTTTTCGGTTTGTTCATAAGGCCAAGTAAAATTCAATAAAACTCATTCTTATTGTCCGGAGTCATAAGTGAATGGTAGTGAAATTGAGTGAAACTCAATGAATGCCCGAAATAAGCTATAATACATGAAGAATCAGGAAGACCAATATAATAATTTCCTAAATATACAGAACTTTTATTGTGCTTGGCCATTTTTCGAGGTCTGACACCTACATGCAACTTGAGGAAAGCTGCAAACACAACTAAACTGAAATGTGGGAAATTCACAGAATGTAGCCTTCCCAGAGTAGTGAGAGTACCCAGACACTGCCATTGGCAGTGTCTGGGTACTCTCACTACTCTGGAATGGCTACATTCTGTGAATTTCTGCAGCAAGAGAGTATTTAATAAAAAACGAAAAACCTTTGATTATGGGATGTCGACGGTTTCGGTTTCGGTTTTTTTAAAAAACTAAAAACCTCGGTTCAGTTTCGGTTAACCTACAGCTCTAGTCTTAACCCTCTGAACTCTAGTGGTATCTTCCATGCCAGTTCAATGACATCAATTAGAAGAGTCCATATTCATTATTTGGGGTAGACCAATCAATATTTTCAATGTGCAGCCTCAGGGCTGCACGTTGAAAAAATTGATTTGTCTACCCCAAGCATTTACTGAACAGCCATCCTATTTGATGACATTATGACGTACCATGTTCAATGGCAGCAATTAGAAGAGTCCATATTCATTGTATGGGGTAGACCAATCAATATTTTCAACATGCAGCCTCGGGGCTGCACTTTGAAATTATTGATTGGTCTATCCCACACATTTACTGAACTGCCATCCTATTTAATGATGTTATGATGTATCAGGTTCCTGACCGGAAAAGTGGTTGCCCTGGTTCAAAGGGTTAATCTTCTCCTGGAGGTGATGTGATTGGTTAGAAATATGATGAAAATTTCAAGGGACAAATCTTTAACATGGCCTTTTACCCATGGGATCAGCAAGAAGTGAGGGCAGTGTTGTGTGGTTAACAAGCTCTGTTTTACTGATAAAATAGGACCCTCTCAGTGCTTGGGGTGGAAGTTCTCAAAAATTGGCAACATGGGTATAAACAGTTGGCTTGGCTTTACTTTACATCCATGTTTGTGGCACGATAAGCCATTGTGCAGAAAATATGTGACCATAACTGGTTGAGTGCTAGAAGCCACTATCAGCACTTTCCAAAAAATGAGGGTACCAGAGCAAAAGCCTGTATTTTCCTTGCTCATGTTCCATGCTCAGTCAAACACAAATAATATTTTATTTATATAAATTTGTTTTATTACAAAGTATTGGAGAGTGCCTGTGGACACTCTCCATTAATTTGTAATAAAACAAATTTTGATGAATTAATTCAGACCACCAAAAATATACTAGCCCTCAAAGAGTTAAACACCAATAAATAAATGACATGTTCTTTGATTTCTGTGCTTTGTATTATTTAAGACTCCTTGACATGATAAGAAACTAAGAATTACTGGAATAATTGAAGATGATTTTTGATGTATAAATGCAGTATTTTGACATATTTACGAGAAACATGCCATCACCCATCCCCCAACCCGAACCCACCCACATTAGACAGTTTTGGAAAAGAAATGTCATAAATGTTTATTGAATTTTTTTTTTTGTAATAATACACATATTTTTGGGAAGTGGAGCAGTGCTTTTATACTGCAGTAGACAAGTTCTACTTTACTGGTAAAATAGGACCCGGAACTACTGCCTGGGGTGGAAGTCCTCTAAAGTGGGAAGCACAGTTGTAAACAATTGGCACCAAACTTGACTTCATACCTATGTTGAGGTCATGATGTTGCCAAAGATGTGGAAAGTGACCTTAAACTCCAATAAATAAATAATAAACATAAAGTGTGTATTTTGACCGCCTTCACAAAAATATCAAAATTTCAAGCTGTTTTATTATACCGTAATGCAACTCAGAAAATACAGTGTTCTTAACCCTTTACCCAATGCAGACAATATCAAAATTTATTATTTTAAATATAATTTTTTTAAATTTTTCAAAAAATTTCCACAAAACCATATCATGTGATCCCTCGTTGGAATGAGCTCGATGAGATCGTTCCAAGGAGGGGTTACATGATATGGTTTTGTTGAAATTTTTTGAAAAATAATATTTTTTCAACGGCTGAATTTTCAAATTTTCGCATGCAGATGCGTTGATGCGTTGGGTAAAAGGTTAAACTGCTTTGAAATTCTTGAAGTATGGAAATTTGTGTCAATCTAAAAAAGGTCTTGGAAGTATGGAAAAAATTGGCAGTCTAGCCATGAGAGTATTAAAAAAAACCTATGGAAATAAATGTTTTGAACAATTAGCCCTCTCCACAGTGATGTCAAAACAGAATTTCAACCTGAATATCTCCCATAATTCAACTTGAAATGTAACAAATTCGATCTTTGATAGTACAGTGGAACCCTGTTTAATTGAATAGCCACTTTGCCAATGAAAATTATTCAATCAACAGGAGTATTCAATTAACAGGGATTGTGTCACTTCACTGTATTCTAGAGATGAACTTAGCATTTATTCCATTTTATCTTGTTTGACAGAGCACCATGAGCTCTGTCAAACAAGATATAATAGATTAACTGCCTGTTTGGATGTACAGAGGCCAAATAGGTCTGTAAACAAAGGAAAACTGGGGAGAGTCAGGGTAATTTTTCGACAGGTCACATAATTTTTTATTCAATTAACAGGAGTTTACTCTATAGCCTATATTCAGTTAACAGGTTAAATTTGGTCTGGATATATGGTAAATGGTTTTGTATTGGGAATTTATATTCAATTAACAGGGTTATTCAGTTAAGAGATATTCAATTAACCCTTCACCCAACGAATCGCCCGCATCCACCTGCGTAATATGCAAATTCAGCAGCTGAAAAAATATTATTTTTCGAAAAATTTCAACAAAACCATATCATGTGACCCCTCTTTGGAACGAGCTTGTCGACCTCATTCCAAAGAGGGATCACATGATATGGTTTTGTTGAAATTTTTTGAAAAATTTCAAAAAATGATATTTAAAATAATAAATTTTGATATCGTCTGCGTTGGGTAAAGGGTTAAGCGGGCTCCACTGTATTTGTGTACTGAAACAAGTGGGTTAGATGAACCACATGAGAATGAATAAATGAGAATCTTGCAAGTGCTTTTCAGCAAAAAAGAACTGTTGCCTTGTGTTACTTGCTGTTTTTGTAAAAAAAAAAAAAAAACTTCCGACAAGCAGGTTTAGATTTTCATCTTTTTGAAGTTCTCAAATGAGTACATGTATAAAGACTGACCTTTCTTGAAAAAGTATGGCAAAGGTATTGACCTTTTTTCCTGGCACGTGCAGGAACCCTGAAAAAATCTGTTGTATATTGGTGGGCACAGCTCATTGAGCTCTGCCATATAGGATTGACTTGATTAAATTCATTGCATTATTGGAAAAAAAATTTGGCTTGAAATTTAGGTATTTTGATGTCGGTATGCTGTGAACTAATCTTATAAAAATGCTGTCAAATCCTCGAGCCACCAGAAAAATCAGCCTTGAGTTGTGTTGGGGTGAGATGGATTCTGTGTTAACTGATGTTTTGTTTTTTTCCAAATGCAGTGTTTATTAAATATTCAAATATGGATGGTCATGTGGTGTGGATATGATAGATTTGTATTTACGTAGGTATCTTACCGAGGGCAAGTGTATTTCAGAAGGCTGGTGGTGGGAGAAAGTGAGCAAAACAGGGTTTAATTTTGAAAAATGGTGCATGTTTATTGAGAAGTAGATGTGCTTATAAGATGTCAGTCTATTAATATGTTGTAGTTATTGTTGAATATTTCATTGTTAACTATTCATTATTGTCACCATATCATAATAAATAATGATAATAATAATTAAAAAAAAACATGGCAAACAATATAATTAATTATATTTCAAGCTTTGTTTTCTTCTTGTTAATATCTGAAGTGAACTTTGATAATGCTTAATATCTCGCTTTACGTACACCATGGAACACCACGAAGGGGATCGGTCGTTATTTACTGTGGGAAACAAGTTCTGTTTTACTGGTGAAATAGGACCCAGTCACCAGTGGTTGGGAGGTGCAAACCTTCTCTAAAATGGGCAACATGGCTTATTAACGCTCACTCCCCGTGGGAACCCCGGGAAGTAAGCAGCACTTGTTTACTGTGGTAAACCAGTTCCGCTTTACTAGTAAAATAGGACCCAGTCACCAATGCTTGGGGTGAAAGTCCTCTAAAATGGGCAACATGTAGATCAACGATTGACTAAACTTGACTTCATCTCCATGTTGTGTCACGATTAGCCATGCTGCATAAATATGTGACGTTAACCACCAACAAACAAACAAACATATTAACGCTCACCCCTGGTCTTGAGTTGATATCCATGTTGTGGTCATGTTTAGCCATTGTGCAAAAATATGTGTCTTTAAACACCAATAAATAAATGCTGATGAAATAGGATCCAGTAACCGATTCCTGTGGTGGGAGTTCTCTAAAGTTGACGGCATGGGTGAAAACTATTCATTAAACTTGACATTATACTTTCCTTACAATACGGCCGCGGTGGACTGGTCACTTTTCACGGGTGGGCAATATTTCAACAGACGCAATATGGATTACAAATATTAATTATAAGAATAATCATCAAAAATTTAATTAATGAAGCACCGGGTTGTACCCGGTGCTTCATTAATTATAATTTTGCTGCTGATGATTTTTATTACCTGGTAAACATGAATTGAGGGAGTGCAGTAACTCAGTGGTAGAGTGTTGGACTTCCATGGATCAGTGATAGACTGTTGGCCTTCTATGCTAGAAGTCCCGACTTTGATCCCCGCCCGGGACGACCCGCGTTGTGTCCTTGGGCAAGTCACATTATCCCGATTGCCTACATGGGGGCACGATGGCGCCGTGAACTAAGGCGTACTGCACGTCGATGGTGCACATGTCTTCAACCGCTGTAACCCTGTTTGAGCGGAGCTTGAACAGAGTTAGAATGTTGAGGAGCTGACAATTGCTCGTCGATGCTCGGTTGTTCTCTCTGGGTACTCGGCTTCCTCCACCCGTAAAACTGTCACGGTCACGATTAGCCATAGTGCATAAGTATGTGACCTTAAACACCATTAAATAAATAAACACATGAATTGTTATCACTGCCTACGCAGGCTTACGACTATTCCACGGCGACTGTACTGTATGGCCATGATATAGCCATGGATTGTGGGAATTTGCATATTACGCGGGTGGATGCGGGCGATTCGTTGGGTAAAGGGTTAAATCTCAATAGATAAAGAAATTGTAATTATCAGGAATACAGACGAAGAAAGTCCCGATGCATCCATTTGTTCCCAGTAGGCGACGGTGCCCTCTTCATCTCTTTCAGTATAAATTCCATTATGCACAGTAAGTCAAATTATGTTGATTCTGTTGCGTGTAGTTTGCTTCCACCCGGGTGCCATTGTATGTCATTCACATACCGCATTGAAGAATTAATGCAAAAGTGTAGTTACGGAAATACGTTCAACTAAGTAATCAATATGTTTTTAACGGGTTTGAGTACACCCACACACAGTTTAACTCTTCTTAGATGTTGATTTTATTGACTCCGACATGAAACGAAAAGTGGGCTGCAGCTCCACCTCGGCAATTCACCCGGCTAACCAGGTTCAATAACCGGACAAATGTTTTCTATACTCTTGTGTGCATGGACGTCGATCCTGGGGATTAGGGCGCACACCCAAATTATTTGGCAATATATATATTTTGTATCGACCAATATATATTTGTGTGTCAGGCTGGTGTCTAACGAGACAAAGATAGTCCCCTGCCCCTGAGGCAAACTAATCTCAAAAGGATGGTGGAACCTCGATTTTTGCAGGGTCACCTCGGCTGTTTGTTCGAGAAACGTCCACTTGGTTTGACAAGGGGAGCTGCTAACAGACAGGATTTAGAAATCCACGGACCGTGTATCACATGTTCTCATCCTAGAACATGATTTTTCTTTGGCGCCCAATTATCCCCCGACTAAATGAATTTGGTCCCGTCCGTCTGTGGGTCCGTCCGTCCGTATGCAAATTTTGTGAACACGACAACTGAAACAAAATACATATCGTCGGATTTCGATAGAACGTTTTGCATGCATACATTGTGTGAAGGTTTCGATCTGACTGGATCTTTAGCCAGTTTTGTCGATTACTGTAGAAGGAGTTAACCCTGTCTTGTTATTTCGGTATTTGTATGACAATGACCTCATAGACGTGATAACTCACACAAATATGATCAGATTTTGATCAAACTTGACACATACATACACTGTCGCAAGATATCTCTCTGGTTACACATGCATCCAATTTCGTCATTTTATGTATGAGTTATGTCCCTTTTGTGGAAAATTTGGTGTTTGTCTGATGATGACTTTGTGAACGCGATGACTTGAACAAATATAACCAGATTTTGGTACGAGTTGGCAGAAACACACATTGTGGGAAAATATCGCTCCGTTTGGATATTCAGCTTGTTTAGCAGGGGCGGGGGAACCGGGGAGGGAGGGGCTGGGTGGGGTGGGGGCTTCAGCCCCCTCCACGTTTTTGGTCGGCCATGGTTTTTTTTTTTGTATGCATATATCAATGACTGGCAAAACAAGGGCGGATGCAGAGCCTCCCTCATATTCTCGCCAGCTGTTTCTCTCGTGCTGGTTCAGTTTCGATGGATTTCGGATCATTTTTTGCAGTAAGTGGCAGCAAACGCTAAAATGTATACAGTCTGTTAATCGGTTAACTGAGGTAGATCGTAATCTTACAAACATACAAGTACCAAATCCACCCCAGACAAGATAATCTACAGACAGTGTAATTGTTGTAAACGTCTGGTAAAGCATACAGGTGAGGTCTGTTTATCAGTTTGGGTCAAATTTGTACTGGAGGTATGGGAAATGGTTTTGTGTTGGGAAATGATATTCAATTAACAGGGTTATTCAGTTAGGAGGTATCCAATTAAGTGGGCTCCACTGTACTCATCTTCAACCTGGTTGTTAACCCTTTACCCAACGTAACGGCCAAAACCGGCCAGCGCTATTCTCAAAAATCGTCAGTTAATCTTCATTATTTTTTCATATTTTTTTGTCTCAAAAACATAGGTTATGACCCCTCATTGAAACGAGCTCGTTCCAATGAGGGGTCATAACCTATGTTTTTGAGACAAAAAATGAAAAAAATTAGTTGTTCAAGAATTTTTTTGCAAGTGTCGTCTGCTTTTCATGTTAGGTAAAGTTCCAGGGTTGTCTTCAACGACCATGGCGATCTGCCACGACCACGGTAGTCTTCCAGGACCACGGCAGTCTGTCACGGTTTTTACCACCACATAGATGACTGTTGTGACAGTTTTTGGTGTTTTAGACTACTTGTCTAAATAGGTAACCGAGAATAATCGGAATGCGTCGGGCAAATTCATGACATGGCCAGTCAAAGAAGGGTCACACTCCCAATTTCTGAAAATAGTTACGGACATGCTTGTGTGCAACTCTAGTGCTCTTTATGGGAACATTGGAAAGTGGAGTAGTGCTTGTTTACTGTTGTGAACAAGTTCTGTTTACTGGTAAATAAGGACCCGGTAACCAACACCTGGGGCAGAATTCCCATGAAGTGTCTTGGCCGACTCGAAATCTGAGTGTTGCCCTAGCTTGAGACCTAAATGAGAATCCAAGGTAGCCACAGAAAATTCAATCATTTTTATTAACACTTTACCAAACACGAAAGGCAGATGCCACTTGCAAATAAAATTCTTGAATAACTAATTATTTTAATTTTTTGCATCAAAATCATAGCTAATGACACCTCATTGGTACGAGCCCAACGAGCTCGTTCTAATGAGGGGTCATAAGCTATGTTTTTTAGACAAAAAAAATGAAAAAAAATTATGAAAATTGAATGGTGATTTCTGTGAATAGCGCTTGTCGTTTTAGGCTGTTACGTTGGGAAAAGTTTAAAGTTGTCGTTGCGGATATTTTACGCTGGCAAACCAAACTGGATTCTCGCACCAGTGTTTGAAACTGAGTGACCCCTTCATCTCCACCAGTCTCACCGCGTCTATCACATTTTATTTAAGAATTGAATGCAATTTTTATAATCTTTATTGGAGTATAAACGTGTGGAATGGGTACAAATTATGTATGAATCCCGAAGGGATTCATACATAATTTGTACCCATTCCCACACGTTCATAGTTCAATAAAGATTATAAAAATTGCATTCAATTCTTATAATTACATTCCGTAACTTTTTAAACTACTTTTTACCAAAGAACAATGCAGAAAGACAAAATAAAACATGTACGAACGAACGAGGTGAAAAACCACCCTCACACAAAAGACAAAGCGCACAACTCTGTTTTTTAATTTTCACAACTTTAGAAATGGAAACGAGTATTTTAGTAACGGGGTTTATGCCACAGTTGGTCAATGTTACCAAAGAAACAGCAACGGAGTTGATCACTGCGAGAGGGGCTAAAAGTTATAAACCCGCCCAAACACCGCCCGAATTACATTCTGTCAACTGCGCTCTACAGTAAATGCGAGTCAAAGTTCGACCAAATGTATTCATTGGAAAATGAATTACATTTGGTCATGACCTTTTCATCCAGCTGACCAATGGGAATTGAGTATTTGGACCCAAAACGTATAACTACATTAACAATGTAATTATTTTAGGATGAATGGCAGGGGAAGTGTGAGAGATTTGTTATTAATCAAAATACGCCAATACTGAACGACATCACAGTTAATTAAGGCAGGTATCGTGAGTCAATATGACAATAGACTTTATTACACAACACAAGATGACAGAATCGATTGACCAATATTCGCTCGTTATTTACGTCGAAAGGCCAAATGTACATTGGTCGATAAGCAATTACAAACAGTGACTTCAAAATTACAATACATTTACTTGCTTTATCGGACCTAAACTAGCGCCATTCACCGTTTTATCATACATAAATGAGATAAGAGTTCAACAATACTCTTGGCTTGAGGCTTATCAATTTTCCTTGCATGTTTTAAAGCCGGTGGACTTATTTAATAACAATTGTGAAAGCGAAATGATTTCGAATTTTTAATAATTGGTCGGAAAAGGTTAGAGACATGTTCGAGGTAGCTGCTAGAAGAACAAAAACAGATACGAAAGCAAAGATATCTTTGGATAAATGGAAAAAATATACCAAAATGCAGGTACGTCATTTTTCAATAGAGTTTTTGGAACTAAATGCAGAAATCGAAGAATTCTGAGTTATTATAGAAGTCATGTGCACAATAAACCTGAATGGTATGTTTAACCACAAAACTCCGCTAACCCGTTTTCGGTGGACTGACAGGCTTGGCAATTTCAGGAGAGCGATTTTTTAGCTCTCCTTACTGCCCTCCTGAAATAATTAAGGAGAGCGAAAAATAGCCCTCCTAAATATTTTGGTCTGGGATGATTGAGATTACATGTATTATGCTCACATTAAATTTTTGTTGTAAAGCAAAAATGTAATTTAACTTCGAAGTCACATAACATCACGTAATTTCATTTTGAAAGTGGTTTAGTGGTGAAAGGTAATGGCTGCAACCATACCCAAACACAGTTGCAATCATTTGAAGCAAAATGGGTCACAGCAATATTTTTTTTTCTGTCAGTTTCAAGTTCAACAACTGACATCACAGTTTGAGGGATAATTATTCAAGGAATATTGACACTATAATATACTACCATTACTATTATCCTGTCACTTGAAGCACGTGCACCAGGATGTGACTGTAGATTCAAGCAGACCTGTTGTCCAAGAAAGTCATACGCCTACCACTACCACCTTCATTCCCCTAAGGGGGGTTGAAGGTGGTAGTGGTAGGCGTATGACTTTCTTGGACAACAGGTCTGGGTACACACACAGGTCTTGTCAAGTATGTGTTCGGTTGCTGAGTGAAACATCCAGATGTCTAAGAGATTTCGCTTTACCTTAGTAAAGTTAATAAAATCACTGATGTAGTCTGTTGGTTTCAGTTTCAATGAGTTCGTTCAACTGGATACTTAAAATGCTGTGTAAAGCTAATTGCTCTCCTAAGCTGATTGATTAGAGCGATTTTTTGCCCTCCTGCATTTTTCAGAATGCCAGGCCTGGACTGATAACACAAGGTCATCATCGTTTTTTTTTTTTTTTTTGAATTGTTCTAAGCAGTTGAAGTATAATGGGGAAGTGGGATGGGAGAATGAAGGATATGCGGGTATTGTGACGACGCAAATGAGAGGGTCAGTATGCTAATCAGAGAGATTGGGAAGAATGGGATACGGAATGCCATCAAACAGTTCGTTTCTGTGTGTTGGGAAGGTCTGGAGATAGGGAGACAGTTGGTAGGACATGGTTAAACCTTTGAACACGTGAGCTCGCTTTTGCGGTCCAGGAACGTGATACATCATAATTTAATTAATAGGAATGGTCTGTTAAGTGAATGTGTGGGGGTTAACCAATCAATATTTCCAACGTGCAGCATCAAGGCTGCACGTTGGAAATATGAATTGGTCTACCCCCAAATGATGAATATGGATTATTCCAATTGCTGCCATTGAACTGACTTGGAAGATACCACTAGGGTTCGAAGAGTTAATCAAGACCTTCTCACCTAAGAACCGCGACACTTCTGCGACCGGCCAAAGTGTTATTATTATTAGTTTCACGGGGACAGAAACCACAACACCAGGTGGCATAGATTTTTTTATGCTGGCGGAGAACTGGAGATTGGATGTGGAGATCACAAAATTGTTGACAGAAATTGTTGATGTAAAACATCAAGAACTCAAGTCGGATGTTCTGCGGTTTCGACCTCCATACTAATAAGTGCCCCCACCCACACCTCGTTTAAGCTGAGGAATCCAAATTTGAAAAAAGGGGTTTCCAATTTAAAAGGCATATTATCCGGGATTCCAACAAATGATTGGCATATAATCTTAACCCTTTACCTACCACGACTTGAAGACAATACTTCTTCGTAAACTTAAAATTTTCATTTTTTTAATATATTAAATCAGTATTTATATTTAATCACTATTTTATGTCATATATAGAGGATATGAAATGAGTGTTTTTCTCATATAATATTTATGAAGCGAGTCTAAGAAGTTTCCGTTTTGGCGAGCCCAAACGGAAAATTCGGACGAGTTTCGGACGAGTTTCATAAATATTATATGAGAAAAACACTCATTTCATATTCTATTTATCATATGACACACACACGCACAAATTAGCCACTTAGTATGACTTTTAACCCATCACCTAACTTGAGTTGGAGACGGCACTTGCAAAAAACATCCTTGTATAACTAAAAATTTTGATTTTTTGCTTCCAAAACATAGGTTATGATCCCTCATTGGAACGAGCTCGTTGAGCTCTTTCCAATGAGGGGTCATGACCTATGTTTTGGAAGCAAAAAGTGAAAATATAAAAAAAAATGAATGGCGTTTTTCTTGTAGGCAAAAGATTAATACAATATAACCCACCCTAAATAGGACAGATAACCTAAATTCTCCCAACTGAAATTATGCAAATGTCACCCAGTTGTATTTTGTTTAGCCAATCAAATTGTCTAGTTTTGAAATTGACCAATGAAATTGGCGGAAGGCTTTATTTATCACTGATTAATATGAAAACAAAATATCGAATGTTTTAAAGTGAACAAAACGGACGAGTCATATGATAAAAACTCGTACGGTATAAAAAATAGATTGTAAGGCAAAACACTAAGTGTACACCGCAGTACCTCGTTCGCTCTGCCGTACCAGTATGTGTGTGTGTTTATTGCCTCTGTCCCTGCAGATCATCTGTCGAATCACTGCTCTATTTTGAGTTCTGCATATCTACGCGACGCAATCCAGAGAGTGTCGTGGGGGATGGGGGTCCATACTAAGGATGGAGCTGAAGGGGTGAGAGGGGGTGAAATACGACTATATTTTGTTTATTACTTAACTTCTACGCAATCGATCGAAGCACCATACCATCAAACTTGGTATGTATACTTAACGCAGTCTAGAGCGTGTAACTAGAGGACTGACGTATCCATATTTGATGGCCAAAGAGGAAGAATGGGATGAAAAGGGGAAACAACTCGAAATTTGCTTCTGGAAATCTCTTTGATTATCTCCCTTGATTTGCAATGCCCCCCCCCCCCCCCCCCCCCCCCCCCCCCCATTTTTTCGTCCGAATGGACGGTTGGGTAAGCTTGTATATCTAATTCATTTTTCCGTTTCGTTTCAGGCCATCCATGTCCGTGGACTGTCGTTAACAGCCGACCACCAACACACCGCGATGGGAATGGAGCAAAGTTACGTAGTAGCTAATTCAAGAGAAGAAACAAAGTTGAAAAAGACAGTCAAACTCTACCATAAACTGTGTTATGAAGAATTGATCTACATGAACCACCATCAGAGAAAACTAGATGTGGGCTTTCAAAAACTCCAGGAAAGAATAAAGATGATAGAAAATGACAAATGTACCAATAGAGACAGCAGTGACTCAGTGGAGAAGCAGACGTCTCTGCCTCGTTCTAAAACAATGTGTTCTCCCAGTACCTCGATCTCACACAAAAAGAGACGCGTTGCAAGTGCGACATTTAACGCAAGGAGTAGATTAAGTTCAAAGATGGAACGTGTATAAGATTTTTTCAAAATAAAAAATTAAATCAAATATGAAATTTTTAATCTTCATGGGTCAACTTCAGTTGATTGGTATTTTCTCAAGTCGCGTGGTTTTAATTCTTTATCTCACACCACAGGAGCGTGGTGGCTCAGTGGTCAGAGCAATGGACTTTAAACCGGAAGGTCCAGGGTTCTAATTCTGTTCGGAATTCGATGGACTGTTAGTTTCCACACGTTTTGTGGACATTTGCGAGCAGACGACCGTTGATAAAATGCGATGTGCCTTTTCTTACAAAGATATACGGCTATTCTTTCCCTCCGCAATTATAAATATTCCAGTCAATAAGTATTTAACACCCTTGAAAATATTAAGATATTAAGATAATTTATGGAACTATCCGGTGAAACCATAAAACTGCGGTTTTACGTCTCAGAAGAATTTCCGCCTGTATAAATAACAACAACTAACGCGCGATCTCGCCGAAGCGAGATCGCGCGTTAGTTGTAGCTATTTATTTTGGTGGAATTTTTTTCAAAATGGAAACAGCATGCCGTTCCATTGATATGTGACTACGGTTGTGATGAGACATCATTTAAGATTGTAATGTCTCGATTGAGCAACATTTCTAGTTTTAGTCTTCATGAATTTTTTCCAATTCAGTTGTCCGGAATATAACAACTGGAATATTTTAGACGAGTGAATCTAAACAAACAGATAAACTTCGATTATCAAGATAACTTAATCCCGATTGCCCGCGTGGTACACGGTGGGGCTGTGTAACAAGGCGTACTGCACGGCGATGGAGCACTTGCCTTCAACTGCCTATTCTCTCACGGAGAGTCTGGCTGTTGCTCGCCGCTGTCCGATGGTTCTCTGTGTGTACACTGGTTTCCACTACCCGTAAAACTGTCCGACATAAAGAGAAGACAAAACTTGAAGAAACAAAACAAAAAATCCCCATTGACCAAAGATTTTCATTCTTTTGTCGCAGAAAAATATTTTATAACCCCTCATTGTAACAAGTCGACGGGCGCGTTCCAGTGATGAATCATAGGCTATGTTTGGAGGCTTATGGAAAATTTGCATGAAGATTTTTGTGAATACGAATGTCGGCTTTTCCATTACATTACGTAAATGCTTAACCCTTCACCTATCACGAAAGGCAGACGACACTTGCAAACAAAATTATTGAATACTTTTTTCTTCCATTTTTGCGTCAAAAACAAGGCTTATGACCGCTCATTGGAACGAGCTCAACGAGCTATTTTCAATGAGGGACCATAAGCTATGGTTTTGAGACAAAAATGAAAAATAATAAAAGATTAAAGGTGATTTTTGTGAACAGCCCTGGTGGGTTTTGGCGGTTACGTTGAGAAAGCGTCATAATACGCAATACAAACATTGGTAGAGTCATGTGAGTGGAGCAAAGTTCTTTCTGTCTGACCGAAACACATTAAAAAGCTTTATTAGTAACGGCATACGAATTTGTTAAGAAACTCTAAAGTCTGAAATTCCATAAACTTCAAATAACTATACATTAATTATATACCAAAATGGAGGCTGTGTTGTACAGAATGCATGCCGTTGACTCGCACAGTCAATGGTTGACATCAACGGCGTATCTACGGAAAATAGCGACTATGACATTCACATATCAATGGAACGGCATGCTGTTTCCATTTTGAAAGAATTTCCACCAAAATAAATAGCTACAACTAACGCGCGATCTCGCTTCGGCGAGATCGCGTGTTAGTTGTTGTTATTTATACAGGCGCCAGGCGGAAATTCTTCCGAGACGTAAAACGCACGACTGACGTAGTAAAAACAGAGAAAGAGGAAAAGCAAACACAACCTCCCTAATTTATGCAGGAGAATGATCTTACTGCCCACTGTCACTGAGGCTGAACAGTGGTATTATGGGGTATGTGGTCATGTTGCTCCCAGCACTGTATTTTTACCTAATAATTTATATAAATGGTTTAACAATCCTGCCATCCTAATTCTTCTCATCCATGATAATCAAAGACAGATAATACACCAGAAAAAAAATTCACTATTCGAGGATGGATTGTCTGACTTTAATAGAAACTGCTCAGTGGTGCCCTCATCAAGTGACACCCAGCCAGATACGTGCCATACCTGTCATACCTTAGGTACACCAGGGGAGCGCGGTGGCTCAGTAGGTAGAGGTGCAGGCTGCAAACCGAGAGGTTCTCGGTTCGAATCCCACCTGCGGCAACCGCGTTGTGTCCTTGGGCAAGACACTTCGTCTCCATTGCCCGCGTGGGGGCACGATGGCGCCGAGTACTAGTACTAAAGTGTACTGCACGTCGATGGTACGCATGTTTTCAACCAATCTAACCCTGCCTGTGCTGCAGTGCGGACTTACGATGTTGAGGAGCTGGCAGCTGCTCGTCGTTGCTCGGTGCTTCTCTCCGTGTACTCCGGCTTCCTCCATCCGTAAAACTGTCACGGTCATGATTAGCCATTGTGCATAAATATGTGACCTTAAACATCAATAAATAATAATATTAGGTACACCACTGACTGGCATGGATGTTTTATGAAAGTCTATTTCCGCATTTGTACCAGGATTGATAATAAAATATTTAATGAGAACACCTGGGAGCGCCGTGGCTCAGTGGTAGACTGTTGGACTTCTATGCTAGAGGTCCCCTAGTTTGATCCCCGTCCGGGACGACCCGCGTTGTGTCCTTGGGCAAGGCACTTTATCCCGGCTGCTTACACGGGGGAACGATGACGCCTTGTAATAAGGCGTACTGCACGACGATGGTGCACATGTCTTCAACCGTTGTAACCCTACTCGAATGGCGCTTGAACAAAGTTAGAATGTTGAGGAGCTGATAGTTGCTCGTCGATGCTCGGTGGTTCTCTCCGGGGGTACTCCGGCTTCCTCCACCCGTAAAACTGTCATCGCCACAATTAACCATTGTGCATAAGTATGTGACCCCAAACACCAATAAATAAACAAATAATGAGAACACCACGTTGCCAAATTTGCTTCCGATATGACAAATCTTCAAAATGGAATAACGGGGCTGAATAACGTGAAGAAGAACCTTCGACATGTATAGCGCTCAAATCTTCAAAATGGAATAACGGGGCTGAATAACGTGAAGAAGAACCTTCGACATGTATAGCGCTCCCTCAAGAATCAAATGGTGTCACCTGAACCTTGCACCTTTGTTTTGCACTCTCATTAGGAATTAGCGGGAAAGGGGTGCACAAACTCATTAATATCAAGATCTTATCGAGTTACGGAAGATTCCCTCGTATAATTTGCCTTTGACCTTTAAAGTCGAAAAAATGTTCACATTTTTCGTTCAATTTTTAACTGGTAGAGTGCTGGAAGCCCATATTTTGGCTTTATTTTGAAGTGCAGGCTCCACAGCTTAAAGTCCCCATATTCTGTGAAGATGTGTCAGATTTTCTTTGAAATTCATTTATTTTGTCTGCTTTTTTATAATTTATAGGATAGTGCCTAGAGACACTCTCCCATAAATTGTAACAATTATAATGACAAGTGAACAAATTTTGACAAACAAAAATAATTTACCCCCTCTAACAGTTAACAAATTTGTTTAGTTTGGAGCCCGAACATGTGAAGTTTTCCGAGTGTAGAGGTACATGCGTCCGAAACATTGCTTTGTGAATTTATTCCTACCATGCCACTATCACGGTCAGAGACGTAGCTAGAGGCCTTTTAATGGGAGGGGGCGGGGGTGGGGGAGGGGGTTAGACCCTTTGGAATTCTAACTGGGAATCCCGACACATGAGCACGGTAGGATGGTAGGCGCGAAACTGCGAGCGCCAAAGGCGCGAATCTTTAGCAGGGGGTCTGGGGTCCTCCCCTAGAAAATTTTGAAAAATTGATGTGCTCAGATGCGTTTTCATGGGTTCTGGTAATAGTTATAAGGCTAATTTTCAGTTCCAAATTCAGTGATTTTTTTGTAGGGAAACATTTTTAATTCGAGTTGGATACAAATTTTCAATATCTTGCTTTGTCCGAATTGTCCCCAGTGGCTCGTACGCCTCCTGTCTGACGGACAAATTTGAAACATCGCCTTTGGGAAAGTGGGAGTTTTGTGTTTCTAGAGCATTTCACAGGCACTTGACATGACAACAAGTACTTTTTTATTAACCCTTTGAACCCGTAAGACCGCTTTTCCGGTCCAGGTTCATGACACACCGTACATTTAAAAAGTAGAATGGCTGCTCAGAGAATTTGGTGGGTAGACCAATCGATATTTTCAACGTGCAGCCCAAAGGCTGCACGTTGAGAATATGGATTGGTCTACCCCAAATGGTGATTATGGACTCTTCTAATTGATGTCATTTAGACTGCAGGCCACGTGGAGTCGGAATTCTTTGACCTGTTTTTCACTCGAAAGTCTCGGTAATCGGAATATTTCCTTATTATGGTCCTCCAGTCGGAAAAAATAGGTTTGTTAGTGAATTATACCGTATATTCAGTAGTTTTTAAATTTCTAACTGTTGATATTTTTGCCCTCCGAATTTCCAACTATTGAGGTTTTGACAAATATTGGGGGGGGGGGGGGGGGGTGAGACCCCCCCCCCCCCCCCCCCTGTCGCGACGTTCCTGATCACGGTGGGTGCCCCTCTGTATGGACGTGCCCTCGCAAATTCTAAATGATTCCTACGTGCTGTAGACTATGTACTTTTTTTCCAAATAATTCGCTCTTCAAACGATAGATGAATTATTTTCAGTCTGAGATGATCACTAAGAGTCAGACATGCAAGTATTATCTGGCATCTGTGCCGTGTGTTTCAGTTATTTGCTGTCACACACACACCTTCAAGCGTGGAACGAAATAGCACAATTGCTTATCATCATTAGCTAATTTTGTCTTCTCTCATTGTGATTCTGACAACAGAGATGTCCAAAGTTACCCAGCGTCCTCAATCATTTAAGGCATGATTTGGGTACTTATCACATTGGAAAGGCAAACTTGTGAATCATTACGCGTCTCGCTCTACGCTCAGGGATGTGGCTAGAGGGTTTCAGCTAGCGGGGTGCCACCGGTGTAAATTCCAACTGTGAGTGGTTTCGATAGGTGGTTGCACTGTAGCGCTGGGTGATATCTTTTAACCCTTTACCCAAAGAATCGCCCGCATCCGCCCACGTAATATGCAAATACAGCTGCTGAAAAAATATTATTTTTCGAAAAATTTCAACAAAACCATATCATGTGACCCCTCTTTGGAACGAGCTCGTCGAGCTCGTTCCAAAGAGGGGTCACATGATATGGTTTTGTTGAAATTTAAAAAAAAAAGTTTTAAAAAATGATATTTAAAATAATGAATTTTGAAATCGTCTGCGTTGGGTAAAGGGTTATGAACCCTTCTGAAAATTTTCACTAGTCCTGAAACGGAAAAAGCATCATTTATAATGTGTCTGGGTCAGAAAATTTACCGGATTGATGTCAGAGTCGAAATTTTGAGGCCATGTCAATTTTAGAGTAGGAAATTTGAAACTCAAGTTTCCAGTTGGAAATAAAAAATCCAAATTTCTCATCATTAGTTGGAATTTTAATATTTTTCATGAACAATGGTGATTTATTGAATTTCCAACTATTTGATTTTTGACCTCGGAATTTCCAACTATTGAAAAACAATACTCCTAGCTGGTGGGGGGGGGGGGGGGGGTGACACCCCCCCCCCCCCCCCTGTCGCCACATCCTTGTCTACGGTGGTCTACATCACAGCGCGTTGATTGCCGACAAGCAATCGAGAAACACCTCCAATGCGTCAGGCGAGGGCCTAGAAAATAATTAAACAGGTGCGAGGGGGCTGGTGGTGGTGAAGAAGGAGCTGGTGGTGGTAAAAGTACAAATTGCAAAGGCAGTGGCGGATCCAGGATTCTTGGTTTGAGGAGGCTCCACATTTCAATTGTGGACATGAGTAATGCAATTCATCACTCGACGATCGCAGCGGCGAGTTAGGGACGAAGGCGAGAGCGAGAAACCCACTCTTGTCAGCGAGGTCCGGGGGATTTCATGGTATAATGTTGGAACATGGAAGGTCAGTGTGGCCCTCCGTTGATTTCTTTGCACACGACCACAATGGTTTCCAACCAAAATATTCCAGCATCTTGAATAACTAATTTTTTTCATTTTTTGTCTCAAAAACACAGGTTATGACCCCTCGTTGGAACGAGCTCGACGACATAACCTATGTTTTTGAGACAAAAAATGAAAAAATAATGAAAATTTATTGACAGTTTTTGATAATAGCGCTGGCCGGTTTTGTCAGCTACGTTGATTAAAGGGTTACCTTGGAGCAGTTTTACATTCCAAACCTAGTCTGCCACTACCTACTATTAACCCTTTACCTAACGTAACGGCCAAAACCGGCCAGCGCTATTCTCAAAAATCGCCAATTAATTTTCATTATTTTTTTCATTTTCTGTCTCAAAAACATAGGTTATGACCCCTCGTTGGAACGAGCTCGTCGAGCTCGTTCCAACGAGGGTCATAACCTATGTTTTTGAGACAAAAAATGAAAAAAATTAGTTATTCAAGAATTATTTTTGCAAGTGTCGTCTGCTTTTCAGGTTAGGTAAAGGGTTAACATATACTGTTCTCGCTACTCTAATCCTACCAATCCATTTAGTCCTAACTATTTCTAGTACCTACCTTTACCCTTGTCCAAGTCTCAGAATATCAAATCGGGTTGCTTCATTCCCATATTTTGTACCTACCCATTCAGTGTTATCTGCCCTGTGTATAATTAAGATCTATATCATTCTTAAACCCGAAAGGCAATCGAGCAGGAGCAAGTATTGCTCGTGAACTGGCCCACACCTAAATTATGTCAGCTAGTTTACGGCATCCGCCCCCCCCCCCCCATGGTACGCCCGCCGATATAGACCCCTCGTCCAATTATAAAGATTATGATCTTATCTAGTTGGAACGATATTATCCACTCGATTTGACTGATTGTGACTCTTGAACTTTACGCTGAGCAATGATGGTAATTTAGCAAGCAGGTTGCTCTCTGCCTGAACAGAAACACCACCCTCCCGCTGGCTCTTTATCCAAGCTTCTCACACCTGAACATAGTTTCAACCCAAAGAACGGAAAAACCGGCATCCCTATCATTGACCGGATGGATCGCTCCATGTTTACCCATCTAGTCACAGTCTGTTCGCGCGTTCTCTTTCCTTTAGGGGGTGGCAGGTAGACAGCTAATCTGGCTATGCCACTTCCCACGGTATGCTATTTGTTACTCTTGTGTAATGTTTATTTTTGTTCACATCTTACATATATGTATAACGTGAATAAAGAATCTGTATCTGAATCTGAAACGAACGACTCCAATATTATAGTGACCCCTCTTACCACTATTATGCTCATCTGGGTATTGGAGGATACCCAAGACATGGTGATGTATTACTGGAGGATACATTTTAGAGGATTGAATTAAATATTGAATTGAATTCTTTATTTCGCAGCATAATAATCTAATAGTATACATGTATTAACCCTTTACCCAACGAATCGGCCGCATCCGCCCGCGTAATATGCAAATTCAGCAGTTGAAAAAATACTTTTTTTCAAAAAATTTCAACAAAGCCATATCATGTGACTCCTCGTTGGAACGAGGTCCTCGAGCTCGTTCCAACGAGGGGTCACATTATATGGTTTTGTTGAAATTTTTTGAAAAATTTAAAAAAATGATATTTAAAATAATAAATTTTGATATCGTCTGCGTTGGGTAAAGGGTTAAACAAAATTAATTCTATTATACTGCGGGGAGACAGCATAATCACAAGGACGGTCTTCCTGCCGTCCCCACATAAAGGCTAAATGTAATCTTCACAGCAGATTTCATCTACATTTTGATTAACTGAAAGAGACTAATATTGAGCAGCATCTGGTAAGAAAAAACAAAATAAGACAAATTTGTACCCATTGAGAGTCCTCCCAAAAAGGACCCACAGTCCACCATGGTGCCGCCCCAATGTACCTGGTGAAGACATAATACCCCGGGGCAGCACCGTGGTTCACCGTGTTACCTAATATTGAGGCATCTCAATTTAACACTGGACGAGATAGCAGAACGTGAATTACAAGCATGACGATACTTCATTCATTACTACAAGGATGCTTATCGGGGGATATCTATCTTAGGACAATTATGGCTTCTAGCGTCCGTTCAGTTCCTTGCATTAGGACCACCCATGGCCTTCATATCTCCAAGATCACTACTGCCAATTTGGACGCTGTTACCATCGTCTGTCCAATGATTAGCTTCCACTCTTTTCTGCATCTAATACTGGTATGTACAGCTATTATTGGCTACCATCGGATGCCCTGCACTAAAGTCTCTCATCTTTACTACTGACTACTATGGCTCCAGCACCTATATCACTACCCCACAACCCCTACGAGTGCCGGTTCATATCAATATCATACTTAACCTCCACTACCACTAGCAGTCTATACACAGAACGACACACGCCTGTGAATGGGTTAATTGATACGGCACGAGTGCCAGCGCGGGAGGATAAAACGAGAGGCCACACGCCTCGAGTTTTATCCTTCCGCGATGGTTCATGTGCCAAATCGATTAATCCATTCACACGCGTGTGTCGTTCTGTGTTTATTACACTCCTTCGCGTCTATAAAAAACAATATTAGAAGGACACTCAGCAATTCATTTGACATCTATCAACAAAAACACCCACATTTTATCGCCAACCAAATTTGCGAGGGGAACCCGTGTTACTATATCATCCCATGAGTTCCAGTGTGTTCTATGTGCCTACTGGCAGCCTACTGGCCTACTGGAAGCCTACTGGCACATAGAACACGTTGGAACTCAGGGAACGATTTTCAGCTATCGCTAGCGATTCAAACTGTAATTGCGTTGCACGATTTGTAGAAAATTCCAGTGAAATTTCGCTTCTATTTAAAAACTGTCCGTCAACGATTTCCGTTCCACACGTATGTGCGGAACAGATTTTCGTTTTCCGCATGGTTTAGAGTTGCTGTAGATGGGAATTACATAGAACAGGCTTGTAACAAAATACAATCCGCTTGAACAGACATTGCTCGAACGACTCGAATCTTTTCAAGCAAATAAGCCACTGAGTAATTGCTCTAATGAGTGACTCCTCTTAGGACTTTTATGCTCATCTGGGTATTAGAGGATACCTATGTCATGGTAATGTACTGTTGGGGGATACCTTTTGAGGATACCCTTTAGAGGATACTTGTTGGGGGTGGGGGATATCGATTTGGAGATAGTTATGGCTTCTAGCGTCTGTTGTGTTCCTTACATCTAGGCCACTTCTGCTGACTTATCCATAGTCCCATCATCTGTCCTTTGATCAGCTTCCTCTATATTTACCCAATACTATAATTTTCTACCACCCTTACAGTCTTGTACCATTACTGACTTGTAGCACTACACTGCAAAAATAAATAAGTTCTCTTTAGAACCAAAACTGCTTCTAATCTTGTCCCTGAGATGAACCAGTTCTGTTTAAACAGTATTTATTTCAAATCAAATACATTTACCAAGATTACATTCAATTTTAACAGAATATTACATGAACTGAAGTAGATTCAGCAGTAAACTTGGAGCTTATTCAACGCAGTCGCCAAACATTTTGAAACAAAGGACATATGAACAGTTGGCATATCGAACCAGTTTGGGTTCTGTATAGAACCAAAACTGGTTCGATATGCCAACTGTTCATATCTCCTTTGCTTAATAATGATTTGAGACAACCTCGTGTAAGCTCTAAACTTACGGCTGAAACCCCCTCAATTTATGTTTAATTCTGTTAATATTTAATGTTAATCTTTATAAATTTAATTGATTTGAAATAAATACTGTTTAAACAGAACTGGTTCCATCTCAGGGATAAGGTTAGAACCCGTTTTGGTTCTAAAGAGAACCTATATTTTTTGCAATGTACTACAGGCTTGCTAACTGTCTCAGATTGCTCGAACGACTCGAATCTAATCCAACAAATAAGCCATTGAGAAATTACTCAAACGAGTGACTCCTTTTACGACTCTTATGCCCATCTAGGTATTGGGGGATACCTATGACACGGTGATGTGCTGTTGGAGGATACCTATTGGGGATACCTTATTAGGGATACATTTTATAGAATACCTGTTGGGGATACCTTATTGGGGATACATTTGATAGAATAGTTATAGCTCCTGACACCTGATCGATTTCTGAATTTCTAGACCATCCCATGACCATTATAGGTTTTAGACCTCTACTGCTGACCTACCCATAACCCCCCTCATCTGTCCTATGATCAATTTCTACTGTAGTCACCCAGTTCTGTCGTATTCTACCACACCTACAACTTGGTATCATTACTATTGACTTGTACCACTACTTCATACTTCTTGGTTATGCTAGACCCTGTCTTGGCTCTACCCTCGAACGGATCTTCGACAGGCTCAATCAGATCCGTATTGGTATTTACATTTCCTTGACCTTGTGCGCGCTAGGGTAATTTACACATGTGAAACAGTCTGTTGGTGGTAGCAGAGCGTACACCAGGTCAGGAATGAGTAATAAACATTCTACAAGAAATAAATAAAGCATGCACGCAGTGGTAAACATCAACAGTGATAATTTGTGAAAACATTAACATCTCTCTCTCTCTCTCTCTCTCGCTCTCTCTGTCTGTCTGTCTGTCTGTCTGTCTGTCTGTCTGTCTGTCTGTCTGTCTGTCTGTCTGTCTGTCTGTCTGTCTGTCTGTCTGTCTGTCTGTCTGTCTGTCTGTATGTCTGTCTGTCTGTCTGTCTGTCTGTCTGTCTGTCTGTCTGTCTGTCTGTTTGTCTGTCTGTCTGTCTCTCTCTCTCTCCCCCTCTCCCTCTCCCTCTCTCTCACCGTCTCTCCTTCTCTACCTCTTTCTCGAGACCCATGCGCCACGGTTGGAATACAAAACAGAAAGCTATGCTTTGGACAAACGCATCGCGACATTGAGAAAATGAATATTTTACAAATTTCTCCATCATGCAGAAGCGGAAGCAGAGTTGATAATATTGGCTTAAACTGTCCGTCTGTCTGTCCTCCCCCCCCCCCCTCTCTCTCTCTCTCTCTCTCTCTCTCTCTCTCTCTCTCTCTGGGCACATACTCTTTCAACCAGTGTCACCTGGAGCCAATACTATAAAACTTTTACAACTGTGTTTTCTCTAATTGTATTTTCTATCTATTAATATAACTGACTAAAATTAATCATTAGCATTTTAAAAGATGTGGCAATTTGCCAACTGGCAAATTGCCAGATCGTTGAATGCTAATGGTTCCTTTCAACCCATTTAAAGTCATAATTAGAAAATACAATTCTAGATGATAGAATTGTAACAGTTTTATAGTATTGGCCCCTGGACTAGCTCTCTGCTTAGGTCCGGTTGCTAAATTGACAGTCACGTACCGTCGCTGAGTGGTTCTGATACTTCTGCTCATTTCTTTTGTATAATTGTTTGTCTTCATGTGGAAGATGAAGTGTCAAAAACAAACAAATGAACCGTCAAAGAAACAGGCAATCCCAGAAAGTGGAACAGTGCTTGTATATTGGTATTGACAAATTATGTTTCATTGTTACAATAGGACCTGTTAACCAATGCCTGTCTGTCTAGATCTGACTGGCCACAGTATAATGATGGACTACTTAACGTGTGTGTTGTGGTCATGTTAAAAGAAAGAAAGAAAGAAAGAAAGAAAGAAAGAAAGAAAGAAAGAAAGAAAGATGTGTTATATATATAGTAAGTTGCAAGGGCAGTCCTGCATTCCTTGCCTTGTGACATGGTGGGAGGGAAAAGGGCCAGCGTGTGCCCCTTTTCTCCAGAAGAAAACCAAAGGAAAAGACTTTACTTCTAGAGAACTGTAACTGATAGGGGCGCGGTGGTGTTGTTGTAACCGGTTCTCGACAAATCACCGAAGTTAAGCAACGTCGACCCCGGTTAGTCATAGGATGGGTGACCGTCTGAGCGATCGATTCGGACTCCCGCGTTGTGTACTTGGGCCCGGTACTTAACCCCGATTGTCCACATGGGGGCACAATGACGCCGTGCACTAAGGCGTACTGCACGTCGATGGTACGCATGTCTTCAACCAATCTAACCCTGCCTGTGCTGCAGTGCGGAGTTACGATGTTGGGCTTGTCGTTGCTCGGTGGTTCTCTCCGGGTACTCCGGGCTTCCTCCACTCGTAAAACTGTCACGGTCATGGTTAGCCATTGTGCATAAGTATGTGACCTTAAACCCAATAAATAAATAAATAAATAAATAAATAAATAATACTGTAACTGATAAACTCTTGAGTATTTGTTTCTAACGTACTTTACGCGTGCAAATGCTGATGCGGAGGCGGGAGGGAGGGTCAAGTTTAAGGACGGAGATTGGTGGATATAATCACCAAACTAAGGAGCGATCAAGGATGGCGCCAATGGTGGGTTGGGTGGGAGGGCACTAATTCACCCCCCTTGTCGGGGAGTGTTAGCCCCTCCTTCTCCCCTCTGAAAACCTGCCTCCTTTATTGTGTGCTTGTCGGGGAATACCCTAGCGCCCGCATCGGGGAGGACAGGGGCACATGTAGGGGAAATTCTGCCTCCACCACTGAACGTTATAGAATCAGCGAACAGAGTTCTTCAGCCTTATATTTTTTTCATATATCGTCCTTTGAGAGGAACAATGAGCCATCTGCAATGCTTGAGCATTGCAGATGGCATCTTGATCCACTCAAAAGACGATAAGGTTAATTCTATTTAGAGTCACATTTCGATTTATTTTTCGTCGTAAACTCCCGGTCTCATCTGATACTCAGAGCCGAGTGCACTTTTTGATGCCCCATGCACCCCCTTGCCCCCAAAGCTTCCAGCGCCCTTGATATATTGGGTGTGTATTTCTTTTCTTGTTGAATGTTTTCGCCGAAGTCTTGGCTTCTTGCATTCACACAACACTCCGATATGTCAATGGCTGTTAAACGAGTTGTTGAATCCCAATGTGCACATAAACAAACCGTTGTTGGCGGCGAATTGTAAAACGACATTTCTGGCAAGAACTCCCTGCATGGTCCCTTTCCCAACAGTTTGTCAAACATCAAATAACGAGGAAACAAGCGAACAAACAAACAAACAAACATGAAACAAGCGTGCGAAACTTTTGAATGACTTGTGAGAGTTCTGGTCACTCACGGGCCTTTTAGCTAAAAAATGAAATACAAGATTCCCTTTTAATGTTGTAATCAACAAAATACTCTTGTACGAAGAGTCTAGATTCCTATTAAAAGAAAAAAACTACAGGTGTATGGACAAGGGACAAAACCCCGTTCCCAGTGGGTGAGTCGCCCTCCTGTCTTTTTGTCTGTGGGAGAAGACAACACCCTTTTGATATATGGGAAAAAACAGATCTTCACACAAGGCCCTATCCAAACAGAGTATTGCTTGAAAAAAAGTTGAGTTAGTACGTTGGGGAGTGTTGTCAGTTGCTCGCCGCTGCTCTGTGCTTCTCTTCGGGTACTCCGGCTTCCTCCACCCATAAAACTGTCAGACATTAGGTGACCTTGGCTGTCAAAAGTATCGTTAAATAAATAAATAAATAAATAAATAAATAAATAAATAAATAAATAAATAAATAAATAAATAAATAAATAAATAAATTTATTACAGTAAACTTCGCATTCGTAGGGGTGGGGTGGGGTGGGGTGGGGCTACAGGACTGTATGGCTAAAGTGTTATTGGTTCTCTTTCACTATCTGTAGTTCATTTGTTTACTGGGGTTTAACGACACTTTCAACAGTCAGAGTCACATCCTGTCGAATAGTTTTATGGGTGGAGGAAGTCAGAGTACCCCGGGGAGAACCCTCGAGCAGAGGCAACAGTTAGAGTCTCAAACTTACTAACTATATATATGCTCAACATATAACAGAGTAACCAGTTGTTGAAGGCAAGTTCACCATCTACATGCAGTAGAATTTAGTACACAGCACCAGCGTCCCCCACATGGGAAACCTGGCTTAAGTACCCCAGGACACAACACAGTTACCGATGAGGTCAGGATCGAACTGTCGACCTTTCGGTTTAAAGTCCATTGCTGTAACCGATGAGTCACCAATATCCCGTTGTTGTTCATTATCATGTTTGCTCATCCAACACCGAGATTTGTTTTACGCAAAAAATCAAGGGCGCCGGAAGCATCCGAGGTCAAGGGGGCGGGAAATCAAAAACGTCACTCCACTCTGGGTGTGAGTTAAGACCGGGAGTTTACAATGTATAATAAATTGTAATTTGAAACTCAGTAGTATTGGCATTATATCCATATCGTCCCTTGGGGTGAATAAGGTGACATCTGCAATGCTAACGCATTGCAGATGACACCTTTTTCCACTCAAGGGGCGATTTAAAGCTTGAGAAATCACTCCGCCGATTGTTTTACGTCTTTGTTTAGTGATTATTCACTAAGCCTCGTCATTATACCGGATACCCCCCCCCCCCGCCCCCCCCCCCCCCCCCCGTCCTCCCCGCATTGGCATAACCTATTAGGGACATGTAAAATACGTTAGAAATACATTTCGAGAGCTTCTCAGTTACAGTTCCCGTAAAGTGAAATCTCTTCAACTAGTGTACTTCATGCGAAACAGGGCACGCGCTGCCCCCTTGCCTCTATCCTCGGGGCAGTCACCCCCTGCTTCCGCCGGCCTTGTAAAAAACTAATGTATACATGGCTAAAAGGGTGAATCGCTAACGAAAACACTATAAAAAATAAACCGGAAAAGACACCAGATATCACCAAAAATTAAAAATTTTAAATCTCAGTTTTAAACGGGGCGGGAGAGGAGGGGTGGGGTGAGGCATGTTTTCATATCAAGCTCAACTGAGACTTTATTATTTTTCTTCCCCCTTGGTAGGGGGGGGGGAGTTGGGGAGGCATCGGATGAATATTTACATTTTTATGAGAAAAACATAAGCAAGAAGTAACCCTTTAGCACAAGAAACATAATAGCAACATTTCAGTTGACGGACCACAGGTGGGCCGTGAGATGCGAAGTTGCCATTACTGCTTCCAGAGAAATATTTGCCTCATGAATACACACACATAGTGTTATTTGTAATTCGGTTTATCCATACTTTATGTGCCCAGCGGCATGTCAAAGACTTATTTTTGGATGAGGAGGATTGTGAGATGGGGTGGGAAAAATTTTAATATTCACTTAGGCCTAAAAAGTTAAAAAATGTGTATCTTAGGCCCTCCCGCGTGGTTCTTTTCCATGCTGCATGCTCTCTTTTTATAACCAATACAAACTTTAAAAAATAAAAATTAAATGGTTTATGTCTGATATTTTACCCAAAGTTAATAAAATTGATAAATTTGTCCCTTGAGTGCAAAAAGGCTTTGCAATGCTTTAGCATTGCAAAGCCTTTTTGCACTCAAGGGGCGAAATACACCACCACCCATGCAATTCTGTAGATTATGAGGCCTAAAACAAAACAAAACCCAAGAACATGAACTTTTGATGACAAAGAAATAATTAAAAAATAAAAAATAAAATAAAAAAACGAACGCCCAAATGCAAATTTCCAAAACATGGCCTGAGAAACAAAAGATCTTCTTTGTGGGACCATATCAATAATATTATACTTGGCTCATTCTTCCCCCAAAACTCTTAATAAAAATAATATTTTTTTTAAAAAGAATTTTGTTTTGACTGCAATCAAAGCCGAAAAAAATAAGGCACAAGCTGTAATCAACAAACATCAACATTCCAGTTGAATAAAATTGACGTTCCAGTCGGACTGGACTTAATTATGAAGTTTATATGTTGAATGAATAATTTGTGGCAAACCAACGAGTTGTTGTAAACAAGCGATCACAAACAATGCACCCTTCAGTCGACGCTTTCCAGTTATCAACACATCTCATCAAACGAGAGCGTGCACTTCAGACCCAGTTCATGGAATGTCATCCAATCAGATGACACCTCGTGTTTCCTATAAGTAGATGGTATCCCATCAAGTGGTCACTTGAATCATTCGAAGCATATAATATTGTATTGACTTTTATAAATATTGCAGTTTCAAAAATTTTCAGAAGTGATCACCAAACTTTAATTCAAACATGGTATCGTTCAGTATAGATTTTCTGACTGGGAACGATTTGTTGATGGACGACAAGTTGAACCTCCAATTGTCTGACAGTAAATTGTCTTTGGATGACAGTGGAAGTGACGGGAGTTGCCGTCGCACCCCTTCACCAACACCCAGTGATTCGACGGGAAGCAACAGTAGCGAGAATGCCGAATCAATTGCCGCAGTTCTTCTATCGCTGGACAAGCAGACAGGAAAATTCGCAGATCCAGCTAGACACGAGAAACCACCGCATTCTTACATAGCCCTCATATCTATGGCTATTTTGAGTTCGTCTGAAAGAAGAATGTTATTAAGCGACATTTATCAATACATTATGGACACATTTCCGTATTATGACAATAAGGAAAAAGCGTGGAGAAACAGCATTAGACATAACCTATCTCTGAATGAATGTTTTGTGAAAAGTGGTAGATCAGATAACGGAAAGGGAAACTTCTGGTCTATCCATCCTGCTTGTGTGGAGGATTTCGCTCAAGGAGACTTCAGGAGACGCCAGGCAAGACGAAGGGCCAGAAAATGTATGAAGGAAACGGCACCAGCGCCAGAAATGCACCTGGGCTACAGATATAATTTAGGCTATGTTCCGATGACGTCATCTCAGATTGGGTATCACCCATACGCAGCGCCTGTCTATTACCCACCACCAGCGGCTTTCGCTCACCAAACTGTGGGATCGGCACCATATTACACAAGTCCCGCCCAGACTACTCTTCCAGCGTATCCTCAGAACGGCCATCGACGCAGCAGTGTTCACGGAATGCAACAAATGTCGCCAGAGCTAATTCATGGACTTCAGCCCATATCTTACGCAAGTGGAGTTCAACAGATGACAAATTTGACAATTCCAACCAGCACAGCAACAAATCTTCAACCGTTATCTCCAAGTCCACTAACGAGTGTGCAACAGGTCTCAACAGGACACAATCCAAGCATCCAGTCACTCTCTCCAAGTCCGTCAATGCAGCATTTACCATTATGGTAGAACTTTTTCTGATCACGTGACATATTTGTAAATAGTGACACAAGACTATGCATTTAAGTGCTGTGAACTGACAAAAAAGGTATGGCGATATTATTATTGTTAAATTGTATTCAGTGTGGTATAGAGTGGATTATTGCAAATACACCCATAGGTGGGTTTTCCACCAAACAGTTATTTCCGAGAATAAATACATGGGACGCTAACAAACTTTCAGCTCATGGACCACCGGGTTGCACCCGGTGGTCCATGAACTGAAAGTTGTTTAGTGCTTTTTGTGTTTTTCACTGAAATTTGAAAAAAAGTCTGGTGGAAAACCGCTCAATGGGTGTTTAAAAATCAGTTGCTATGTATGGTACAGAAAGTATTTGGTGCTCAATTAAGTGTGAGCAATTGGTGTGGCGCATTGAGGACAGCATTGACAGTGCATGTGTGGGGTGGAGGGCGAGATAGAAGTGAATGCCAATTCTTTCCCATGACCATGAAATACTCGACACTAACGGGAGGGGGACACAGTACTTCGTGGGGTATTTGTAGTAATAAGGTGTACACGTGTACATGATGAGGATTTTTTCATTTCTAATGATTACATTGTAGAACAGCAGAGTGTGTGAAAAAACCTTAGGGTACATTTTTCACCTGGAACATATTAATTTTTTTGGAAAAAATCGTTCACTTCATTGACAGTAGGGTTATGGCCTGTGGTTCACCAGGTACCAAGCGCCTGGTTTACCATTCCTTTAAAATTGTAAAAAAAAATATATCGAGTGGAGATTGAACTCACGGAGTTTGAGAAGTTATCCTCTCGATCTATTCGGCAGGTGAATTACAGTACGTGGAAAGCGGACTGTAACTAAATCACCCGGGGAGTGGAATTATCACCCAAAGCATCACTTTCAAATTCTGTGCATGTGGACAAAAAACACAAGCAACGTTTCAGTCAAAGGACCTCCGAGTATGACTATTGGCTGGAACTTTGCTTGTGCTTGTAATGCTTTGCAACAAATTTGCAATTATTGCTTGGGTGGAATCTCCACGCAGCGGGTGTTTTGGTGATAATACACTCCCCACGTACTGTAAATTAAAATGTCTGTTAACACCAGACTCCTGTTATGATTGCAAAGAAAGCCCCTATGAGTTCTTTGTGCAAAACAGTGTAGGATACGGGCAAAACCATTGAATAAAACGTGGGTCTGTCAAATTCTTGCGAACAGTGTGGATATTTGTGAGGCAGTTCCTTTGCTATATTCTAACTGTTTGGTCAAGCATTAGTTCATAGTGAATTTGGTTTAGCGACAAGCCAGAAAATAAGCAGACTGACATCTGCAAAATGAGGTCCCCAGAGGGTGAATTTAGTGATGTTACCCAGCACAGAAGGGTAGCATCACTAAATTTACCCTCTGTGAACCTCAATCTGAATCGGAGTCTCAAAACTAAACAGAATAGGTACCCAGAGGATAAATTGGTCCACTGTATGGGATAGCATCATCAAATGCACCCTCTGGGGACTTCAATCTGCAAATGTCAGGCGGCCTATTTTCAGGCCTGCTTAGCGATGGGCAGAAAACACAATTCTTACTGTCTATTGACCAACGTATTTCTCTCCCGACAGTTTATCCACGTCGGTTAGTTAACTGTTCAACGTGGACGCACTGTACGACAGGAATAAGTTCCATGGAAATTATCGAGAGGGTGGTGCCAGACGGAGTGATTAATAGGTGGATCTTCTGTGATCGGAACTACCGAAAACTAGGCGGGTCATAACTGCAAAAGTTATTGGGCGTATTCAAGTATTTTTTTATAGCGAAATTACAGGTTAGACACCCCCAGAAAGTACGGGTGAAACATTCCCCCAGACTTTACAGGTTAGACACCCTAGACATTAAGGAAATACATCCCCAGAAATTACAAGTTAGACCCCCCCCCCCCCCCCGCCCCCGAAGATACATGTTGGACACCCCCACTGCAGAGTGGTCGTAAAATATCTAAATCTCCATTTTCAAATGTTCCCTAGATTCGAGGAATTTAACAAAATCAATCTTGATTCACAGAATGCATTCAGTGCATTCAAATAAGATTGAATTGGTTAACTCATAACCCACTGAGTGTTTTCAAAATATTTTCCATCAAATCTAGTCATGGCTGCTTAGCAGCCATGACTAGATTTGATGAAAAATTCATCTGAATTTAACTAAAGGAATCTTTGGTTAGGAAATCCATTCCATTTACAGGAGAGAAATTTAGTTGAATGTGCCCAAGGCATATTTATTTCACTGGCCATAGATTATGTGTCCCCGACATGAATATCCGCCAGCAGCATGCAAGGAGTTAAATTCCTCGATGCATTATAGGAAAGATTGTTACGCTTTGCAAGTACAATTTTACCCAAACAAAAATACATTACGAGGAAAGTTTTCTGTGCACCATCTCAGAATAAAAAAACGCAAAAATCACTTGCAACCTTTCAGCTCTTAAACCACCGTGTGCTATTCGATGGTCCGTGAGCTGAAAGTGTGCTGCTGCTTCTTGTTCTTTTTTTTCTCAGAAATGAGATATATCTATCAAAGAAAAAGTGCACCGGAATTTCGCACAGTAATACAATTTTTGCAAGTTATAAAATTTTCCCTTTTTTCGCCGACTTTAGCTATTTAAGTTTGATAAGAAAGGACTACATTTATTTTCGGGAATTTTGATATTTGTTTGTGAAGTTTTTCCTGAAATTTTCAATCGTATACTCACACAAAAGAACACAGTCCTCGTAACATTTTTAACTAGGAGACGCACCTGTTATTTTTTCTCCAATATACTGTCTGACAAGCCAGAAAATAAGCAGACTGACATCTGAAAAATGAGTCCCCAGAGGTGAATTTAGTGATGCTACCCTGCACAGCAGGGTAGCATCACTAAATTTACCCTCTGTGAACCTCAAACTGAATCAGGGTCTCAAAACTAAACAGAACAAGGTAGTGAAGGTACCCATAGGATAAATTGGGCCACTATACGGGATAGCATGATCAAATTCACCCTCTGGGGACCTCATTCTGCAAATGTCAGACGCCTTATTTTCAGGCCTGCTGTGTGATATGGTAGTGGGACTGTCGGATGCGTTTTTGATATTTGACATTTATACAATTGTGTGAGAAAATACTTCTATCAATTACATGATAATACCATCTTCTGACAGATCTTTGGAAAGCTATCTTCGATATTTTTCGTAGGATCAATGTGAAAAGCTGTTATTATTACGATGTCGAAATAATCGAGAACAAATTAAGTTCTCGCACACTTCAAACTTTGCGATATTTGTTTACAACCCTTTCCCCCCAAAATTTACAAAAAATCGCAATTTAATTTTAATTTGATTCAATTGTTACCCTGAAAAACATCTTGTGGCCCATCATTGGAACAAGATCGTCGAAACGAAGGGTCATTGGTCATGATTGTGAATCAAAACATTAAAGTGTTCAGTTTGTAAAGATATTTTTAATGTGTCGTCCACAGTTCGTGTTAGATTTCGACAAATACGGTTATAGCCAACTCATTTATTTCCTAGTTTATTTTCCGGATCATTTTAATTTTTTTTATCGCTTGGTCTGCTTTGTTTGTTACCTCGCCCCATATATATTTCTCATTGGACCATATTTCTGTGCATGTCTTTGGAATGTGTTCAGAAAGTGCGTGGTCATTTGGCACTAAATGTCGATGAACTTTTTTTGTCACAATATTTCTTGGGCGGTTTTTCTCGCTCACTAGCACTCATGGCAGCGACTTGATAACCTTTCCCACACCATTACTACATCATGGGCACGATATGAGTCGATAAGACGTGGACGGGACAACCGTTACTTATTCCCAGTTCCTTATTCGACATTCGTTATCGACCGATGAAATCGGTCGATAACGAATGTCGAATTATGAACTGGGGATTTGTAACGGTTGTCACGTCAGTCGATAAGACATCACGTTTTTACACTCGTTGACAGAATTTTTTTTGAGGGGGTGGGGTGTGGTATCCATGTTTGTTCCCTTCAGAACACAATGAAAGAGTCTCCACATCGCAGAAGAAACAGACGACAAGCTAATTCCAATTTTATTTTCTCTAAATATCACACGTTGTCGGAAACGCTTTCAATTTTCATCAATAAATTAACCGGAAAATTGCTTCACCTATTACGCGAGTGGAAATTGGTGACTGTCCAAATTATCACCTTCCAACGATGTGGTGACAGGAGACACTTCAAGATTTTATTAAACTAATTAGATAACATAATGACAGAAGAACTATTAAATATAAAAGTCATTATTCGTGAGTTATCCCGAAAGAAATAGTGTCGGATCAATTATGTCCATTTACTGAACCATATAACCTGGTAATGTCCCCAGACAGCATGGCCACCAACTACGCACTGGAAGAATTGGTTTCCTTAAAGAAAATTGGTTTTGATACCTGCCAATACTTGGATCATCGGAAAGCTCAAACAAGAGCTTTCCAAGGAGCAAGGTTTTGGCAGGTATCATCATCAAAGAAAAAGTAAGAGTTTTGTTTTGCAGTTATTCTACAGCTTTTTCCGGTTGGTACCGTATAACACGCTTTTTCTACCATAAAACATACTGGCAGACAAAGCCAGCGTTTTTTTTTAACCATTAACCTAACACGAAAGGCAGACGACACTTGCAAATAAAATACTTGAATAACTCCTTTTTTTCATTCAAAAACATAGCGTATGACCCCTTATTGGAACGAGTTCGTTCCTATGAGGGGACATAAGCTATGTTTCTGAGAGAAAAAATGGAAAATATAATGAAAATTGAATGAATTCACCGGAACAGATTATAGAAACATGAAGAATGCGTGTGTGTGTTGTTGGCAGATGGATGACCCAGTTCGTTTTGTGAACCCAGAGGAACGAAAAAGAGGAAATAAAGGTCATATATTTTCAAGACTTGCGCTTAAAGTCCATCTGAGAGGTTAGTTTTGAATTTTAAAAATGGCCCCATTGTCGACTCCAACCTTTGAGATGGGTTAGCAACGTTCTAATGAGGGGCCATAAGCTATGTTTTTGAGTCCAGAAATGAAATTTTTAAGTCATTCAAAAAATTTGTTGGCAAGTGTCGTCTGCTTTTTAAATTCAGCAACGAGTTAACAGAACAACCAAACCGATGTTAAAAAGAACGCGAAATAGTTTGTTTAATCTCCCACAATGGTGAATACCAAACGAAGTCTTTTAAAAAAAAAGGTTCAAAACAGACGTTTGAAATTTTGGGCAGTAGAGGTTCCCTTATTAACAGCAGTCGACTTGCAATCCCAGAAAGGTATTCAAAACAGATTTTTCATTGACACTTGCTGCCTACCCGCCCTCAACCTCACACCCGTCAACGAAGCTCACGACTATTCGATGGTTGCAAGTTCGTCCCCTGAGTTCCAATGTGTTCTATGTGCCTACTGGCACATAGAACACATTGGAACTCAGGGACGAGTTTACAACTAACAAGATATTAATTAATGTCACTTTTACGGACGTTCTTGTACATGCTCAGATGGTAATCTGTTATTACACCGATGCTCAGAAACACTGCAATACCCATCAAATACGCTGCAGGACGCGCTAAAATAGTTTTTTACAACTTTATTGATGACATCAGCTCGTGACACTGATTCTTTGAAAGATCTCTGTTAGAGCTTTCCAAGACTCATTGTGAGGAGCTGATATAGACAAAAAGGCGTAAAATTTTCTTGCGGTATCCTAAAATTTATTTCGACAGATACTGTAACATGTACAAGCCTAAATACTCTAAAATTAAATCAAAAAGGCGAGTTCATCTAATTATTTTTGTTATACAATGTGTACATAATTAATTGTAAATAGCTGTTTTTGTACAATTATCAAATGTTGCTTGTTGATATAAATCGAGGAGAATTATTTTATTTTCTTAAATGTACCATGTAAATATTATATATTTATTTTATATATACTCAAAACTGTATGGCGAAGCTCGCAACTTTAATAAACTCGTTAAAGTTACAGTAACTTGACTTTCTTGGTCTTTTATTCAATGCTTCCATCATATATGGTAAAACCCACTTTTATTCCCCATGCGTATCCCCGGTAAGTGAAGCAGTGTTTTTTAATGTGGTAAACAAGCTCTCTTTTACTGATAAAATAGAACCCATTTACCAATGCCGGGGTTGGAAGTCCTTTAAAATGGGCAACATGGATATAAACACTTGCGTGGACTTGACTTTTTATCCACGGTGCTGTCACGATTAGCCATTGTGCAGAAATATGTGACTTTGAACAGTTTAATAAACACCATTAAATAAATAAATAAAACCATTTTTTCCATTGAGGTTTACTATACTTCAAAAGTTGCGTCGAAAAGTTTTTGACGAAACGAACGAATTTTATGAATTTTATGTACCCAGGGTAATTGCGAACAAACTACTGCTCGCTGCCCCTCAGATGAACGATCTCTGTATGCTCCACACAGTTACAGCCCCACTGACCATTACACGCTGGGAGCGACGCGTGCGTTGCGGGAACTATGATAAAATAACAATGAACGAGAAGCGATATTTTTCTTAATTTAAAATTTAACGATTGTAACACCACTATTTTGGGCCTCGCTGTCGAGCAAAGACAACAAGGAATTAGACCTCTGGATTGATGACAAAATACCGAAATTTCAAGCAGAAAATGTTTCCAATAATACATCATGTAGGATTGAACCAATTCAGTCTTGTTTGGCAGAGCTCATTGAGCTCTGCCAAACAAGACTGAATTGGTTAAATTTATAGTTGCATTATGGGAAATGTTTTTAGGTTGAAAATTTGGTATTCGGCATCAGTGTCAAGAATGTTAAATATATAATCTTTTCTCCATGGGAACCCTGGGAAGTTGAGCAGTGCCTGTTTAATGCGGTAAACAAGTTCAGCTTTTTTTGGTAAAATAAGACGCACCCGGAACCAAACCTGGGGTGGAAGTCCTCTAAACTAAATTTGACTTCATACCCTCAGATGAACGATCTCTGTATGCTCCACACAGCTGCAGCCCCACTGACCATTCCACTCTGGAGGCGATGCGTGCGTTGCGCGAAATATGATAATATAACAATTAATGAGAAGCGTTATTTTTCTTAACTTAAAATTTAACGATAGTGACATCACTGTTTTGAGCCTTGCAGTCGAGCAAAGACAACAAGGAATTTGACATTGTCCAAAAGCAATCCTGTATGGGTTGATTGCAAAATACCGAACTTTCAAGCAGAAATTGTTTCCAATAATAGTTAGAAACTGAACCAATTCAGTCTTGTTGTGTCAGAGCTCTGCCAAACAAGACTGAATTGGTTAAATTTATAGTTGCATTATGGGAAGGGTTTGTAGGTTGAAAATTTGGTATGGTAAAACCCACTTTTATTCCCAACAAAACCATATCATGTGACCCCCTCATTGGAACGAGTTTGATGAGCTTGTTCCAATGAGGGGGTCACATGATATGGTTTTGTTGAAATATTTTGAAAAATTATTTTTTTTCAACGGCTCAATTTGCAAATTACGCAGGCGGATGCGGACGATTCGTTAGGTAAAGGATTATACTGGTGCTGTCTAACTCCGTCGTAAACCCAATATGAATAGGCAATCCAGACTATTAGAAAATTGACAGGTATCACAAAGGTGGTCGAAAAAAGTCATTTATCGTCCTTTGTTTCCCCGTGGGAACCCCGGGAAGTAAAGAAGTGCTTGTTTACTGTGGTAAACAAGCTTTGTTTTACTGGTAAAATAGGACCCGGTCATCAATGCTTGGGGTGGAAGTCCTCTAAAATGGGTAACATGGATTTAAACGATTGACTGAACTTGGTTTTGTCTCCATGTTGTGGTCATGATTAAATAAATAAATAAATAAATAAATAAATAAATAATTTTTTTTTAAATGAATAAATTAATAAATCGTCCTATGAGTTCAACAAGACGCCATCTGCAATTCCAGAGCATTGCACGTGGCATTTTGATGCACTTAACCCTTTACCCAACGTAACGTCGAAAACCGGCCGGCACTATTTTAAAAAAATCGCCAATTTTCATTATTTCTACAATTTTTGTCTCAAAAACATAGGTTATGACCCCTCGTTGGAACGAGCTCGTCGAGCTCGTTCCAATGAGGGGGTCATAACCTATGTTTTTGAGACAAAAAATGGAAAAAAATAGTTATTCAAGAATTCTTTTTGCTAGTGTCGTCTGCTTTTCAAGTTAAGAAAAGGGTTAACGGACGATATATAGTTCAAAGCCCTAACATAATCTCCATTATCGCTTCAAATGTCATTTTTTTAATGAATTTTCCCCGAAGGAATTTGTGCTATGTGTTAGACTGGATACGTTCAATCTTAACTGCAGGGTGAGTTATCTACAAAATAGTCTGCAATAAAGAATTGTATGAAATCCAAATCTCCCCAGAATTCGATTTTTTTCGAACAATTAAGATGGTTTTGAATTGAATCGAATCAGCGACAAGATTCGAAATCGAATCGAACAACGAAATTTCACATGACCCTATCTTAAATACTAACAAATAAACAAATAATTTAATAAATACTGATCTTAAATAAATAATAAATAATAAAGCTAAATGTAGTTCGTATTTGTCCTTGTCTTACATCAAATTTCAAATTCGATTTATCGTACTGTTGAAGTTTCAATTCAATTCGTTTATTTGTCTTTTTTCATACAATGGCGTAAGACGATATTTAAACACACACAAATACAAATAACACGTGCGCAGTTGTTCTAATGTGGAAAATAAATTTATGATTTTCAGAGGTTCTTTGACTTTAAAGTGTGGTCGAGTATCTATTGTTTACAATATCGTGAGAACACAATCAGTGCTCGCCGCTTGCAAGGACTCGCCGCTACTTAATAGCCGCGTGGGCCTGCATGCCCGAGCATGGAGTGTATTCGCATCTCAGTTACAAACAGGGGCAGGGTGAGTGTTTATTTCTTGCAACAAATAAATAAAAATATTCTTATGAGCACTGATAGGGGCGCAAGGTTAAGGCTTTTCTAAGCCCAGCCCATGAGCCCCCAAGGGATGAGTTCGTCTAGCTCTCCCCAATGAGGGATCAGAGGCTATGCCCCATTCGAGAATAATTAATGACTGCCAGGTTTCCGTTGCAGTTTGACCTTGGCTGAGAGGGTTTATCAGGTGGCAGGAAAAGAGCTAAACACTCGAGGGTGTTCGCATTCTATTTATTTCAAAATGAGAAAAAAAATTGTAAATTGTTTATATTTCACGGCTATACGCGAACGGCTCATTTCATGCACACTCTGTAAATGGCCCTAATTTATTTATTGATTTATTTTGGTTTAACGACACTTTCGACAGCCAGGGTCACCTCGTGCCGGATAGTTTTACGGGTGGAGGAAGCCGGAGTGCCCAGAGAGTACTACCGAGAAACGGCGAGCAACTGTCCGACTCCCCAACGTACCAACTCCACACAAGTAGGGTTAATATTGCGTCGCGTGAGAACCATAAGGTTCTATCTTCCAGTGGAAGATAGAACCTAATGGTTCTCACGCGATGATTGGTTGAAGAAAAGTGCACATTCGACGTGCAGTACGCTTTAGTACAAGGCGCCATCATGCTCCCACGTTGGCAATCGGGATCAAAGATATCGGATAGAACAATGTAACCGATATCTGTGATCTGGATTAAGTGCCTTCAGCCAAGGACACAACGCAGTTACCTATGGCGGGGGGTGGGGGGGGGGGGGGCGGTGGCGTCGCGGTAACCGGTTCTCGTCAGACCACCGAAGTTAAGCAACGTCGAGCGCGGTTAGTAGTTGGATGGGTGACCATTTCAGCGACTGATTCGTGCTCTCGCGCTGTGTCCCTGGGCATGGCACTTAACCCCGATTGCCTACATGGGGGCACGATGACGCTGTGTACGCTGTGCACGTCGATGGTGCGCATGTCTTCAACCAATCTAACTGTGCCGCGGTGCAGAGTTCAGAGTTACGATGTTGGAGAGCTGCTCGTCGTTGTTCGGTGGTTCTCTACGGGTACTCCGGCTTCCTCCACCCGTATAACTGTCACCGACATGATATGACCCTGGCTGTTAATGTGTCGTTAAACCCTAATAAAAAAAGAAACAAATAAAAAAGTTACATCTGGCACGAGTCGACTCGTAGACCTTTCGGTCTGAATTGTAATGACGTAACCACTGAACCAATGTACTCCTTGGAAAGACCCGAAGGGTTAAGATCCACTCTCGAAGGATTGTGAGATATCCTTGAGCTTTTCACAGTATTTCCATGTTTAGAAAAACTGCAATTGCACATTCCATCATTGTATCACGTTTGTAAATTGAAGTACAAACGAAGACAAACAAGAAGATGAGACGAGCCATATAACTACATAATCTTTTTAAGTCTGACATTCAGTCACCCCCGGAAAAAGCACACACACTCGCTCTTTTTGAGAGTTTAGCTGTCGGACTGTGTGGCGAAAACTGTGTAAACAAGGAATTATTACAGTTTGTTACGAAACTTTGTTTTTAACTTCCCTTCTTCCCCCACATGTCAGCAAAGACAATTTTATCCACCGTGCATAATATCGCGGTCAGTGGACCATGGATTGGAAAAGAAACCGGCCCTGGATAGTTTCCTAGTAGCGGCTCACTATCGTTGTGCACTATGGGCAACTTGAGTAACAATGAGTATGGACGTATCCACGAGTTTCCAGGAAGGACTTTTTGTTCTGATAGTGAAACCCAAGAAGGACCAATCTTTGGTCGAACCATGACTTTTAGGTAATACCCAGGATGCGCATGCAGCTGGTATATTTTTAACCCTTGACCCAACGTAACGACAAAACCCGGCTAGGGCTATTAACAAAAATTGCCATTCAATTTTCATTATTTTTAATTTTTGCGACAAAAACATAACTTATGACCCCTTATTGGAACGAGCTCCGTTGAGCTCGTTCAAATGAGGGGTCATAAGCTACGCTTTTAACGCAACAAATAAAAAAAAATAGTTATTCAATAATTTTGTTTGTAAGTGTCGTCTGCTTTTCATGTTAGGTGAAGGTTTAAACGCGGCTCTCGTCAGATCACTGTAGTTAAGCAACGTCAAGCTCGGTCAGTCCTTGGATGGGTGACCATCTGAGCTATCGATTCGCACTTCCGCGTCGTGTCCTTGGGCAAGGCACTTAACGCTGGGTGTCCACATTTAACAGCCAGGGTCATATCATGTCGGTGACTGTTTTACGGGTGGATGAAGCCGGAGTACCCAAAGATAACCACTGAGCAACGATAACATTAATTGGTAATATCTTCACCCAATGCATCGATCAAATTTGTAATGCAAACACTAAACTTAAAACTCTCCAGGCAGTTTTGATTCGGCCCCACAAAGCAGATCTTCTGTTGCTCAGGCCATGTTTGTAAAATTACACGTGGGCGGGCGGTTTTTGATTTGATTTTTTATTTTTGTAATTATTTCTTTGCCATCAAAAGTTATGTTCTTGGTTTGTTTTATGTCTTGGGCCTCATAATCTACTGAATTGCATGGGTGGTGGTGTATTTCGCCCCTTGAGTGCAAGAAGGCTTTGCAATGCTAAAGCATTGCAAAGCCTTGTTGCACTCAAGGCACAAATTTATCAATTTCATTAAATTAAATTGGGCAAAATATATCCGACATAAACCATTTAATTTTGATTTTTTTTTTAAAAGTTTGCATTGGTTATAAAACGAGAGCATGCGGCAGCCAAAAGGACCACGCGGGAAAGCATGAGAAACAGATTTTGAACTTTTTTAGGCCCTATTGGTTGTGCGTTCTTTCAAACTATTACTAGTTACACTATGGAATATTCTCTTTCCAGGATATTTTTTTTTCAAATTGGCATGAGTGATAGACAAATATGGTGTCCGAATGCCACGAGCCACATATTTCACAATTTGGGCATGCAAAAAATAAATTATTACAAGTATAGTTGTTCCAAATATCCATGGGATCCGCAGAAACGTGCGGCAGTGCTTGCTTACTTTGGTAAACAACTCTTTGGGAGCGCGGTGGCTCAATGGTAGACTGTTGGACTTCTATAGTAGAGGTCCCGAGTTCGATCCCCACCAGGAACGACCCGCGTTGTGTCCTTGGGCAAGGCACTTTATCCCGGTTGCCTACTCGGGGGTACGATGACGCCGTGTACTAAGCCGTACTGCACGTCGATGGTGCACATGTCTTCAACCGCTGTAACCCTGCTTGAGCGGATCTTGAACAGAGAATGTTGAGGAGCTGACAGTTGCTCGTCGATGCTCAGTGGTTCTCTCCCGGTACCGGCTTCCTCCACCCGTAAAACTGTCACGGTCGCGATTAGCCATTGTGCATAAGTATGTGACCTTAAACACCAATAAATAAATAAATAAATAAATAAATAAATAAATAAATAAATAAATGCTTTCATTTTTATGCCCCCGACTTAAGTCAGGTGGCATACAGTGATTGAAGTGTGCGTGTGTCCGTCCGTCCGTGTGTGTGTCCGCGTGTGTGTGTCCGAGCCAATAAGTCGAAAAATGTTAGGGCCACAGTCATCAAACTTCACAAAATTATAAAGGACCGTGGGAGGATATGTCACACACCAAAGCCGAGTTCGTACCTTCAAGGTCAAGGTCACATTTCAAGGTAACACTAAAAATCGGTCAATATTCGTGTCTCAGCCATAACTCAGAAACGAATCATAATACAATTGTTAAACTTTTTACAAATATTAAGGACAGTCAGAAGGTGTGTCACGTATAAAAGTTTCCGCCGCATCTGAAAGGTGAAGATCATAAGGGGGTGGGGGGGGGCATGTGTTACCTTAGTAACATTCTTCTTGTTTTTTTTTTAGCTAAAACATAGCTTATGACCCATCAAAAAGTTCGTTCCAATGAGGGGCCATAAGCAATGTTTTTGAGACAAAAACGCATAACAGATAATTAAAATTGAATGGTGATTTTAGTGAATAGCGCTGGTCGGTTTTTACATTGGGTAAAGTAAAGAAAATAACTCGTCACAAATTTTTTCCTTATAGTTTTTTTTTCTTAAAAAAAAAATGTACAAATAATGAGTCTGCTCTATTGTTCATCTGTCTAATTAGAACTCTTTCGGTATGTATGGGGTCTCCATAGGTCACCACGAGATGATTCAATTATCTCAGATTGGACCAAAGTCCAGAGTTTGTTGGATGTTGCAGGCCAATTCAAGCCATAACCCCAAGTTCAGAATGTCGTATTTTGGATGAATCTAATGTAATATAAGGTTCTATTTGAATAAAGTACAAGACAAGACTGGTCCACTGCATACAAAATATTGTCACGCTGAGATGGGCACCAAATAGCCCTCCCAGACCTTTTAATGCGGGCGATTTCCCGCGCTGTAGAATTTTTAGAACAAGGACGTGGCTAGAGGTTTCTGATTGGGGTGGGGTGGTGTAAGGTAGTGAATTTCCATATAGGGGAGGGGGAACCCCCCCCCCTCCTGGACTCTCCCCGTATTTGGAAATTCACTACAGAGAAAGATTTTGAAAATGAAGCCATGAAAGGGGGTATAAAATTGATTCTAGTAACTGAAATGCCAACACATTTATGATAGAATTATCAGGTTATTATTATTTGGTGCAAGGCACTTAACCCCGATTGCCTACATGGGGGGGGGGGGGGGGGCACGATGACGCTGTGTACTAAGGCGTACTGCACGTCGATGGTGCGCATGTCTTCAACCAATCTAACCCTGCCTGTACCCGGTTCAGAGTTACGATGTTGGAGAGCTGACAGCTGCTCGTCGTTGCTCGGTGGTTCTCTCCAGGTACTCCGGTTTCCTCCACCCGTAAAATTGTCACCGACATGATATGACCCTGGCTGTTAATGTGTCGTTAAACCCTAATAAAATAAATAAAAAAAAAATTATTTGGTATTATTCTGGGAATTGAATATGTGCTGAACAAATGCTCAAGCTGAGAACTATGAGCAATTCACACTCTCCTAACATTAAATCAGATATTATGCAGGAATGATCAATTTTCGATGTTTCATCATTTTGTAACTGTGAATCATGGAATTAACTCAGAATAACAATTATACATGATGTAATTTTCTTGAAGCGCATTTCGAGGATTTTTTTTATTACGATGAATAAAGGTACTATAGAAATCTTGTACCGACTGACATCATGCATACTTATGAAGCTCGACATTGCGTACACTGTCGTTGTAAATAGTAACAGTTAGAATTTTTACCGATTTGAAACCGAGTTAGAATTTTGGGAAGTAAAGGAGACATCGACATCGCCAAAGCAGCTCTAAAGTCCAGATAGGTGTAATTTCCAGCTACTCATGACCTGCCCTCCGAATTTCCAACTGTAGGAAATTTTGGCCAGGGTTGGTGGGGAGGGGGGGGGGGGGCACCCCACACACACCCCTGTCGCCACATCCCTGTTTTAAAATGCCAGGTCTGCCAAATACTATATTTTTTTAGTAAAAATGGCACCGTTGGCACCATACAGGGTGAATACTGGTTCAAATCGTCGGCTGAGTGCTAGAATGTTCTATGTCCCATAGGGGACATAGAACATTCTAGCACTCAGGCGAAATGGCGGACCATAAACTATGTTTCGAGGCAAACATTGGAAAAGTAAATTTGACTGACGGTTTTTGTGAATAACCCTGGTCGCTTTTGACAGTTACGTTTGGCAAAACGTTAACCTCCAAAATTAGGACTTACAGTTGATGGGAATCGAGCCGTGGTAAGTTATTAAACAGCAAGAATGACTCAGTGTAAACAGAGGATAGAGTCTCGTCATGTGATTGAAGCATGTCTGTTGGTACAACATCCAGTTTTCTCGTTTCCTCTTTGTTTGTCAAATAGCAAAAGGTATATTTACTCAAATAAAGGTATTTGCATCTAGAAACTCATGTCTTAACGACAATGTGTTCAGTTAATGAGCTGTAGTTGTTAATATAACGATGGGATATTCGCGGGACTGTTTAATGAGATTAAAAGTATTAATATTACTAATTACATGGACAAATGGACAAACCTCAACGAATTGTAATAGAAGGAATTGTAAGTTACCAGACTGCAGATGTGCTGGTGTCGACATTCCTGGAGGACTCAACGTTAAACAGACTCCACAAATTATTCTTTTGGCTTTCGACGACGCTGTGAACTGGGAGAATTGGGAGTTTTATAATTCACTTTTCCCACCGGATGGATCTCGAACCAATCCCAATGGATGTCCGATGAGCATGTCTCTGTTTGTATGGCATAAATTTACTGATTATTGTATGATAAGAAAATTATACATGAGAGGAGCAGAAATAGGTGTGCACAGCGTCACTCACCGCGTACCGCACTGGTGGTGGTCAAACGCGTCAGCTGATGATATATCGTTTGAAGTTAATGACCAGAGAGCTTATTTGTCTAACCTGGGAGGAGTACCATCATCCGAAATTCGAGGATGGAGAAGCCCCTTCATTCAACCAACGGGTGATACGTTATTCAACATTTTATATACGAACAATTTTACGTACGATACGACACTGACATATCCGTGGCCGAATAATGTACACTCACCTGTTTTGTGGCCGTATACACTGGACTTCCCTTACCACCTTGTATGCAACGTTCTTCCATGTCCTAAAGGCACATACCCAGGATTCTGGATAATACCCGTCGTATGTGTTATGGATCATTTGGGACAAAGAAGATGTGCATATACAGACTCTTGCCAAATACAAGCAAAAACAAAACAGCAGTCCTTAAAAATGTTATGGCAGAATTTTGAAAGAAGCTATACAACAAACAGAGCACCTTTTTACATAAACCTCCACTCAAGATGGCTGGAACAGCATCATAACTTCGAAGCCTTGGATGCTTTCTTGGAAAAACTTCACACAAACTACAATGACGTGTATGTTCTCACGTACTGGCAAGCGTTACAGTGGGTGAAAAACCCGACAACGTTGGATAAAATCAAGGATTTCAAACCGTGGCAGTGTGACAGAAAGAGCAGCAACGAAAATGAGGCGAAGTGTGAATTCACAGTTCGACCCAAGAAAGTGTCATCTAATGGAAGCAGAATATCCCCTTCAGGGTACCAAGATGTGGTGACACTATCTCCAACGCTGAGCGTGGACATACTCCCAGATAACTCACGCTCATCAGACACTGGTAAAAATACATTTTCTCTGTTCTTTCCAAACAGAACAGTCATTGGAGGGATCGTTTTGATTTTTATATTGCATTTCATTGTGGAAATAATCAGATAATTATAGCATTCACTGGGTATGGCTAAAAAACCAACAACAACAACAAAAAAAAAAACAAAGTTACTTTAGTGAGAGAACTGTACAATTCCGTTACCCGGTGTATGCACCTGTCTGCACATTCGGGATCAAATTTAACATTGAACAGACATCTTTTGAGTATATTTTCTGGGTCGTCTGCTATTAACTATTTACCCAACGCAGATGATAACAAAATTTATTATTTCAAATATCATTTTTTTAAATTTTAAAAAAAATTTCAACAAAACCATATCATGTGACCCATCGTTGGAACGAGCTCGACGAGCTCGTTCCAACGAGGGGTCACATGATATGGTTTTGTTGAAATTTTTTGAAAAATAATATTTTTTCAACTGCTGAATTTACATATTACGCGGGCGGATGCGCGCGATTCGTTAGGTAAAGGGTTAATGATTGAAACAAAAATTACGCTTCGTTTTGTTCAGGAAAGTGAATACTTTTATTTGTGGATGGCTATTTTTTGGTTTGCTGCCATTTTTCTTCAAGTGATATGCCATTTGACTTTTTTTTCTGAGGTTCATAGATTTTTTTATTTTATTTTCATTCCTTTTTCTCCGCCCAAAAACAAATCATATCCCTACTGCCACTCCCAGCACCACACGCTGCTCTCAGCGATGACGGACTATTTTTTTATTATTTGCAAATCGGTTGAGTTGAATCAATTATAAGGGTTGTTTTAGGAAAACAAATAAAAAGAAAATAAAATCAATACAAAAGTTCACTGCTCGGATTTGAGTAGGACCCTGCGAGTCGGAAAGCAAAATCGACTCGACTCGTCTCCAATCTACGGATGTCTTTTTTCTCGAGTCGATTCGGTCCCGAAAAACGACAGAGTTTTCATTGTGAGTTCTTTCTTTAAACGATGCAATAATCCAGTTTGGCCGCGAAAGAATTAGAAAAATATGTTACAAAACCCTATTCGTATCATTGTTAAATGATACCAACATTTACTGAAGCATCATCGCGGTCTTAGTAACTTCATCACCTGAAGATAAGGTGAAACACGCCCAATGGATGATAGATAACTCTATTTGTGGAGAATGAAGTGCACTCTGAGCACTCGAGTCGGTTCATTCGCACCAGACCAGTTCCCTTTAGACCAATTCCCTTTAGACCAATTCCCCTTAGACCAACTCATGCGTTCTACTTTTAAAATAATTCTATATCAATAATTTGATATATTTATAAATATTTATAAATATGTATTTAATGTTATTGATATTCTTGTCTGAAAATAAGCAGTCTGTCATTTGCAGAATGAGGTCCCCAGAGGGTGAATTTGCTGTTGCTATCCCATACAGTGGGTCAGTTTATCCTCTGGGTACCTCTTTCTGTTTATGTTTGAGACCTTAATTCAGGTTGAGGTTCACTGAGGGTAAATTTAGTGATGCTACCCTGCTGTGCAGGGTAGCATCACCAAATTCACTCTCTGGGACCTCATTTTTCAGATGATAGTCTGCTTATTTTCTAGCTTGTTGATATTTTAGGAACTGAAATGTTATAAACCTATATTTTTTGTATGTTATGCGTATAAATATTTTTTTCATCAAATAAAGTGCTTATCAGTAAATAAATGTTTTCTTAATTATCATTAATCAACCCTTAATCAATAACAGTATGTAGTTGGTCTAAAGGGAATTGGTCTTTTGGGAATTGGCCTAAAGGGAACTGGTCTAAAGGGAATTGGTCTAGTGGGAAGACACCCTCGAGTCCGTATACTTCCATTTAACTTAATCTGTTATTGGTGTTTTGACTGCATGAACAACCCAATATGCCGTGCCCAATTTGGAAAACGTGTTACAACTTGTCAAAATTGTTACTTGGAGGTTCTATCAGGCAGGAAAGGGCTGTAGCTTGTATCAAAATATGTATACATGGAATAGTTAGCCGATTGAAGGTCGCATTTACGCGATGACAGAAAGTTAAATCCCCTCTCTGTTGAGAAGAAATTGGGCTGTCGGTTTTATAAGAATTGACTCGAAAAATGACTCGACTAGCGAATTTTAAACCAGAATCGAATCGTAAATCGACTCAAACTAAAATATCCGACTAGCAGGGCCCTAGATTTGAGTACGATTTTATCCTCTCGTGGGCCACGCGGATTATTTCACTCGGCTAACGCCTCCGCGCGCCCCACTCGGGGATAAGTATCCTAGCAGTGAACTATTGTCTATATATAAATTTTGAAGTGCTTTCTTGTTATTCTCTGTCACTAATGACAAGTTAACCCTTTACCTAACGTAACGGCAAAAACCGGCCAGCGCTACTCTAAAAAATCTCCAATTAATTTTCATTATTTTTTTCATTTTTTGTCTCAAAAACATAGGTTATGACCCCTCGTAGGAACGAGCTCGTCGAGCTCGTTCCAACGAGGGGTCATAACCTATGTTTTTGAGACAAAAAATGAAAAAAATTAGTTATTCAAGAATTATTTTTGCAAGTGTCCTCTGCTTTTCATGTTAGGTAAAGGGTTAAGGCATTACTCACTAGACGAGATGTGTGCAGACATGTCAAAGTAACGCCGGTATCAACATAACCGGTACTGGGACGGGACAGAGCCTGTCTCGCCGAAACCAGTACCGGCACCGGGACAAATCAACAACTGGATGACATATCGCAATCAGATGACAGAAATTCGCAAAAATTAGTTATTCAAGAATTTTTGTGCAAGTGTCGTCTGCTTTTCATGTTAGGTAAAGGGTTAAAAATAGGAAGACGACGCTTTCACAATCTGTTGATGTTCTGTAACTTTTTTCTGTTCATTATATCAAAAGTGCCCCAATACAGGCAATCGGGATAAAGTGCCTTGACTAAGGGACACAACGCAGTTACCCCTGACGGGTATCAAATCGTGGACTTTTCGGTTTGAAGGGGAGCGCGGTGGCTCAGTAGGTAGAGGTGCAGGCTGCAAGCCGAGAGGTCATCGGTTCGACCCCCACCTGCGGCAACCGCGTTGTGTCCTTGGGCAAGACACTTCATCTCCATTGCCCGCGTGGGGGCACGATGACGCCGTGTACTAAGGCGTACTGCACGTCGATGGTACGCATGTCTTCAACCAATCTAACCCTGCTTGTGCTGCAGTGCGGAGTTACGATGTTGGGGAGCTGGCAGCTGCTCGTCGTTGCTCGGTGGTTCTCTCCGGGTATTCCGGCTTCCTCCACCCGTAAAACTGTCACGGTCATGATTAGCCGTTGTGCATAACTATGTGACCTTAAACATCAATAAATAAATAAATAAATAAATAAATATATATTTCGGTTTGAAGTCCAGTATCGCAATTTGTGAGCCACCGCACTTTCTACACCGGGAAATAATGGCACAGCAAATTTGTCACTTTTTAAAGGGGTAGGTAAGTATGTCACATGGAAAAAAAGGCGCGGCAGGTATGTCACATTCTGGTCAACCAGTAGGCTACATTCATCTTATATATGTTTTTACATCAATGTTGGTTGCCTGTACAGGTAGCCAGCAATGATGTAGAAACAATGTTTAGTCATCTCAAGCTGATATATAATTTGTACAGTAATTATCATAAAAATTAATTTGATGCTTTAAGGGTAAGTTAAGCTAACTTAACACAAAATGTATTTTAAAAAAAAATAATTGATATGAAATAAATAATATTTAGAATAAATATCGAGAGTGGTGGCCGAGGGAAACGTGCGCTGGTCTCTCGTGCCAGAGGTCCCGGGATCGATCCTCGGTTGAGGAAAGTGCTCGTGGTGTCCGAATACTCTCTGTCAGCATCAATTGTGGGGTTTATGCTGTCACTGCGCACCGTCCTGTCGGATGGGGACGTAAAATGACAGTGCTCTGTGTGGAAAGAGACACACTTCGTGCAGGCTAACGATCCCTTCGTAGTATTCGATTAGAGCGAGGCCATGAAGTTGCCGCTACAAAGGTCATCCAACACACCTGCGCGCGCCATTGAGCCAAGGAGAGGCTTTAATATAAGTTGCATCACTTGTTGGTCAATCCCTGTAAAACGAATGAGGTTAAAAATGAAATAAAACGAAATCCGCAAAAATCGCAAAATAAAAAATAAATAAACAAATTCTCAATGAAAACACGAAAATGCAACCAAAAGTAAAATGAAAACTAGGAAAACAAAAATAAAATGAAAAAACTATAAAAACTAAAGAAACTGTTTATTCAAAATGCTCCTTTAGAAACAAAAGTGTGCCATATTTTTGCTGTGCCATTTTTTAATGGAACCCAACGGTGCTGTTGGATTCAATTATTATTGAACCTCGCCAGAAATGCAGGATGAATTCGCACATTTCACCGTAGACAGTGTGATGTATTTATTTATTTATTGGTGTTTTAAGGTCACATACTCATGCACAATGGCTAATCATGACCATGACAGTTTTACGGGTGGAGGAAGCCGGAGTACCCGGAGAGAACTGTCAGCTCCCCACGCCTTAGTACACAGCGCCACCGTGCCCCCACATGGGCAATGGGGGTGAAGAGTCTTGCCCAAGGACACAACGCGGTTGCCGTAGGTGGAATTCGGGCCGAGGACCTCTCGACTTGCAGCCTGCACGTCTACCTACTGAGCCACCGCGCCCCAGACAATATGATACTAGACGATAACATCCAGGGCGTCAGTGCTTTCGTTCACTGAGGTTTCACGACAGGTTCAACAGTCAGAGTCACATCGTATCAGAGTTTTACGGGGTGGAGGAATCCGGAGTGCCCTGAGAAAACCACCGAACATCGGTAAGTAACCGTCAGAATCTCAGCTTACTAACTTTGCACAAGCAGAGTTAACAGCTGTTGATGGCAAGTGCGCCATCAATGTGTAGTACACTTTAGTACACAGCGCTACCTACGTGTACAATCGGGTTTGAGTGTCTTGTCCAAGGACACAACGCAGTTACCGCTGGGAAGGAGCGAACCGTAGACCATTCGGTTTAAAGTCCACTGCTCTAACCACCCTGGTATCCCGACGCCTTTGCTAAATTAACCCTTTACCCAACGTAACGACCAAAAACGGCCAGCGCTATTCACAAAAATCGCAAATAATTTTCATTATTTTTTCATAAAAACATAGGTTATGACCCCTCTTTGGAACGATCTCGTCGAGCTCGTTCCAATCAGGGGTCATAACCTCTGTTTTTGAGACAAAAAATGAAAAAAAAATAGTTATTCAAGAATTTTGTTTTCAAGTGTCGTCTGCTTTTCATGTTAGGTAAAGGGTTAAGAAAATCTGGCGTAGCCAAAGCGGTCCCTATTACTATTGACATGGAGAGTCTTTTTGTCAATTAGTCTGGTGCCATGATTTATTCTAGAAGAGAAGAGTCAAAATCTTAGATCACCATTCCAGACTGCCTATATAAATTTGATTCGCTCCAATTTTTTTAGTATTTTCCAATTAATGTACTGAATAAGTAAGGAAGCGTAAATCACAAGAAATGTTATATTTTATCTTGCTGCAACAGGTTAGTATCTTGCTACATCGAGTTAGTATCTCGCTGCAGAGGATTGGTACCTTGCAGCAGCAATTTAGTTTTTGTTAGTATCTTGCTCCAGAAAGTTAGTTACTGTCTGAAACAAGGTAATTACCTTGAAGCAGCAAGTTAGTTATCTTCTGCAGAGGGTTAACATTTTTCTGCAGCAGGTTAAAATCTTGTCACAGAGGATTATTATCTTGCTGCAGCAAGTTCGTATCTTGCTGCAACGGGTTAATATCTTGCTGCAGCGGGTTAGTATCTTGCTGCAGCGGGTTAGTATCTTGCTGCAGCGGGTTAGTATCTTGCAGCAGCGGGTTAGTATCTTGCTGCAGTAGGTTAGTATCTTTCGACAGAGGGTTATTATCTTGCTGCAGCAAGTTAGTTATCTTGCTGCAGGGGCCATGATCTTGCTGCAGCAGATTAGTATCTTGATTCATAGAGTTACTAACTTCCTGTAGAAGGTTAGTATTGCTTAAGGGGTTTAGTATCTTGCAGCAGCAGGTCAGTATCTTGCTTCAGAGGGTTATTATCTTGCTGCAGCAAGTTAATTATCTTGCTGCAGAGGGTCATGATCTTGCTGCAGCAGATTAGTATCTTGATTCATAGAGTTGCTATCTTCCTGTAGAAGGTTAGTATTGCTTTAGGGGTTTAGTATCTTGCAGCAGCAGGTTAGTTATCTTGCTGCAAAGGGTCAGGAACTTGCTGCAGCAGATTAGTATATTGATTCATAAGGTTAATATCTTGCTGTAGAGCGTTAGTATCTTCCTATAAGGGGGTTAATATCTTGCAGCAGCACGTTAATATCTTGCTTCAGGGGTTAGTATCTTGTTGCAGATGGTTAGCATCTTGTCATAGAGGGTTTCTGTAGAGGGTTAGTATCTTTCTATAGAGGGTTAGTATCTTTCTATAGAGGGTTAGTATCTTTCTGTAGAGAGTTAGTGTCTTCCTGTAGAGGGTTAATATCTTCCTGCAGCAAGTTAGTTGTTTAATAGTATCTTACTAAAGCAAGTAAGTATCCTGCTGCAGCGAATTAGTTATCTTGCTGCAAAGGGTTAGTATCTTACTGCAGCAAGTTAGTATCTTGCTGCTGAGGGTTAGTGACTTGCTGCAGCAGGTTAGTACATTGCTACAGAGGGTTAGTGTCTTGCAGTAGCAAGTTAGTTTTTGGTAGTACCTAACTAAAGCAAGTGCGTTATCTTTCTGCAGAGGGTCAATATCTTGCTACAGCAGATTAGTACCTTGCGTCAGAGGGTTAGTGTCTTTCTGTAGCAAGTTAGTTATCTTGCCCTAGAGGGTTATTATCTTGCTGCAGCAAGTTAGTTATCTTGCTGCAAAGGGTCAGGAACTTGCTGCAGCAGATTAGTATATTGATTCATAAGGTTAATATCTTGCTGTAGAGCGTTAGTATCTTCCTATAAGGGGGTTAATATCTTGCAGCAGCACGTTAATATCTTGCTTCAGGGGGTTAGTATCTTGTTGCAGATGGTTAGCATCTTGTCATAGAGGGTTTCTGTAGAGGGTTAGTATCTTTCTATAGAGGGTTAGTATCTTTCTATAGAGGGTTAGTATCTTTCTGTAGAGGGTTAGTGTCTTCCTGTAGAGGGTTAATATCTTCCTGCAGCAAGTTAGTTGTTTAATAGTATCTTACTAAAGCAAGTAAGTATCCTGCTGCAGCGAATTAGTTATCTTGCTGCAAAGGGTTAGTATCTTACTGCAGCAAGTTATTATCTTGCTGCAGAGGGTTAGTGACTTGCTGCAGCAGGTTAGTCCCTTGCTACAGAGGATTAGTGTCTTGCAGTAGCAAGTTAGTTTTTGGTAGTACCTAACTAAAGCAAGTGAGTTATCTTTCTGCAGAGGGTTAATATCTTGCTGCAGCAGATTAGTATCTTGAGTCAGAGGGTTAGTGTCTTTCTGTAGCAAGTTAGTTATCTTGCCCTAGAGGGTTATTATCTTGCTGCAGCAAGTTAGTTATCTTGCCCTAGATGGTTATTATATTACTGCAGCAAGTTAGTTTTCTTGCTGCAGCAATTAAGTTTTCTTGCTGCAAAGGGTTAGTATCTTACTGCAGCAAGCTAGTATCTTGCTACAGAGGGTTAGAGTCTTGCTGCAGCAGGGTAGTACCTTGCTACGGGGGGTTAGTGTCTTGCTGCAACTGGTTAGTTATTTGGTAGTACCTTACTGAAGTAAGTTGGTATCTTGCTTCTTCAAGTCAGTATCTTTCTGTAGCAAGTTCATTATCTTACTCCACTGTGGAGTGTTAGTATCTGACTTGCTGCATCGAGTTGGTTATCTTGCTGCAGTGGGGTATTGTCCTGTTGTAGGGTGTATTATCTTACTGTAATAGGGTATTAACTTTCAGCAGCTGGTTAGCCATATCGTCTCTTGAGTTCCGATGTGTTCTATGTGCCCACTGGCACATAGAACACATTGGAACTCAGGGGACGATATAGCCGCAGCAACATAATACGCTACAAGGTAATAATCTGCTGCGCCAAAATAGCCAACCTTTTGCAGCAGGATACTAACGTGTTGCAGTGAGATACTACTTACTAAGATAATTTACTGCAGCACGATACGCTGGTATCTCGCTGCAGTAAGATAAAATATGGACAGCATTTTGATTTCTTGGCGCTAATACATCATCGTACATAAACGTACATGCCAACAAGTTGGATTTAAAACTCATACAGTCATATGCCTGTAGGTCACATCAGAATGAGCCGTTTTCCGGCATCGTCTTTTGTGTTGTATTGACTTTTCTGCACTTCATATCCAGAGGAGAATCCAGACTCTTGTTAAAGAGGGGTGTGGGGTGGGGATGGGGTGGCGTGGAAAGGGCGCTGATAATCCATGAATTATGTTTATCAGTTTTTACATCCTAAACATAGCTTATCACCACTCATAGGAACGAGCTCCCCGAGCTCGTTGGAACGATCTCTTCGAGCTCGCTCCAATGAGTGATTGATAAACTATGAATTGGAGGCAAAAAATGAGAAGTTTTCATCACTGAAGAAAATATTTTGCATCTGCCGCCTGCGAGTCGTGTTAGCAAAAGTGTCAAATTTCTTGTCCTTGAAACCTAGCACTGTCACTCTGCTGCAGTAGGAAACCTCGCAAGCGGGCGCTACGGGTATGGAGTAACGATTATAATGTCTAGGATATATCAGGGGGAATCCGGAAAAAATTGCACACACGATGCTGAAAAAATTGCACCCCTTCGGACACCACTCCATCCCCTTTTGTGCAAAAAAATATTTTTTCCTCCACAATTTTGGACCCCCCCCCCCCCCCTACACACACCACCCAAGGTTGAACATAACACTGTACAACGGGTGGTTTTTCATCCTTAAATCATTTTTTAATCAACTCTGATCTTCATATCAGCCACAAAGCTGGTGTAATTCAATCAAGTCAAGAACAAGGTCGTCCATTGGTCACTAGCAGTAAATATATATGTAATACATACTTCTGGGTATCTTAAACCCCCATTTTGTTGGTCAATAAGGGTTATTGAGTTGTCAGTTTATCATATAAACCTCTTTGTGCCTGTTGGAAAAATTGAAAAAAACCCACACAAAACACATTTTTCGGCCCATCACCCACCCACCATGGCCTATGTGTCAGGACGGAAGTTTATTGCTGACCCTACCACCCTGTCCCTCCTCCGGTTATGTAGAGAACTGCGGTGTCATAAATAGAGGATATGGAATGAGGGTTTTTCTCATATAATATTTATGAAACAAGTCTAAGAATTTTCCGTTTGGGCGAACCTCTGGCGAGCCCAAACGGAAAATTCGAACGAGTTTCGTAAATATTATATGAGAAAAACACTCATTTCATATTCTATTTATCATATGACACACACACACACACGCACAAACTAGCCACTTAGTATGACTTTTTAACCCATCACCTAACTTGAGTTGCAGACAGCACTTGGAAAAAAACATCCTCGTATAACTAAAAAAATTTCATTTTTTGCTTCCAAAACATAGGTTATGACACCTCATTGGAACGAGCTCGTTGAGCTCGTTCCTATGAGAAGTCATAACCTATGTTTTGGAAGCAAAAAGTGAAAATATAAAAAAAATGAATGGCGTTTTTCTTGTAGGTAAAAGATTAATACAATATAACCCACCCTAAATAGGACAGTTAACGTAAATTCTCCCTACTGAAATTATGCAAATGTGACCCAGTTCTATTTTGTTTAGCCAATCAAATTGTCCTGTTTTGAAACTGACCAATGGAAGCTCCCAACTTTAATTATGCAAATTATGAAAATGTGGCCCAGTTGTATTTTGTTCAGCCAATCAAATTGTCTAGTTTTGAAATTGACCAATGAAATTGACGGAAGGCTTTATTTATCACTGATTAATATGAAAACAAAATATCAAATGTTTTAAAGTGAACAAAACGGAGGAGTCATATGATAAATCGGGTTATTATTTAAACAAATCTGCTTTGCTGTGGGAACTGGCAAAAATGGTTCGATTTCTATCCATATTTCATTACTGGCGGGTCAGAGTTGAATGAGAAACCGAGGGAACGCAAAAGCGGAAGAATACCCTGCACTTGGTAAACTTAGTAAACTTATAATCAACAATAACTCTAACGGGTGTCTACATAACGCATTCGACGCACTCTCTGCTTTTATCTGGAACCCTCGTTCTGGTCAAACTTGCTGCTCACCCCAACAAGTATACCATACATACGTTGAACATCCCAATAGGAATCTGTTGTCAGTAATATCGAAGAGCACTTGCTCAGCGCTGGCGGTGATGCATTTCATCATTCTCTATGGGCTCTAAGTCCAAGGAGAGAGATGAGGTGCATCACTGCTGGCGCTCAGTAAGCGGCGCTCAGTGAGTGGTCCAAGCACAATAAAGATGCGAGACTTGTCTTCAGGCGCATTCGTAGAGCATCCCAAACATGATGCTCTCCGAATTCGCCGGCCAACATTGACGCTCAGTTCACATAAATATATCCCCTTATCGCTTTCCGAACGACATCGAGTGCTTGATGGGACCTGGCACTGAGTAATGGAGTGATCGCCAAGAGCGGCTAGTTTTGTACCAATGTATCAATCCCTAACCACCGATCTCCCACTGGCTTTTGTGCCGAATAACATCCTGCAAATAAATCTTAGCAATGAAGAAATTCGAGCCTCAGTTCCAGCTTAGCGTCACATACTTCCACCCCCCCCCCCATCCCCACCCCCACTAACCATTTGGTCTCAGTCTGTTTGCAATTACACTTCATTCTATGGGGTGCCAGATAGACAGCCAATCTGGTTATGCCACTGTGACAGGAATGGTAGTCCGTAGGAAAATTAGTCCCTCTGGACTATTATTCCGCGGAATTATAGTCCTAGGTCTAACATTTCTAGGAATAGTAGTCCGCCGGACTACTATTCCTAGAAATGTTAGACCTAGGACTATAATTCCGCGGAATAATAGTCCAGAGGGACTAACTTTCCTACGGACTTCCATTCCTGTCACACCACCCCTATAGTATACTATTTACTAAACTTGTGAAATATCTGTATTTGAAACAATTATTTATGTATACTGTGAATAAAATTATCCGAATCTACCCTTGTACCAACCAGGGAGAAATGTCCAATGAAACTTAGTTTGAACAAATATGAAATCAGTAAAATTCACACAAGTTTACTATAATAATGAATTTTATTTACAACAAAAGTTATAATGCATTTAATTTCTTTTTATAGACAAAATCATACATAATAACACGACATTATAGAACGATCTTACAGAATTCACTTCATTAAATGGAAGCAATTGTATAATGACTAAGAGAAGATGAGCGACTGTGTATATGTAACGATGATTTGATTAAGAAAATTAAATAAAACACTTTTTTTCAATAAACACCATAAGCATCATTTTCGGGCACAGGGTTAAATCCCTTTGCTGTAAACATGTGTGGGTATGTAAGCACCATTCACGGGGTTAAATGGACAATTAGCCGATAATTTGAAAAAAAATAGACTCTCAGATTTTGTTCGTACGTGAAATAACATGTAAAAAAAAAACACAGTATACAATTTATTTATTAATTTATTAAGATTTAACAACACTTTAACAGCCAAGATCATATCGAGTCGGTGACTGTTTTACGGGTGGAGGAAGACGGAGTACCCAGAGAGAACCACCTAGCAATGACGAACAGCTGTCAGCTCCCCAACATCGTAACTCCGCACTGCAGCACAGGTATGGTTAGATTGGTTGAAGACATGCGCACCATCGACGTGCAGTACGTCCCAGTACACGGCGTCATCGTACCTCCATGTGGACAACGGGGTTAAGTGTCTTGCCCAAGGACACAACGCGGGAGTTCGAGTCGATCACTCGGACGCTCACCCATCCGAGGACTAACCAGGCTCGACGTTGCTTAACTTCAGTGATCTGACGAGAACCGGTTACCGCAACGCCACCGCACCCCCACACCGTATACAAAGTGTAAGATATCAGAACCAATGCGAAATTATTTAAGTATCTGTAATTAAAAAGTTTTAACTGGTAGAGAGCTAAGTTTTTTTTTGGTTGTCAAAATTTTGTTCACATGTTATCGCTTTGTTACAATTTATGGGAGAGTGCCCAAAGCACTCTCCCATAAATTGTAACAGGGCAAATCCACCCAGACTAGATAATATCACATCAAAAATTAATTGAAGCACATCCACACAATGCGAAGTCTTTAAGCTGTGGTGTCCGCACTTCAGGAAAAAGAAAAAATGGGCTTCCAACACTCAACCAATTAATGCAGACGAAATTTTCAGAAAACACGACATTGCGGTGATATAAACAAAGTTACCCCGAGAGTTAACGGAAGTAAACAAATCCTCGTAACATCATTTCTGAATATACGAGGTTTCAAATTTTAACTTTCGGTCGTTCGAATAAATTACCGTACGAAGAACAACTGTGCATTATTTTAGCAATAATTAGATAAAAAAAACTTTTGCAACATTCAAATAAATTGCAGTTATGTATCCAGTAAATCCCTCAACGCATTTATTGGCAACGATAATCTACAGTTGATTTCATTGACGTGTATGCCATAAATAGACCCACGTGAACACAAACGTCACCTTTCCCCTTCTGAGAAACATTTATAGTGGAAGATAACTGTCTTCCAGGCACGTATCGATTCTGTTGGAGTATTGGAGGTGGGTTAATGTTGTGTATTGGTAATGTCAGCCGAATTGTATGAGGCGAATTATTTTGTCCGTTCTATTGTTTGGGGCGGTTGTTGTTTGCAAGGTTAAGGGGAAAATGTTCATTTCTAGCCGTCGCTTTCTTCTAGCACAGACATTTTGTTTCGTTTTACGGTTTGGGTAAAAACTGAAACGAAGGCGAAAGTCTGTCTGTCTGTCTGTCTCTGTGTCTGTCTGTGTCTGTCTGTCTGTCTGTCTGTGTCTGTCTGTCTGTCTGTCGAAATGAATATAGAGCCACCCCGAGTGTCCAAAATGGGTCTACTAGGAGTACTTTTTTATGACGGAGGTCATCGTCAGGTTTAAAAAAGTGTGTGGGGGTGGGGGTGGGGGTGTAGGGGAGTACCAAAAGTTATGACCAAAATTTTTTTTTACCGATAGATGTCTTCAAAGGGGTCTACTAGGGGTAGTTTTTATCAGGAATCTAATAGTGGGGGTGTAGAGGGGCACCAAAGTTATGACCAAAATTTTTCTCACCGATATAGGTCTTCAAAGGGGTCTGTCTACTAGGGGTAATTTTTTACCAGGAATCTAATGGTGAGGTTTAAAAAAGTGCCGGGGTGTGGTGGAGGTGGGGATGGGGTGTAGAGGGGCACCAACAGTTATGACCAGCAAAATATAGTATAGATTAAGGGAGAATACTCTCCTCAGCCCGAGCAACGCCGGGTAACCCTGCTAGTACGAGATAAGACTCAATACCCTACTTCGAGGCGACGAGGTTGCATTGGCTTTGGATGTGCAGGTTTTTCCAGAGTTTTGTTCCAGAAAAAAGTTTTTATCTCTGTTTTTTATGGCCAACTGAGTCGCCGATGACGAGTTCACTGCTATACATGTGTATATACCTTGAAATATCTGTAAGCATTTGTATTCTTGTTGGGAGTTTATTGACGTTAAGCGGACTAAACTACCGGTATGTGCCCTTGACACACGGCCACACTGCAGATGAGTATTTGTGTCAAGAGTATTAGAGACTTTCGCACATTGAACGACAACTGGTGGAAATTACGAATGAGGTACTACATCACCAGAATTTGTGTTCTTCCAATCAGTAGCCATTTTTGTTTTTCCGTAATTACGATTTCAGGTTATCATAAAAATTCGCAGATATATCATATAGCAAAACGTTTGAGAGAGTTTCTCGGTCCCCTTAATATGAAATAAGATCATGTCCTTACACTAATGTCCTCAAACTGATAGTGGTACGATTTTGGGGTGGTACGATTTTTGGGTGGTACGATTTTCTCACAAACAGACATGTAGTCGTCAGTTCTGCGATAAAAGTTTTTTTGACAGTCCGACAACTTTATGACCACTCGTCCCTTGGGTTCCAATGTGCTCTATGTGCCAGTAGGCACATAGAACACATTGCAACTCAGGGGACGAACTGTTAGCATTTGTTCATTATGCGAATAGTGTCTATTTTGTAAAGCGATGTCAGCTAATAACGTGTATGGAAAATGACACTGCTCGGGATTTTCCGGAAGTTATCGGCTAACCAGTTCGGTTGAAAAACCACAGGCTCTCGTTTTTCAAATGTCCGATAAATTCTCCCCTTGCAATTAATTTATTTAATCGGATCGGACGCTTTCATACATGATATTAAAAAAACATAAAAAGGTACTGCGGCTTCCTAGCTGTCTTCGTGATTTTGTTGAATGGTGAACTTTTTTTTCAAAATCCCGACTTATCGTCGACTTACGGCCGTGTAAGTATCATCCACTCAGAAGTTGTAAATTAACCCTTTACCCAACGCAAACGATATCAAAATTTATTATTTTAAATATCATTTTTTTCCAACTTTTTCCCCAAAATTCAACAAAACCATATCACGTGACCCCTCATTGGAACGAGCTCGTTCCGAGGAGGGGTCACATTATGTGGTTTTGTTGAAACTTTTTCAAAAATAAAATTTTTTCAACTGCTGAATTTGGAAGCGCGGTGGCTCAGTGGTTCCGGTTTGACAGGAATGGAAGTCCGTAGGAAAATTAGTCCCTCTGGACTATTATTCCGCGGAATTATAGTCCTAGGTCTAACATTTCTAGGAATAGTAGTCCGCCGGACTACTATTCCTAGAAATGTTAGACCTAGGACTATAATTCCGCGGAATAATAGTCCAGAGGGACTAACGTTCCTACGGACTTCCATTCCTTTTACACCGGCATTGGACTTCAAACCGAATGATCCACGGTTCGATCCCCGCCAGGGGGACTTTCGTCGTGTCCTTGGGCAAGGTACTAAATCCCGATTGTTCACGTGCATTGGGGCCGGGGGGCACGGTGGCGTTATGTACTAAAACGTACTGCACTTGTCTTCAACCAATGCTAACCCTGCTTGTGTGGAGTTAGTATGTTGGGTGTCTGACAGTTGAGCACCGTTGCTCGGTGGTTCGTTCTCTCCTAGTACTCCGGCTTCCTACACCCATAAAACTGTCAGACACGGGGTGATCCTAACTTTCGAAGGTGTCCTTAAACCTCAATAAAATAAATAAACGAATAACTTCTGAATTTGCATATTACGCGGGAGGATGCGGCGATTCGTTAGATAAAGGGTTAATCTATAAAGTTATAAATTCGACGACTGGAAGGTCACAAAATTGGCAGGCGAATATTGAGGTAATAGAAACCCTTGTCTGAAGAAAATCTTTGACTTAAAACTTGCTTACAAAAAACACTTTACACGTGTTTTCTTACCCCGAGAGTGACAGACTACAAGATTGTGCGCACACATGGTGTCTCAGGAATATTCCAACAAGAAATGACCCTGCCTATTGAAAGTGACTTTTAACCCTTCACCCAACGCAGACGATATCAAAATTTATTGTTTTAAATATTGTTTTTTAATTTTTTTCAAAAAATTTCAACAAAACCATATCATGTGACCCCTCATTGGAACGAGCTCGTTCCAACGGGGGTCACATGATATGGTTTTGTTGAAATTTTTCGAAAAATAATATTTATTTTTTCAGCTGCTGAATTTGCATATTACACGGGCGGATGTGTGCGATTCGTTGGGTAAAGGGTTGACCACCATAAACAAATAGAGAAACATCTCAGGAATTCTGCGTGGTCTTAGTACGAGACACAACACATTAAAATGTAAAGAGTCCCCATGTAGGCAACCGGGATAAAGTTCTTTGCCCAAGGACACATCGCGGGTCGTCCCGGACGGGGATCGAACTCGGGACCTCTAGCATAGAAGACCAACAGTCTACCATTGAGCCACCGCGCTCCCTGATCTATCATAGGGAAAGTGGGAGAATCCAAGACGAAACAGATATATAAAATTCTTAACTGCAATGTTCGGGGGTTGGGTGTGGTGGAAGTCAGTACAGAGCCGACTAAGAGGTATTCAGTACAGTCTGTTGCGTTTTCACCAGACATTAGTACAACTAATAGTACCAGTAAACACCACGCCTTCTGCGCCCTAAAATCAATTGGGTTAAAAATCAACCCAAATCAATTGGGTTGAGTGAATATGAACCCACTTGGGTTCATATTCACTCAACCCAGTTGATTTAGGTTTTAACCCAACTGATTTTAGGGGGGCGCGGTGGCTCAGTTGGTAGAGGTGCAGGCTGCAAGCCGAGAGGTCCTCGGTTCGAATCCCACCTGCGGCAACCACGTTGTGTCCTTGGGCAAGACACTTCACCCCCATTGCCCACGTGGGGGCACGGTGACGCTGTGTACTAAGGCGTACTGCATGTCGATGGTGCACCTGTCTTCAACCAATGCTAACCCTGCTTGTGTGGAGTTGGTATGTTGGGGAGCTGACAGTTGCTCGCCGTTGCTCGGTGGTTCTCTCCGGGTACTCCGGCTTCCTCCACCCGTAAAACTGTCACGGTCATGGTTAGCCATTGTGCAGAAATATGTGACCTTAAACACCAATAAATAAATAAATAAACAACTGATTTTAGAGTGCATTAACTTTTGTGTCCTTTCGCTTGACACAGGCTATTGTCACGTGATCGGACGGTACTTCGGGTGCTCATAATGAGCGAAGGAAAACCCAGTGTCTATCTAATTTCATAAATCCTGCCGTTAAGACATTGGTGATTTGCCGACTTCGCGGGTGAAATACAGGATGACGTTACAGTTTCGGAGTTTCCTCTCGATGAGTATATCCAAACTAATCGCAGAGCCCTAGGGGTAGGCGAAGGTGGATGTGGGAGACGTTGGATAAACCATCGTACTAGTCAAATAAGGCGTTTAGTAACCATAACAATTGTATCTTGCTTTTGCTTCAAAATAGTTCTCTCGAATAAAGTATCAAATACTGAAGCGGCTACGAAAGATAAAGCAGAAACAGAATTAATCGGGATACGCAAAACTGCTTTCACGTGGTGGTGTAGGTAACGGCATGTGATAGCAGACGTCAACTGATGAAATCATGAGGTGGAAGAGGACATGAGGATGAGATTTCGCAAATCAGAAGAGACGAAAGGAGCCTGATGCTAAAACAACAACAACCAAACAAACCCCAAAAACCATCAACGGGTTGACATTCAATGACTGGATGTAGGCCTATGGTAGGTACCAGGCCAGATAGAGGCCTGTGGTAGATAGGCCTACCAGTTTCACAATGCAGAACTTAAATAATGTTCCCGTTTTGCAGCACATTCCCTCGAGGAACCTGGCTGACATTGTAACTACAAGGCCTTGCTCTAAATGGTCTCAATAACAGTTGTAATGGTTGCGGTGAGTGGCTGGGTGGGTAGGTGGGGGTGGGGGTATCTTCTCCATCGATCGTTCTTACGTCAATGAATATACAGTTTTATTGCAAATGTATGAAAAAAATACAGATAGGGCCTGTTTAAAGAGAAATTATCTGAAAAACCAAATTTACAGATTAGCGCTCAATTTGGTAATATTCAAACTGCTGAATCTCAGCTATATGGCGGTCAATTGGTATGCAATGAACCTTTAACAGGCCATTCAGGTTTGAAAGACTGTCTCCTTGGAAGTGATTTGAAAATAACTTTCATGTGAGTTATTATGTTAGCCAGCGTGAATGGCCGTGTCATAGTGACGGGTCACGGGTCACGTGAATGCGCGAACGCATCATGTTTTGTTAGGGTAATAGGCAGCGTGGCCTGGTTGGATAGTGAAGGCCACCATTTTGCAGTAGTTTCAATTGAGTTGATATATTCCGAGGCTACTTTTCTATAAGTCGGACTGATAGAACAGTAGTCGTTCTGAATCATGATTATTTCCCCTTTTATGATTTATTTTCGGGTTGTCTTCCCTGATTCCTGCCAGGTAAACAGCCAATTTGGCTGAATTACGTTAAAACTGAATTGCTGCGATATTTCGTTTATTGGCGGGATGCTAACAGTACAAACATCTCTGAAATCTCAGCGGACATTAAAATATAACTTTCTTTGTGAAATGTGAAATAGAAGTGTGTGGGGGGGGGGGGGAGGGGGGAGGGGGTTATAAGCACTTATTTTGCATTTTTCTTTTGATTTACAAAATACATTCTTTGCTTGTTCTGAAATGATGTACGGCCAGGTTTTACACTGACAGCAAATATAACAATTTCACTTTGAAGAAGCCCTGGTAAGCCGTTTTTGGACACTTTACATGCACAGGAAGAAAAGTGCTAAACTTCAAGTCAAAATGGAAGTTCAAAAACATCACGAAAGATAAAGCAGAAACAGAATTAATCGGGATGCGCAAAACTGCTTTCACGTGGTGGAAGAGGTAACGGCATGTGAAAGCCGACGTCAACTGATGAAATCATAAGGTGGAAGAGGACATGAGATGTCGTCGCAAATCAGAAGAGACGACCGGAGCCTGATACTAAAGCAACAACAACAACAACCACCACCCCTCCCAAAAAAAAACCTCAACGGCTTGACATGCAATGACTGGATGTAGGCCTATGGTAGGTACCAGGCCAGATAGAGGCCTGTTGTAGGTACCAGGCCAGATGGAGGCCTATGGTAGATACCAGGCCAGATAGAGGTCTATGGTAGGTACCAGGCCAGATAGAGGCCAATGGGGGTATAGTTGTTCGTGATTCTTCCTAAATATCGTGACTTGGGTGCATCGAGGTGCCATCTGCAATGATTTAGCATTGCAGATGGCACCTCGATACACTCAAGGGGCGATATATGTCCCCACCTACTACTAACGCCCCATTCTCTCTGTAGGTCTACAGTTTCTGTTCCTGACAACAAACGGTTACTTTTCGTGAAAATTCTAAATAACCATATGCCGAAAATTTAATATTTCATATTTCCTTCTTGACTGCTACCAACTGAATTATACTAGTTTAAATAAAAAAATAATACAAGATAAGACAAAAGAAGGAGGTATATTAGAAAAACCCAAATCTCAAAATCATCAAACTGTGATACTTTTATTGACATTAATCTTGCAGAATAGGAAGTACGCTATTTGTTTATTTGGGTTTAACGACACTTTTGACAGGCAGGATCACCCCGTGTCGGACAGTTTTAAGGGTGGAGGAAGCCGGAGTGCCCGGAGAGAACCAGCAAGAAGCGGCGAACAACTGTCAGACTCGAGAACGTACTAACTCCGCGAAAGCAGGGTCAGCATTGCATGGTAGAAGACAAGTATACCATCGACGAGCAGTACACGTTAGTAAACACCGCTACCGTGCCCCCCCACGTGGGCAATCGGGATTAAGTGCTTTGACCAAGGACCCAACGCAGTCACGCTAGGTGGGGATAAACTGTGGACCTTTCGGTTTGAAGTCCAATGCCGTAAATATTGAGCCACCGTGCTCGCCAAAAATGTGTTATTTAATATATGATTTCACTTGAATTGAAGTTGTTTTTCAGAAAGTAATTTTTTAAAGTGAGCGAAGGCATGCCTTGATGATGTAGTTGGAATATTTTATCAGTTGGAGCTTGAACAAACCAGGCTTACAGCACCTCCTTCCCCAGTTGGTCACCTAAAACCCTTTACCTAACGTAACTGCCAAAACCGGCCAGCGCTATTCTCAAAAATCGCCAATTAATTTTCATTATTTTTTTTCATTTTTTTCTCTCAAAAACATAGGTTATGACTCCTCGTTGGAACGAGCTCGTCGAGCCCGTTCCAACGAGGGGTCATAACCTATGTTTTTGAGACAAAAAATAGTTATTCAAGAATTATTTTTGCAAGTGTCGTCTGCTTTTCAGGTTAGGTAAAGGGTTAAAGACGCCCCTGATTCGATTTAATTCGAGGTTCGATTTCGAATAATAGAGCCGATTCGAGCCAAGATTCGATTCGAATGGAAAATGTGCGATTCGCAAGGCCCTAGATTATGATTAAAAACTCAAGTTTTCTTGGAACTTTATCAGTGAATAAATATAAAGTACACGTGGCAGTCGTGACGCAACTTGTTTAATTAGCACGTATCACACCGGTACTCCAACTGATTAGTCATACTGGGCCTCCAACATCCTGACTCAGGAACTATTTATTTATTTATTGGTGTTTAAAGACACATACTTGTGCAGAGTGGCTAATCTTGGCCGTGACAGTTTTACGGGTGGAGGAAGCCGGAGTATCCGGAGAGAACCACCGAGCATCGACGAGCAACTGTCAGCTCCTCAACATTCTAACTCTGTTCAAACTCCGCTCAAGCAGGGTTACAGCGGTTGAAGACATGTGCACCATCGACGTGCAGTACGCCTTAGTACACGGCGTCATCGTGCCCCCGTGTAGGCAACCGGGATAAAGTGCCTTGCCCAAGGACACAACGCGGGTCGTCCCGGACGGGGATCGAACTCGGGACCTCTAGCATAGAAGTCCAACAGTCTACCTCTGAGCCACCGCGCTCCCTGCATCTCCAATTACCGTCCTTTTGCTCTATCATTTATTTATTTATTGGTGTTTAAGATCACATACTTATGCACAATGGCTAATCGTGACCGTGACAGTTTTACGGGTGGAGGCAGCCGGAGTACCCGGAGAGAACCACCAAGCATCGACGAGCAACTGTCAGCTCCTCAACATTCTAACTCTGTTCAACCTCCGTTCAAGCAGGGTTACAGCGGTTGAAGACATGTGCACCATCGACGTGCAGTACGCCTTAGTACACGGCGCCATCGTGACCCCATACAGGCAATCGGGATAAAGCGCCTTGCCCAAGGATACAACGCGGTCATCCCGAACGGGGATCGAACTCGGGACCTCTAGCATAGAAGTCCAACAGTCTACCACTGAGCCGCCGCGCTCCCGACTCGGGAACTATAGGCCTTTGTTTGTATCCGTGACTGTGTGTGTGACATAAACCCCAATCAAATCTTTTTTTTAACTCTGAGTATTTTCAATATATTTTTCATAAAATCTAGTCATGGCTGCTGTGAAGCAGCCATGACTAGATTTGATGAAAAATTCATCTGAATTTATCTCAAGAAATTATTGGTAAAAAATTCAATTCAATTTACAGGTGAAAATTTGATTAAAAATGTGCCCAAATTATACTGATTTCAGCGACAAGAAAAATCCTGTCCTGGGCTGGAATATCCGTCGGCAGCATGCAAGGAGTTAAGAAAATACATGATGACTAACAAGAATTGATATCTTAGATTCCAATCATGTCCCCTCCCCCTCCTCAACACCCCCCTCCCTAGCGACACCCATGACCCTCCAACTTATTTCTACCGGTGTAGGTTCCTAGACAGAATGTGACTTTCAAAAGCCCGACTTCTGAGTTTTTTGCCATTCTGGTGTTTGTGAAAAACATCTAGAGTAGTGTCCCTTAGCTCATGATCTTGAAGAATTTCGCTTTTGACATGGGGACACCATGTCTGACCCTCAATGTATATGATCACCCACTCTTTTAATTCTACGTTGTTATACCATTAAACGAACGCAATGGTCAATGCTGACTCTTGTCATTTTTATGTGAATAAAATTGTATTTTTGCTGGAAATTTCGTTCTCCAGAGTATCTCGGCTGTGGTTGCTATAAATTCCAATAAAGTTTGACTGCATAAAGTGCTAAATCAAAATTTACCACAAACCATTGTTTAACCAAAGTTTCAATACCTTTGACGCATAAACATAGTAAAATTATGTTATTAACCCTTTACCCAACGTAACGGCCAAAACCGGACAGCGCTATTCTCAAAAATCGCCAATTAATTTTCATTATTTTTTTCATTTTTTGTCTCAAAAACATAGGTTATGACCCCTCGTTGGAACGAGCTCGTCGAGCTCGTTCCAACGAGGGGTCATAACCTATGTTTTTGAGACAAAAAATGAAAAAAAATTAGTCATTCAAGAATTATTTTTGCAAGTGTCGTCTGCTTTTCAGGTTAGGTAAAGGGTTAAATTATCCAAACTGGGACTAATATCTCAAGCTCATACTATATATACCCCAAACTCTGAGGCCATCAGTCTAATTATGATAAGAATTTGACACTTTTATGAGCTATTTCTCCTATTTGTTCACCCACTTTTCGCGGAGCTTGTTCTCAGGCTACTATTTCCATTGATTTAATGTGACTGCCCTCTAGCTCACAAAGATATAGACAACACGTCCCCTCAGTTCCAATATGTTCTATGTGCTAGTAGGCTGCCAGTAGGCTGCCACTAGGGCTCCAGTAGGATGCCAGTAGGAGGCCAGTAGACTGCCAGTAGGGGGCCAGTAGGCTGCCAGTAGGAGGCCAGTAGGCTGCCAGTAGGCTGCCGTAGGCTGCCAGTAGGGGGCCAGTGGGCTGCCAGTAGGGGCCCAGTAGGCTGCCAGTAGGATGCCAGTAGGCTGCCAGTAGGAGGCCAGTAGGCTTCCAGTAGGAGGCCAGTAGGCTACCAGTAGACGCGCCAGTAGGCTGTCAGAAGGAGGCCAGTAGGCTGCCAGTAGGAGGCCAGTAGGCTGTCAGTAGACGCGCCAGTAGGCTGCCAGTAGGCACATAGAACACATTGGAACTCAGGAGACGAATAGTTCACTGCTCGGATTCGAGTATGATTTTTATCTTCGAGTGGGGCGTGCGGAGGATTATTTCACGAGGCGTTAGCCGAGTGAAATAATCCGCGCGACCCACGAGAATCCGAATCGAATTTGAGCAGTGAACTTTTGAATTTATTTTATTTTCTCTCTATTTGTTTCCCCAAACTACCCTTTATAATTGATTCCGTGGTAACTTTCAAACCTGTAAAAATGTATTCCGTTATCGCTGAGAGTGGAATACGATGCTGGGAGTGGAATACCATTTGCGGCGAGTGAGAATAGAGATACGATTTGTTTTGGGAGAAGAATAACGAATGGAAATAAATGAAATGCTGATATTCTTCCAGGCTCCTGTTATTTATATTCCAATCAATACGTTTTTAATTCACAGTAAAAATATCGAGATATTAACACAATTAGTGCAACAACCCGACATAATAATAAAACTATAGCTGGATTGAGTGACTTTAATAAACAAACATAGCTTGTAGTATTGGTAAAGTCAATAAACATTCGATTAAATCAAGTCTCGGATGAAAAACTTTTCTTGCATTGAATGCATTTTTATGGATTTTTTAAGATTCAGTCGTATGGAATATTTCAGTTGGTCGGAAAAGCAAACCATAGATTCGCTTTTCCGACAAACTGAAATATCCCAGACGATTGAATCTAAACATCGGCTATGGACTATTTAAGGGCTAGACTGGTTCCAGACCATAACAGCGCCGAATTCGTTACATTATATGACTAGAGTCTTGAGAGCTTAACTATACCCAAATGTCGGGCTGAGGGGTGAGGGGAGGGGGGGGGGGGGGGAGTCAGATTCGATTTCGGTTCAGTTTAGGAAAAAACCTTGGTTTGGGTTCAGGTTTTCTATATGTTAAGAACATATGGTAAATAACACCCCAGGCGCCTTAACTTGGGAAGAAATCCCCAATTGTTTGTACGACACCACACACCACAAAATGCCCTGTCTGTAAGTATCTCCATTAGAGCTGTAGGTTTTTAAATTTCTTGTTCGGTTTTGGTTTTTCAGATGGAGTAAAACCTCGGTTCGGTTCGGTTTTCGGTTTGTTCAAGAGGCCAAATAAAATTCAATAAAACTCATTCTTATGTCCGGAGTCAAACCTGAATGGCATTGAGTGAAACTCAATAAATGCCCGAAATAAGCTATAATACATGAAGAATCAGGAAGGCCAATATAATAATTACCTAAATATACAGAACTTTTATTGTGCTTGGCCATTTTTCGAGGTCTGACACCTACACGCAACTTGAGGAAAGCTGCAAACACAATTAAACTGAAATGTGGGAAATTCATAGAATGTAGCCTTCCCAGAGTAGTGAGAGTACCCAGACACTGCCATTGGCAGTGTCTGGGTACTCTCACTACTCTGAGATGGCTAAATTCGGTGAATTTCTGCAGCAAGAGAGTATTTAATAAAAAACGAAAAACCTTAGATTACGGGATGGCGACGGTTTCGGTTTTTTAAAAAAACTAAAAACTTCGGTTCGGTTTCGGTTAACCTACAGCTCTAATCTCCATTGGGTCCAGTCTGTCTTCTCTTTGATCATTCTAAGGGGTTCTAGGGGATCAGTTTCTAAGCCTATTGAGTCAGAGCCCCCCCCACCCCCCCACCCCCAAATTAGGGTTACATTTTGTCCTTTATTGACTAGTCCGATGGAGTCCGGTGGAGTCCGATGAAGTCCGGTGAAGTCCGGTCGGTGGAGTCCGGTGGACGAGTCAATAAGGGAGAAAACGTAACAATGAGAACACAACGTATTTGCCCCTTTACCAGAGTGTGCAAGTTCATAGGAGCCACCAGCCCAGTTCTCTCCCAGTAAGATAATTTGATAAGTTTATGCACAGACACAATAAAACCGATTTTCTTTTTTTATTGGTTTTTTAGAAGAATATGATCATACCTATCAATAATTCCACTCGTTTCAACCTTGAACTGATGCATGAAAGTAAACAGTTGATCGCTGCCTAAAATAGTCCGGCCTATGTCGCGCATTGATACGCGGAAGTGATTTGATCGATACTCGGAACAGGTATCGTCTTGTGATCTGATTCAGCTGGCGGGTTTCATGCATCAATTCAGGTGAATACGCGTGGAATTATTGCTGGAAATGGTCGGTATCCACTCAAGAACACTAGATTGTTTTTCATTATACGCTTTTAGAACAAACTGATCGCTTCCAGTGATAATTTGACTCGTATTCACCTCGAAGTATTGCTTTGAAAACCGCCATTTTGATTGATATCGTTAACGTGAAAATTTCTTTTTCTTCATATTGGGGATACGATTTCTATCTTTCCGCAATTTTTTCGATAATCTGTCGTTTAGTGTATAATAAATATATATATATATGCCCAGCTCTTCCCCTCCGAACGCGCGGTACGTATATAAGTTCTTCGTATGAGTTGTCACAAACAGCTCCACATTTAGGGCTACGGGATATTCCACCATGCCCATGTCCACCTGGGCGAATAATATTATGCACGTTGTCAAACGTGCGAGTTTAGCTTGAGTATTGTGTCTTCCATCAGTCGACATTCCTTCATATTCCCTTCGTGTTCTGTGTACAGTGTAGACTGTTGCGGTGATTATTGCTGCGTGATCTCGAGTAATATACACTCGTAGGGACACGAGCACTACGTCTTCCACTTCTACAACACCTCGATAGGGCGAACTTGAATTCCTTCCGGAATTTAGCTGAAATGAGATTAAACAGAATACATAATTTCTTTAAAATGAAACTTTTCACTCCGAACAAACTTAGAGCTTAAATCAAAACGATGTAGATACTGGAATTCAGTTTAAAAGAGAAATATGAGTTTTGCAAACAACGGAGGGGGGTTCCATTTACAATATAAACGAGGTGACAAGGAGGCGCTACGGTAAGCATGTGTCATTCTCCCTTTAATAGGCTTAATACTTACCTTTCCCCGATGTTGAACTTTTCCCGCCACTGCCCCATCCATAAACAAAAATCTGGTGAAACCACTGTTTCATAAATAACCACCCATCGAGTGGGCATCCACCACACTCCAACTAGTTTGGCAACAGAGGCTGTCTGGCCTTATAATAATATAATCTGTGTATATTTTTGTCTGCTAAGCAAGAGATTTTGCTCAGCTAACTAATCCAGACCGTGTAATAACACTTTGGCCAGCCGCTGATTTGTCGCGGTTCTCGGACGAGAAGGCTATGGTTACCCATGAACTCCCAACTGCCTCCCTATTCCCACGCTTCTCCTCTCCTCCCAACACTCGGAGACGAACTGCTTGATGACATCCCTTGCCCCATTCTTCCCAATCTCTCCGATCAGCATATTAACCCTCTCCTTTGAGACTCCCCCTAACCACATGTCCTTCATTCTCCCATCCCACTTCCCCATTATACTCCCAGTGAATCTCATTCTTTCAGACTGATACTTTGGGCATTCTAGAAGAAAGTGTTCCAGGGTCTCCACCATGCACAAGTTACACATCTGGCACTCCCTTTCACCGTCTTTCCCAATTTTTCCCCTCAGCTCCAGGGATCGCGACCTCAGCTTGAACAACAGTGACCCCCCAAAGGAGCCATCAAGGTACTCTTCAAAACCTGGCCTCTCTTTATCACGCAGGCCACCCAAAGACCTCTTTGATTTGACCCCCTCTCGCCAATTAAGGTTACAATCCTCCATGACCCTTTCTCTGGCGATTTTTTTACCCTGGTTTGCCCCAACGTCCAGGTCCGAGATCTCCAGTGAGTAGTTCTCTACAAGCTCCCTCACTTGGACCATCCACCCCGTTTTGATATTTGAGTTGAAAGTTCTCAGGAACATTACTTTACACCATCGGCTATCGGGGAGATTTACCAAATAATTAAGATAACAGAGTTTCAACAGGTCTATCCTGTCCTTGATCCTCATCCACCCAAGCTCACCCCTGATTGCTTCTCGCGCTGCGGCATTGCTCGACCCCGTTATCCATCGGCCTGTATCGTTCTGCAGGATTTCCAAGCTCTTTACGGCCTTATGGTCCACCGGGAAAATTCCCGGTGAGCCCCCTGTTGTATTCCTCCTGGGGCCCCCAAAATTGATGCAACCCAACACCTGTTGGTGCCTAACATTTCGTGAAAATGACCAAAATGCGAAATGAAGAGCTGATTGTATAGACTGTCGGTATGGCGTAATGTTCTCTATGTGGACTGCCAATGACAGTCCGCATAGGGAACATTTCGATATACCAGCAGTCTAGTCTTCCATTGGTCGCTTATAGATGAACGGAAACAGCGTTCCTTCAATTTCAAATATTTTCTCCGGTTTGGCCAAACTATGGCCTTCCCGATGGCTCCCTCCGTTGAACCATTCTTTCCGAATGATTGATGCCAAAATGCTCGGTGGTTCTCTCCGGGTTATCCTGCTTCCTCCACCCGTAAAACTGTCACCGACACGATATGACATTGGCTGTTAAAGTGTCGTGAAACCTTAATAAATAAATAAATAAATAAATAAATAAATAAATAAATAAATAAATAAATAAATAAATAAATAAATAAATAAATAAATAATCTACCCTAAGTCAGTCGTATCCCATTTGGACTTCGAGCTCATATATACTGACCCCCCACGCCCCTATTAATGCTAAATTGAATTCCCCGTTTGCCTTAGACAGGGAGCACGGTGGCTCAGTAGGGAGAGGTGCAGGCTGCAAGCCGAGAGGTCCTCGGTTCGAATCGCACCTGCGGCAACCGCGTTGTGTCCTTGGGCAAGACACTTCATCTCCATTGCCCGCGTGGGGGTACGGTGGCGTTGTGTACTATACGGCGTACTGCACGTCGATGGTGCACTTGTCTTTAACCAGTGCTAACCCTGCTTGTGTGGAGTTAGTATGTTGGGGAGCTGACAGTTGCTCGGTGGTTCTCTCCGGGTACTCCGGCTTCCTGCACCCGTAAAACTGTCACGGTCGTGATTAGCCATCGTGCATAAATATGTGACCTTAAACACCAATAAATAAATAAATGTGGACTGCAAGGAAGCCCGTGTTCATTCAGTTCGAAAAATAAAAATTTTCTCCAGGTCTAGGCCTCCCCTCCCCACCTCCGTATCCTGGTGCATTTCCCGGTGACTTTTCTTTACCCAGTCCGCCCCTGTTGGGCAAGTGGGAATTTGAGGATCCAACAAGCAAATATGCAACGTACAGACCACGTGATGGCCCATGCACTGCAGGTTTGCTGATCAAGCTCTCAACTTTCTGGACCAACTGGTGGAGCCGTGGTGTTAGTCTACTCTAGGTCTGTATAAGCGCCAAGTAATCCCGTCTGTAATGTAAGACTGAAGAATAAAATCTGACAATGCAGTAGCTGAAATATTAGTTACCCCGCGTCTGTTCATGAAGTATTAATAGTTACCCCGTGTCTGTCCACCTATATATATAGTACAGGTTTTTACCTACTCTCGGCCAGCTGTATCCCATAAGGCCGAAGGTCGAATAGGATACGGCAGGCTTCGGGTAGGTAAAAACCTGTGCTACATAAACAGACATCTATCGACAACTAAGACTGTACATCTTAGCACATACTCGGGGTCCCTATTGTTTGGCAGGGAAGCATGGTATAAATTAAAATCAATTTAATGCCATGATATTTACTTCCGCGTCATGACATCAACTCAAGGAAGAGATTCTGGAACGAGACAAATTCACGATGCGGAAAATTTTCGTGTGGCTGAGCGGAAATATTGTGGTTTCGGACACTTTCCACACGGTACGGGACGGGTTAATATAGTTTATCTCTTGACCAATCAAATTTCCGTTTATATTGCAGTCAATAGATAAGGGTTTTTACCTACCCGAAGCCAGCCGTATTCTATGAGCTCGAAGGCCGAATGGGATACGACTGACTAAGGGTAGATTATTTATTTATTTATTTATTTATTTATTTATTTATTTATTTATTTATTTATTTATTTATTTATTAAGGTTTAACGACACTTTAACAGCCAATGTCATATCGTGTCGGTGACAGTTTTACGGTTGGAGGAAGCAGGAGTACCCGGAGGGAACCACCGGGCAACGATGAGCAGCTGCCAGCTCCCTAACATCGTAACTCCACACTGCAGCACAGGCAGGGTTAGATTGGTTGAAGACATGCGCACCATCGACGTGCAGTACGCATTAGTACACGGCGTCATCGTGCCTCCATGTGGACAATCGTGGTTAACGAGAACCGGTTATCGCAACGCCACCGCGCCCCCACTAAGGGTAGGTAAAATCTGTACTACATGAACAGACACGAGATGACAATTTTATCCAATGACATCTCTTTTTCTCCATAATTTCAACTTCAGAAAACTGCGCAAATCTCTGCTCACTCGTTGGTGCCGAAAATATTTTGTCGTCTGTGCAACAATTCCATGCTCAGGCCGAGGCGATAACTGGGGAATTAATTTTCTGGAATGAAAAATAAATCCGTATCACGTAGGCGGGTCTTTCTTGAACGACCACGCATACGTGATACGTGAAATTTATCAGAGGTTTGGTGGAAATATCGTGAACTGGCTGCGTATTACGCAGCTATCTACCAATCAGATTTACGAATGCACGCTAAACGATAAATTATATTATGTCCTCTAAAAAATTCGAGCAGTAATTTAATTCAGTCAATCAAATCCACAGCTTTTGTCGTTCAGTCTGTTGTGAATATTAATCCTTTGAGACTTTAATTATCCTGACGTTCAAACGTCACTGGAATTCAGTTTCTTCGACATTTTTTTCAAAATGCGACGTCAAACGTCGGAAAGTACAAATAACAAGAAGTGCTTCATTAATTAACCCTTTGAGACCTTAATTACCCTGACGTTCAGACGTCACTGGGAAATCAGTTTCTTCAACGTTTTTTCAAAATTCGACGTCAAACGTCGGAAAGTACAAAATAAGATATTTTTCACATTAGTGATTATCTGGTTGAGGGCTAGATTATTTTTGCTGGTCTGAATTTGTTATTCAAAACTTGTTTTATTACAAATTATTGGAGAGTGCCTCTAGGCACTCTCCAATAATTTGTAATAAAACAAATTTATATAAACAAACTTTTATTTGTGTTTGACTGAATATGAAATATAAGCAAGGAAAGTGTTGGCTTTTGCTCTGGTGTCCACATTTTTGAAAGCCCTCATAGTGGCTTCTAGCACTCAAACGCTTAAGAAGTCTTGACAGCAGGATTATATTAGTATTTTAAGCTGAGATAAGATTTAGCTCAACGGTTGTCACTGAGAACTATTCGGGAGAAAATAGGAATTGGGGTTAAAACTTTAAAAAATCGAAAAATAAAACAAATGACCACAAAGTATCAACGCGCTGTTTGATTTCGTACTCTAAAAGACGTACAAAAGTATCAAAGGGTTAACCTTAATCCAGGTATGCATAACTTTTTGCGTGGGGAAAAATATGGCAGTCGACGAGCATGAGACAATGAACACTGAATCGGAAGTGAGGTTCAGTAATAATCGAATCCTACAGCTCCACAGAGCTGTATGTTCATGCCCACTAGACCAATTCCCTGTAGACCAACTCTCACGAGGCCAATTCATAAAAGATCAATTCCCCTTAGACCAACTGGTGTGTTCTACTTTAAAAATAATTTGATATATTTATAAATATTTATAAATGTATGTAATGTTATTGATATTCAAGCCTGAAAATAAGCAGTCTGTCATTTGCAGAATGAAGTCCCCAGAGGGTGAATTTGCTGATGCTATCCCATACAGTGGGCCAGTTTATCCTCTGGGTATCTCTTTCTGATAATGCTTGAGACCTTGATTCAGGTTGAGGTTCACAGAGGGTAAATTCTGGGGACCTCATTTTTCAGATGATAGTCTGATCTTTTTCTGGCTTGTCGATATTTTATAGATGTTGGGCAGATTTTTATAAATAAATGTTTTCCTAATTATCATTAATCAACCCTTAATCAATAACAGTATGTAGATGGTCTAAGGGGAATTGGTCTTTTGGGAATTGGCCTAAAGAGAATTGGTTTAAAGGGAATTGGTCTAGTGGGAAGAAACCAGTTCACCGACGCTTCGAGTTTGCAGCTTAATTTTAGGTGAATATCGATCAGATGGTCGGGATTCGGACATTTACAATGTATTAAAAATACAGATGGTGAAATATAAAATGTAAAATTTAATGCCATGTCAACAAAAAATCTGTAAGACTGAAAAAAGTTGTTTTGGTTCGCTGGCAACTGCTCAATGAAACTGCACCCCCCCCCCCCCCCCCCCCACCAGCACCACCACCTCCATTAAACTTTTTTACCGGCTTGTAGAGTCTTCCCACATTACTTTGAAATCATGATTCATGAGACTTTAAAATTTTACCTTATTTGCTTGATGTATATTTACATGTTTTCCACAAAGCATTATTAACCCCCTGCATACTGATGTCAAAAGATTCAGATTTGAAGTAGCCATTTTTCCCATAATGCAACTGGGAATTTAACCAATTCAATCTTGTTTGACAGAGCTCATGGAGCTCTGTCAAACAAGAATGAATTAGTTAAATTTCTAGTTGCATTATGGGAAATATTTGCACCTTGAACTTTAGATATTTCGACATCAGTGTGCAGGGAGTTAAAATACAGTGTATATTTGTTTTGTAAGCATTCAGTTTGCTGTGTTGTGCAGAAAATAACTCAACTATTATGTGGATGGTGTTCATTTTTCGAAAAAGGTGCATAAATAATAATAATGATAATAATAATAATAATAATTAATAATAATAATAATAATAATAATAATAATTAATAATAATAATAATAATAATAATAATAATAATAATAATAATAATAATAATGATATTAATAATAATAATAATAATAATAATAATAATAATAATAATGATGATAATAATAATAATAATAATTATTAATAATAATAATAATAATAATAATAATAATAATAATAATAATAATAATAATAATAATAAAATAAATAAATAAAAAATAAACACTTTCCTCCCTCACTGATTTTAAAAATTAAATGCCCGAGAACCAAATGTATTTTTTGGTTTGGCCTAACAGCACTCTTTGGGTTTCCTGTTCGGTACCCTCCCCTCCCAACCCCCAAAAACCCAAACCAAAAAACAAGCCTTGTTTTGAAGGCACTGATCAAGACACGCAGTTCATCTAATATGTAAATGACACCGAACCCAAGTTCTAACTAATAATTATTAAACTTACCGCTCATGAAATTATAAACAACTGGATTAATAGCACTATTGAAATAACACAACCATCGAACAAGCAAAGCAATAGGTGCAATAGCTTCCAAACCCAACGACGATAATCCGTCAAATCTCCTGAAAGATAAATGTTAGCGCTATACTCAATACACGCTAAAAACTAAAGTGTTAAAAACTACACTTGAAGTGCTGTATTTAACACTTACTAAGGGCTGAACTAGCACTTTGTTCAAGTGTAGATATCCCAGAACTTGACAGGTATCACAATAATACCACTTGACAAGTGTAATGTGGCGACACTTAAAAGGAAAAAACGCAGATGACGCGGATCAGGCTCGAACTCTCGAGCCTGATCCGCGTCATCTGCGTTGTGTCCTTTTAATTATGTACCCACCATGCGCAAATCAAATTATGGACGATTCTGGAAGAACCACCAATGCTAGACACATGGGAAGTGCCATCCATTCAAGTTTCAGATGTCTGACGATTGTAATGTCTAAGTGCTTAAAGCATTGTACTTTGAGTGTTAAAATCAAACACAAAGAGTTAGAATGGGTTTAACACCTTGAAAGTGTCAGTTTTAACACTTTAGTTTTTAGTGTGTACCTTTCACCGCAGTTTGTACCATGCCAATCAAAACACTTAGAGGGTGGGCCCACGATAGGTTACAGAGGCTGGAACAGGCCAAGAGTAATGAAAAATAACTGCAGATACAACAGGGTTTTTTTTTTACCAACAATGCACCATGAGCCTATCTATTACTCTCGTCCTCATACCTCAGAGGTTTTTTTTTAAAGAAATCTTATTTTCATAGAAATTTCAGTTAAAGGTTTAAAACTTATTGCCCATTGAGTGCATCGAAACGCCATCTGAAATGCTTTAGCATTTCCGATGGCGCCTTGATGCACTTGGGGACAGTATGAAAACTTGAAATTGTTCTCAGCTCTCAACATCTCGTAATTTGTCAGTAATTTCGTTTATTTTGTATCAGTGAGAAATGGCAGCAGGATGACTTCCAGAATTATTCTCTCGTTTTTCACAGCTAATACAAATCTCTGACATTATCCGCATAGAATAATTAAAAATAAAATGCTTACATAGTCATCCTGCCAGTCAGTGGAAACAATGTCATATAAAAACCTTTTCTTCATTTAAACTTTTACCAAACGTAGCGGCCAAAATCGGTCAGCGCTATTCACAAAAAATTGCCATTCAATTTTCCTTATTTATTCCACTTTTTGTCTCAGAAACATATAGCTTATGACCACCATCAGAACGAGCTCGGTCTTGATGCAAAGATGAAAAAAAAAGTTATTCAAGAATTTTGTTTGCAAGTGTCGTCTGCCTTTCGAGTTAGGTGAGGCCTGATACGCAGCCAAATTACACAATCAGACTATGAATATCATGAAAAAATACCCAGAAAGAAGAAAATATAGATCCCCCCTCGCCGGAACAAACCCCAAACCCCATGAAAACAAACAAAATCCAGAGGCTCAAGTGAGCCTAAGACGCTCATCCGAGTCCAATTGTTGCCGAGGAATGGAGATTGTGTAAGTTTGGGAAGTGTGATGTTTTTTTTTAAATTTTAATGAGGGTAATAATAATTTTTAAAATTGAGAGGACTTTTTCAGACTTTCCAAACACCAACTCAAATATTCTCTACAGTATATAACAAATATTTGTCCCGGGTAGCTTATAAAAAGGCATTGGCGATTAAATCGTTTCTTCATTATCCGTAGGTTCAAATGTGGTGTGTGCAAGCCACTTTGGAATATATCACCCAATAATACAGGATCAAATCGCTCAATCAGTTCCAAAAATTGAAAAATGAAGGAATTGTGAATTTTGCACATCCACGAAAAGCCCAAATAATGCCCGAGAAACTTTCTTTGAACAAATCTGAATCTACACTCATTGAAGTGGACTGCATACCAGATATGAAATCAATGCAGGCAGAAGTGATGATGAATTGATTGTTTGATATTTTACCAATACCAACAGTGTTAAAATGGAATCACCATACACTTTAAAATCAGTTGGGTTAAAAATTAACCCAATTCAACTGGGTTGAGTGAATATTCACTCAACCCAATTGATTTGGGTTGATTTTTAACCCACCTGATTTTAGAGTGTATAGTGCCCCACGGGACAACCGATAGAAGATTCCCACTTCACCCCACTGCTTAAAATAAATTTTCACACCATTAAACGAGCACCTGTCTTGAATAATTCAGAAAATATTAGCATCCGATTTTTTTCTTCTATTTTAAGTTCTGGGGTTCCCACGGGAGCACATAACCCCCCCCCCCCCAACCCTTTCATCGAGTATAGGTCACTCAACAACACTGCATGCATTTTTTCCTCAAATCAGCTAACCAGTTCAACGGCTGAAATGTTGGGTGTGACCATAAAATTTGCCACTCGTAGGACAAAACCAAATATTGGCCGAGGAACCTCTTTTGAACATAATTTAATATTCACCATCATAGGAGACTGCATCCAAATATCAAATCACTGATTCCACTACTTCACAAGATAACAAGAAGATTGTTCAGTGTTGTCAACATTACCAACAATGTTAAATGCTTTCTCTATATGGTACCCCTGTAAGTATTAAATGGGGGTCGCCATAGGGAGCCCCCGAGAGACCGATAGCATTTGTTTTCAGCCCAGCTCGTTCTACTCATCCTAAGGAAGCTTCAGACAAAATTCCAAACATTTTTTCTCGTGTAGTTCTCGAAATATGGGAGTTTAACCCAACTGAAGCCTAATAATAGCTTCCAGGTATGTTCTGTAAGAGCAATTGGAAGAGTCCATATTCATTATTTGGGAGTAGACCAATTAATATTATCAACGTGCAGCCTTGAGGGCTGCATGTTGAAAATATTGATTGGTCAACACCACACATTCACTGAACAGCCATCCTACTTAATTAAATTATGATGTCGGAAAACCGGTAGCTCGGGACCAAGAGATTAACTTTTATTTTTACTATTTTTACCCCCCCCCCCCCCGAGGGTTCCCACATAGACGTGTAAAAAATTGACAGAAATAAAGTACATATCACCAAATAATATGACATACCAAATTTGGTTCAAACAAGGCAATTCCTTTCAAAAATAGAAATTTGGGGCATGAACATAAATTTTGCCAAGCCCATACGAGCCCAAATATTGCTCAAGGTACTTTATTTGAACAAAAAATTAATCGAAATCATTAAAGGAAGATGCGAAGCAAATATTGAATCACTACAATCAGTGGTTTTATCAGAAGAAGATTGTTCATTGTTTCCCATTATCAAAAGTGTAAATAAAATAGGGTCCCCATGGAAACCGGCGCGAGCCCATATATTACCCGAGAAACTTTCTTTGAACAAACTTGAAGCTTTATCACTAAACAATTTGTATATATACCAACCCAGGAGTTCGGTGGATCAGCGTGGTTACGGCAGTGAACCTCAAACCAAAAGCTCCACGGTTCGCTCCCCAGCAGCGGTAACTGCGTGTCCCTGGGCATGGCACTTAATCCCGATTGGCCACTTGGGGGTACAGTGGTGCTGTACTAAGGTGTACTGCACTCCGATGGTGCACTCATCTTCAACCAATTCTAATCCTCCTTGAGTGGAGTTAGCACGTTGGAGAGTCAGACAGTTGCTCGACGCTGCCCGGTGATTTTCTAAGGGTACTCAAGCTGTAAAACCGTCCGATACGAGGTGATCCTGGATGTCGAAAGTGTCGTTAAACCCCAATAAAAAACCCTTACAAGATTCTCTATCAGTTTGGGCCTTGACACTTACTTTATGATATTGAATAGATGTATGGGAAGGAAACACGCGGCAAACAAAGTAACAACCACCATTAACATTTTTGCTGCTTTTCTTCTCGATTTCAGTTGGGCCTGTGGATATGCTGTTTGATTGTTGGTTGTCAGAAAAGATTTTGTACCTGAAAAAGAAAGCAAAAATATTCGGATATAACTTGTTCCTATTTCCTTGGGAGTTTAACTCTTTACCTAACATGAAAAGCAGACGACACTGGCAAAAAAAAATTCTTGAATAACAAATTTTTTTTCATTTTTTGTCTCAAAAACATAGGTTATGACCCCTCGTTGGAACGAGCTCGACGAGCTCGTTCCAACGAGGGGTCATAACCTATGTTTTTGAGACAAAATATGAAAAAATATCGAAAATAAATTGGCGATTTTTGAGAATAGCGCTGACCGGTTTTGACCGTTACGTTGGGTAAAGGGTTAATGCAAATTACGAACGCGTAAGGTCACTTATATATATTTAGGAATATATTTCAAACTATGAGTATGCATGCGTCGAATGACGTCCTCATTAGAGAGATTTTATCGGTTAGTTCAGCATTTATATGGTATTATATGTCTCCCGCTTCGCATTTTAATATACAAAAAAAAAAAAAAAAAAAAAAATCAAAAGCAAAAAAAAAAAAAAAAAAAAAAAAAAAATAAGGTCGGCATTGTCAAAGGTTTTCGAGTTTTGGGCTCTCGCAGCCGTCACGTTGACCGATCGCCACCAAAATGGTATGTTCTCATCTAGACATCATACCGAGTCATCCTACCAAGTTACAATGAAATCCTTTCATAAATACGACCTGTAGACTGTGCTAAAGTTTTTCGGGCTTCGAGCTCTCGCAGCCGTCGCAGTTGACCGATCGCGATCCAAAGGTGTCGTTCTCATTTAGACATGACCTCGGACCTGCATACGAAATTTTGCGATGATCGGACAAGAACTACGAGGTATAGCCTGTGCCAAAGAAAATGTGAACAGACTGACAGACTAAGACTTCCGCACGCGTGTTGACAATAACTTATCTTGACTTTGTCAAGTTAAGCTAAAAAGTAATTGGTTTCCCTTACAAATTCATCCACCCTCGCAAAGACGGTGGAAGCTCTATGAAAGCGTGGGTGTTTGTGGGTTGCAGTAGGGGAAGAGGTTCACAAATCTCCATGGTTCGGCCCAGTTGGAGAAAAAAAATTATAGGGATAAACAGGAATTCCTTGATTCTCATAGCTTGACCACCGTGTTGAAGGTGTTAAAAAGTGTGTCTGTATGGGTAGGAGGGTGGATGGGCGGGTGTGGGGGTGCAGACATCGATTTTTTTTAACTTAGGCTCTCTTCTAACCCGAAGGCTTCCGAAGCGGGTTAGAAGGTCGTCCCCTGAGTTCCAATGTGTTCTATGTGCCAGTAGGCACATAGAACACATTGGAACTCAGGGGACGAGGTGGCTGAAGTAGAAGAAATTCACCAAACTGACCGAATGTGGAAGTCAGAGATCAACGACAACTAAATTGTTCACTTAATATATTATACTGACATATTGCTTACACTCAAATTTTTAACAATCTTCACACCTATATAAAAATAGCAAAAATTAAAGTTGTAACGGTTTTCTCGTAAAGCATCTAGGAATTTAATCAATTCAATCATGTGTGACCGTCTGAGCGATCGATTCGGACTCCCGCGTTGTGTCCTTGGGCAAGGCACTTCACCCCGATTGTCCACATGGTGGTACGATGACGCCGTGTACTAAGGCGTACTGCACGTCGATTGTGTTCATGTCTTCAATCAATCTAACCCTGTCTGTGCCGCAGTGCGGAGTTACGATATTGGGGAGCTGGCAGCTGCTCGTCGTTGCTCGGTGGTTCTCTCCGGGTACTCCGGCTTCCTCCACCCATAAAACTGTCACCGACACAATATGACCTTGGCTGTTAATTTGTCATTAAACCCTAATAATAAATAAATAAATAAATTCAATCTTGTTTGACAGAGCTCAATGAGGTCTGTTAAACAAGACTGAATTGGTTAAATTCTTAGGTACATTATGGGAAACGGAATCTGTGGATTAAAATTTTGATATGTCGAATTTATTAAATTCAATTTGTAATCATGTGATATTCCTATGAAAAACTTTTGGGTGAGGGGCAAGTGCACCCTGTGCATTCCTCGGTTCCATCGCCTCTGTACTTGGCGATTAAATATTCTAAAACTGAAACCTATATTGTTATTGACCCTGGCTGTTGTGTTTTTTGAAGGACACAATCATATTTTAGAAGAATTTAGAATGTTGCTATCCGTGATAATGTGCCGTGAGTGGAGCCCTCGGCAACTCCGCCTGCCAATCAGGAGTCCAACGCCTAGACCATTGCACGCCGTCAGAAAACGATGGCTGGAATCTAGCTTTTTAGATAAATTTCTCATGATTACTTGGTTCATCCTCCTTTCAGCAGCAGCACGAAAGTGTGGAACGCGCCGGCTACAGTACAACGAAAGTGCTGTGGTTGGCCTCAGACGACGAATGGCACGGGCCCACGAGTGTCTCCTGAAGGACACCCCCACATTTTAGAGGAAATTAGAATGTTGGTTTCTGATCCCCTGCCGAGAGTTGAACCCTCGGCAACCCCGCCTGGAAATTAGGAGTCAAACACCTAAATCGCCAACTCGTTTATACCATCTATGTGAGTAAATTTATGCATGATCAGGGAGATGAGCTGCAAGCATTCTGTCAAATCTCTCCATTACATATAATTTGTTTATTGTTAAATGTATGTACATATTGTGAGCTGCTGTGCCTTGCACTGTTACTTTTTCTGGTGTTTTTTATTTATTTATTGGTGTTTAAGGTCACATATTTTTGCACAATGGCTAATCATGACCACAACATGAGTATCAACTCAAGACCAGGGGTGAGCGTTAATAAGCCATGTTGCCAAGCCAGAAAATAATCAGACTGTCATCTGCAAAATGAGGTCCCCAGAGTGTGAATTTAGTGATGCTACCATGCACAGCAGGGTAGCATCACTAAATTTACCCTTTGTGAACCTCATTCTGAATCAGGGTCTGAAAACTAAACAGAAAGAGGTACCTAGAGGATAAATTGGCCCACTGTATAGAATAGTATCATCAAATTCACCCTCTGGGGACCTCATTTCGCAAATGTCAGACTGCTTATTTTCAGGCCTGCATGTTGCCCATTTTGAGAGGGTTTGCACCTACCAAGCATTGGTGACTGGGCCCTATTTTACCAGGGAAACAGAGCCTGTGTACCGCAATGAAGAGGCACTACTTCACTTACTGGGGTTCCCACGGGGATTCTTCTGGTCTTCAGTTCTGTAATGTATAGCATATTCATTGAATAAAATATTGCTTATCTCTTTGAACAAAGGTGGTATAATCCATGTTAATTCAATGGCAGCAATTGGAAGAGTCCATATTCATTATTTGGGGGTAGACGCATTAATGTTTTTCAACAAAGAAAATATTGATTGGTCTGTATCACATATTCACTTGGCAGCCCCCCGACTTAATGAAATTGTGATGTTCCATGTTTCTCGACCGAAAAAGCGACCTCTGGCGTTCAAGTGGTTAAACTAAATGCCAGCTAATAATTCCATCAGTGGCATTTCCATGTACTATTAATATCTTTCTACTGAACTAACAGAAAAGATGTCATTTCTTTTCTCCTTCTAATTGCTTCCTTATTCATATATTCATTTGTTTATTTTTTCAAGCGGTTATTTTGGAAACAAGACGAAAACTTTCGCATGTGAAAACATATTGAATATCCCGACGGCAAAAGTGGTTTAATGAATTTGTCTGACTTTCGAATTATTCAAGAATAAAACTTCGGCAATGTGGTACACGCGTACTGGAGATAGTCCCAACCTTTTTACTCCAACCTCAGCGAATGCTCTTAATCACACCGAAGCGTGGGCAATCAGCATTATTGAAACACAAGTAGAATATAAAAAAAAACACTTCTTTTATTCCATCACACAACTCTGCCAAGCAATGAGACTGGACGCCATGCCGAGAAAAGAACTGACTGATTCAGTGGAGGAGAATCCCTGTTTCAGGAATACACGGTCAATGTAAAGTCATACAAGCCTCAGTGATGACACCACACACTAAAAACTAAAGTGTTAAAACTGACACTTTCAATGTATTAAATCCATTCTAACCCTTAGGGTTTGATTTTAACACTCAAAGTGCAATGCCTTAAGCACTTAGACATTACAATCGTCAGACATCTGAAACTTGAATGGATGGCACTTCCCATGTGTCTAGCATTGGTGGTTCTTCCAGAATCGTCCATAATTTGATTTGCACTTGGTGGGTACATAATTAAAAGGACAACGCAGATGACGCGGATCAGGCTCGAGAGTTCGAGCCTGATCCGCGTCATCTGCGTTGTTTACTTTTAAGTGTCGCGACATTACACTTGTAAAGTGTATTATTGTAACACCTGTCAAGTTCTGGGATATCTACACTTGAACAAAGTGCTAGTTCAGCACTTAGTAAGTGTTAAATACAGCACTTCAAGTGTAGTTTTTAACACTTTAGTTTTTAGCGTGCATCACCCTAGCCTCCAACAAACAACATCACCATATCTGAACAGTACAGCGGGTGGTCGTAACCAACCTACACACCCAGAGGAAGTCCAAACTAAAACAGAACTCCAGCGCAAAGCTCAGACGATTTGGAATAAATATCTTAACTCTCCTGCTTCCAACCTTTAGTTCGACTTTGGGAAATGGACTTAACCTTTTTACCTAACGAATTGGACGTATCCGTCCGCGTAATTTGCAAATTGAGCAGTTGACATATTTTGTTTAAAGATGGCAACAACACCATATCATGTGACCCCCTTTTTGGAACGAGTTCATCGAACTCGTTCCAAATAGGTGGTCACATGATATGGTTTTGTTGAAACTTTGTGAAAAATTTGAAAAACATAATAATCTATACTATATTTTAGAATGTCTCTCTGTCTGTCTGTCCGCTATAGAAATGAATATCGGGTCTACTAGGGGTACATTTTCATGGCGGGGGTCCTCGTCAGGTTTAAAAAGGTGAGCGGGGTGGGGTGGGTGGGGGCAGGGAGGGGCACCGGAAGTTATGACCAAATTTTTTTCCATCGATATAGATCTTCAAAGGGGTCTACATGGGGTAATTTTTTATCAGGAATCTAATGGCGGTGTTTAAAAAAGTGGCGGGGGGGGGGGGTGGGGAGGGGCAAAATTTATGGATTTCACCGATATAGGTCATCAAAGGAGTCTACTAGGGGTAACTTTTTACCACGAATCTAATGATGGGGGGTTTAAAGAGTGACGGGATACAATAGTTTGCTTCACGAGTGTGCCGCCAGTAGGGCGGGCTGGTTCGAAAAATACGCGGCCCCTATTTTTTTTTTTTTTGGGGGGGGGGTACTTTTCATATGACCCCTACATTTTCCCGTGCAACGCCTGATAACCCTGCTAGTTAACTTTATAAATTTTGATATCATGTACGTTGGGTAAAGGGTTAAAATGCGACTATAAGAATCGCCCCAGAGAACACGAACCGCTGTCTTTGCTTTGTTTTTAAAATGTGTTAAATGGGAGAAAAAACAACGTATTCTTGCGATTCACAGCAACAGTATAGGGGTGGGGTGGATGGATATTAAACCACTGAGATGAATTTTCCGACGAAAGTATGATCAATGAGCTTCAAATTTTCGTATGCTTTTGAGCTACCTCTAAAGCATTGCACCCCGTTTGGGTGAAAAATCAATTTTGGCTTCATCCTCGCAGCCCTTCTTACAACAGTTTGCTCCACGACGTTCCGGGAGTACTTTAAGACCATACATTGCGGTTGCGTGGTACTAGTAATATTAAACCGAAATACAAATACATGTTTCACGGAAAATGCTTGAGCGGTTGTCTTCAGATGCAACAGGAAGACATACATACCTGGGCCTGCGGAAGTTTTGGTTTCCTCTGGAAGATCATGTGGCCGCATTGCTTCCATACCCTTCCCCAAATACGTCAGATCGACACCACCCAAAATAAAATCTATAGATAGACACAAACGCGTTGACGAACTTGAATAATAAAACAGTATTTGAGATCTCTGTTTGAGGCTCAAGTTCTTGTTAGGGTGAATGAGTGCATGGACAGTGGCGGCGCCAGACTTACAGAAGTGAGGGGGGTACAGTTGGGTATTGGCCGCCGCGCGTAAGTTTTAAATATTAATGTCCCCTCCCGAAGTTGAGAAAAAATTTAAAACTTACGTTGTAAATGGTGTTCTCCGGAGCATTCCCAGACAATCAAA